>JAFMSR010000010.1:31350268-31415268 GCA_022818135.1 Saxidomus purpurata
AAAAACTTGTGTATTACTCATTTCATGAAAATATTAATCCTTGAAGATAAGTATCACTTGATTCACCCAGTTATTTAGCTGACATTGAAATGTCAAAAGAACTTAATTTCTTACGAGACTTGATAGTAACAGGGTCAAGTGCCAAGTAACATTTAAAAAGCTTACAGTATAAAGCAATTACAGTGTATAATTGATTAAAGATTACAATTGTTATTTATTACCCAATAAATGACAACATAGTAATTTCAATAAAATTTCTATTCACTCGCGTTTCTTACTAATGTCGAATCTGGTAAAGATTATTTCTTTAGTTTTCACAAAGTTTCGCTATACTTTGAGTTTACAGAAATTCAACAAAATTCTTAAAAGTTTACTGATTTTTTTCTGTATAATTGTAAACAGAATCGCAACTAAGATATCACTAAAATTCAATAAGAAAATTACGGAATTCCGTTAGGGACATCGCCTTTGAATGTGTTAATCTGAAACGCGATACTCGATAGTACGATGATGATAATATAATTCACGAAACTACGATAACGAAAACGCGATAATACGATGATGATAACGCGATAGAACGATAACGAAAACGCGAAAATACGAAAGTACGATGATGACAATGCGATATACTATCGTGTTTTAACCATCGTACTGTCGGGTTTTCACAATCGCAATATCGTACTGTCGTACTATCGCGTTATCATCATCGTTCTGTTGCATGATCATTATCGTACTTTCGCTTTATCATTATCATACTGTCGCGTTATCATTATTCTACCGTTGCGTTATCATTATCGTACTGTCGCGTTATCATTATCGTACTGTCGCGTTATCATTATCGTACTTTCGTGTTATCATTATTGTACTGTCGCGTTATCATTATCGTACTGTCGCGTTATCATTACCGTACTTTCGTGTTATCATTATCGTACTATCGCCGTTCGGGGCGCATGTGCATGCTCAGAAATAGAAGATATTCAAAAACAACTGTACCAATAGACGAGTATACGCGTAGTGACGAATATACAAACTTATTTTGAGAGAGGATATGCCTGCAAGGAAACACTTGTTTTTACTAAAAGGCAGTGGAATGGGCTACCATCAGATATAACGAAATAGAAAAGTTGCTTCATTTTAAGGTTGCCATCAAAAGTCACTTAATGAACAGTTTTATTCTACTATTCTACAAGTATTCTACCGCATTTTTTTCAACATTTCGTTATACAAATTTTACGTAATTATACATTAAATTGTGATTGAGGAGAAAGCTAGTAGCTTATAATTATGAACTTCTTTCTCTTTCAAACATGAGTAGGAAGTTGGCAGTAGCAGTAGCTGGCAGGTGCAGTAGCAAAATCGTGAAGTTGGCAGTAGCAGTAGTTGGCATGTGCAGTAGCAAATCGTGAAGTTGGCAGTAGCAGTAGCTGGCAGGTGCAGTAGCAAAATCGTGAAGTTGGCAGAAGCAGTAGTTGGCAGTAGCAAAAACGTGAAGTTGGCAGTAGCAGTAGTTGGCAGGTGCAGTAGCAAAAACGTGAAGTTGGCAGTAGCAGTAGTTGGCAGTAGCAGTAGCAAAATCGTGAAGTTGGCAGTAGCAGTAGCTGGCAGTAGCAGTAGCAAAATCGTGAAGTTGGCAGTAGCAGTAGCTGGCAGTAGCAGTAGCAAAATCGTGAAGTTGGCAGTAGCAGTAGTTTGCAGTAGCAGTAGCAAAATCGTGTTTAGTAAAGAGTGAACTTTTGAATTGTTTCATAATTATTCTCTCTTCGGAGTTACTTTTTGTGTATAGTGATCCAGAACCTGTTCCAAAGACAAGACATTTTATTATTTGCAGCTATCTTTGTACCCAACCCTTACCACTAAAAGGGGATAAATTACATTTAATTTAGCTTCTAAAGAAAATGTATAGCACAGGCAAATCATTTGTAAGTAGATATTACTATTACTTGACCGCTGTTTTTATGTAGAATTGAGAAATTTACGCTGTAAGGCACCTACCGGGTGCAAAGAATGACCGATAACAACCAAAAAAAGACTGAAAAGGGACCGAAAACAGTTTATACAGACTGAAAACAACTTTTCTTCTCAAAAGATAATGTCACAATAGATATCTAATTACTATTGAGGACAAGTGGCCGGTTAGCTAAGTCGGGAAAGCATTTGCAAGGGAAGTGGTTTGAATCCCGGTCAATGTTCTTTTTATCCCCACCATGTGACATTTGGCACTTTTCGAATGAATAAAATTATTTTTACTTGATAATCTAGCTTACAATTGCTTTCATTTACTAAAAATCGCGTTTTCTATCTGTTTTAAAGGTAGTTCATGTTTAAAGGTAGGTCTTGTTTGAAATGTGTTGTCATGAATTATTAATCTTGTCTCTCAATTTCTGATATTTAGTTCCTTAAATGATATTCTACTGTTTATCAATACTTATTGCATATAAACCTGCTTCAATATCATAATAATGTAAAATATAATATGATACAGCATTTTTGACAAAAAGGATGGATAACTTTAGCAATATTAGTATAGATTTCAAAACCGTGAATATACATTGCAAACTGCCAAAGGTCACGGAAGGACAATAACATCCGTGGGTCCTCATAAAACACCTTTAGCTAACTTCAAGATGAGATCTGCAATGGTAGGGTGAATGTCTATGTCTCTAGATAGATACTGCCACTGTGACGCAAAATGAGTTCGTCCAGAAAGTTCATAATGAAAGACAATTCATTTTGCAAGAGTTGTCCGTTGTCCGCTATTGCCGTCTTTAAAGTCAAAGGTCTGACAGAGGTAATAGGAGCAATTCATTGCAATATCGTTATAAACCAGTTAATAATTTCAATATCTTTTGTGCTATACAAACCCGTATGAAAAAGTTTGAAACCCACATGCGACCATAACCATCAAGCAAGTACCTGGATGTTATATGGCGCACACAAAACATTTGCATAAAAGTATCATGATTGTGAAAGAACGCTGTACGCAAGACACGAACTGTAACTGTACAACATTGCATTAAAAGAAGCGGTCACAAGTGAATACTAAATTTTTCAGTTCAAAAGTTGTGCTTTACATTACGCGACTTGTGTTGATCGAATACAGTCCCAATGATCCTGAGGTCAAAGGACTACAGCTGCGCCATGGCGGTTACATTTACATTTGAGTCGGAGCTGTCAATGGTTCTTGGGGACAATTAAGACACAGTGACCATATTCTTGCATTTTTACTTCAGTCTATTTCACCAACGGCAAACATACATAACATAGTTTTAGTCTATAAGGTGAAACTTTTATCATTTTTCAATTAATTTTGCAATGTTACATAGTATGTATATGGATAAGCGCTAGTGATAATAAGCGTTTATTAGCTATTAGTTAGTTATTTATTAGTTATTCTTATCGATGTTGGGCATTTGTTGTGAAAAACATGTATCATTTTGCAAATACCACTGGCACCAGAGTACTAGACTGCCCTGTAATTTTAACAAAAAATACCAAAAGATATACCTAAATAACATTCTATCATGAAAAAAAATGGTAAAAAGTCATTTTCTGACAAACCCCCGTATACACTGTTCTATATTATTCACATGGTGTTGAACCTTTTCGACAGGGGGTCCGGTCCCCGCTCTTTTTTACTATTCAAGCAAGCACTTGAAGATCAACAGCGGTCGCGTTTAACAGACAATATATTTATCTACCAAACTGGTAAGTAACACTTTTTAAAAAGCTACCGTTTCTATAACATTCTTCAAGAATAGTGCGATATTTCGCTCACTCCGTTTTCCTGGTGTTTTTCTGTCACTGCCGACTTCCGGTTTACCTTTCAATTTTGTAACAATTCGTTTTCATTGGTTGAAAATATTCCGCGTTATATTTCGCGCACTGTGTCAAATAATTATATTTCGTGTGTAAACAATGCTAAAGCCGCTGTAAGCAGCCGTAACTGTTAGCTTGTGAACAAGTAGGTACAGGACATTTATTTACTGTAAAAACAATTTGTAAAACGTTACGTAAGCAGCGCAAAGTATCACTTCTGTGCATAACCGTATGACGTGTTTGAAAGGTCATTTGAGTTGAACCGGAAGTCAGCAGTGACAGAAAATATCAAGAAAACGGAGAGAGCGCAATAGCTCAACAGTCTAGAAGAATTTTATGGAAACGGTAGCTTTTTAAAAAGTGTTACTTACCAGTTTGGTAGATAAATATATTGTCTGTTAAACGCGACCGCTGTTGATCTTCAAGTGCTTGCTTGAATAGTACAAAAAGAGCGGGGACCGGACCCCCTGTCGAAAACGTTCAACACCATGTGAATAATATAGAACAGTGTATACGGGGGTTTGTCCGAAAATGACTTTTTACCAATTTTTTTTTCATGATAGAATGTTATTTAGGTATATTTTTTGGTATTTTTTGTTAAAATTACAGGGCAGTCTAGTACTCTGGTGCCAGTGGCAAATACCTGCAGTTGATTGGCGTTTGTTTAAAGCAATTATTATGTTTAAGTATCGGGAAAGGAGCCATTTTTCTCAACTGTGCAAGTTTAAACGGTCTTATCTTCGGAAATCCTGGACTTACGAACTTGATCCTTGATACTTGATACTGTGGATTCATCACTAATGTTTATGCTACCTCGATTTGTCATAGCTAAGATATTAAGAAACAAAGCAATGCTAGACATGCCCTTGTATAGAAGCAAGGTTTTTCGAAAGACCTTGATAGAAGTAAATAATATATAATGACGTACAATCATCCATTTTTAGATCCCTTTCAGTCTATAGTTAGTTGTAAGAACATTCCCATTTTTTAAATTTTTCACTCTGTATGTCCGTAAACTGATATTTACAAATATTACTAAATATTCCCCTAATGTTATATTCTTTTAATCACAGTTTTAAAAATAAATTGACAATTACGATATTCACGTAAAAGGCTCAAAAGAAAGACTTCCTGATCAAGAAAGGAAGAATTGAAAGAAAAACATGATGAGAGCAACTACAAGTAGCTCTTTTTTTACCAAGAAAGATGTTTTACCTGTTGAACTGACTTTATGTTTACCCAAAACAATCTTAACTTTGCTTTCTAAATAGATACGTACATGTTAGAAATATAGCGGATTATTCGTTCAATGCTGTTGCACAAAAAAGAAGCTTTTTGGCGACTCGGTTCTGTGTAGAAACGACTTGACTGCGAAAGAAAGGCATATAATATGTCATCATTGTTTAAGAGTGAATATAGCATGATTCTATCCTTTCTTTATCAGCAAATTTGTCTAAATTTAATCAATAACTTCAAAGGTATTGACTCTATTGCATAGACGTAACAATATAGGCTTCATTACAGATCTGGGGGATCTAATTCGCAAACAACATTACACAATGGTTTCAAACAGGTCTAAATTTGTTAGTATTTCTATAAGCAATTTAAAAATAACCAGATTTCAGCACACATTAGTAGATCATGTTCAGGGTTACCTATAAAGATAAGTGAATGCGGGGACACAAAGGGGTGGTCTGAACGGTAGAGAGCAGTTTAAGTAGAACCGTATTGAAAGCATGGGACCATAGGGAGAGTATGTGATGCGGGGGTTATACTTATAGCAACGGTGTTACCAGGGCTGTATTAATGCAAGAGTTCATGTAATTGCGAAGTCCGTGAGGCGGGGATGGTACTTATAGATTAGCAACGGTGTTACTAGGACTGCATTAATGCAAGAAGACACAGGGCTGAGTTTATGTAATTGCGGCAACACAAAGGGATGGTTGGAAAGCTAGGGAGCAGTGTAACAGGACTGAGTCCGTGAGGCAGGGATGTACTTTTAGAATAGCCACCGTGTTACCAGGGCTGTGAGTTCATGTAAATGCGGCAACACAAAGGGATGGTTGGAAAGCTAGGGAGCAGTGTAAGAGATGCTGTATTAATAACAGGTGACACGGGGCCTAGTCCATGAGGCCTGGGATGATACTTATTGAAGCGGGGCTTACATGGCTTCAATGGTACTAAAGGACACGGGGGGCTGAGATAATGTGAATTTGGGGACACAAATGGCTTGTCTGAAAGCTAGAGAATAGTGTAACAAATACTGTTACAGCAGTGAGAGCGAGGGACACGGGGCTTAGTCCATGAGGGGATGTTATTCATATAAACACGAACCAGAAATCATAGCCATGTGGAAAACTTTTGCTTATTTGTTAGGACATAGGGGTTGGCGACATGGGGCTGCGGTGATACATGTAGATACAAAGGTGAAGTTCCCTAGGCTACGTTAATCCTGAAGACTATCGACTGACTAACAACAAAGTAGGTCAGTAGGTCAAGTGACCCCGAGGTGCCAGGGATGACTTGACCAATCTTGGTACATAACCACTAGGCTATGCCACATGCCAAACGTCTACGACCTGAGCATTGTGGTCTGAGACAAGAAGATAAAAAAAGATTTCCCTTACATCTAAATGTAAAATCTCTATATGCTCTCTTTTAACTATCAAAACACTTAGCCTTGTAGTTTCAACAAAGAAGAATTTCCAGATTTGAAAAATGTTGGTAGAGCTCAAGTAGACAATACTGCATGCTAGATATTGAAGCTTGTGGTTTGAGACAAGACTATTTTTTCAATATTTTTG
Source organism: Saxidomus purpurata (assembly GCA_022818135.1). Classification (NCBI taxonomy): domain Eukaryota; kingdom Metazoa; phylum Mollusca; class Bivalvia; order Venerida; family Veneridae; genus Saxidomus; species Saxidomus purpurata. The sequence goes on from JAFMSR010000010.1 coordinate 31,356,889, forward strand.
ATAGCTTTCTCATAAAATTATCAGCCTCTGTGAAATCAAGTTTCCGACCGAGGTCAATTTTGACCCTGGGGTCATGATTTGAACATTGTTTGTAGCGGTCAACTAAGCATTGCTTTATGACAAGTATGTGTGGTTTCAGAGGAAAATATGTTTAAAATGTTCCTACTTGTTGCCATAACAGCCAGAGCTCTGCATGGCATTAAGTTGTTTAAACAACCTTAATAGAACTTCATGCAAGAAACATTCCTGCAAAGTTTCATCAACACTAGCCCAGTGAACTAGCCCAGGAAATATTGAACGGACTTACTGCAGACCATGAGTTGTCCTAAGAGCTCATCCTGGCACTTTGTGGACATGTTTAAGCAGACTTTGACATGAGGGAGCCCGGTTAGCTCAATCGGTAGAGCACGAGACTTGTAATCTCGGGGTAGCGGGTTCGATTCCCGGGGCTTACCAACTAAAATTACCAACAGTCTTTCGGTGAGACTAAAACCGAGGTCCCATGTATGGTTGCTATACACGTGGCATGTATAAGAACCAGGGGTATCTCTGGAATTGGGACGCTTTCTGTATCTTGCTTTATCATCCAAAACCTAAAATAACTAACCTCTTCTGGGAGCGTTGGTCATATGGGAAACCGGTACCAACGATAAAGCCTTAATATACGATACGATACGATACGACATGAGGGACTATTTCGCCTACATGAGTACCAGGTCACTAACCTAAGGAAGTTACTCATTGCAAAAAGGATTTAGTAGTTGCTAGGGAAGTTACTGGTTGCTAGAGAAAGTCACTGGTCACTTTATGTCAACAGCTGCCAAGGACAGTCAGTGGCTACTAAGGGAATCACTGGTCATGGGAAGTCAGCGATTGCAGAGACAGCTGTTGTTAGTTGCTCAGGACGTAAAATGGTTGCTATGTTACTGGTGGCAAGATGATGCTAAAGGTTGCATAGGAAGCCACTGGTCGCTAGGGGACTAAGTTGTTGCTAAGGAAGTCACTGGCTGCTAGGGAAGTATTAGGTTGCTTATGGAGTCGCTGGTCACAAGTCTATGTTGGTGATTGATTAGGAAGCCAAGCGACTACTGGATTAGTAGCTGGTTAATATGAACTCATTGTAAGCTAGCTTTTTCCAACAACTCTTTATACAGACAAGGGACCCCCCGGTAGGCCTAGTAATTTTGACCCAAGGGTCATGATCTGAACAATCTTGATAGAGGTCGACCAGACATACCAAATATCTAAACTCTAGGCCTTTTCTAAGTGACCGTCAGACAGGGCAAACATATACCCCTGGAGCAATATTTGATCAAACGTGGTAAAGGCCATCTTAACAATGCTTCACACTAAATATATAGGCTCTAAACCTTATGGCTTTGCAGACGATTTAAAAGTTTTACCTATACCAAATGACTGCAAGGCAGGGTCTCTTTTGACGCTGGAGAAATGATTTTAACAAACTTTATAGAGGTAAACTAGCAATGATACATACTAAGTATCTAAGCTCTTGGCCTTGTTGTGTTTGAGAAGAAGAATTTTAAAGTTGTCCCTAGATATGTTTACATTGTATATGAAAACCAATGACCTCATGGGTGTTGGTAATTATGACTCAAGGGGCAATATTGAACAAATTTCGAAGAGGTTCACTTGACAATGTAACACAAAATATTTTGGCTCTAGACCCTGATGTTGCTGAAAGGCAGACTTACAAAGGTTTTCCTACAAAATTCCATGTAAAACAACTGTAACAATTAACACCTAAACGGGGTCATGATTTGAACAATCTTGATAGAGGTCTACTACACATGTCAAATATAAAAGTTTTTCCGATAAAACCCTAAATTCAAATGACAACAGGTAGGGTTTATTTTGAGTTTTGACTTGTTGAATATTGTTGTTACAGTTCTACAAGGAAATGCGACATGCCAAATATCTAAGCTTTGTCCCTTAAGGTTTCAGAAAAGATGATTCTTAAAGTTTTTCTTGTAAAAACCTATGTAAATTAAAGTGACCCATTTTAACCCAGGGGACATGGTTTCAACTATTGTGGTCTACTAGTCAATGCTAGTTATGTCAAATGCCTAAGCTCTCGGTTTTGTGGTTTCAGAGACGAAGATATTTTTAGTTTTCCCTTTTCAATGCCATGGCAACCAGAGTGCTGCATGGCATGAATTTCTTTGCACTAATTCTGTATAGCTATATGTAAGGAACCTCCATGCCAAGTTTCATTAACACTTCTATGGTAGTTTCATAGGAAAGGTCTTTTGAAGTAAATATGCACGAGGGGACGATGGACAACAAACGGACGACGGACATACAACCATCCTTAAAGCTCGTCATAGTCACAAAGTGACATCCCTTGAAGATGTTTAAATTGAGAGAGCATATAAGGTTAAGTCTAAGGACCCTAAAAATCTACCATTATTGTTAAATTCCTTCTATATAAAAACTGTGAAACTGTGTTCCAATGGGCATATGAACTATTCTCCTTAGATTCGAACTCCGACTTTTCAGGACAGCCAGACTACACAGACCGCGTTATTTTTACAAATAGTTACGCATTTTGATGTTATATGAACAAACTTTCTTTTAGAAATAATGGTAAAAGTGTATTTATAAGTAGCAAAATTCAGACCCTCATAAAATGTAAACGTATAATATATGAAAATTTAGCAGATTGTACTGTTTTGTTAAGTTACATTTTATGCATCATTTTTTATCAAAGACATTGCTATTTAGTTCACCTATATCTTCCCAGAAGGTTCAATTGCTATAATGATAAGGTAGAGAAGAACGGTATTTTAGATGTGTAAACGAATATTGAAGGAATTAAGATATAATTTCCTGAAGCAAGCTTTCTATTGGCTGGCCGGAGAACTGAATGTAACAACTAAATATATCCTAGACTATATTCCCATGGATAACGTGACATTCACATTCATTTTTGGTGATGTTGAGTATAAATAAGGTAATTTGATCTGCCAAGAAATAATAAAGATTGTAACAGATTTTACAAGTTTTGGTAGGACACTTGTAAATGTGTGTTGTATTCATGACATGCATTTATTAAATGGAAGATCTGTGGAGAATATGTGTTGGGTATTATATTGCTTATGATGGGGCCAGTGTCGTGTACTATATTAATGCGTCATCAGATATTTTTCAGTATTTAACACCATGTTTTTCAATATATTAACACTGCCTGTCACAGACATGGTTGGATAAAAACATCTCTAGTTCAGTAATGGATGGTTATAAAAGCCTGGAACTTTTGGGGTAACCTTCCAGACACAACATACTTTCAGAAAATGCAAAAAAAAGCAAAATATGATTTTTCCTCATCTGAACCCATTTTTGCTGACGACATATTTCAAAATAGATAATCGAGATAACTCTGCTCATTTTTTTTCAGTTGTATGTAAATGTTGTGGGTACTTTCAAGATATATAATAGAGTACTTGAAAGGTAAAATAGTGATTTACAATATAAGATTAAGATTTCAACCAAACAAAAATGAAGTTATTTCTAAATATCATGCACTATTACAAATCTGATATACACTAATATTTGAAAATAATTTTATCATTGCAGTTGGCTCGGTTATCATAATTGTACCGAGTGACAGCAAGTATGGTACTTAGCGTAATATGTCATAATGCAGAAGATGCAAATATTAATTAAGCACTTCAACCAACTGACGGGATGCACTATGTGAAGCTCTTAAACTATCTAAGTATGAACCTCTTCGAAAATTACATAATTATGAAGAGATTGACAGGTCAATAACAACACTTACTGTTTGTAAGAGCCCCGGCTAAGATAGCAGAAGTCCAGAGATTAATAAAGCCACTTTGTATGAGATTAATCATATTTTCTTTAGATTCTTAAATGAAATATCAACAGGTCAATTTTCTGCGACTTGGGATGAAAGTATTGTAGGTCCAATTCATAAAACAGGAGCCACAAATAACCCTGATAGTTATAGAACAATTTTATTTTCAAATATTACAAACTCTTTATACATAGGCTAAAAAGTATAGTTTAATTGATGAATCACAGGCTAGATTTAGAGTTGGAAACTCTGCTATTGACAATGTACTTTCTCTAAATGCTATGGTACAAAAATACTTATCAAAACCAGGAGGTATTTAGTATTTGATATGATCAACCATACTAAATTGTTGCAGTGCTTAGCCGATAAAAGTATACATGGAAAACTCTTCCAGGTATTGACAGCTTTGTATAGTGGGCTAAGATCTTGTGTTAAAACAGTACGCAAAAAGACAGATTTCTTTCCGGGTAATATATAGGTGTCAGTCAAGGGGACATAAGTAGCCCAACACTTTTCTCATTATACATAAATGAGTTGAGTACCCTTTTTATGGAAAAAATGCAATTCCGGTATTTTTATTAATACAGATATACCAATCATCCCGTGTTTACTTTTTGCAGATGACGTTTCAAACTGTGCAGAATCGGTTGTAAGATTTTTTCAGGCGGGTCCATTGTAGTAGGTTTAATTGTGCACGGAGTCAAATGAAGAAAAAAGCAGATAACCAACGGACCATTTTGTTAGAGGCTTACAAAGTTCTTCATATTCTAAACATGTCGTTTGTGCCGTCTTACAGAGTAACGTATGTGCCCTCCTACCTCTCATCCAGGTGAATTCATTACATGTACATGTAATAAGATATGATTCCGCTGAAATAGTAACGTCTCCGTTGTTAAGGTGGTATGCGCCTCAAATATTTTGTTCGAATTTTCTCATGAAATTTTCACTGTGCATACTTGAAGATATTTGTGATGGAAATCCGATTTCAATGTTTTGATATCTCTTACAGTTTCTATGCTGTTGTGCTTCAAACATTGCCACTGACGTCACTTTTTGCACAGCACGCTATATCATATTATTCCCCGAGTTTTCCTTCACCGCGCTTTTATTTTCACATTTATAGACAATATAAAATAACATGCGCCTTGTATTTAAGACGTTCTTTAAAAATGGTATAAAATTTGATGAAAAAAATTCGACGCTTGAGACGCTAGTCGCGAATATGTGACGTCAAAACGGTAAAATTCTATCAGGGTTTGGCTTAAAATTTTGCCTTACAATTGGAGTAATTAAAAATCAGCTCGATGAAAAAACGCATATGTTTGATATGCTGTATAAAAATTATTTTACTATCATTTGATATGATAAAAAGGATGGGTCACCAGCTTACTATTTTTACAATTCCACGAAATTTCACCGCTACCCCAAACGTAGTTTTGACGTTGTGATGTACTGGAAGTTACTTTGTACGTTTTCTTTTTTTACACAGGGATAAGTTGAATTACTAACAGGCTCATGTTTTTTAATAAAGCAATTTATAATCCAGGATGGGCTATTTCAAAAGCTACGATTCTTTATCTGCCTAAAACAATTTATAGGTTAATGTGATCTTTGACCAGTGCGTTTTCCATAGCGTTTAGATTGGATTTACACCCTCCAGTCATGTAAATAGTAACAATATACGATACCATACCTGCAACTCTAATAGAATTAATTCAGATGTTCCAGTGGCGACTTAGTATTTATAACGAATACTTCTAAATGTAGAAACATTAAAACAATATTTCAGTATTCCCGTGACTGGGATAGGCGCGAACAACCAATGCAAGATCGGATATATATATAGACACATAAAGAACAAGAGTTTATTTTGTAAAGAAAAACTACACTAGTTGCTTAACTAATTGTTCCGTGGTGTTTTTATTTTTCCCATTTCAGTCAATGCAAAAGAAGGAACTCGTGGAAAAATAAAACACGTCATATAAGCATTGATAAACAAAATACATTAATGAACAAAACTGAACTTGCATGTTCAGTTCGTGAATGTATGATAGTGATGAGCATCTGTTAGTGTAAAATGATATTTAATTCTAATTATCACAGTAAAAGTAATTTTCACCTCCTCACTGAAAGTATCGCCTGAACCACAGGTGGAAGGAACATACCTTTGACTTTTTTTTCTTAAGCTAATGCTTTTTTCTATGCATTTTAAAATTGATATCAGAATAAATAAAAAAAAAATTGAAAAAAAAAATATTTTTTTCTTCATAGCTCTTTACTATAGACAAGGTTCCCAACACACTCTGTATGAAAACAAGCATGTCGCTCTGAAAAACTCTTCGATTTCTTTCAAATTTGAGTTACGTTAAACAAATTTGAACGAATTCTAGAGAGAAATGATAGAGCTTTAAGAAAGAGTTTACTTCAATGGAAAATTCCAAGCCGTTTTCATTCTACAAGGAAAATACCAACGCTGATACAGCGATTTTCGCTAAAACCAGAAAAATGTCACACATATTCCGACAGCGATTTTCGCTAAATTCTCCACTAATATTGCGGTACTGCGAAAGACAACCATTAAAACAAGAAATATATATTATTAGACTACAAATCATGGCGTAGATCGTACCTTTACATCAATGTGTTCGATACTACAGCGGATTTTTCAGTTTTTGTAATTGTCAAAATGTATTAGCGGCCATGAAGGTCCGAGAGGTTGCGCAGTGATTTGTAACAGCTATTCAAGGACATTATCAAAACATATCCGAAGGCGATTGAAAGTGAAAGTAAAAGCATTTAGTCAACAAAAAATGAAAAATCCGCCGTAGCATCGAACCCATTTTGAGTAAAAGTACGATCTACGACATGATTTGAAGTCTAAACATATATATTGCATGTTTTGATAGTTTCCTGTCGCATTACCGCAATATTATTGGAGAATTTAGTGAAAATCACCGTCTGGAAAATGTGTGACATTTTTTCCGGTTTGAGCGAAAATCGCTCTACAGCTTTGGCATTTTCGCTTGTAGAACGAAAACGGCTTGGAATTTTCCATTGAAGTAAACTTTTTCTTAAAGCTCTATCATTTCTCTCTAGAATTCGTTCAAATTTGTTTAACGTAACTCAAATTTGAAAGAAATCGAAGAGTTTTTCAGAGCGACATGCTTGTTTTCATACAGAGTGTGTTGGGAACCTTGTCTATGGTAAAGAGCTATGAAGAAAAAAAAATTTTTTTTTCAATTTTTTTTTTATTTATTCTGATATCAATTTTAAAATGCATAGAAAAAAGCATTAGCTTAAGAAAAAAAAGTCAAAGGTATGTTCCTTCCACCTGTGGCCTGAACGGGGTCTGTATTCCCATTCCACTCCAAGCATCATCTGAATACAGTTTGAAGAATACACAGGTCTACATTCGTTTGTGTTTTTATTAACTTTTGAAACTATGTATGTATCTTTGGGTTTTCGAAAATATTGCGCATCTTTTCATAACCATACGTTTTTCTTTTTTCTCCGGTGTAAAGCACCAGAATACGAAATCTCAATATTTAAAGTTTAGGCTGAAAAGACAGCTAGTAACTTTTGTGTGTGGAGATTGATATCAAATTCGCCACCTTTAGTTTCACGTGCGAGTCTTTTGTGTAAGAACTACATATAATTTGTTTTCGCTCGATTTTTGTATTCATTGTTCTCCTCACTAAAACAATAATCAACCGAATCACTAATGAGTGGAAGAACCAGCGACTTAATTTTCATTAGTGGTACACGTATAATGCGGACAAATTAACCTGACCCTGACCTTTTTACATGAATATATCTTCCAGCGATTACTCCGAATAAATAACTTTCCGTAAGTGCGAGATAACGGATATTGTAGGTGCAATACAATTCTTTTATAATTTCCTTATAACTGACGATAAAGGTTGCGTGAAGAATTCAAGTCAAGCAGCATGCGGATTCGAATCTATGAATCATAATTGTAGTGCAACTGAACGCGCATTTATAGTTATACTAAAAACCCATAAATTCTTTATAATGCGCTGAATAAGAGGCCTGGTGGTTAATAAACTGCAGATGTGACGTAAGCTTATAGTATCTATTTCGTTATAGTAATATGAAATAAGAATTATATGCTTTGAATATTAAAAGTTTTAATCATTTCATTAGTCAGATTTTTTAATCACACTAGTTGAATTACTTTAGCTACTTTTTTCTTTGATCGTTTGCAATTACCAGCCGACCCTGACACTTTTCCCTGGGTAAACTTGCCAATACTCCTGACAAGCGCCGGTTGAAGAGAGACATATGAATATACAAGGGAATCCGGGTACCACACCCTAGCTCTTTTACGAATAGACCCCTTGTTTCTTTTACATGCCCGGTGTATAGCACCGTTTCACGTGAGACTACCTCTTGATTTCTAACAAGTTCATCTCTAGATGGGTGGGAAACACTGAGAAGTGTTTCTGTAATTTCCAATGCCCCGGCCGGGATTCGGACCGGGGACATCCGGATTAGTAGTCCAGAGCGTTAACCACTCGACCACCGCAGCACCCGTCCCTTCTATTTGTTTTATCTGTGTAAAAAGAATAACGATGTCACCAGACTTGCCACGTGCTTATCGTAAGACGAAACCGAAGATAAATATAAATCAACTGCGAAACTATGTTTTATGTCAGAAGGTTCCAGGGCACGTGATTATAACTCATCTCAGTTTCGTGCTCAAACTTTGAATCAATATAGTTTTAAAACATTTAATAAATTCTTGTCTAACTTGCTTTCTATCAGAATTGCTTCTCTAGTTATCTAAAGGTTTTATAATCACGGGGCCTGGTTAATTTGTACGAGTGTTAAACTCATTCAAAGCTTTGTGTTGTGCTAGGTTCATTGTTGTAGGGCACATCCCATGTTTCCTTGCCGGGGATCACACTCTGGTCTTCTGCCACATAAGCCAATACGGAGTAAAGTCAACTGTCTCATCTTTATCCTCATATATACCCATATCTATTTCTGTTTTGAAATTGTGAAATGTTAATGTTTTATTAAATAATCAATAGATAGCAGACTTTCCCATCTGTTTATCCTTTTGTAATATGGTTGTCTTTCTATTTTTGTGTACGTCATTTTCAATTTTCATATTTATAACCGAAGCACTACACATATGAAATCTTTGGATATAAAACTTGTGACGGAAAACTGATTTGCTATCTCACACTTCCAACCCGTGATGATTATAAAATATGAAAGATCATTTAAACGACCAAATTATAGTGAAGGAAACATTTCTTTCTTACCTGCCTTTTCGAACACCCGGACAATCAAAATCGCGATTATTAAACATGACGATGGCATTTTTATTCATCAATGCACTATGACTGAAAGAGGTCATCGCACGGAAAATCGAACAATACTATGCATTTAGAACAATGTGTTAAAGTAAAGATCTTGAATGAAGTGAACACTATGTAGGGAGACGCCGATGTGTAGATGTAGAGCGGCAGACACCTCATTCGAAGGTTGCCGGTTCGAATCCCATCAGCGGAATTTGACCGGGACCTGTTTAATTCCTCCTGTCTGTGCAACACCTGGTCATATTCCAGGAAGATTCCGTCGATATTATAGTTATTATGGCATGCAAGGTTATGCGATAGTTGATGTAAATTAATAAAATTAAAGGAAATAGATATTTTTCAGTGAGTAGATTTTTTTCAGTATATATATACGTAATCATTATTTTCATACTGCTAATTTGATGTCTTTAAATCATTACTATTTTGTTATAAACAGTATTTATTTATTTGACACAGTATCAAGTTGTGCTTTAAATTTTCATTTATTCAAAGGACACATGTGAAAATTGCATTTAAACGCTTATGTCAGACATGGGGTAGGGGTATGAATTGGTAATGTACGTTTTTAACGTAACTTACACATTGATCACGACTACATGTAAGACGAAGCACCGGTGCATTTCAATTGTTGTCTTTATGTTAATTAATTGGAAGACGCTGAGACTTCTTGCATAAAGTCGTTTTAAATGACATTTATGATGTATATGATGTTTTGTTTTTTATTTTATCGATCATATCAGAAATATAAAATAAAAAAGGGTATGATTTTGAAAAGGAACGCATTTTCTCAGTTTGAGATATAAAAAAAAATAAACATATACAATGTACCAAGATGTTTTAATTTTGCAACAACAACAAGTATAAACTCCTTTCTCGCCATATATTATGCTAAGTTTCACAACACTATTTTTGTGTTATATCAAATAAGTTATGTTTATTTAAAAATTGGTCATAGAATTATGGAATGTTTGCTCGAATACTGCATGGCTGGACGGAACACCCGCTTTGAAAACACATATTCAGAATATAGTCATGGAGCAATTTAAGAAACATAATTATAACATGACCATAATCTGAATTAGTACTGTTTGCTAATCTATATATTCAAATTATTTCTACGGAATTTTAAAATTATGCAAACTAGTCGGTATAACATAGATTGTTGAATTGATACAGCTATTGTAAACCAATACAAATCATTAAAGTACTGACTTGCGGGTGTAGAAATGGCACACACCACTACTGTTCATTAAGTTAAATTAAAAGTGCACATACATAATTAATGTGTTTGTAAACGATCGTTACATGCACGATAATGATATGATTAATGAAATATTTATCTGTGGCATTCGACTGGCAGTGGCAACATAATTACTTAATGATATAAGAACAATTAAAATCTAAACTCTAATGGTTAGACAGAAGAATGGCTTGCATATTATGAAGGTCATATGTTAGCTGAAGGATGCTGCAAGCAATTGGCAATAGGTTTGGTTATGGTATATAATATTGTGATTAGAGGTTTCTTGAGAGACTGAAGTGAAATTAATAACATATGTTGAATATGGAAAAGAAAAAGTGTCCAGTGTACAAATCAGAACTTAATTTCAATGAAAGAACCAGTCCAACTTCGTTTAAAGAGACACTAAAGGTAAGAGGCATTCGTGTTTATTTTATTGAACAAATAATGACTCCGAATTTCAATTTAAAATGTTACTTTTTCTGTAAGCTAAATAACGGACAATTTTCATAAATAATTATGTTTCAAACATAGTATCGGGCCTCATACAAAATGCTGGATTGCATTAAGTTTAAGTGGTTGCGAAAGCAATAAGCCTGCATGGACACTGTGACAACGATTTGCTCACCTTGGAATGCAGGGATAGATTATTACCTTAGTTGTCGTTTGGTTTATGGTTATATACTTGAGTTGTCTATAATCACAACGCTTTCCATGCAACAATATACAATCTCAAACAATCTCAATCACATATTTTATTGTAGTCTCATCATATCAACGAAAATAATAGACTTAAATATTACATAAAGCCGTGTTTACATAATAATTATAAGAGTCTAGTAAAACGTGATAAAACAATTTACTCTCAAATAAGATTCAATACTCTCAAATCAAAATAAATATCGGATATTAACCTGAACTTAATACGACTTTTACATATTTTGCCCCCTATCAAGAAGAACAAGGGGTCTAGAAAGGCCAGTATCGCTCTGCTGGACTGGATTTTCTGTTGGAAAATTTAGTATCTTTTACGAAAATGATAAATTTGTTCACTCACCCACGATTTTCTTCTGAATAACAAAACCCCGTTGTGTAAAACTGAAAATGAGAAACAATTTGTTTATTATATAAGCGTTAAACGAGACAAGACTTTGAACAGCTCTTAGCCATACTGGTCAGTATTTGGCTGCTTATATTCACTACTTATATTAAAAGCAAAAAGTATTGTGTATGTAATTCAGTATTTAATCTCTTCCGTTCTTGACTTCTAAGAAGTAGCTGCTAGTCAGTTCATCTTCGATCTGATCGGGGTGACATTTGAACTTTTACTTCATTTTTAATTTTTGCAGCAGTTGTCAGTGTCTTATTGTAAATTCTTCTTAACTGGTTTGTAATGGGAGATTTTCAACTGCTGCTTAATTTTATATCATAAAGGTCATTTTGAATTCGAAATTGGGTAAAGTGAGGCAAAACAAAGAAGATGACATAGTCAAATGTTAAAATAAATTTTGAACTCTGAAATATATTTTAGAATTCACATGCACATTTGCTTTTTCAAGTCATTTAGAGTTTATCATGATATATTCTAGCGTTATAAATTAATAAACACAATAGAGATGATATAACATACTCGCCATTTTTAATAATACCACAAAAATAAATATACTGTTTGCATATATTTATGGTGTCCGACTGGTGTTGCAATATCTTAAAATTCATTGGTTGATTGAGACTTTTTTTTGTAAACAGACGAATTTAGTTTTGATGTTTTGAACTGGTGTTTATATGTACAAATGGTTGCGTTGTACTTTTGTAAAAATCAAATACGAAGATAAACATGTACTATCAAACATATATAGGTATGTGTCACTGGGAGTGCGTTTGTTCAGAAGGACATTCCGGACTTTTATTGTGCTTCTAAAAGGTATGATAGCCCTATCAACATTTTTAACAAATGGTGTTACTGCCCACCAAATCCAAAACAAACCAATACGCAAAATATATTGCACTCATTTAGAAAGTTTGCGTCAACATGAGAACTTGGTATCACAGACAATCCTCACCTTAAATGAGTACATTTTCAGCACAATGTATATTATTTGCCTATTTTCTTTTACCAGAGTCTGGCTGACTCAAGTTCTCTACACGGTATTCCAAAGATCTTATCCTCCCGTCAGATTGCCGTGAAAGTGATGTGGTGCATGCTTTTTGTGGGAACGTTCACCGTCTTGACGATACAACTGTACAACTTATTCAGGTTAGGAAATGTTCATAGTTTTCACGATACAACTTTACAACCAGTTCAGGTAAAGCAATGTTCATAGTTTTCACGAAACAACTTTACAACCAGTTCAGGTAAAGCAATGTTCATAGTTTTCACGAAACAACTTTACAACCAGTTTAGGTGAATAGTGCTGCAACTTCATTGCAGTATTGAGAGAGGGACCGGGGCACCCAATACCACATTTTGTATTATATATCAAAATGACCGGCAGGGTCTGTAGTTTCTGAAACTGCTTGTTGCAGTTGCCAAATCTGTGCCGCAACATGAATATATGGGTGTAATTTACGTTACCCCTAAAATCTAAAAACAAAAGAAAAGAAGTTCACACTGAGTTATTACTCTGGTAACGCATGGTATATTAGTAATTACATCATATTTGATAATAACAGTTTGTGCACATAAATTCTATCCATTCAAATTCTGTGTTTGACCATAGTAAAACATACGAGACATTTACGAAATGATTAACTCCTCCACATGTTATGAAGTGAATAAATCTGACATATGGAGCAGTATACTTTACGTTACTTTACGTTACTATAAGATAGAAGTGCACTATACAATAGCCTTAACTATTGAGGTGCAAAGTGCATATTTTCTCATTTGAAATGTTTTTTGTAATCTTTATAGTAGTAAAGATAGAATTGAAACAAATGCATTTCACATAATCTTTCAGCTCAACATAGATCTAAATTCTAAATACATCTTACATGTACATTTAGTACAGCAGATATATGATGGTTTACTATGTTACCATAACAAATTTTAAGATACAAGTACATTGCATGTAAAATATTCAAACAGGTTCTAAAAAATTAAAGACTGCACGGATGTGCATGATGATCATGATCTGCACTGATCGCAAAGACAAAATCATTTGCTACCAGAGATACACGTAAACCAAACACAACTTACTTTTATGCAAGAAACGGTTTTTCAAAAGAAGCTAGCTGCCTGATTTGCGAATGGAAAAGTGAAACTACATGTATATACTGATATTCGATGTAAAACCAAAAACATAATTACATTGTATATACGTATATGCAACTTCAAAGGAAAACATTACAACTTAGTCTTGATAAGGTAGATCAAGTAAATTTAAAAGTCTTTCTCAAGTAGTTAGCTATAGTTACGATGATGTTAAGGGGTCGATTTTATCACCTTAAGTTAATTGAGACTTACGGTGACACCGTAACTTACGAGGTTTTTGAGTTAGTAGAAAAAATGCTTACGACCTTAAGATCAACTTGAGGTTTACGATGTTTTCGAGTTAGTCTATTGTTCACAGTTTTGTTCATTTCCTGGAAATTAACAATATTATCTAATAACCAGCTGTAAATGCCAAAAACGGTGTATGATTTTTTACGAACTGGTTTGTCTCACGGTAATTAATCCAATATGTAAACTCATTAATTCCATTTTGTAAATTATATGTAATTTTCCTTTCTTTATAGAACAGTTTTAAGAGACTTATTTCGTATTATTATACGATTTCAATAAGTACCACTGCTCACCCTAGCATTTGCAGCAATCACTGTGAACTTTTCCCGGAGTATAATTATCAAGATTTTCAAAGAGTTCTTTTGATAGTTCACGTTCCAAGCTAATGTCAAAATGATAATTATTGAGTATATATGTAATAAAAGCGATATGAAATAATTGCAGACATTTTTCACTTGATGTTGTTATATTATATATTATTCATGAAACTAATTTACATGACCTTTTGTTGTTATAGATGCTTAACTTCAACAAACTTGTTCTTGTATCAGAAATTTAGCAACTTAAGGTAAACTTTCAAAATAAATTCATTTATTTTCTTGGGCTGTATTTCATTCGACAGAGCTTTAGCATTAGAAAAAAATATCGTGGAAGTAAATCAAACGTACTTGACGCATTTAGGTTAAGATCCTCATAGAGCTTTGTTTGTGTATCAGTCAGGAAAGTGAAACTGAGTAATAAGTAACTGTAAAGCGGCCAATATCACTAACCCCGCGGTAATAACCTCTTGTTATAAACGTTTCAATGTCGTTAGAATCATGTTGATTAAAACGGTAATGTACGCTATTTTTTTCAGTCAGTTTTGTGTCATTTCAGGGAAAAGTCAAAATATTGAAAAACACGTTCCTGTAATTATAAATGCTTTTCTCCCTTTTCTCATGCCTAGTAGTAAATATACAGTTTCACATGTGTTTTCTATGTTGAAGCGTATCTTTTAGTGTATAATTGATATTTTATATTCTTTATTCTTATATTACGCATTTATGATGTCATCATATTTATCCATAGTAAAACATACGAGTACCATGTACCTTACATGACAAAATATTGTAATGTAGATTTTATCATTTGTTATGATAAATTTTGATTATTGGTACATTTGTACAGATCAATGAAATAATCAACTAAGTCACACATTTTCTTTCTAATGAACACAGATTAGAATCCACATAACATGTACTTTACGCTATATCCATGTAATAATACATTACAAATGCATTTCACATAATCTTTCAGTACAACATAGATCTAAATTCTAAATACATCTTACATGTACATTTAGTACAGCAGATATATGACGGTTTACTATGTTACCATCACAAATTTTAAGATACAAGTACATTGTATGTAAATTATTCAAACAGGTTCTAAAAAATTAAAGACTCCCACATTTATCACAAAGGTCAATACATGTCATTTCCTATGGTTTGTTACACTGTCTTCATCAGTCAGATCTTGATTTGTAATTTACATGACTCTGCATTACTAACTTAATAGCATAGATAGGTTATACTGTAGATTATTTATTGGTATGTATGTTCATTTAATGACAAATCATAAAATGCTGACATGTTTAATTTTTTAGAACCTGTTTGAATAATTTACATACAATGTACTTGTATCTTAAAATTTGTGATGGTAACATAGTAAACCGTCATATATCTGCTGTACTAAATGTACATGTAAGATGTATTTAGATAATCAAATAACCAATAATCAAACTTGATCATAACAAATGATAAAATCTATATTACAATATTTTGTAACGTAAGGTCATGTAAAGTACATGGCACTCGTATGTTTTACTATGGTCAAACACAGAATTTGAATGGATAGAATTTATGTACACAAATTGTTATTATCAAATATGATGTAATTACTAATATATCATGCGTTACCAGAGTAATAACTCAGTGTGAACTTCTTTTCTTTTGTTTTAAGATTTTAGGGGTAACGTAAATTACACCCTGATATTCATGTTGCGGCACGGATTTGGCAACTGCAACAAGCAGTTTCAGAAACTACAGACCCTGCCGGTCATTTTGATATATAATACAAAATGTGGTATTGGGTGCCCCGGTTACCTCTAGAAATAGGCTTCATTTGCTCATCATGTTGCAGCACTAGAAGTAAAAGTCATAGTTTCACGATACAACTTTACAACCAGTTCAGGTTAAGAAAAAGTTATAGTTTTCACGATTCAACTTTACGACCAGGTAGTTCATATATATCAGCATACTAATTATTTATTATGTTGTTACCCCACAACTAATTTTCATTATGTGAGTAGAGTAATTGCACTTTCTCAGTTAACGTTCAATATTTCTAGTAACATATTTTTGTTTTTCTCGATAATGTACACGGCACTTTTCATTGCAGCACCTGGTTCGATTTTGCTCGTCTAAAATGGGAAGTTTCCATTGTGCACTTCTCCTTACATATAGATAGTTGGGCTACCGGATGTCACGCTTCATCTTCTAATCTTCTTACTACATCATGATAAACTTCACAGGAATTATTTCTATGAAGTCTTGTTCATATTTTCAAAATTTTCAAAGATAATTATTGTTTTTACTGTCAGTTTTAAACAACTACTTTTTTTGCATCGTTGCAATTCCAGATATCTATAAGACCACAATGATAAGAATTTTATTCCAAGAATGTAACCATTTTAGCTATTAAAATGTTGAGTTCTGGAGACTGCTAGTAGTTATAATAACCATATTAAAAATATTATGTGAACAATTACTGCATCTTATAAGTCATTTTTGTCGAGCCCGCTTGCGGTGAGCTCGATATAGTTGTCACGTTTGGCGGTTCGGTGTGCGTGCGTCCGTGTGTGCGTCCGTGCGTGCGTGCGTCCGATTTTGTCCGGACCATATCTTTTTCATGCATGGAGGGATTTTGATGTTACTTGGCACAAATGTTCACCATCATGAGACGAAGTGTCATGCGCAAGAACCAGGTCCCTAGGTCTAAGGTCAAGGTCACACTTGGAGGTTAAAGGTCAAATTCAAGAATGACTTTGTCCGGACCATATCTTTTTCATGCATGGAGGGAATTTAATTTAACTTGGCACAAATGTTCACCATCATGAGACGGAGTGTCATGCGCAAGAATCAAATCCATAGGTCCAAGGTCAAGGTCACACTTAGAGGTTAAAGTTCAAAGTCAAGAATATCTTTGTCTGGAGCATTTCTTCTTCATGCATGGAGGGATTTTGATGTTACTTTGTACAAATGTTCACCACCATGGGCTACCCTTGTTTTTAGAATTTAGAACCACTTTTCTGTGGTACAACATGCATGTAACATCCAATATTTAGGTGTATTTTGATCCATCTCTACTTGGTAAGGAGTTAGCCCTTTTGACATATGGCGGGCTCGACATGTTGCACGTAAGCATTTAGTTTTAAATAAACGGCCATCATCGAAATAAATAAATAAAATAATCAATTCATGTTTACCAATTCCGGGACAAACATTTTCTCTTTATATTTCAGAACATACTACTCATATCCAATTAAAACAACGGTTTCTCTACAATACAGCCCCCTCGTTTTTCCAGCCGTTTCAGTGTGTAATATGAATCCTGTCAAAACATCAAAGCTCAGCATGTCGGAGAGTGTGAAAATGGTACTGAATACAGAAAACCGCGAGGTTAGTGACCGAGTTAAGCTTATTATTGTGTTATGGTGTTAAAATCAGCTTATGTGCTGAGATAACTAAAACTATCACTAAAGATGATGAATACCACCCCCCCCCCCGAACACCCCACTGACACAGTAATATAAAATTTATGTATAAGTTGATGATTATTGGGCCAGCACAACCTACTGCTTCTGCGAAGTATAAGTAAATTCTGACCAGGGGTTTTGGGAATTTAAAACGCACATAATTTAACTATCTCAAGACCCTCTGACCTTTGATCTAGTGACCCGAAACATGTACTAGTACCATGAGCAACTAGGCATGGTGCTTATCACTTGTGAAGTATCATTAAATTCTGACCAGGGGTATTGGAGATTTAGTGTCCACAAATTTCCGTCTACAGACAGACAGACCGGTCAGACAGACAGACAGACGGACGGACGGACAAGTTGAATCAAGTATACGCCCTTTACACTTTGTGTTCGGGGGGGGGGGGGGTATAATAATAGGTGGACCATGCATTATTGTTGCCGCTGAACCATGACGTAGCCTTTTTGTAGAAAGCTGTCCAAAAGGAGCATTAGATTTTTTTTCTTATACGTCACGGGCATTTGTAGGAAAATGCAAAACAAATGCACACGCTCATATGTTGCAGCGATTTCCTATCGTGTCCTTACAACACGTAATGATTGCTCAATCGAAAAGCAAATGTATAACTTGGAAAGTTAATATCATCTCCAGTCAAGCGTAAAGGTATTGCTAACGTTTGACAGAAAGATAATGCTATCGCAGTCTGGAGCTTAGTATATGTATAATGTAACCTATGAAAGTTTCATTTCAGTGAAAAGTCATTCTTTTCCGAAGATGCATATTTGTCAGACTCTTTATTATACATATTCATAAAACAATTTCTTATGTAAATTGGTTTAATCATGCTTTAAACCATCAAAGCTGAGAATACAACCCCGACACAGAAATCTAATGGTATGCCTTTAATTATACTTCCCTTAAGGTGAAAGGTGCTGACAGAAGACGACGTGATACTCTTGACATCAAACCTCAGTTTAAAGAGATAAAACCTAGAAATGATGAGTCAATTGAATCTACGACTTCATATGATGAAATTAAAGAACATTTTATTCGACCCTTATTAGAAAAAAGAAATTATCTTCACAAACTTGTAAATGAGAAGAACAAAACCGGACAAGGAAATGACCCTAACCGTTCAGCATTTTCCTTAGCGATGTCCAAAACATTTCATTCAGTAAAGCAGGGTGTCCGTAGGCGTAGAAAAGCAGTCGAAAAGTCATCAAACACTGCTCAGACAACATCAGACAAGGAAACATCCACTGCTAAAGAACACTCCGCTGGGACATCAAAAACCAAGGAAGAAACCTCTGCTAAGACATCATCAGACAAGGAAGAAACCTCTGCTGGGACAGGATCAGACAAGGAAGAACACTCTGCTGGGAAAGGATCAGACAAGGAAGAAAACTCTGCTGGGAAAGGATCAGACAAGGAAGAAAACTCTGCTGGGACAGGATCAGACAAGGAAGAAAACTCTGCTGGGACAGGATCAGACAAGGGAGAAAACTCTGCTGGGACAGGATCAGACAAGGAAGAAAACTCTGCTGGGAAAGGATCAGACAAGGAAGAAAACTCTGCTGGGACAGGATCAGACAAGGAAGAAAACTCTGCTGGGACAGGATCAGAAAAAGAAGAAAACTCTGCTGGGACAGGATCAGAAAAAGAAGAAAACTCTGCTGGGACAGGATCAGAAAAAGAAGAAAACTCTGTTGGGACAAAATTAGATAAGGAAGATTCCAGCGGCACAAATACGTGGACGGAATGGTATAATTATCTGCTTAAAGAAAAAGAAAAGGATACTTCAGACAAAAAGGAAAATGAATATAACTGGACATCAGGGGAAAAGGCGGATGGACAATGGACAAATTGGCAAGATTCTAAAAATTATGTGCTTTCACAGCTCTTTTCAAAAAAAGACGAATGGGAAGAAAGAGCAGATGAGTTCCGGACAGTATTTAAAAAAGAGAACATGTAAGTACTAAGAAATTTGACATCTCAAAATATGTATCTAGCCTTTTCTTGTACAACGTTTTTAAACAAGATCTGGCACTACAGTGACTTTTTAACGGACCATGTAGTCCCTATATTGCTAATCTGTATAAGATTCTTCTTAATGACAATATCAGTGTCACCAAACTATTACACTCTAAACTTCGAAAAACAGATATGAAATATCATAATGCATAGGAGTAGTAAATTTGTTTCTGACAAGAATGTGGATTCTTGATAATGCGCCCTACTAAACTTTGCCTTTACCGCTTTGAAACTGCTAAATACATTTCACAAAATAAAATAAGAAAAATGAAGACAATAATTACTCCCAAAAGATCCTTTTCTATTTTTGCCCAAGGGATGTGTATCAGTCAAAAAGAGGGGCTCGACTTATTTCTCTATATGGCTTTTCAGTATACTACAGCTTAAAAAGTGACTGTTGAAATGAAATTATCGGAATGAAATGTCCCTGATAGGAGATCCGTATAACAAACTGTACCCTTACAGTCATTGTGCAAAACGTAATCGCGATTTAGAGGCAGTCAGCCACTCAGTAAAAATACTGCATCATAGTTTGGACAGTCTCGATGAAAGTTTCCTGAACTGACTGGCGTAAATACTTCTTATAAATCGCACAAACCTAAAATTAAAATCAGATTGAATGCATTGTGCAAGGAATAGTATATAAAATCCTGAGTGTGCGTTTGTTGTTTTCTGTGCGCTCTCAATCACACGAAATCCAGGTGATTAATTCTGTCTTTATCATTGATTGGTTGTTAGCGATGCCTCAGATCACTTTCATTGACTGTTGGCCCTGCGTATTGCATAGTTGGCTGATTCCTTTAGTATAATGTCTACATTATACTCTAATATGTAGTTATAAAAATAGGTTTACATTGATTTTTCACGTTGACGCCATATGGATTTAAACTTCCAAATGTTTAATGTTAGCAAAACATCTTCCGAGACTTTTTTCGATGAGCTTTGGTAAACAAAGCTATAAAAAATACCGAAGCCGTTAAGTTTGCGGAAAAGTTATCAAACATCCTTTGAATATGTCCAAAGTTTTTAAATAACGGCCGAAGACATATGTTTTTGGTTTTATCTCATTGTTTGTAATCAGTTAATACAATTCATTGATTCATTTCAGAGATTTTATTTTTTCAAATATAATGCAAAGTTTTGATTATGCTACCGAAGGGTGGTATATTAAGTCGCACCGTCCGTCCACCTTTGATTTTCCCCTGTCCGTCCTGTAACTTTGTCATGCATTGAAGAAGGATTTTGAAATGACTTGGCACAAATGGTAAGCACATCAAGACAATGTGTCGCGTGTAAGACCTACGTCCCTTCCTCAAAGGTCATTGTCACACTTAGAATTTGAAGGTAATGGAATCATTTATATATGTAAACATTCGTTTCAGGACTGTAACTTTGCCATGTATTGGTTTATTTTAAAATAGCTTAACATAAGTGTTCAGCACATCAAGACGATGTGTAGCGGCGTGCAAGTCTCGAGTCACTACCTCAAAGGTCAAGGTCACACTTAGAGTTTATAGGTAATAGAAACCCGAATATATGCATAGTGTCCTGACTATAACTTTGTCATGCATTGAATTATTTTTAAGTAACTTGGCACAAATGTTTAGCACATCAAGCCGACTTGTCACATGTCGAACTACGTCCTTACCTCAAAGGCCAAGGTCACACTTAGAGTTTATAGGTAATGGAATCCTGAATATATGCATACATTAGTGTCCTGACTGTAACTTTATCATGCATTCATTGATTTTAATAACTTTGCACAAATGTTTAGCACATCAAGACAATGTGTCGCCTGCAAGAACCACGTGACTACCTTGAAGGTTATGGTCACACGTTGACTTTAAAAGTAATAGAATACTGCATGCATGGTAATGCTGACAATGCGTTTGAATTGATTTGGTATAAAGTAACTCGGGGAATGTCTAATAAGATGTTGGAAAACAAAGTGTGTCAAAATCCTTTAAACTAAGCTTAACCATTAAGTTTTTGAAAATTTCAGTACATTTAGAAGACAGATGGGACATCAGAAAGAAGATATGATTTTATCAGCCTCTTTCGCCGGGACGTTGGTAAATTCGACGTTAGTAATACAAAATCACTATAAAACTCTTATGATTTTAATTGTTTACTTTCTGATTCCGTATAAAGTAACACGAGTTGTATTTTCATCTGACACGGAAGACATTTTACATTGATTAAGACTTTAATTAGCATTAATGTCACAAGTTTTGATATCTTCTTGGGAACGTTTAACCTGATTCTGTAAAACAGACTGAGCCTACTTCACGTTTTTGCTACTGCTACTGCCAACTACTGCTACTGCCAACTTCCTACTCATTTTGTGCCTTGAGTCTATTCATGTTTGAACAGATTATTTAAAATGAGAAAACTGTACTCAATACATGCAGTTTACTTCACTTATGTCAGTATGAAAGAAAAAAAACAACATGCTAACAGTCAGTGAGGATTTAAAACGTTCCAATACTACTATATATATTTAACTACTTTTAGAAATACTGAGTGCTGCTTAACGTTAACCAGGGGAACAATGTTTTTGAACGTTTGGTGAGGGCTGTTACCTGTTAATTTTGCACATGTCGTATTCATTTTGCTTATAGATAATCCGTTATCTTATTAATGACTTGTATTCATATAGTCAACAGAGGGGAATTGTTAATGTTAAAAATTCTAGTCAGTGTGTAATTTAGAATTGTTTCAGTTCGAGTTAAATGTATTGCAATTTTATGAGTCACTGGTTTTTTACAGGTATTTCAATGACTTTTTCTCGTCTGAATATGGGAATTGTTTTACAATGTCCTCACCAAATTACGTTGCCTGGAGAAGCGGTCCATCTCATGGTAGGGAGCTTTCATTTTACTTTAGTAATGGTGCACTAGTAACTCGTTAGTGTATTTATGCTCGACTGAAGTTTTCGAATATTTTTGCGACAACACTGGGTGAAGTTTTATAATGTTGTTATCAATGGAGTATAATGAAAATTCAACTTCAGTGCGGTATCAATTTATATACGGTACAGTGTGAGAAAGTGTAAGATAATTAAATGAAATGCCATAAATTACATTATTTTTCTTTTGCAATTATATCATGAAACATTAACTGACAGTGGCTTAAAATATTATAGGAATTAAATTGACACTGAACCTCGAGGTCGATGAGTACGTGCCTAACTTCTCAACTGGATTCGGTATAAAGTTGTTGCTTCATGAACAAGGAACGTATCCTCTGCCCTCAAATGAGGGGATTACGCTGAATCCAGGGACGGAGACCAATATCGGGTTGAAAATGGTACATGTTTATTACTGTAACAAAGTCACTTTATTGTTTTTTAGAGGGACTCTAAATAAATGATATTGTTGTAAACATAGCAATGTCGCTTCACTATTTTCTGCTCAGTGTATGTTTGTATTATACATGTTGCGTTGATGATGCATGTAGACGTGGTGCATGTTTGTTTAGTAGATTAGGTTTTAACTTCCAAAGCTGAATTTAAGTCTTCTTGTTAAGATTTATTTGTCTTATAACCATTTAATCTACAGCTTTGAAAGTTGCAACACTTAATCACCACAAATGAACATTAACATAACTATATTATGGATGATTTTGCAGCAAGTTTTACCTAATAATAATATGGCTTGCTTAAGTTTTGTGTTAAGATTCATTCTTTTAAAAAGCCATTGTTAGGAAACTTTAAAAAATCATTTGTTACATCATGAATTAATTTACTGTGTAATGAAAGTGACATGCTACTTTTATCTTTGGTGTTGCATGTTTTATAATCCTTACTTAAGTATTTTTGCTTAAACTTTTGTTCGGTTTTATGACTGCTTTGATTCTCATAAGCTTGCATATCAGCAAAAGGAATTTGGTTAAAATGATGCTCTTGTCTTTCGAAGGATTTATGATAAAACTTTTATGGATTATAAAGAATCCATTTGACTGTACAACACTTTAGAATCACATAGAGTTAACGTCTGCACCCGCACATTGGTGCTCTTGTTACGTTTATATGGTAGCAATAAATTAATACTTCTTTCCTTGACAGTTATCGATAGTACCGTGGGTATTGGTTAGACCTGATTTTTTTTTGCAAAATGTAAAATAAAAACCTTTTTACTTTAACATGTACATTAAAGAATTTTCAGTAAACTTAAGAAATTTAGATGTGTCCAGTGAATAAGGATATTACACGTACTCTAACAGTCTTAACACAAAAATGTTATTTGCTGACAAATTATTCCTATATATTTATTTCGAACTTTAATTTTGAAATTACATTCTTTGCAAACGTTAGAATGTAACGATAAATATCTGTGAAAATAGTACACATGTGTTAGAACTGGCGTTGCGAATGATATCATATAATACAAAATGTACATGATATGTTATAATCAGTTCTGGCGCGGTTAAATATCAGAAGAACTGAAATACATGTATACTTGTTTTGACATGTGGCATATTAATCAAGGCCAGAACGATTATAATAATAGAAACGAAACCATTTAAATGAAATGAAATAATCTTATAATCATATTCGAAAGTGTATGTACGGTTAAAAAGAGTATCTCAACAAATGTGCTATTCTTGTTAGTAGGCTACTAAATGGTTAAACGTATTCTTCAATTATTTTACTATGGTTTGAGCCAGAGCTTTCATAAATTTTAACAAACCAAGTGCTAGTACTTTTTGATGTATCACTTCCTTTGTACATTTTTAATCTGCGTTTCAATTCTTCCTTGATTTTATTGCGGTTGACTTATAATGATTTGAGGTCAAGTTCAGTAACATATATAAGACTGTGTTTTCAACTTTTTACACTAAATCAATAACAACATTACTCAGCGGTAAGAGCTGTTTGACCTGTAAGACAAACCAATCGTATTGCAGATTTTTATATATAAAGAAACGTCCTAATTGCTTTACAAGGTCAAGTGATTTTTGTAATAGTCAGATTCTTGATTATGACAGGCATAATTTTATCTGCTCCTTTTTTGAATAATAGGTAGTTAACAATATATAGTAAATTTGCCTCAAACGAAAAAAATATAGTATAGTATATGAAATACAGGTAAGACTTTCAAGACTTGGAGAACCTCATGGAGACTGTGTCGATGGACAAGAATTTGCTAAACGATACAAAAAGAAATACAGCAAAGCGGTAAGTTATGTAAAGTTGTAATTATGTTCTTTAGCAAGGTTTCTTTTTATCCAAATTGTGTCTCTCATTTTAAACAATATATGTTTAACTTTTTAAGCATTTTACGTTGCGAAATGATTTTAATTTCTCTCTTTGTCCTGTTTGTACCAATTGCCTACAGATTCAATGCCAGAAACAACTTGCTTGCAGGTATGTTACCATTTCTGCCGAGTCGTAAATGTAATGGAAGCATGCAAATGTGTTCCAGTAGATGCTCCGGATGACATAAGTCTGACTGCAGCGGAATTACCTGTCTGCAACATAACAAATACCGACGGTTGAGTATATTACAATAAAAGCTAATAACAATCCAAAAACTTTGATTATGAAGGGGTTTCGTGGTTTGTGCGATGTATAAATACTTTGGATTCTTTGAGAACAATTATTAACAACATTCGAGGGAAAACAATGCTAGACAAAATGTAAAAATCGCCAATTTATTTTTTTTATAAGTCAAAATTCTGCCGTTGGAGGCAAAAAAAGCATAATTTAACAGGAACGAATTTGGAATTTATTGTACTTGCGTTTTTAAAAAAAGGTTGACAGATAATGTAAAAATATTACTGAATATTAAAAGAAAAAGAGCCAAACATTAGGCAGCATCATTTATTTTTTGTGTACAAGCAATGATTTAAATTTAAAGTCCTAAATGTATGTCGAAATTTAATCGGGTTTTGTTGAAAAATATAAAAATAAACGCTGCCAGTGTTTTGTTTCAGTGGTTACTAAACATGAATATTAAAAATATGTTTAAGTGGTAACTATAAAACTTATTAAATTAAACACTGTTTTACAGTTAAATTATGTTTGCTCGGAGAAGAAGTCAATTTTAATAACGGGGAATACGAGTGCGACTGTAAAGGGCCATGCAAGTAGGTGAAAATTCACAAGTTGTTTTTTTCTGTTTATTTCATCAAGTTACAATTGTAACAACAGACATGAAAGAAATATTACTAATAAACAAGAATAGGTAACATAAATTTAAACAGTACTAGTGAAAGAGATCTAAACATCAACAGCACATTTACTTATTCTTTTAAAGTGATACTTTCTGGTTTCATAAATTAGTATACAGTTATTCCAAACCTAGCGGAAGGTATGGTCAAACACGTGAAACCGTCTTGTTTTATCGTGGGCAATTTTCTTTGTCTTTCAGGACCTCCCGACATCTTGACCTTTTCACTGTGTTGAAGCTTTCATGCACAATTATAAAGAAATAGTGTGTCTGTGTGTTCTTGCGACAATGCTGATAATGTTTATTCACGGGAACATTATCAAAAACATGACTGCATTTTTATTTCAGGGAAACCGTGCACGCAACGACCATGTCGTCACGCTACTGGCCAACAGATGATTATCTGGTATATGCCTTAAATCTCTTAATTCGGACTGCTTAAATATGTTAATATGTGATATTGACGTTCTGGATCTCAACGTCTAACTAGAACAAATTCAGTTATTCGCTTAATTCTCTGCAGCCAAGAAAAGCTATTATTCATCAAAAAATTTTCATTTGTATTCAATGTACGAATTCATTTTCTCTGTGGGAAGTTGACACGATATGTTCATATGATACATGTTATTAATTTTTGTTAATTACATGATTAAAACGAAAATGATCACTTAAAATAGGAGCTTGGTAGGGATTAGCTGTCTTCCTGTTTATAGCAAATAATCTTCAAACCGTATCTTAGGCGTGCTTTGTAATATTTGAATAAAATCAGGACGAAACGATCACCTAATGATTCCTTTTGAAAATATTTGAAATGTACACCATAACTTGTGTTATATAAACATATAAACATATTAATATACTTGGCTGTTTTACCTATGTGGTATGTTAAAAGCAGTGGCCAGACTTTCATTAAATTGATCATAAATGAACCAATTCTATTAAATAAAGTGCATTCCTTCAGAAATGAGACCTTAAGGGATTGAAAGTGCTTTCCTTTTATGTTCCTTTCAACGCTCTCGACTTGGGATACCGATTCATTCAATTGTATTTTGTTTATAGTTGCTATTTCATAACTTTCAAATAGTTTTGCGCTCAGATTGGTTAGTCAAAATTAAAATTATTTAGTCGTCCCAACACAATAACCAATAGTTGAAATTTTGATATGTGATATATTTCTTGTTTCTAAGTGTGTCCTTAATTCTGTTCACTACTTGCTTGCAAATGTTTAAACGCTGTTACTCCCACAGTATCAGTCAATTGTGAATTTCATTTCCTGCTTTGTATCACGGTATGTAAGTTCAAAGTTTTTGAATGTGGAACATACTATCACTTTGCAAGTTTCAAGTTTCTCAGAGAACATTCTTTGAAGACGCTTTTACTATATACTTTATGATACAGAAAGTTTTGATAGACGAAATATGTACAGAAAACTACACTGCAACAGTCTGCACAGAAAAGGGAAGCCCTTCCTTCGACCAACAAAAGTAAGTGATCAAAAACATGTTCACCCCTTTCAACGGCAGGAAAATATATTCCGAAAACACCAGACTTCTTTCAAATATACAGTAATGGAAAAGTCAAATTTACGTCTATATATTTCGTCTAAACTGTAAAATTACCTTTTTTTCTTTTTCATTCAGTCTTCTGCCACGATTGTGCATTACTGTTGATTCTGTTATAAGGAAAATGTCATTTTATATCCCAGAAATGAGATCATGCTTAACTGTAAAACCTGGTTTTACTGCTTTAACTACAAGCAACAGCAGCTTATATTACATAAAATATAATGTTACCACGGTCACTAAGCCTAGCTCATAAAAAATATACATCAGACGTCTAGAAAAATGTGTCGTCAATGAATAGATTTGCAGACCACTTAAGTAGGTTATCTATCGATAATACTTTTGAATCAGTCTGATAACCTTGTTATTCATCTGCGAAACTAAAGATTGCAAGACACGTTAGTCTAACAAAATGTCGTTTATAGAAAATCATTAAATTAAATGCCAAAGCCTGTGCGATATTTTCCGCGGCACAAATTACAATTATGTCAATGATCAAGTTCAAAAGTGAATGGAAAATGTCAATTTTATTAATATGAATCAGTAAAGAAAATGGTTAATGTAAAACCAAACAACGGATGTACATGTTCTAGTTAATTTGAGCTTAAGAGTACAATTAATGTATACCAATTCTGCAAAAGGTTCAGGCACACATCATATCCTGATTGATCGTTTTTATTTAAAGCAGACTTCTGATACAAATTATTTCTGCTTTATTTTACTCAGGTACAGAACAAACTTTCTGCGAGTTTTCATCTACTATGAAGATTTGATTTTTGAGTCGATTACCGAGGAACCAATGTATGAGGTAGAACTTATTCTGTTTGTTGTAAAACTAAACAAATGCTCTTTTACTTTCAATGATGAAGAACGAGCTCGTAAAGTTGTGAGAGTCAATCTCCATCTCTTTGTTGATCGTATTAATATAACTGTCCGATTTTAAACCTTTCTTTTCAACAAATGACCTCATATTTCAGTAATGTTTTCAGAATTGTTCTTTTGGAATGATCAATGAAATGTAAAAGTAACGGGGCTACTATGAATAACAAGGTTATCAGACTGATTCAAGATAATTCACGATAACCGTTTATATTTATTTCAGAGTGTAAGATTTCTCTCAGACATCGGTGGAGCAATGGGTTTGTTTCTTGGTGCATCTGTACTTAGCCTTGTAGAGTTTCTTCAGCTACTTCTGGAGATAGTTTTGTTTATTACAAAGAAGGCAGTGAGAGATAAAAATAGGGTTGAAAGTTTACAGTGATAAACTATGTAGAGATATTCAACCTGAAATATTGTGACTCATGTAACACAAATCGTGTATAATACATACTTCTGTTCAATTTTACAAAGAAGGCAGTGAGAGATAAAAATAGAGTTGAAAGTTAAAGTGATAAACCATGTATAGACATTCAACCTGAAATACTGTATTTTATGTAACAAAAATCGTGTACATTACATACTTCTGTTTAATATTACAAAGAAGGCAGTGAGAGATAAAAATAGAGTTGAAAGTTAAAGTGATAAACTATGTAGACATTGAACCTTAATTGTTGTTACTCATGTAAAAAATCATATACAGTACAGATGTACATATTTAACTTTATTCCATTGTTTTAAATTACGTGTTTCCACAGTTGTGAAAAGAAGTTACATATCGGTACATATCTTATAGAGAAAGGTAGAGGTGTATAGACAGAAGACCACATCCTTAACTTTAAACATAGATCAATTTTTTTATATATATAATGTCGTTTGATGGAACAAAACTTATTAATCGGGGTATTCACCTGAACAATGATGAAATATTTCTTCGCTATAAAAATGAAGATATCATGTTTGATAGTGGTCAGCATTTTCTTAAAATATTCGATAGTACAAAGTGTGGTGGACAAAAAATAACTATTTTGATGGTATGAACCAGTGTTGTAGGTGTGTTAATTTTACGTTCCTGTTTCTATGGAGGAAACTTATAACATCCAATATCTCGTTACCATTTTTGTTGGGGTGTATCGTGTTCAATGGATTTCCTTAAACTAGCCGTGAGCGTTTCAATTTACTATAGCATGGATAAACTAACTCGTGATCATCAATCTTTTGCGCCGACTTGATGTGCATCAATGTTTTTCTTGTTGAATGTTGTTAACGTCCTAAACATATATCGAAACTAGGATCAGCAACATAGAAGGCAAGAGGAGGCAAGAACTGTCATTGGATGCAAAATTTACTTGCAGTTGACAAATCGTATCAATAAAAGCCAGTCCACGTTCAAATAATTTTTAAATTTATACTTAAAATGGAACAACACCGAATACAAGTGTGCAACTTATATTTAAATATGTGCCAGTTACGAAAACATTCATGCAAGAGCTGAAAACGAAAACAAAAATCATTCGAGTTAGCTTTAAATTCAGGAAGTATCTGATTACATCCACGCCCTCAAAAATGAAGATACAATGCAGCATATGAAAAAGGATGTGTAGTCACAGAAAGAGAAATTCAGCTCTTGAAATCAAGGTTCCGGTAATTCCACTATACATCCAAAGTGAAGCCTAAAACTGCTTTCTTCATTAAAACCAAAACAATAATGCAATAGATACACTTTACATATTAGTTTTTAATCTAATCAGTGCTTTTATTAAGACTGCTTGATGCTCATTTCACTGAAATGTTTAGCCATACAGTGATTTGATCTCGTGTATACAATGTGGTGTTCCTTGCTTGAGTAAAGTGCCGCCTTCCTGTGGCACATCAGGGACCCTTGGCATAAGGGAGAAACTTTTTCCTTTTTGGTTTCCTTTGATTAAGGATAAACGATTAAACTGTGAACAAAAAATGACGAAGTACATCTGTAATTGAAATAAACAAACATCACTTAGCCATTACTTTACTGATGGGATAGGATCTTTATCTTGAACATAATTTTGACCCATGCTGTACCGAGTGAAAACACGCAAAAACAGTAAACCGCTGCTGTGACGTGTGCAAGTAACGATGACAATGAATTCTATAAAAGGGGCTAAACCCTGTAATAGACATCTATCTCCATTTCAAATTTCGATTCGTACATTTTCTTACATATAAAACATCAGTGGCTCAATAATTAACCATCAATTTTGGAGCTTGTATACACAATATTGAAATCAGCAGAGGCCTGGTTGTTGAGCCGCTATGTTTAGGAATTTAACTCTTTCCTTCCTGCCTGTGTGGAGCCACCTGGACTTTGGTAAGGATCTGGGGTAAGGAGTCGAACCCTGAACCATTGACGTGTCCTTCGGCAAGACACTGATGCCCCCCTCTCCCTCCCTCCCCCCCTCCCTCCCTCCCCCCCCCCCCCCCCCCCCCCTCCCCCCTCCTCTCTTAAAAGGTGTTTCCATCTGGAATGAGCCTCGTCAGAAATCAATCTAAGTTGCAAGTACATGTACTCGTTTCACAATCGAAATAATAGATGTGTATATACTGATCCTGTGCCTTGGATTTTAGTATAGGAGTTGGGATACAACTGTGCTTTGGAAAAGCAGTTGATCCTAACAATAGAGATGACATTTTCATGACAAAATGTTTATTTTGATAAACGTATGAGCCTTAAAACTATCGTCGAATGGCGTGTGTCACACATATGTTCTTACGGATATAGTTTGTATCATTCATAGTAATTATTATCAATGGAAGAATATCTTATCTTGAGGCATGCTTTCTACAAGGGTAGACGATGGGTGCGTACAGTGCATTCAGAAATGTCCTACACATTGTGAAAACTAATGCCCAAATCAAGCAATACTTACTTTGGATGATACATGCAACTGGCACCAACTGGGAAGCAAATGGTAATATGACAAAATACCATAGAACAGTCAGTTTCCACTGAAGTGGATCTTCTGTGGACAACCACTTAAAACAAACAACAAGCCCAAGCTGTTGCTTTCATTAATAAGCTTAAAAACCACTAATGGAGCCATTGGAGAAGTCATTGCAATTCCAGCACAGAGTAAGAAGGACCGTGAAGCACTTTTATAATCCAACAAGTAAATGAACCAGTTGTCAGACCACAAAATGGAAATTGACACAGGAAGCTCTGTAAATGCATCCCAAAAATTAAAAAGAGCAAATGTTTGCAAACTTGGATCCCCTGTCCAATGCTTCTCTGAATATATCTTAACTTTCAGACCTGAAGATTCTGTCTGTCAGACATCTGCTTTACTGTGCCTTGACTACTACCAAATTGAACTGACAGTATCAATACAAGACTCAAGTCCTGTTTAAGCATACACAGAGTTGTGTATCTACGACAATACAACACTGCTTTCAACAATGTGGTTTACTTTTCTGCACACTGTGTATTTCCGAGGCAGTGAGCATTCCAACTGTCAAATTCTTTACCGACAACAAGGCAAATGAAGAAACTATTATTTTGGCATCAAAATCTATTGGAGAGTCGAAAGAGAAAGAACTATCATTCTGACAGATGCTCTATCCGTCCTTGATACCATGGCTAACACCGAACTATCACTACTTACATGTACAAAAGAATTAAACAGATTTAATGAGAAACGGAAAGTGTTTTTCCAGTGGATATCCGCGTTTGGGGTGTTTAGGCAGAGGAATGTAGGACAAATTAGCCGAACATGGTGATCAACTGCTCAAAACATTAATATAACCAGAAAGACTTGTGACAAGCCGCTACCGCTGAAAAATGCAAGAAGTTACGAAATGATTATTATATTTACTGCTGTTACTAGGGTGAAGGTAAAGGCTGTGGAGGCAAAGACAAAACTGTTCGAACTTGGTAGGACGTAACTGGCATGAGGTCAATATAATGATTATGTTGATTTGTTTGATTATGCTGTACGGGCCTTTAGACCATTTATTAAAGGAAATGATAGACTGTGTCATCACTTATCGTTTATTAATAAAAAGGGGGCGTTACGATGAATTTATTTATCTTAAGCTGCGTACATAATAATGAATCAAGCAAATCCACACATTGGACCATAAATTGTAAAGAAAACTTATTTCACTTCAATATTGTTTCTCCACAGAATAATTGCAGAACAAAATGTGTTGTACTGAGAAATATTCGTACTTCTGTCTGCTTGTGTCACTTGTAACCTAATTTTTAAAAAATGTAATGTTAAGTCTTTAAAGACCTTGATAACGTACGAAACGATAAATACAATGTATTTCACCTATTATTAAGAAAAACATCGGTTTAACATAAAAAAATCCTGACACCATCGTATTTGAAATAAAAATGAACAACAGTTAAAGTTATTTTGCTAATCGGACCATAAGGTACTAGTAACACCTGACAAAGGCTACATTGTTACATTTGCAAAATCTTCAAAACATGTATCTTTTTGATCATGTTTAGAAAGTATGTAAACCTATATATCTTTGGAAAGGACATTTTAATCTCTAAACAAATCAAACAAACAAAATATTATGGTGCTCATAATTACAAAAAGAAGCAGGTAACTGTTCTCACAATATACGTGCCTTAAATCTTTAAACAAAGCTTACCCTAAAATGTAATTGCTTTCTGTGCATTCTTCCCTACCTCAGGGAAGTTGTCACAGATTTTTAAAATCATTATTTGTTACAATTTTATGACCACTATTTTATGCTTTGGAGGGTATAACCTTCTGTCATAGCAAACACATGAGCATAACATTTATTTGATGAAAGCAAACATGTGCAGCACGGCTCCGTCAAAGACAAATAGCGCATACAATGCAATAAAACATTTTGGTATAAGGGGCTTAATTAATAAATATATAGAAAATATGCCTTCACAGTAATTGCGGAAAACCATAAAGTATGTGTTTATGAGATAAATTTTCATTTTATATCCATATTTGCAGATTGGTGTTGTTACACATTTTATTATAATTTAAGTACAAAAATGTATTCAGTTTTGACCATGAACTAAGTGTTGTTTACACTTCTATTGAATGGAAAAATTAACAAACCACTTTTTATATGCCTGTTACGAAAACTGAACAAATAAATAAAAACATTTTACGGCAAATGAGAGTTTTTTAAACAGTTTTCTACAATTTGACCTTTAAATGACCATGACCTTGACATGTAATGGTATTTAAGAGGAGCTCAATTAAAAGCTTTGTATTTGGACATAAATTACCACTTACATTGAAATCAATATTGGTTAGCATTTTAAAGTTATGATCGTTATATTTATACGAGTCATAAGCTTATGAAATGTCGGCCATTTTGGATGCCATCTTGGTTTTCATGAAAACTGACATGTTGAACTTTAACTATCCTTCTACACAAATATATCAAGAAACTCTCTGGACAAAAAGTTCACACAAATACCTCCAGGGACTTGACTATACGCGAAATAATTTTTGTCGAGTCTATATTGATCTACATTTATAACCTTAGGGCAAATGTTGTTTAGCCAAGACGAGCAAAGTGGCCTTTTAAGGAATAGCTGACGATTCTTAAAATTTAAGAGCCAACTTATGCGAAGCACCTGCTTGCGTAAGATTTTGATGATGAAGCACTAAATTATAGAAATCATCGATGAATTAGTCAATTACGTATCAGATATGTACTACAAAGTCATATCTCCTGACAACATCCCCAAGAGAAAACCCTGGGAAAGAGTTTTGATTACAAATTTGCTTTTTATGAAAAAATAATTTTTCCGAGTCACTAACAAATCTGTTATTTCTATTGATACAACATGTCCCCTATGCCAATCACTAAACAACTGTAATGTCATTTACATGGAGAAATAAATTTCCTTTAGGGTATAGAGCATGCAGTTAACAGAGTAGAATTATCTAAAGAGATGTCAATGATGTTCTGCTTAAAGGGTTCTACTTTTCATTAATGATTCATGTAAATAGCCCCCTAGGAATCCAATTTTAATGGGTAGAAATCATCGTTTTCTACGTCAGAATCAAACGATGTCCTATAGATATGCAAAGTCAATTGTGTCGCTTATGTTGCAATAGCGTTGTGAATGCCTAGATTAAGAGCTCTTAACGGATTCAAATAGTTTTTAGAATGGCATCTAGAAAGGTTTCGGTAATGGAGAAAATTAAAAATGATTATTTGCAAGTGCGAAATGATGACAGGCCCGCAACTTTCAAAGATACACTTAAGGTAAGAATTACTTAAATAGTAAGATAAAAAGTTAATCTAACCGTCTCCAAATATGCACACGAAATAAAACGCATATGATTAAAAACAAGTCTGATAACTTTTTTTTAACTTGATGTCAAACAGATGTAGTGTACACTAACTAAAGTATGTTCATAAATATTTGATGTTTAGAATATAGACTATAAATTATATGTAAAGATTAATATGGCCGAATATGTTGAAAGTCTTCGTAAAAAAAGAAAAATCGTTAATAAAGTACAAGTATTTTCTTCCTAAACCAATGACAGATCCATGACATAATAATTAATAATATTGATACCTAATGTAACATAATTATTATACTAGATATCAAAATAAGCAAACAGAGCAATGTTGACTAGCTGAAGCTGAAATGCTCAGTTGACTATGTTTTTGTCGAATCCTATAGGCTGCCCATTTTATGGTTTAAAAAAAACTTTCCTTTCATCCTTCTCCAAAATAACGTGTTGTGTTGTAAAATAAAATACCTTACATTTTATACTGATAATGATTGACAAATCACTCCTTTTTCCGTATATGGCACAACACAGAATGATGTAGTATTTATAAGTGTCAGATTTTTCTTCGTGTATTTCAATGATTATAAATATGCAGAATTTAAAATAATAATACGTTCTTCGTGGTTACTTCCCTCCTAACAATGAAGATAGCGAGGTGAGAATTTACGTCACTGGAACTGCTCGTGCCCGGAGAGAAAAGGGTGTTAAAAAGTTACCTTACAGAGGTATTCGATTATTGACCAGATGCCATGAAAGTAAAACACAGTCTCTCATAATTTTTGTTAGAATGGCACATGTGATATGGACGATATAGTCACTGTTTTTATATTGCTTGAAATGCACATAATGTGTCACGAGTATGGTGAGACAGGAATGAATGAATGAATGAATATGTTTATGTTTTATTGTCTCATTTCACTCCTGTGGCCGAGTGCATACAGAAGGCGTAGATTGCGCTGTCGTTAACCGTCTGTGCTGGCGTAACTAATCCTGTCGTCCAACGGGATTTTAAGGTAGTGGGGGTCTAATGGACACTATTCCAAAACACATTAAACTTAATATTTATATAATCTACATTTGTTAACTGACTAGTGTGCAAAATTTAAAGACATTTCACCGTTTAATTAAAAATTAATTTCGTTTTTTGTTGCCCTACCCCCACTTAAGAAATACTGACCATATTAAAAAGTACCATAAAATATAAAATAGGTATGTTTGCAAGTATCTATTTACATTTAATTTTTTTCTAGGTTCCAAGAAGTATTACAAGCAATGTAGAATTACAAAACATGTATTATAATTCTACAAGCTTAACATGTGTAACAAAAAATATGCAATAATGCCAAAAACTAGGGTATACAATTTGCCTAATTTTGCCGCGAGTATGCGCGAGACATATCACACATGTACATATACACAACTGTAGCAAAAGATTCGGAGTAGGGCCATCACTATTGATTATTATAAAACTTTTATAAGTAGTATATGAATTGAAATATAAGAAAAAATAAAAATGTTTTACCGTCTACTTTTTGAGATATTCAACTTTTAAAAATGAGCACGGTCAATTTTTATATTTTCAAGTAACTGCACAGCTTGATAACATCAAGGAAAATTAGGATACAGTTTTCAAATCTTGTAAAATGGCATAGTTTTTCATGTTATTTAATTTGATAACTAAAAAAGAAAAAATAACGAAAAAAAATTAATTACACATCCACTACCTTAAGCCGAGTGCATAACGCTAGCGTACGTCCGTCGTAGATACGCCTGGGTTACGACTGTCTTTTTAATATTTTATCACATATTTCTCGTGCATAATCGTTGTATTTCTTGTTTCAGTGCATGAAATTTGATATGCATATGTTAAGATAATCTGTTTTGAATAATGGGCACATGTCTAGAAATATAACACTATTTTTACAAAAAGTTTTTCTAAAATTTAAAATTGCCTGTTTTATATAAATTCGAGAAAAACAACATGTCTAGGAACTAAACCATTTCTTAAATTTAAAATGAACTCCAAATTGTTACAACATGTAACTAAAATTATTACCTCTCCTTAAGTCATTCACAGTTCGAAATAAAATAACTATTTAAATAGTCGTATAAAGAAAGAATCTGCTGAATGTTACAACGTTTTATAGCTGAACTATAACATAGATTGCGTCTAGCTAAGAAGGATAGGCGAATTGACAAAAGAAGGCACCTACACGGATGTCGCTTTTAATTTTATTCTACGAGGGTGTGTGGGAGAGGGTATTTAGAAATCACAGTTTCGGCAGTTGTTTGGTTGGGCAGTCGGTCCGTCAGTTTGTTTCACAATACTATGTAAACTGTACTTGAAGCTCGACTTGAACTTCTTCAAACGTTTTCTTTATATCAAACCAATTACATATATTAAGTACATGTAATCAGTACGAACTGTAGCTGTTAAAGATCTGATTATACGCTTTCCTTTCATAGAATGATTTATATGTCTCTAGAATTAGCCGTTGTACCCTGTGTCTATAACCCTGAACTGATCTATAAATGTCTGAACATCGTCTCGATCAGGTGAAGTTTTTTCATTACCCTTTAAGACTTTTATGAAAGACAGAACGGACACGATTTATAACCGAATATTGCCTTACCCTAGAACCGAGCAGGATGAAACAGGTGTTCCGTACATCGACGTAATATCTTTAAATTTTGTTCAAAAACCGAGTAGTTACGAAAATAAGATATAACACTGGAGACGCTATATTACAGACAGACGGGCAAACAGATGGACACCCATGACTAAACCATATGTCTCCAAATATCATTGCCTTTACTGATATTTGACATGATAACGTATATAACAAGAGCTGTCTCATGACAGCACGCTCGACTATTCGAAAGTTTGTCAGTAAAAAAGGTTTTTTTGTCTAAGAACAGGACTGGTGTATTGTCTATAAGAATTAAGGTCAAAGATATGAAACTTGTACAAAGACGTTCGTAGATGTACATTATGTGCAAAGCCTTACCCTGGATTATGTTAGCCAACTGGGGGAGAAGGGGGAATAATTTCAAGAAATACATGACCTTGTATATTTGACCTTATAAAATTTTAAACACTAGAATATATATAACTAAAATATGTATAACTTTTCTAATTCCACTAATAATTGTTGCCGTATTTAGCTTACACATTGCGGTTAGTCAATATCTTTTTTCGGTTGTGTCTTCTTTAAATTTCAGTGTAATGGACATCATAAAATAAAATGATATTCTGATTCAACTACGAGTGCATACCAATAGCAACATTAACATCGTACATGTCTATTCAACTGTTATGATATTTTAATCCTTGCATAAGTTTCAAATTTTAAAGAATGAGGCTACTGGGACGAAACGGGACGACAGGTTCAATTTCCTGTACGTATCATACGTGTTCTAAAGGTTTCCGGAAAATGGTTATATCTTGTTTACTAATCGATTCATTTTGACAAAACTTGCACTGGAAATGCATCAAAGTCATTCAAATTCACTGCCTCTCCTACTTGATTTCTAAAAAGCATGTTCAATAGGCTTTATAGCAACGTAATGTTGTGAGCGGGACAGACTTGCAGCGCTATTAATAACTGTTAAAAAAAGCATAGCGGCCCATAAAATTGTTTGGAATTGTACGCATTCTCATAAAAACATACAATACGATTTTTGCAGGATGTTATTGACATCATTTACGAATAGCTTTTTAAGTTTGCAGTGCAGTATTCACACTTGATATGCATAAATAAATAAGTGGGAATTGCAGTGGAGTTTTCAAACTTGATACATGTACATACGGAAACGCAAACATAAATAAATAGGTAGGAATAGGTGTTAAGGTTTGCAGTGCAGTATTTAAACTTGATACATACGGAAACGCATGCATAAATAAATAGGTGAGAATAGCTTTTTAGGTTTGCAGTGCAGCATTCAAACTTGATACAAACGGAAACGCATACATAAATAAATAGGCGGGAATAGCTTTTTAGGTTTGCAGTGCAGCATTCAAGCTTGATACATACGGAAACTGTTCATAAATAAATAGGCGGGGATAAATTTTTAGGTTTGCAGTGCAGCATTCGAAATTGATACATACGGAAACGCATACATAAATAAATAGGCGGGAATAGCTTTTCAGGTTTGCAGTGCAGTATTCAAACTTGATACATACGGAAACGCGTACATAAATAAATAGGGGGGTAATAGCTTTTTAGGTTTGCAGTGCAGCATTCAAAATTGATACATACGGAAACGCATACATAAAAAATAGGCGGGAATAGCTTTTTAGGTTTGCAGTGCAGCATTCAAACTTGATACATACGGAAACGTATTCATAAATAAATAGGCGGGAATAAATTTTTAGGTTTGCAGTGCAGCATTCGAAATTGATACATACGGAAACGCATACATAAATAAATAGGCGGGAATAGCTTTTTAGGTTTGCAGTGCAGCATTCAAACTTGATACATACGGAAACGCATACATAAATAAATAGGGGGGTAATAGCTTTTTAGGTTTGCAGTGCAGAATTCAAAATTGATACATACGGAAACGCATACATAAATAAATAGGCGGGAATAGCTGTTTAGGTTTGCATTGCAGTATTCAAACTTGATACATACTGAAACGCATACATAAATAAATAGGCAGGAATAGCTTTTTAGGTTTGCAGTGCAGTATTCAAACTTGATACATACGGAAACGCGTACATAAATAAATAGGCGGGAATAGCTGTTTAGGTTTGCATTGCAGTATTCAAACTTGATACATACGGAAACGCATACACAAATAAATAGGAGTGAATAGCTTTTTAGGTTTGCAGTGCAGTATTCAAACTTGATAGAAATGTGGGATAGTTTTACCAGAGAACATTTGGAAACGGATTGTTTAGGAAGAATATGTATTATTTGA
This sequence comes from Saxidomus purpurata, assembly GCA_022818135.1. Taxonomy (NCBI): domain Eukaryota; kingdom Metazoa; phylum Mollusca; class Bivalvia; order Venerida; family Veneridae; genus Saxidomus; species Saxidomus purpurata. The sequence continues at coordinate 31,396,475 of JAFMSR010000010.1, forward strand.
AGATGTATGGAACCGTAATATTCACTCATACGAATTCGCCACATGCATAACAAATACGTACGAGTATGTCGCAAGTAGGTATTGTGAAAATTTTCGTGCCCACTTTTTTTCACAACTCTTAGTACCAACGAAATTTTCACAGTCCGTTTATCGTTCGTTTATTTAGCTATTGGGAGGCATTTTATCCATGAGAGCTCTTTAACCAGCCGCCGTATCTTTGAATGAATATCAATTTGCAAGTGTAGCCTTGCTCCTGGATTTTGTTTTTGTACCGAATCTGTTATGGTAGTCATGGCCCTTACATTAGTCAGAATACATACTTTATGGTATTGTGAGCGGCACGCTGGTCAGTAAACGAATTTCCTAATTACCGGCTTTTGAAAATGATGTGAATTATAAAAATTATACTGTATATATATGTATCATTTCTGTGGTGGATATGTAACAGCAGAATTATGGCCCTTGACAAAGCAAGAGAACTGCGAGTACAATTTGGTATGTCAAGGGCCACAACTGAAATGTCGAAATAAACACGACTGTCGCACTACTTTCTACACGTTTTCATGTAATGCTAAACATTTGTGCCAAGTCATTGTATAATCCCACTATATGCGGCAAAGTTCTGCCCCAGACACGAACAACACCATCAGTATACTTATATAGTAAAAAATCAACAACGTTCAAAGTGCACTGTGCTCTTGGCCGTTGAGTTATTAACCCGAGTCTTGCACGCCACATTTTGTCTTGGTGTGGTTGTGCCGAAATCGGTCTATGTATCCTGAAGTTACTGACCACACATGAAATGCGACAGACAGACAAACGGAATGATGGACGGACAGGCGGAATCAAGCAATTCTATATTTCCCAAAGCAACACTGATCTTCTATTCATTGAGACCAATCACTCTCTGTGGCAAACATATATCAAGATATTGAATGTTAAAAGATTTCATGTTTATGACCCCTTGTAACCTTGACATTTACCCATGTGACCCCTTAAACTACTAATCATCTTGAGAAATATGAAATATCAGTGTCAAAAGGTTATCAAGATATTGAGTGTTAAAGAATTTGACATTTTTACCCCCTGTGGCCTTGACATTTGATCCAAAGGTCCAAAATTTTACATGGGTCATCTACTCTTAATGTTCTATAATCCTGTGAAATATGAGGGCTCTATCAGACAGAGCAAAAACAATATGCCTCTTGATCTAACTGGGTAATATAAACTGCTGTTTGGAATGTGTGACTATTTTTTTACCGATGTTTTACTATTCTTTGACATGTGAAGTATACGTTTTTGCATTGAGGGGTGAGGGCGGGTGGGGATGGAGGGGGATAAAGGTGCAGAATCAATTTTCACAAATGTGTCACATATGTGTACGTATTTGTCACATATGTGTGACGAATTCGTATTTGTGAAATTACAGTTTAACAAAGCTGTCCTGCCCATGTCAACATGACGTTGCCACAGCGAGTGAAACACGCGTTACTATTACTAATACCAAATCAAATTTTCTTTTAAATCTGGAATTGTAACGGGGAAATACAGTTTGAAACTAGCTTCTAAAACTTTACAACAGCCATGGATTATATCCCTGATTGAAATACTGCTGAATGCTTTTGTATTTCCTAAGATTCACCTGGGTGTTTTTTTTTTTCCTACTTTCGCTTTGTTGAATTTTATAAACAGTCAGAGATATATGTTGCACATCATTGGAAGTACAGTTCTTTCACTCATAATTCAAAATAGGCACATTTATCCATGTACTACCTATTTACAGCCTCTTTCTGGGAGACATATTGAAAAATTCAAAGATATTTGATAACTGGAAAACCTTCTTTCGTTTTTGAAAAGGCAAAATATAATTTATTAATTCTTTTGTTAAACTCAAATTTTCAACATAATATGATCACATACGGTGCAGTATGACCTATTCTTCTTTCTGAGAAGACGCCCGTTACAATTCAAGATTTAATTGAAAATTCCATTTGTTTTGGTAATGGACCTTGAAAGTATAATGAAAAAACAACACCGTTGACCCGCTGACTAAGGTTACGTGAGATACAAAAGAAAACAAAATATAAAATACCATGCAATAGGGATATTTATTTTGACTACATTTTCACATACTGCTTTAATCCATATCTCTTTATTACGTCCAAACATCTAGATTTGTTCAATCCAAACAATAATTCCACATACCTGTTGTTTAAGGTCATCGCTCTACCAGTACTTTCAGAGCTTTGATTTTAGTTATGTTATTGACATATTTTGTTGAGCAGACGACTTGTCACCAAGAATCAGACTTAAATTCACCTATATTTCCTAACATTTAACGGACATGGAATGTGAAGTGATACCCCCAGCTTTGTTCGCTATAAGGTCAGGCCTGAAGGCGTTACACGAGGACAATACGCACTGATAATTGTTATGTCGGCCTTTTAATGGCACCTGGAATGATCAGAATATCATCAATTAAATGTTTAAATATTTAGACGTATGACAGCAGTGAACTTATTGCAAGAGTTTCCTAGTGTGTTCATTCAACTCACAATTTATTATGGCAACTATTCAGTACCGAAGGGGTTACATAAATATGGTCTATTTCTATATATTACTAAAAAGTGTTGTTTCTTTTTTTTTGCTGACTTGCTGATACTCATTTAAAGCACTATCGTATGTTATTTTCAATATGACATTTACAGTCTCAATTTTTCAAATGCCAACAAAAAGTAAGTGAATAAGCCGAATATTTGTGTTTTCGTTTTGCAGAATTGCGAAATGATAAAGATTAAACATCATTAAACCAAATTAGCAAAAAAAAGATCTTTAGTAAAACTGTTAGATCATAATATTGCAGTGTAAACAGGACAAACTCTTATAAAACATCAGCTTATGTAACAATTCATATGTTTGTACAGTGTTTTTTTCCTCGCACCAATGAGCACTCTATTAATAGACGTAAATAAATTGAATTCAGTAATTTAAGGTATTGGGACTCCTTTGACAGTCGTTTGTGTATATATGATTGACTAAAGTATGCGCATGGCAATGTGTATTGCAAATATTGTAACTTTTGAGAAATATGCATTTTGTAGACAGTTATTCTAACTCTTAAAACGGCTTCAACGCCTCCATGTAATTTTTCTGCAAAGTCATATCAAAATACCTTAAGTTTACTAATATCAAAATCATGTTAACATGTATCAATAACATTAAAGGTCTATTATTAAGACCAAATCAAATTTTCTTTTAAATGTGGAAATGTAACGGGCGTCTTCTATGAAAGAAAATATGATTATATTGTGATGAAAATTTGAGTTTAACAAAATTATTAATAAATTATATTAAAAATATTCAAAAACGAAAGTTGATTTTCCAGTTATCAAATATCTTTGTAATTTTCAAGAAGTCCCCCAGAAAGAGGCTGTAAATAGGTTGAACATGAATAAGCATGCCTATTTTGAAATATAGTTGAAAGAACCGTTTACTTTTAATGGTGCGCAACGTATATCTCTGGCTGTTAACAAAATGTAAGTTAGCGAAAGTAGGAAAAAGAGACCTCCCAGGTAAATCTAAGGAAATACAAAAACATTCACTCGTATTTCTGCAACAGTATTTCAAACAGGGAAATACTCCACGCTATTGTAAAGTTTTAGATGCCAGTTCCAAACTATATGTTCCTTGTTACAATTCCAGATACAAATGTAAATTCGATTTGGTCTTAGTAATGGACCTTTAATTAACGATACAGAGGCAGTTAAACAGGTAATGATGGTAATAGTGAAAGCTTTTAAAATTACACACTCTTTGTATTGAAGAATCGAAATTGCATTCGCCTTACTGAATAAAATTAATCGTAGTTATTCTATCAAAATGGTGTATACATTTATCTTCTGATCTTAAAAGGGTAAACATCATTCACTGCTGATATCATATTGAAAATCGAAACATGTCGTATGGATGGGAAGTGATTTTACATTATTACTGTTACATTAACCTCATTGAATTTTAAAACTGCAATAAATGACATTACTTTTCCAACAATATTTGCAATCCTGACACGACATTGTTTTGTTTAGCACTGGTTTGTCTGGTATAACTGGAATCAATATCAGGAGCTTTGTGGAGCCACCGTTGCTTATATATTGTGTAGCATGTGACTTCTCCAACGACATGCAATGCAAGTAGAATGCATCAGTATCTGGAAATGTACACGTCGAAAACCTACATATCTTTTATTTTGTGACACTTACTGAAACTATTTTTTTCCAACGAATTCTGTATTCTGTTTGTTTTTATGTCATGATACTTACACAAAAATAGACCTACACGAAGGCCTTATGTACAGACATTGACTGTGACGTTATAATGGTCTGAGACGCATCATACACGGCGATTATACTTGAGGAATGTTTCTAAAAACTGTGGAAATCGACAAAATTGAGTACAACTTTCAAATAACAATTATAATATACTCTGTTGTGTATAACTTTGATTCTTTTATCTGAAAGGATATGGCAGAGGCCAGTTCTTTGCATGGAATCCCGAAGATTGTAAATTCACGCCAGATTGTTGTGAAAGTACTATGGTGCCTGCTGTTTCTTGGAGCTTTTTCAGTATTCACGATACAGTTGTATCATCTTTTTATGTAAGTATTACATTAACATTTTTCCCTTAACGATATGAGTCGTTTAATATACTCTGTAAAATTTGTGAAGTCATAGATAGAGCATTGTTTGTGCTTGTTCTTATATTAGTTTCGACTGTACTATAAATTATTCAAAAGAGTGAATATTCATTGACTGAATAGTAAACAATGACTGCACGGATGTGAATGCAGGTCAGGATCTGCACTCGTTTGCAGACACAATCATTTGTTGCAATTAATGTTAAGGTGAAAATGTGCAGTGAAACATTTGGATGTCATACTTCTGAAACAATATGTATTTTCCAAATTCTAAAACACATCATTTCACTTTTTATTACCATTTTTCCAAATTTCAATAAACCACAGTTTATGTATCAGATGTATAGCTGTTCGGAAGAGTTTTATTTCCAGGTTTTTGTTTGATTAAACTGTCATCTGGTTAAAGTCCATTCCGTCTACAGATTCTAGTTGGGCAGATACTATGCAGATGCACTGTGTTAGAGATGCCATCTATGCATATCACTTGCCTGCTGAAATAATTGATTCGATAGAAGTAAATAGTTCATTTCGTTTATAGCTCTACTGGACAAAGAGCTTATGCTATGGTGCATGTGGTGGTTTGTCTGTCGTTCGTATGTCTGTAAACTTTTTCTTGATAACATTGTACAGGTCGCAATATTCATCTGACTTTGATGAAACTTCCTGATAACGATCCCTGCAACTTGTAGATGTTCCCTTTTGTTTTTGGGGTCAGTAAGTCAGAGATCAAGGTTACAGTGACATCCGATAGCAATTCCTTGATAACACTCTACAGGTTACAATTTTCATTCAACTTTCATCAAACTTGCTCAGAAGGTTTCCTGCAATATGTAAATGATCCCTATTGTTTTCAGTGTCAGTGTGTCAAGGGTCAAGGTCACAGTGACCTCTGTTAGATTTTTCTTGATAACGCTGTACGGGTCACAGTTTTCTTTAACTTTAATCGAACTTGCTCAAAGGCTTCCTGTATCACGTAGATGATCCCTATCGATATTTGGGTTAGTGTGTCAAAGGTTTAACCTAAGTGACCCGACACTGAGACCTTGTTGACCCACTGTCTTCAAACTTCATAGAATGATTGGTCTTACTGAGTTGATGATCCCTATCATTTTGGGTCTGCGGGAAAAAGGTCAAGGTAACAGTGAGCCGAACTTTAAAAATCTTTTCCACTCAATATCCTGAGATTTACATCACCCACAGTCTTCAAACGTCATAGCACGATTGGTCTTTCTGAGTAGATGATCCCTACTGCTTTTTTGGGTCAGTGGATCAAGGTCACAGTGAACTATGTTAACTTTTCCTTGGTAACATTACAAAAGATTTTCACAAAACCTACTCAGAACAATCCAGTCAGGCAGACAAGTAGAGTGATACTGGTTCTTTTGGGCCTCTTGCTACATTTCAATCTGAGTACATGTAATTGTACACAAAAAAACGCCATACAAATGATGTTTTTCTTTCAGGACTTATTATTCTTATCCGTCTCAGACTTCGGTATCGTTAAAGTTTAGCCCGATCGCCTTTCCCGCAATCACTCTTTGTAACATGAACCCAGTTCGAAAATCTAACTTGCAGAAAGTCCAGGAGTTGCAGGATGCTGTAAAGTCTTACTCTAATATCGTAAGTACTCGTTTCATTTTGCAAAAGCAGTTTGAAACATTTTGTGTATTTGCCTAACTAAAGACATTTGATCACTGGAATGATAAAGGCTTACTGGGTTAAGTTTAAATATACTTTTCAGTATGTTTTTTCATAACTGACGAAAATTACGTCATATATCACATCTTCGAATGACTTTTGCCTGCTATTTACTATTCTTAAAAGTTCTTAAACATTGTTATTTCATAGTTCAGTAATTTGGATATTTACAACTAGATCTATATATCTATATGATTTCTAGTGGTTGCAAATATTTTTAACGGCGAATCGTAAAATATATTTTCGATCATTAAAACCGTATATATTTTTGCAAATGTCTAAAATGGTAAAGCCTTTCCTAACGTACGATGAAGTTACAAATCAGAGCAGACGTTACAAATTAAGCTCAATCGAATGAATTTTTAAAGTTCTGTTTGATCAAAATGTTAGTCCAATCGCACTTATTCTCCTGAATATGCAAAGTCTGGTTCCCTGTCGTTCTGGCATAATACAGTACGTCAGGCAAAGCTCAATAATGGCGGCGCCCAGTGGAAGTTTCAAGTATCTTTTATAAAGTGTAAAAGTATTGATCATTCAAAACTAAGGTGTTTATTTGACATAGTTGTAGACAAAGTTTTAAAGGTCGAAAGTTTTTTGAATGCTCAATTTGTGAACGTTGGAAAAAGTAAGTTTACTTTATTTCGGACAAGTTATTTCAAGAAGACGTTTCGGATATGAAACATTTTAAATTTGTATTTGTAATTTTTATCGCCCAAGTCGAGTTAAAGGAGAAAAAATAAAATGTCGGCGGCGTAATTTGAACCTCGTCCGTAAAATTAGAGCGCCAGTGACATAACCACTGAGCCACAGAGAATGAAGACTTAAATAAGACATAAATAATCAATTCCTATATATAAACACATGCTAACAATGATAATAGTATACATACTAAATATCCGAAATGTCAACTAATATCTTCCTCATCCGAAAATACGGCTATATTTCCTGTTGTTTCTTTTTCCTTTTATTTCATTGGTCAATCTTAAATTAATAGCAATTTACATTGGGTTTGTATTGACAAATCACATACTGCAAGGTTTTTGAAATGATCAATTCCTACATTATACCCTGCATCCGTATTTACAAAATTGATAGTGTGGGCGCCGCCCCGATTGAGCTTTGCCTGACCCATACCGTCATACCGTGTGGGTAGGGCAGGTAAAACCTGCAGACACTACTTCGACCATGATTTTAGACAATTTCAAAGCCAGTTTAATGCCTCGGGATTCTCTTGAATTATTGATATACGAATGGATACCGTGTCTTCTCCGTTACAACTTAAAAGTTTAGTCACTTCTATTGATGTTGTACTGTAGGCAACGTTTAAGTGACCTTTTCCCACGGATTTGCATATCTTTGTTCTATTATTATTAATGGATGCCCGTATTTTACTTGAACCAGGCCACGTTTTTAATCTTAGATGATGTGTAATGTTTACAGTATTTATAACACAACCATCAATTAGTACGTTATTTCAGAATATGCATGGCGCATTTAGAAAAAAACGAGAGGCAACCGAAGAGAAAAAAGAAATGTCACAAGATTTGCCGATACAAAGTTCAGATACAAAATTTTGCAAAGAGGGAGAGGGATGTGCCTACGATAAAAGTAAAAACAAGAAAAGATCTTACGATTGGAAAAATGATGCTGATCAAGAAATTCCTCGCAAAATTCTGGATCAAACGGAAGCGAACATCGAACTCGGTGATAAACAGGTACCCGTTGACCAAACGAATTCCGAAATGTTTTCGGAACAGAACAATAATGAAAATACTTATGTTGAAAATTTGACTCCTTACATAAGAAAACATAGCGACGAGTCCATAGATTCATTGCAAAACAGGCCTGTGGATAGCGAACATTTAACTTTTCCAAATGCTAAGGATTATGATCAAATCATTCAGAACCTAATTGATATACCGCGTACATTTGTTACATGGCCGGAGCCGCTATGGAAAGGAAAGCGTAGGCGAAAAAGACAAGCTGTCGAATCTTCGAGTGAATTTCAAAGCACATCTTTAGTTTATGACAGCACAACAAAAATAGCCCCACCGCCATCTGATTTGTCCGCTGCAGATGGTTCTGTTCAACAGTCTAGTACAGTAGAAATATCTCCGTCGCCATCTGATTCGTCCGCTGCAGATGGTTCTATTCAACAGTCTAGTTCAGTTGAAATATCTCCGTCGCCATCTGATTCGTCCGCTGCAGATGTTTCTGTGCAACATTCTAGTACAGTAGAAATATCTCCACCGCCATCTGATTCGTCCATTGTAGATAGGTCTTTGCAACTATCAAATACAGCAGAAATATCATCATCAGATTCCGTTCCGTCCATTGCAACCGACTCTGTTTTACAACCAAGTTCATCATATAACCCTTACTCATCAAAATACAGTAATTCATATTCGTCCTCTAACTCTTATTATTCGACTTACTATGATTATGACTATTACGGATGGGCATCGTGGTACAGTGACAGTTACTATGATTACGGCACCTACTGGTCCAGTTGGTCCGACAGCTCGAACATGTTCTTCTATGACCAGATAAGCTCATCAAAAGACGAGTGGGATGAACGAGTTGACACATTCAGACAAATCACGAAGGATGAAAGTCTGTAAGTAGACAAGATCTCTTATTTTTTTCAAGAATCTATGTAATGTGGTAGTTTTATCCTCAGTGTTTTACATGGTGTGAAGTTACGACCATACAGCACGTGGTCGATACCTATCACACTAAGACATGCTATCCGACGGAGAGGCAGTGATAGTGCTTATTTAGGACACAGCTTCAAGCTCGAAATTTCATATTTACTGCAAATTATACACGTAGTTTCACATTCCTTTTGCAAATTCACTATCGTAGGTGAATGCCATGTTCACTAAAATGTATACGGGTAATTACCAGGGCATTTCAATTGTTTAGTATTTAAAATGTATTTGCCTATGTACCCACTACACTTAGTATGCTTTAATTTTGGATTCCCATCTTCACTTTATTTAATGTAATATATATACATGTACTTCTTTTCTGTGCATAAGTTGAACTTCTTTTTGTATGCCTGTCGGTTTAAACTTTGTTAGCAACAGTTTTTGTGCCTGGGGTTATGAGCCCAAAGGCCATAGTTTACGTATATTCCCGACAGAGAAGTCGTGTGACATTAATTTGTTTGCCGCCGTTGACTTAAAGGTACATTACTAACACCAATGAAATCGAATTTTCTTTTAAATCGGGATTTGTAACAGGGAAATACAGTTTGAAACTGGCATCTAAAACTTTACAATAGACGTGGAGTGTTTAAAATACTGCTGCAGAAAAACAAGTGAATGTTTTTATATTTCCTTAGATCAACCAGGGTGGTCTATTTGTCCTACTTTCGCTTAAGTGCATATTGTATACAGTCAAAGATTTACTTTGCACATCACTGGAAGTAAAGTTCTATCAATCATAATTCAAAATAGGCATGCTTATTCATGTAGAACCTATTTACAGCCTCTCTCTGGGAGACTTCTTGAAAATTACAAAGATATTTGAAAACTGGAAAACCTACTTCGTTTTTGAAAAGGCAAAATATGATGTATTAATTCATTTGTTAAACTCAAATTTTCAACACAATATGGTCACATTCGATGCAATATTTCATATTTTTCCGTCAGGGAAGACACCCGTCAAAATTTCAGATTTTAAAGAAAATTAGATTTAGTAATGGACATTTAAGCAGGTTGTAGGTGTATAGTGAGTGCAAACTTGGTTTAAGTGAAAAAAATAGAGCAAATTTTAGAAAATTGAGGATGAATTTTTTATTACTAGATCAAGCGCATACATACCAGGGAAGGTCTTTTTTACGCTATTAAATTATATGAACATGCCGTTAGTCAAGGGTTTTATGTAACCTTCACTCAGTTCTTTGTTTCCACCCGCAATGATTCGAAATTTTGAAGTGATTGAAGGTTGAATCTGGTCAGATTGAAGCTTTCGCGAATAGAATCCGAAAATGCCCCTGCCATTTTATAAAATTTTCACCCAAAGCGATAGATATTGAGGCCAGAGATAGCTTGTTTTACGAGAAAATATATAGAACATATTTACCTGCAATTTACTGCGATCACGAGTATTTTCATACTCAAATATCTTCGGTTAAACACATTTTGGAGACAAACTTTATACTTTAATACTTTTTAAAGACAAACTTGTCACGCACGCTTCCCTTAGTATACGATTCGTTTGACGTTGCCGAGATTCCGTTAATTTTATTCTATATCTAGATTCTACTATCTTATGAAATCTTAAAGAAATTAACAAGGTTAAGCAGCGGTTGTGGGCTGACAACTTGTGTTCGAATGATTAGGCTAAAACAGTTTAGGACTGTGCGACATTGTTGGATTCTTTAGAAAAAAACAAATGTAATTGCTCTAAACGGTAATTTTTGTATTTATTAGTACGATGAGAAATACAATTGGGCATCAAAAGGAAGACATGATTTTGTCCGCTACCTTTGCTGGAAGAGTACAAAATGTTTCGTAAGTAATACAGTGTATAATTTTACATTTTTAAGTGCCAAAGTGAGCTATAAGGACCGCTCACCGAACTAATCCGGCGTACGTCGTCCGTCAGCCATTTTCTTCAAATGACATCTCATTTAATCCCATTTGGCCAATGTTGATAAAATTTGGCAGGGAGGTCTTTTGCGTACAGCTTTTTTAAAGTAAAATTTATTTTTTTGTATAGAAATATTTAAACAAAATTATTGGCCCGGTGTTTACATAATTGGTGTGTAGAATTGCCTAATATACCGCTACCAAGTTTGTTAAAATTATGCGCCAAGTCCCCGGGGATGAGTCTTTTACATAAATTTATGTAGAAAAATATTTATTATTAATTATTGCAAAATTTAGAACTTGTATTTTTAGTATGTAGCATTTTCTATTGCTGATCACCAACAGCAAATCTAATTATGCCCCTTGGGTCAAAATTTACCCCGCCCTTTTGACCTGCATTTTTGCATATATATATACTGGATACGTTGAATGTGACATTTTTACAAGTACTTTCTTGTTTATGACGCCATACATTCATGAGATCCATGGTGCAGTTTTGTAAATGAGTTTCAATGTAATTGTTCATTTGCGACCTTGCATAGACTGGAAACTGTACTTTTACCTTGTTTTCCGTGACTATGATGTTGACCTTATATAATAGCCAATTGTACCCAGGTGGGCGATTCCATATTACCTATATTTGACTGTAATAAGATCTGAAGAATTTGGCAAAACAAGAGTGAGCCAAGGTATTTTGGCATGCATAAGGATATTATGATCTATTTTATCAAAATTCTAAAAAGTTATTTTAGTGACCATTTTTTTCGACGTAGTCGTATACTTTTAATTTGAACTTCCGTTGGTATGGACGCGTTGCTAACCAACTTCGTTATAATGTGACCAATCAGAATCTGCAAATTATTGGCTAGCGTTTCGGTACCGGAATAAGCAGTGTACTACCCGGGAGCCTTCTGAAACACAAAATGTGTATATTTTTTTATATTATAGTTATTTATAATAAATCATGTAGCAAAAAAAGGCAAAACAGAACACGTTATGTCAAGGTTTCTGGACAGTACGAAGATCAACTTTTGTATTCAACGAGGTGTTGTCCGGGGCCGGACATCTAGCGTCATTGATTATTGGCTAGCGTTTCGGTACCGGAATAAGCAGTGTACTGCCCGGGAGCCTTCTGAAACACAAAATGTGTTTATTACGTCACCTACGTCGACCATCTTTTTTTTTAAAGATATTAATTGTATTATGGACATTTGTTTCTTTCGTAATCTTTATATCAGTTTTTTTTAAGAATACAAGGGAAGTCTTGCAAGATATGTAAGACTGGAAGTCTTGATAAAAATAGATGTAGGAAGATAATAAAACAGTAGAAACCACATTGACTCCATATTAACCTATCCTAGTATTATACAAGAAAATATGTGATACAAAGTATCACAGCGGGCCAAAAATAAAAACTGACATGTAAATATTTTGGAAATTGGTGATGTTTAATGTAGAGGCATGGTCCCAAAAGAACTCAAAAAAACTAATTCTTGTTGAACACGTATAAAGTGGGACAGCAACCTGGTTTAAAGATCCGACACTGCACTCTTTTAGACACGTGATCAAAATCGGGTGATTGTCACAGGTCATAGTCTAAGGCATGTACATATAATCAACCTTGAAAAGAAAGAGAAAATGATAATGGGAATTAAGTACATGTAGCATTTCTAAGTATGCCCCCACTGTGAAACTGGTGGGAAAGGAACCCGGGACCACCCACACCCTGAATCAGCGCGCTAACACTGCACTAACGTAGCGGTGATTCTTGTACAAATTAGATAATATGAAAATAAGCTGAACTATCTTATGAAAACAAACGATTTATATCAAATCTCTATTTTAGACGTTTTCAGAACTTCATGTCTACAGAATACGGCAATTGCTATACGATAGAGTCTCCAAAATTCGTTGCCTGGCGCAGCGGACCGGACTATGGTGAGTTTTATTTAAACAAATGAAAATAATTTATTTGATTTGATAATTGTTGTTTTTTTTAGTATTTTATTAGATAAAAGGCATACGTTTGCATGAAGAATAAAATGAGTGCAAAACAATCAGGAAATCTGTAAAAGGGTAGAGCATATGCGAAATTTACATCATTTTCAATTAATTTCAGAGTTAGTTACATACATTTGTATTGTGAATAATATAGCACGGTGTATACGGGGGTTTGTCTGAAAATGACTTTTTGACAATATTCTGTGTATTTTTGCATGAAAGGGGATTATTTTTGTAAATTTGGAGTATTTTGTTAAAATCACAGGGTAGTTCAGTACTCTAGTTCCAGTAAAGAAAACATACATGGGATGAATAGTTTAACTAAAGTATAACCTTTAATTATAATGCATTTGTAGGAATCAAGCTGACGTTGAATCTAGAGATCGATGAATATGTTGATAACTTTTCGACTGGTTACGGAATTCGGATAGTCTTTCACGAGCCCGGAACTTACCCTATGCCTTCTCATGAAGGTATCACTCTGAGCCCTGCAACAGAAACAAATATAGGGCTTCGAATGGTATGTAAATTTTAGCGACAAATAACGTGAAGTTCTTTGCAGACATTAAACCTACATACCATATATGCTGGTACAAAAGACACCTAAAATAAAAGATATTATATTAATTAGGTGATTCAGAATATATCTATCTGTCTGCCACTTATGTCAAACCCTTTACAAGGACGTAGATATTTGCGCGTCAAGCCATGAGACTATTATTAGACAAATAAAGAAATAAAAGATAGGTTTAAGATAAATACCATAAAAGTAATGTATATTTGAAATGAGATGTGACTGAAATATAAAAACAAGGCTAGCGTACTATCTAAGGTGAGACACGATCAATGCCAGGCAATGACTGCACTGGACTGCTCTGTTGATGGGAGGGAAAGAATGCTAGGGGAAAGGCTATTTCAATGATATATTGTCCTGGGCGTGTAGTATAGTAGTCATTGATTGCTGAAATTAAACTGTAGCATAACGGGATGGCTATGTCTATGAAATATAGCTACCCATTTCTTTCATATACTCAAAATGGCGCCGACCATCTTTTTTAAAGAATCCTCATGTTTGATGGTATTCTCTCAATGGCTGCTTAGTGGCCTCCCAGTTTGCTATTTTGTTCAAGAGAATTTTTTTAGCCTTTGGTAACAAGTTTAAGCTGATGTCAACAATGTTAACACTGATGTCAGGCAGGATGTTAACCTGGTTTACTAAAGGGCGATTAGGAAGGGAAATATCTAAAATATTATTTTCTCAAGTGGGAAGATTGACCATTTGCATGTGGAGAGGGACTCAAAACCTTCCAGTCCATCTTGGGGTGATTAAGGTCACCTGCTATCCATGCATTGAAGTATTGTTTAGACACTTTTTCGAGAGATTTGGAGAATTCATTAAAACTACTGAATTATAATTCATTGGCATTGCAATATGCTCCTACAACCTGGAGTTCAGACATTTCTTGGACAGTGATATAGCTCCTAACAGCAAAGAAAATACCTCCAGCCATCTGACCGAAGCAATCACGGCGGAATATTAAGTGACCTAGTTAATGAAATATTTAGTGCTTAGGTTTAAGTCTGTATTTAATACCAATGATTATGTCAGGTTTGTTTGGGCTAACCAAATTATTTAATGCCAATGATTCTTTTCAACTTTGTATGTGCAATTTATAATTTACTAACTGCCAGTTTAATTTATTTTTGGACATGATTTGGGCTTTGTTCTCTGGTGTGGATTGTACACTTGGGCTGTAGAGTTTGAAGGATGGTTACTTTAGATTTTGATATCTAAATTTGAATATGGATTTTGACTTTCGAGTGAATTTAGGATTAGGATGGAACCAATCTTACGTCTATATATTCGCAAAGGTTTCAACAAGATTCCTGTTGTCCCAAAATTCCCAATCCTTTCATACAAAGATACATGAATAAATCTGACTAGACGTGGACCTGGTTCAATGTCTGTTAACAATAACAGACAAAGTTACGCCATTGACATATACGTAGCTTTACCCGGTTTACATTTTATTGTATTTTTTTTTAGTAGAAAAAGTTTTCTCACTGCTGTACCACACTACATATAACATCAGTTCTAATGAAATTTGGTTGTTTTTTTAAAAGTGTGTTGCAGTTACATAACATTGTATATTGGTGTGCCTTTATTACACCTAAACTTATGGCCACTAAAAAAAATAGACCTGTTACCTTAAACATGTGTTCTTGAGGACAAATGTAAACATTAAAGAGTTACTAGAAGAAATAATTACGTTGAGGTATAACTACTTCCGGTCAGGATTTACACAAAGGAAAATTTTACCAAAGTGTGAAATAGTATAAAACTTTAACACTTGTTGAATTTGGAAACGTTCAATTTTGCAATTTTTCTTGAAACCTTCAAAGTTTCCCTTAAAATTCTGTCGCTGAGGCAGAGAACTAAAGATTTTTCTGCGCTCTAGATAATGAAAATCACTAGTGATATATGCGCGCGCACCTTCACAAATAATAGCGTGGAGTATATCAGACTGTGCGATAAAAAAGGCTGAGTCGGCAAAGACAAACAGCTTGTTTATATTGGCAGTCTCATTTGATTTTTGTATTTATTCCGCTGACAATACAGTAAACCGATGTACTAAACATTTAAGTCAACACACCTTACTTTTTTATACGTCAAATGATTTCAAAAATCATACTGAAATAAAAAAACAACATACAAATAACGTATTTTAATATCTCACTTGTATAAATACTTTATCAATGTCTATGTAAGGTACGGATTTCCAGACTTGGCGAGCCACATGGAAGCTGTGTAGACGGAATGGATTTTGCTACACGATACCAGAAGAAATACAGTATTTCGGTATGCTACGTCGTTATGAACTCATTCGATTCACAGAAGAATCAAGACAACAACTTTTCGACAAGTCATTTCTCAGTTCAGCATTTTAATGTTTGTTAGGTTCCAAATAAAGCTGCGCCCTGTAGTATGTGATCACAACTGTAACGGAATTATCAAGGGGCTTAATATTCTCATCAACTTGCCTATAAAGTGATATCAAAATGTAAAAGTTACCTTTTTCTTAATCATGTTTTCCTCCGTTATTGTTTTGCTATGTCTGTCTGTCTGCCCGTCTCTACGTCGCATATCTTGTCCGATCACAGTTGGTTCTAGAATCATTAATCTTGCTTTATTGGTCATATCATGGCATCTGTTGTAGACCAAACGTCAGATCTAAGCGACATTTAATTATAAAAAGATTTCCGGTAATGAATAAGTCGTTCTAGGACCAATAAAACGTAGTAAACTTATTGGTCATATTAAATGTATTGACCATTTTGATTTTGAGGTCAGTAAGTCAGAGGACAAGGTCACAGTGGTCTTAAATAAAACGGTTTCTAAAACTGCTACATGTACTGATTAAAATTTTTTGTTGGCTTATCAGGATGGCCCCTAATGATTTCGAGGTCAGTAGATCAAAGGGGGCATTTATTATATAGGTTATTAGGTAATGGTACTGAGGAACGGTTGGTCCAAGTGTCGTTATTAAATGATGTTGGAGTATGGGTAATGGCCAGTGGATGATCCTTAAAAAAACTGACGTGAGTAGGTCAAGGGTCACAGTGAATTTTATTTAAAAATAGTTTCAAATCAATAACTTAACGACGAAAGAGCCTGGGATCCTCAAACGTACCCAGTAGGATGGTTAAAAATTGTAGATTTAATGATTAGGTCAAAGATCAATGTCTTTCTGGATTTCGATCAATATCTGAATATCGATTGATCTGACTTGACACAAGTCGGATATATGTTTCATTTTCACGTTCCCTTTGCCTTCAATATAACTCAAGTTGGTTTATGTTTATGTTTTTAGGCGTGTCATGAATTTTGCCGGATACACAGATCAATACAAGAGTGCGACTGTATACCTGTCGAGGCACCTGATGAAATACATTTCAACTTAACAGCCTTACCTGTTTGCAATGTGTCCCAGATATCAGGTAACAATCATTTTCAACAACTTTACTTTCGGTTTGCACTGCTTCTACGATAATACCTATAGCCGGTAAAAAATGGTGTGTTATACCTCGCTGAAGCATTTTAACAATTAATATGCAAATCGTCCAGGATATGAAAGATTTTAGCTCACCTGAGCACGAAGTGCTGAATGTCAGCTTTTAGGACCGTTGAATATCCGTCGTCCGTCCGTCCGCCAGTCCGTCAGTTCACAATTAGTTCATTTATACTGTAGCATTTGCAGCAATCATTATAAACTGGAATGGAATGTATATGGCCACAACACCTCGAGAAGTTCGTTTATGGGCTTGATCGGATCAGAACTTTTAGAGTTATGGTTCCTGATTTAATAAAAAATGCAACATTTAACAATGTTTACTACTCGAGGACCTTCATGTCTTCACTTTTTCTAACCATTTTCGTAGAAAAGTTGTATGACTATAAGATCTCGGATTTTTTCGATTATGGGTTAAATTAGATCAGTTCTTTTAGAGTTATGGCCCTTGATTTAACAAAAAATGACTATTTCCTCGGGTTTTAACCACTTATAGTAGCCCATCATGGAAATAAAGACAGGACAGATGCTTGAATAAAGATCACTTCAACTTCTTCTTTGTCTTGGCTGAAAAGTTTGTCTGTTATGGCAGCGCACCTTAAATTTATCATCTTATATTAAACATTGTTCGTTAGCTGTATATATAATGACAAAGAGTTGAAAAGGACTAGGACGTTTTGATAAGAGTCGTAATTGAAAACTGTTCATTTATTAGATATGTTGTTTTTTTTTCTTTTTGTAATAGGAACATATTTGTTTTTTCAGTGAAGAAATGTTTACTTGATGTGGATGTACTTTTTGATGATGGAAAATTTGTTTGTGATTGCAACGGACCATGCGAGTAATGCCTTTTTATCTTCTTGAGAAGTTACGTATAATATGGGGCAGTATTAAGTATAAATATGAAAGTATATCTAGAAGAAAAAAAAAACAGTCATAAAACTTCCGAGGATATCTTGCGATTGTTTTTTAGATCCATGAGTTTGCAATTGCCTTGTCACTAAAATGTTTCAGTGTTTACTGTCACATATTTATTCTTCACTTATATGTGTCTTATTTCAGAGAAACGGTTTATGCAAAGACAATGTCCTCAACATATTGGCCAACAGATGACTATTTGGTAAATAATCACAGATTATAAGAACATTTTTAAAAGATACATTGTAAATGCTTTTGCTGTCACTTCATTTTATTAATTGTTTGACGTATATAATTGTAAATGTGTATGGTACTCTATTTCAAGGCGATTGGACGTTACTATATGTTACTTTTTTTAGCAAAATGTCTCGCATTACAGCAGGTGTATAGGTTATAACTCCTAGATACGTTGTTAATAGCCTACCAATTATTCATGCATTTTACTATTCATAGGCGGCTTTACCGAGATATTCAACCCCTTGATCTCGATGTAAACATATGTCATTCATAGGTCATGAATAACGGGTCACTATGACCTTGATCTACTGACCAATGAATTAACAGGTTTCTCGGCTGACACAAAATTTGAGTTTATAAGGCACAATCGTTCCTTACTAATTGACGGGAATCTATTTCTTCAAAGATCACTACATCACCTTGATTGGTGACATACTGACCTCAAAACTGCAATTTAGGTCATTCCTTTTTGACATTTCTTTTTTTTTATTCAACAACTTCATCACAAAATTCATAAATTAATTTGTCAACGAGTTTGAAAAAGAACAATTTTAAAAAAATCTTAAAAGCTATGAACTA
>JAFMSR010000010.1:31420268-31617768 GCA_022818135.1 Saxidomus purpurata
ATTACATTTGAATGCATTCCCAGCAATCTGTGCATACTTCAGCGGACGAAAGGAACCAAAGTGCGAGGAATTTGAATGGCAAGGGTATACAGTATGTCTCGGATATCATAAATGTATGTGGAAACTAATATTAATGAAAAGGTACGAAACCCAGGCACTTACCGGTAACTATTATCCACCATTTCCCGTGAAATATATCAAAACGAAGTCAAGTGACTCCCCACAGATTTAAACTTGATTGTTTTACATTTGTTTTATGTGCTGCTCAGGATTCAATGAGCAGTCACCGAGTGTAGTCAATATAAGTGTAAAAACTAAATAGTTAAGTCTACAATTGGTGAAAATGGAAGATGAAAGTTTAGATACTTACCATAGTTAAGAATCAGGTTCGGAGGAATAGCAATTTCCGGTACCAGTTATATATCTAGAAAAGAAAAACATAGAGCAGTACTAACTGACTTATTTACTCTGGTGTCTACAAAGAGATAATACTCCTCAAAATATTTTGCATATCGGATCGGCATTTCAGCTGATTTAGCCCACGCCGGTAGGCCTACCTTCCTGCAAGACGACTCTCTTGAATTACTTGTGACGAAACGTTAAAACAGTGTGACGTCACTATCCAAAACACAACATTTGAATATCGTTTGTTTTTTTAGGATTATGCGCCGTTTCGCTAAGTTTGCATTTAAAATACTGTTTAATTAAGTGCAAAACGGTATGTAAGAATAATATGTATTCCGTGACCTTTAGTTCAGATGGAAGTTACCGCATATAATAAATACCGGAAGTGATGGGTATTACTATCAGAACCGCGTGCTTATGACAGAAACTATTCATCTTGTTTGGTGCTTACTGAGTCCTAATATAACGTTATGATAGGACCCAGATGCTGAAGAGCAATTGTGAGACGAGTGTGCTCAGTTATTTGAATAATATTCCATTTTAAGTAGTATTAAATATGTAGTATTAAGTACGTATTTATTTTTAACTGAACTAAAAAGATACACACAAAAATGCATGTACTTGTGTATTTTTAGATTCAGATACAACTTTCTTCGAGTGCTCATCTACTATGAGGACCTGAACTACGAGTCCATAACAGAGGAGCCCATGTATGAAGTAAGTTAAACACGAAGTGCCAGTCTGAAGTACCCATAGTAGAAAACAAAAGGCCATTTACCGGTGTATTCGTTAAAATATTAGTTGTTTGGCTTGTAAAGATTGTAGATGCTTAAAGCATGGGTATATTTAATCGAATTAACTGTTTTAATTGTGACGCAGCACAGTGTACGGAAAAACTGAAGATATATACCTTTAATATCTCATCATTAATCAGAGTCGCCGGAAGAGATAGAGGATAATTGTTGGTTTCGGTGTAAGATCACGTTATAATTTCACCGAGTGGGCACCAAAAGTGATATTTTCACGAGTGGCGCAGCCACGAGTGAAAATAACAACTTTTGGTGTTCACGATTGAAATTATCGTGATATTACACCGATACCAACAATTTTTCTGTTTATTTTATGGTTAAAACTCTACTTTTATTGAGTTTATTTCTACAAAATATCGAAAATCGCGGGAAACGTCATCAGAAACATAGCGCAAATGACGTCATTTAAACGACGTCATCGTCGCATGGTTTCCAGTATTAATTACGCTCGGTATACTTTTTGACGTAAATCCGGGTTAAAGATTGCAAAACAGTGAAAAATAAAAATGGTAATCCACTGTTTCAAAACTGTGGATTATCACTTTTATTTCACTGAGAAAACTCTATAATTCACTGGAAAACATAAAATAAACAAAGAATATTAAATAACAAGTCAAGAAGATATAACAATGTTTGCTAATGAAAGTTTTATTGATGAAT
Source organism: Saxidomus purpurata (assembly GCA_022818135.1). NCBI lineage: Eukaryota > Metazoa > Mollusca > Bivalvia > Venerida > Veneridae > Saxidomus > Saxidomus purpurata. The sequence goes on from JAFMSR010000010.1 coordinate 31,422,143, forward strand.
AGTTTGTTTACAGTCATGACATTTCATTTCAAAGAAAAGACTTTTACTTGTATTAATAGAACAAGATAATAAAATAAAATAATATACATTTTAAAAAATCTAACTCACAGTTACTTCTGTCCAAGAGCAGCAAGTAGTTGAAGCATAAGACAATGCAAGACAATATAATCTTTATTTATAGTCGGTTTTAATAAACAAAATAACACTAGCTATAAACTATTTCCCAACATAACATAGATTATCCAATAACATGCAAATATATATTCTATGGAGAGAAATTAATAGTAACACATAAATATAAGTACCAAATACGTTTATATACATAATAATGAATCAGAAAAAATATTTAAATTCTCAACAACAAGCTGTTTATTCGAATTACCAATTTCAAGCTATCTGAATATTTACAAATTAACATTTGCAAGTTGTATGTTCGCAAAAAAAGCCTCTTAACATTCAAAGTTAGTTACTGTTTACACCTCATCTGCATAATAATGATGTAAATTAACTTTCTTTCAGTAAACATGCTGTCTGATGTTGTTTAAAGAATGTGCATTTTTTTTTCAGAGTGTCCGATTCCTTTCTGACATAGGAGGTGCAATGGGCTTGTTTCTTGGAGCATCGGTATTAAGTTTTGTAGAAGCTGTGCAACTAGTTCTAGAAGTTATCTTGTACATGAAAAACAAAAAGGATATGAAAAATCGTGTAATAGACCTCAAACAATAAAGGTGCGAATGAAATAAGACCACGGTCTCTAATATTACCTGGACGGATGATTAGAGAGAGGATGTGACAATTTATTATTTTAAAGTCACCAAAGATATTTCATATCCAAAACGAGTTTATCAAAAAATTTCAAAAGACAAGTCTGTTCGTATAATTTTTCTTTCATAGAAAAATCAAAAAACAAAAATGGTACAGCCAACTGTATCCTGTGAGTCTATAATAATACAACGGTGGACTGTAACACCGGATACAGCTCCTTTCGAATACAGCTCCCCAGTGAGCTGTATTCGGTGCACATTAACGAATACGGCTCCCCGGGTAGCTGTATTCGTTGCGCATCAACGAATACAGCTCCCCTTATCAAATGGGAGCTGTATTCGGGGTTATTGTACCTTTTTTTCGAATAGAGCGCCCCAGTGACCCGATGCAACAAAGACGTATCATTCGTTTATACAGATACGCGGCAAAGAATTTATTATAGAATAACAAAGATTCATACTGCAATTCAGGATGTGGGATGTCTGTCTTTTTGTCCGCACATGTTGGGCGGACAGTAGAATGAAAATTTGAACTTTAATTACCTTTTTGCTGATATTGGAGAAACATTTTCTTTCAATAAACCTTCATTGTTTTCATGACGATAGCACATAAGGCAGGAAAAATGTTGTCGGACTGAAGCTCATGCACGTCAGGGTACACTTCTGTCTGACAGACGGACGGATAAGACAACAGACAGGGTAGGACAACAGACAGATGGTGGGACAAATAGACGGACGGAAAAGATGTAATATGCAGTATATTGCACATGTGTTTTAGGCAATTGAGGTTCCTAATTTCTGTCTGTGGACATTTTTAACATAGGGATCATGGCTCTTTATATATTCTAATAAAGCAAACATAGGGAGCTTTATTCGAATTTGCATATGCTTTGCTTCGAATACAGCTCCGCTATATGAGCGTCAATTTGGTATGTAGTAGGTAGTTGGTAGTTGGATATTCGAATAACCAACTACCTACTAGTTGGTAGTTGGTTATTTGTAATTCCAAACTATATAAAAGCTGGTAGTTGCTAACTCAATACACTATCACCAGAATGAAATGTTCAAACACACCATTCCTCTTCCTTAACACAGAATAAATCAGGGGACCTAGTTGGTTATTCGTGTGAATCTCCAACTACCAACCAGAAGGTAGTTGGTAATTCGAACTTTGCATGTATCCCTCTCAAAAAAGAAAGTATTTTTCCGGAAGAAATGTAACTGATATATAACAAGATAGATGTATTCTACTACATGGTAACACCCGCTTCTTCCTACATCCACCAGGGGACTCAGTTGGTTATTCGCGTGAATCCCCGGTGAATTCGGTTTTTGAATGTATTTCAAGGAAAACAGATAGCTTTTTTCAAGAACAACTGTAACTGATTTATAACCAGTTAAATGTATTCAACATCATGGTAACACTCCCTTTTCCTACATCCACCAGGGGACTCAGTTGGTTATTCGCGTGAAACCCAACTACCTACCAGAAGGTAGTAGGTTATCGAACTTTTCATGTAATAAGATACTTGTTAATCATTTAATAACAACGGATCTCTGCTGAGATTTATCATTCATTTTCGAAATAGTGGTTATATATGTATCAAATAATTACAACACACTGATATTCGTATTTTTTGTACAGGGATTCAAGCAGACATGCTTTACGTGTGTAAAGTTTTTACGAGTGCGTTTGATCATATGCAGTACAACCACATGAGAGAAACAGGGTTGGCAAGCCAAGACTCGGTTTACTGTAAAATGGTTGTTGTTATTGTTGTATTGAATTGGAACTTGCGGAACATCAACTTAAAAATGGCCTGTGTTACTACTAAACTTCTCATAATCAACACATACTGTCAACACCGTGATAGATGGTTCTTGTCGAAATATAACAGCTATCCTTTTATTGTAATCCAGTAAATGTAATGTTTGATTTCCAAACAAATATCAACGCACGTCATTTTTTCTGACGTAAATACATAATTACAAATATTACTTGGAATTAAATGTACATCCAGTTGTTAGTGATAGTAACGTAGTTGAAACATATAGAACATTTGATTTTAACAAGATATGAAATAATGGTAGTGAACATTGAAACCCTTTCATTTCCTTTTCGTGTTGGTACCTTTATATTCATCCAAAGGAAAAGGTTAGTACATGGGAAGTACTAAATGTACACGGACTAGCACTGGACAATCCTAGATCTTAGTCTGACAGACTTCTTCATAATTCGCACCACTTTGCGCTAAATAGGTGAAATTTGTACTTGATAACGTACTGCGTATTTGAATTATGATTATTGCTCATGGTGCATGCTCTTAAAAGATGATACAAATGACAGTTAAACATTTATCTGGTAATATATCCGCTATAGCAATTCCTGAAAAAAACTTTCTGTTTTCAGTAAAAAAAATCATTCAAAATCCGAATAACCAACTACCTTTAGGTTGGTAGTTGGAGATTCACGCGAATAACCAACTGAGTCCTCTGGTGGATGTAGGGAGAAGGGGGTGTTACCATGTTGTAGAACACATCTATCTTGTTATATATCAGTAACATTTATTCCGGAAAAATACTTTCTATTTTGACGGGAAAACATACAAAGTTCGAATTACCAACTACCTTCTGGTTGGTAGTTGGGGATTCACGCGAATAACCAACTGAGTCCTCTGGTGGACGTAGGGAGAAGGGGGTGTTGCCATGTTGTAGAACACATTTATCTTGTTATATATCAGTTACCTTTATTCTGGAACAAAACTTTCTTTTTTGAAAGGAATACATGCAAATTCGAATTACCAACTACCTTCTGGTTGGTAGTTGGGGATTCACGCGAATAACCAACTGAGTCCCCTGGTGTACGTAGGGAGAAGGGGGTGTTACCATGTTGTAGAACACATCTATCTTGTTATATATCCGTTACATTTATTCCGGAAAAGAACTTCTATTTTGACGGGAAAACATACAAAGTTCGAATTACCAACTACCTTCTGGTTGGTAGTTGGGGATTTACGCGAATAACCAACTGAGTCCCCTGGTGTACGTAGGGAGAAGGGGGTGTTACCATGTTGTAGAACACATCTATCTTGTTATATATCCGTTACATTTATTCCGGAAAAAAACTTCTATTTTGACGGGAAAACATACAAAGTTCGAATTACCAACTACCTTCTGGTTGGTAGTTGAGGATTCACGCGAATAACCAACTGAGTCCTCTGGTGGACGTAGGGAGAAGGGTGTTTTACCATGTTGTAGAACACATCTATCTTGTTATATATCAGTAACATTTCTTCCGGAAAAATACTTTCTTTTTTGAGAGGAATACATGCAAAGTTCGAATTACCAACTACCTTCTGGTTGGTAGTTGGGGATTCACTCGAATAACCAACTGAGTCCTCTGGTGGACGTAGGGAGAAAGGGGTGTTACCATTTTGTAGAACACATCTCTTTTGTTATATATCCGTTACATTTATTCCGGAAAAATACTTTCTTTTTTGAGAGGAATTCATGCAAAGTTCGAATTACCAACTACCTTCTGGTTGGTAGTTGGGGATTCACGCGAATAACCAACTGAGTCCCCTGGTGGACGTAGGGAGAAGGGGGTGTTACCATGTTGTAGAACACATCTATCTTGTTATATATCAGTTACATTTATTCCGGAAAAATACTTTCTATTTTGACGGGAAAACATACAAAGTTCGAATTACCAACTACCTTCTGGTTGGTAGTTGGGGATTCACGCGAATAACCAACTGAGTTCCCTGGTGGACGTAGAGAGAAGGGCGTGTTACCATGTTGTAGAACACATCTATCTTGTTATATATCAGTTACATTTATTCCGAAAAAATACTTTCTATTTTGAAGGGGGATACATGCAAAGTTCGAATTACCAATTACCTTCTGGTTGGTAGTTGGGGATTCACGCGAATAACCAACTGAGTCCCCTGGTGGACGTAGAGAGAAGGGGGTGTTACCATGTTGTAGAACACATCTATCTTGTTATATATCCGTTACATTTATTCCGGAAAAAGACTTTCTATTTTGAAGGGGGATACATGCAAAGTTCGAATTACCAACTACCTTCTGGTTGGTAGTTGGGGATTCACGCGAATAACCAACTGAGTCCCCTGGTGGACGTAGGGAGAAGGGTGTTTTGCCATGTTGTAGAACACATCTATCTTGTTATATATCAGTGACATTTCTTCCGGAAAAATACTTTCTTTTTTGAGAGGAATACATGCAAAGTTCGAATTACCAACTACCTTCTGGTTGGTAGTTGGGGATTCACGCGAATAACCAACTGAGTCCTCTGGTGGACGTAGGGAGAAAGGGGTGTTGCCATGTTGTAGAACACATCTCTCTTGTTATATATCCGTTACATTTATTCCGGAAAAAGACTTTCTTTTTTGAGAGGAATTCATGCAAAGTTCGAATTACCAACTACCTTCTGGTTGGTAGTTGGGGATTCACGCGAATAACCAACTGAGTCCCCTGGTGGACGTAGGGAGAAGGTCGTGTTACCATGTTGTAGAACACATCTATCTTGTTATATATCAGTTAGATTTCTTCCGAAAAAATACTTTCTTTTTTGAGAGGAATACATGCAAAGTTCGAATTACCAACTACCTTCTGGTTGGTAGTTGGAGATTCACACGGATTACCAACTGAGTTCCCCTGATTTATTCTGTGTTAAGGAAGGGATATGGTGTGTTTGAACATTTCATTCTGGTGTATTGAGTTAGCAACTACCAGCTGTTATATAGTTTGGAATTACGAATAACCAACTACCAACTAGTAGGTAGTTGGTTATTCGAATATCCAACTACCAACTACCTACTACCTACCAAATTGACGCTCATCTCCGCTATACCAAGGGAGCTGTATTCGTTAATGTGCACCGAATACAGCTCCCCGGGGAGCTGTATTCGGAAGGAGCTGTATCCGGTGTTACAGTGGACTCGTTTTTCACGTGAATATGTGTATTTGACAATAAAGGTTCTGTAGGTTTTTGTACAGTACGTTTAATGCTGATTAGTTTACAGTTACGTGACACAAGATGGCACTACTATAAGTCAGTTTGGATAAGTTGCTAGTGACGTCATGTTATGGTTACAGATTTTAGACGTTGTTATTATTGAAAAACAGGGGAAACACTATTTACGACAATTCTGTATTTGTATTAAATCTCGTCTCGATACAGAGAAAGTACATGTAATAGTTCAGTGTTTACCGTAGAAGACTGTAACAGTGTGGGAGTTCTGTAATTCGGCTGGTTCGAATCCCAAATAACTACATTTTTGTACATAAATTTCAAAGGATTAGATCAATTAGGTGAGTTTGTTCGGTTTGCTTGATATTTTGGTGATTATCTTGAGCAATGATTGAGCAATGTCGTTTCTATGCATGAGATTTTTTATGAATTTCCTTGATTTTGCGTAAGTTTGTTTGAAAACTATTCAGGTTTATTGAAACATCATTAGGTATAAAAATCTATGATAAGACAGTCTGTATGCCAGTTTTTTCCCTAGTATGTCTTCACCTAAACGTAAAGTTACTCTCAATGATGCTGAATCTGCTGCATATACTCTTAAAACAATTTCTTTGCAAATTGGCAACATAGAACTCTATAATTGTGTTATATCAATAGATCAAATCACTGACAGTTTACGGAGTGCAGCTTCAACAAATTATAAGAAAATAACAGTCTGAGACTACTTTACGAAAGTTAACTTATGATGTACATGTATATTGTTTTACATTAAAAGCATTAAGAAGTGTATCATATAGATTGATATGCCATATGTGTACTGTAATAAACTACCTTAACTAGATATTGTCCTATTTTATCAAATTTTTATTTTATCCTTGTCAACCTGGATATAGTGGTCACCTGCCTATAGTGGTCACTTTTACCCAGTCCCCTTGCGGACCGCTATAGGCAGGTTAGACTGTATTCTGTAGACTGTATTCTGAAAGCATGTGCAATTTGTTTGCAACTCGAGAGTAGTGGCGGCCAAAATCATGCAAATATGTTCGTGAGTTTTGTACCTTTTACAAGTGTATATATTTACTTATACTTTAAGGAGTTCATTAATTTCTGGTTGATATCTTAACAATGTAAAAAATAACACTACAATAGTAGAACTCTTAACTTTTTTTTTAAATCTCACTTCGAAGGAAAAAAGAAAATGATTTAAAAAAACAGATTGTTATGCACATGACTCGAACCCTTACCAGTGTGTATGATAGTCCGGCACAGATATGTGTTAATTGTTGACTGCGCAGCTGCATTTCTGCGGTGACAGTTGCGCTATCCACAGTTATCGAAATAAATTTCTCTGACCTGAATATTTCCAAAATACCTAGTTTTTGTTTGTTCTTTGTTTCTTTTACCACTTTGCCTATGATTTCACCGATGAGTACCGACTACGTTTTGCAGTGACACGGCAAGGAACATCATGAATTAACATTAACTATTCAATTAACGGAAGGGAAATTTGTGGTTTGTATTTTTTATCATTTTTTTTTGCATATGAAAAGTATAGTTTGCGTGTCAAAGCAGTAACTGTTCTTTTTGTTGTTTCTGACATAAGATTTTCAATGTTTGTGATACTGGGGCAGTGGGAGAAGTTTAGTATACATTCTATTAGATCTAGCCTTTTTTGTGGAGGTGAAGTTCGGTAATATTGGATTATATTTATCCTTGAAAAAGTCATTATGGCCTGTGGGGTAGTAAGCAGTAACTAAACGCTATATCTCATTTTTCAGCTTGGTATATTTCACTTTTTCAAATTCTTTGAAATGTTTCATACGTTCAAATCTCTTGACAGATTTACATGTGATCTCATTGTAGACCTTATCGCTTGTGATTATGTTTCGTGACCTGTTAATATGCATTGTGAAGCTTATGTATTTTGATAATGTACCTGTATGTGTATTCGTTAAATAAATGTTCTGTTCTTCTGTTCTGTTCTGTTCTGTTCTGTTCTGTTATAATAATGAAGCCCCTTGATGGATTTTCTTAAAATTTGACTCAGTTTTCTGCATATCAAAAATATGTTCTTAGTGTGTAACTCGGCGTCATTCAAAGGTGATGTGTCTTAATTTTGTCCAAATTGTAACTCCTGACCCACATGCAGGATTTAAAATGAGCATGTCACAAATAATAATCGTGTAGTAATTGAGGCTAGTGGAACGAGAGAAGCCATTTCTTGTGATAATGCGGAGTATTTTAATCTTTTTCAGCGATAGCTAAAGTAACTAATAAAAAAGTGACAGTTCCGAGTAGTATTCCAACTGTACTCGGTGAACTTCGTTTTGTTCAGATCTATATTTTGACGCGCGTAGACCCCGATTTAGGTCACTTGACTCAAAGAGTCATATCGGGACTCACGTGACCCTTACTTCGACGCCACTCGCCTCCGATATGACTTTATGTGGATATAATACCATCATTTATCAACGCTGTAAATATGATTAGGATATATAAACATGATTTCTATATTCATTCTATTGTTTTTTTGGCAAATTATATTTATTATTGTTTATGATATACGAATGTTTTAGGAGTTACATATGATATTAACAAATGACAAGTCATCTGAAATAGGCAAAGACATGCCATGACTGTAAAATATTTAATTGCAAATAAATGTATCGGTATAGGTATTCATTTTGCTATTTGTTAGGCAATTTTTCTATCTACTTAAATAAGTTTTGAAGGAAGTTTGAGAAAAAGTTGATTTTTTTTGTCAGCCTTCCTATCATTTAATATTTCACAAGTTTTCTTTGGAATTATATATGATGGCAATTGCAATAACGGTGGTCATGTGAAATAAAGAGGTTAGTATACATTGTTGAGTTCAATACAGAATTCATAGCTGTAAAACCTATATTGGACTACGCTGTGTACCCGTCCAATCAGAATTCGACAACTAATTTAAAATCTGTGATATATAGAGGATAATTGTTGGTTTCGGTGTAATATCACGTTATAATTTCACCGAGTGGGCACCAAAAGTGATATTTTCACGAGTGGCGCAGCCACGAGTGAAAATAACTACTTTTGGTGTTCACGAGTGAAATTATCGTGATATTACATTGATACCAATAATATTTTTGTTTATTTTATGTCTGAAACTCTCATTTTGTTGAGTTTATTTCGGGACGGGAAACGTCACCAGGAAGCATAGGAAACGTGACGTCATTTTAACGACGTCATCGTAGTATGGTTTCCGGCATTCATTACGCTCAGTATACTTTTTGACGCTAATCCGGGTAACATATTTTGATAATTTTTACCGAGTGGACAGTGAGTTTACCGGGATATAATCCACCGTTATATTTCGATAAACCACCGAAACACATAAAATAAAACATCATCCATATTAATGTTTTACCTTTTATTAATGATAGTATGAGGTTATTATATATGTTGAGTATTGGACGTCAAACTTGGTCATTTTGCTCAAATGTTATGTTAAATAACGCCGAAAGTTGCCATTCAATTCTAAAACGTTTTCGACGGCTCCTGGAACAAGCTGTTACGAAGAAAGTATCACATCTTTACGGAAACGTTTATTGACCCCTACTTCTACGGAAAAAGCCGAGTGATGTTTCGATTGAAAGTTCAAAGTGCACTGTGCACTATTGTCTAAATGTGGTTAAAGGAAATGCCCTTACTGGTATACCGCCATATCAGTATGAACTGTCTGGGTAGGATAAAATATCACATAATATTATCTTTTTTTATTCGACTGTAAATTTCTTTCAATTCTTAATATGGCCTTTTAAACAGTATGAGGCCTCTATATTAGTTAAAATTTATATAGAAAACAGTAGTTAATACACTTTTCCTGTATCCCTTATTTAGCATTTAAGTTAGTCATATCACAACATTTTTAATTTGTCGTCACGTGATCTGTAAAAACAGCCATATCATCAATTTTCGCAACATGGAAAATATGCATTATATGTCGTTTTATTATAATTATGCACCTTATTCTATAAGTAGACAATGTATGAGATAAGTTCGATCCCTACCATCGCTGTGTCGGTGATGTCCTTAGGCAAAACACAAATAATTCCACATTGCCTCCCTCTCTTCGAGGTTGATTCCATCTAGAATGAGTCTCGAGAGCGATTAATATACAGTAAGTTGTAAGAACTTGTTTCGCAATCGAGAATAAATAATTTAGTATAAACTAAAATAAGCTTACGTTAAGACGTTGTTTTCCAATTGGGGAAAATCAGGTCTTACTGTTAGAGTATTAGATAAATGAAGATAATCTTATGTAAATAAAGTATATTTTAACTTATTAAACCTTTCTTATTCTGTATCATACCGTTAATCCTTCAAAGGAGATAGGATATGCATATATTGGTTCGTCTGTCAGTGACGCAATTGTAATAAAAAAACTTTTAAAAAGTGGTGTCTGAGTTCATCGTTCACGTAACCAATACTTGACAAAGGGACTCAACCTCAGTGCATGTGCACTTAATAACTAATATACTTGCAGATTTGGGTTCACAACGATGAGACCTGTGCGTATGCAGTTTATTCTTTTCTGATTTATAATTAATGAAACTTCATACTTTACATTAATTGGTGCAATGCTAAAGCTTGATAGTTGGTCTTATTTCCGTTGATTTAAGTATTCGCAAAGTAGTGAAGCTGTGACTGGAACATCATGTAACCTGTAACGTCGGCTCCTTAACTTTCATATTTTTCAGATGTCAGTATATAATGGTTTTCTGTTAAGGCCATCGCGTTTTTAACGAACATCAAACTGCAAAGCATGATTTTAATTTGATGAAAGCTCGAAAAACCGATGACATGATGAAGAAAACGCACTGTTAAAATGGTAAAAGTACGATGGTACGATCGGGAAAACGCGATATTAAGATGATGAAAGCTACCGGATGGTACGCAAGTAACGAATACAGCTGACTAATCAAATGGTTTTTACGAAATGTTCTTCGCATAAGCCCAGTGACCCGATTCAACATAACGTGAATATTCATTTCGTAAAACCGACGGAATTTGATTTCAAAATAAAAACGAAATTAATATAGTTCGTAAAAACAAAATCTTATTTCGTTTTTAACGAAATCTTATTTTGATTTTAGTTTTTATGAAATAACTTTTCGTTTTACGGAATAAGAAAACAGACTCTGAATACGTGTAGGCCAGCACATATAAATAAGATTTCGTAAAAACAAAATAACATTTCGTAAAAACGAAAATTCGTGCTCTAAGACATCGTTTTTTTACGACATGTTATTTCGTTTTTACAAAATCTTATTTTTATGTTCTAGCGTACATGTATCCAGAGTCTGTTCTTGCCAGACATATATATCCGAATCCGTGCTCTTCTAGTTTATGTTTACAACTGAAGCCCAGTTTTTACTCTTATAATTTAAATGATTGTCTGCATCTTTTTTCATGATATATATGTATTATAAAATTTAATGATGAGTCATCTTGAGACAAAAGTATTCGCCAGTATTTTAATATTATCACTTTTCGAATGATACTTAGAGGTACTCTGCCCATTTCTCCGTAAAGGGCAGAAATGTCTTTTGATTTCTTCACGCCCAGTAAACGCCTAAAGAATTTTAAAAGATTTTTTTCAATATCGTTTGCATTTTGGGTTCCCCATATTTCTTAGCAAAATTTCAACACTGATCCAACTAGTGAATCAAATAACTTGGCCTTTCTAGATATCGGTAATTCAATTTGTTGAATGATAAAAAACAAACTATGTAAAGATACGGAGGCATGCTGGGCTATGACTTTTTGTGTTCGAGACCAGTTTCCATTCTTAAAAAGATTTATGCCTATGTTCTTGAAAGAGTTTACCAATTCTACTTTTTGTCCATAGATATAAAAGTCGACTGGAGTTTTTCGGCCCTTTTCAAAGATCATGGCTTTTGTTTTTTTTAACATTTATTTTCATACCCCAAATTTCGCAATAATTTTCTACGCCGGTAAGCATAGACTGTAACGATTTTGGTGAAAGAGCAAAATTTAATAAAACCATGTCGTCTGCATTTAATATCAGAAAAAGTCTCAAATTGTCAACAGTTAAAATATCTTCGATTTCTGAGTTAATACGGGCGAAAGCTCGAAGGGCGCATAAATATTATAGATAATAATGAGTTCAAACATGATGTATTGAAATCTGAGCAAACTTTCGGATCACTTTCACTCAACGGAGTAGAATGTAATGTATCTTCATCTTGTATTTCTTGTGCGAATGTACCGCATTTATAAGTTTCTCTCTTTGGTTTTCGCGTTCGTTCTAGGGATATCAAATATTTACAAGTATAACTTCTTCCTATCATGATTTTTTTCATGTTGTGAAAGATTTATAAATATTTAAGAAGTAAGTAATGAATTTTTATTCATATCACTAGAAGCGTGACTTCTTACTTAATTCTGTTTCGGCATAATTTGGCGGAAATAAAATTCAAACAAACATTGGGAATATCCTAATCTTCTCACATCAAAAAGTGTTGAAATATAAGAAGATTGAAAAATATTTGATCCAGATAACAAGTTGTAACATGACGAGATTAAAGATTTACTTCTTCAAGACAGATATTGACTGTATTAAGAATCTAAGAATAACCGGTTAACACATTGATGACAAATGAAAGGATTATTTTTCATAAATAAGTAATAATCCACACTTATCACTTAAAAAAGCTTGAGCGAAAAGTAAGAGGAACCGTCAGAACTACTTTTTTTATTGCTCCGCTTTCCAAGAACGAGGGCATTGAGTTGTCAACAGACACACGATGGATATAGATAAGAAACGATCCTCAATCATTGAAATAGTTCAAGAAAAGCGTGAGCCCGCCGAAAATGAAAATGAAAGCTGGACAATCGAAGAAATTCCGTCTGTTAGTTGTCTGGATACAGAAAATAAACTACCCACAATCGTTAAAAAACCGCAAGAGGAGAAATCATCCAACGAAAAAGAAATTGGAAAGCGTACGATCAAAGGAGTCCTGAGTGTAAGTTGACAATTTTAAGATAAATATGAGATGATTTTTGGTGTGGTATTATTGATTGAGTACTATTCAATAATTGAAAACAAATATTCTAGAGTAATAAATCAAGTTTAAATTAAGCAAGATATTAAATTGTGTAGTAAAACACAATTTAACGAGTGGGATGGCGCAGACTATTTTGTAAAATAAATCATTTGAAAATATGCAACAAATCATGACTACATAACATAACATGTAACAGTTAAACGAAAAATGTGTGTTTTGTCCTATTTTCCCACTAGGTTGACTTTCTTGTTCCAGTTTATAAATATTTCAGCTTTTTTAATTTCATTCTTATTCTTTTATGCAACTTTTATTTAAGCATCTTGGCGAGACGAGTTCACTTCACGGGATTTCCAAACTTGCGAGTTCGCGCCAGGTGATAGTGAAATTGATCTGGTGCTGTGTTTTCATAGTAACGTGTATTCTATTTGTAGTGCAGATATACGAACTTTTCAAGTAAGTATTTTACTTTTTTTTCGGGTGAGGGAGCAGAGTTACTACTTCGGTACTGCTTATACTGAATACGTTACTGTGACCGAAGGCCGAGTAATAAAATTATGATATCTTGATACTAGATAATCTAAATGGATGGTGTATTTAAACTCAAAACCACAAATAAGCAATGCCTGGCTTGATTATTATTTTCTACTGTCTCTTTAAAATGCAAATGGTGGATTGGAAATAAGGGAAGTAACTCGGGCCAAATACTTCCATGTTGCTACATTGGTTATCCCGGTGAGGCTAAAAATTATAGAGGGATAACATTAAACAATATTATGTCTAAAATATACTCCAGACTTCTCGTTACTCGTCTAACAAAATGGGCCTATAAACATGAACAACTCATTGATAATCAATTTGGCTTCCAACGTGGCATACATATACACCTTATTTCCACTTTTCAGTGATCTAACAATTTACAAACGAAGAATTACAGACCTGTGTTTTAAAATTCAGGTTGGTTGTGATAAAACTACCTCCTTCTACGTTTTTTTCACTTTGATAAATCTGCATAATTTCACAAAATTCAGTTTTAGTTTACTACATATAAGTTCCTCATAAGTTTTTGCGTATAAGAACGCCTAAAGTAATATGGCTTACCTAGGTTTCTTTATGAAAATTAGGGCATTCTAACAAGAAGTAATTCACAAGTGCATTTCTACGAACGTCTGATGTGTAATGTTCAGCTGATACAGTGTTAGAACGATTAGGGCTTAGAAACTTGTGAGAGATTTGCTCGGGTTGGCGAAAATGGTTAATCGTTCGGAAACTTTAAGCTGCTATTTCAAAACGGTTTGCATATTAACCTCGAAGTAAACTTTTTACAGTAAATATAAACACTTAGGTTCAACGACAGATTTTGGAAAATTTATCATTTTAAGAAATATTATTATCACAAAAACACAATCAAAGCGCTGTTAGCGCTGAAGGCCTTGGTGCTATAGGTTAACTCCCCGAAAAACAACTTTTGACCTACGTGTTTTGCGCTGAACCTTACATCAAGCGCGGGTCAAAATGTGCAGAGGACGAAATTCAATATATGACACAGAATGAATGATTCACAAATATATGGGTGGCAGGGAAGTTTGTTTTATTATAAAACGTACGTTAAATGAAAAACATTATAAATTGTTTAAGCCATTAAAAATAATTCGATCTGCGCTTTGTACAACTTCAAGCGATATGATCTGATGATGTGGATCGAAAATTATTGTGTACCAAGGACAATACCTTGAAACAGAAATAAACAAAGCAATACCAGCAATGAAATATAAATACAGTACTGTACAAAATGTATAACAGAGAAAACCAAATCAAAGCGCTGAAGACGCTGGATTTGTTTGTGTATTCAAAATATGTGTTCTTTGTTTTGTTGTGACGGCTATTTCAGTCTGTAATCTTCATTAGTGAAGGCTATACCAGTTGGTAATAAGATATGAACAGAATGCAACAGTTATAAATCGTATTTTGGATCGAAATGTCTCTGTTTCTATTCCCGGTACACATAAACAGCAGGGATTTTCACTGTATTCTACAAAATGTTTTCACCTACTGTCTAAAATCAGACACTGACCGAGCAGCTAGTTAGGGCGCTTCGGTAACACAAACGAGCAGGCAATAGCACGGATCAATAAGGGGATCTATTTCTAATACATGTAGGAACGCAGACTAGCTCGCGCCAGGTCCACAGAATAAACATATCAGCAATAAGGAAAGTTATAATTACGTCCCTAGCCGCGCATTGAATAAAATTTATGAATGGAAAAAGAGAATGTGTAAACATGCGGGTAAGTATTTCATTCTTTAAAATAACGATCAGGGTTAGACATTTTGTTGTCACAGAAACTCCAAAACATATGTTTTCTTTCCACACAAGGTTTAAGAAATGCCTGGCGGGTTAAGAAATCGGAACTATTTCTATAGGGTGTATATATATAGTAAATCGTCCCTTATTTTTACGCATCATTGTAAAATGAAATACATCCGCGGTTCTTATTCGGAAACAGTTTACTTTAGTTATATTTACAAAATTTAGCTGATGCTGCATGAGTTTATAACATTATATATTGAAACAATACAACTTTAATGGCTGCGATGGCCATATGGTTTCAAATGAAGAATCATAATTTGCTGACTGACGTGCCGGAGCTACTTTCGGATTTGGTACTTAAGGAGTAGGCATCGGAAAACGGTAAGTATATTTATTTGTTTCACAAACAAATAAAAATGATTCTGGGTTACCTTGTAGTTGTAATCGGTGAAACCGTTCACTGGGCCTCGACATGCAGCGTCCTCGATAAATGGCGGGTGATTTTGATCACGTGAGTTCCTTCTCGGGAATGTACGTAAATTATATCTTTTTTTTAGAGAAATTTATTTTTAGGTATATAAATATATATGTAATTGTTCGTAAATAACAAAGTTGTCAATGAAATAACATCGGAAATTTGAAAATCAAACTACAAACTCTTATATCGAGCTTCGTACGTTTCCGTAAATTTCCGTAAATTTCCGTACTTTTCCGTGATATGCATCTGATTATCTTCCGTAATCAGCTAACAGCGCATTAATTTCTAAAACAGAAAAAAATGTATAATGCAGCCCGTAAGCTATATACCTTCCTGCAATCGTTTGAAGTTGTATGTACTCTTTTTATTTGTAATATCATCTTATCATATGCGACATTCAAACAGAAGATTGATCTGGTCTGTCTTGCACTACTTTCGCATAGCGCATGTTTACAGTTGTTATTCGCACATAGCACAGTTAAATTTCTTGAAGTGTTTGAAATGTGGTATGCTAACTTAGGCCTAGGGGACTTTCAGTCCCCAGGCCAAAAACACAAATATTTTATTTCGACTTATTTTTTTACATGCATTTTTTTATACTAATGTTTGTTGAAACTAAAGTCTCGTAAGGGATAAGAAAGTTTTAAGCCATAGGACCTACTGACAAACAAACCGACAAGTGGGGTGACTTCCTAGAGATGCCCCCATCGTTTAGGGAGTGGAGGAGGGCGGGACGGGGTGTAACAAAACAAGGCTTATGTTTTTTTCGCATTTGGGAGGATGGTTTTGTATCTGCAAACATTCGTTTTAATTCAGTTATTTACACAAACTGCTTATAGGGCAAAACTGTTTTACATGACATCTTAATAACATTTCCCACACCAGAAAACTAAAACTAAGTCATATAACAGTTGCTGAATGAATTGAAGTGCGAAAGGTCATATTCGCTGGTTGCTAATCTACCAGAATTTCAGCTTATATAAACTATTATATATGTGTTTATTGCAGGACATTTTACTCGTATCCAATACAGACGACAGTAAAGCTGGATTTTAGTTCACTGGCGTTTCCTGCAATAACGATATGTAATATAAACCCAATCAAGAACGGGAAGCTGAGCATGGTACCAGACATTGAAGCAGTTCTGCAAAATGAGGAACAGACACAGGTACCATTTTCTGCATGTCTGCCGTTAATTAACTTTTATTAGAAATATTTAGTGTTGTCAGAAAGTATGTATACAGATATTATGTCTAAAGCATAATTCCAAAGCCATGAAACAGGTTCTCTCTTAACTACACATAATGATAGAAGATACATAGATGAGTGCAGTATGCAAGAACCAGACTAAACTAAGAACCAGCCAAGAACGGAAGTGCTAGGCTCAAAACGTCAATTGTGCTCGCTTTATGTTTTTGCATGTCGCCAGGGTGATTTTACCGTTGAACATATGACAATATAATTGGCTCCCAATTCCTTATTTTCAATTTCTTTTTGAATAAGAAAGAAACGATCAAAAGGTGAAGTTTTTTAGCCTGGCAATAACAAGACCAGCCAAACCTAATCTAAATGTGTAATAAAACGCATTTTGAACTGTATCGCAAAGGTCGAATAAGGAGCTAATTCCTTACTTCTTATTCAAACTAGAAAGAATAACAAAAGACATTACACCGGTCAATATGTCAAGCTTTTCGTTGATTCTTTAAAAACACAATATAAGCTGTAACAAGACCAAACACCTATTCTACGGACTAATTAACGTTTTTATCGAAAAAAAGAACATAAAAAATGAAAGGTGCCTAAGATCAAATTGTGTATGATTCTTTTAGACTTCATCAAATATATTGTTATAGTAAAGCTTAAATAAGGCCAAACAAATTTAATCCAAGTACAAAATCAGATAATTTGTGTTTGTCGTAAAAAGGCATAAAATTCTGAAAAGAAACACAATACTACCAAACGACAGGGTGATAGAATGGCATGAAAATAAATCTACACATAATTGTTATGAGCCTCATTAACGGTTAGTTCCATGCGCCTTCAATAAAACATAAAACGAACTAATTTTACGTTTGAAGCCAAACACTGCAATTAAAACGATAGGGAACTACAACGTCCGTTTTTTTTCCCGTTAAAGTTTAGTTTTCTACAATAAGGGAATAAAGTAAGTCACTGCTTTTTTTCTGAAAGACAAATACATAGTCATTCTGGTGGTATTGAAAAGTAGGACAGCTAATTTTTCATCTTACATTTTTTCGAGAAAAAGGAGATGCTTTGCGGACGTGAAATAAAATAATTTATTAAAGTATGTAAAAAATACCTATCAAAACATGAACATTTGTATACATAAAAATGTGATACTACTATAACGTGTTCAAAAATCTATGCCACTATATAAACTTTTATATGCTTTGAATTACTGTGTTTGTTCTCATTTTAGAGTATATCTGGGAGGAAGAAACGAGAAGCAACAATGACGCACGCTGACTGATCGATCTAAGTTGATGGTATCGTCTGATGAAGATGATATAGAGACAACTAAAAGGCCGCACAAGCTTCATCAAAAGAAAACTCGGAATAATGCAAAAGAGATGAATGTACAATCTGTGCAGTCTGAGACGTTATCGTCTGATCAAGATAAATTAAGCAGGCGAAAACGATCTTTCGATCCTTCCAGTCTTTCACTTGACGGCTTGGATCCCAGTTTGTTGCCTGGCAACTTGGATCCCAGTTTGTTGCCTGGCAACTTGGATCCCAGTTTGTTGCTTGGCAACTTGGATCCAAGTTTGCTGCTTGACGTCTCGAATCTCAGTTTGTCGCTTGACGATTTGGGTCAATTAATAGGGCCGTCACTCACGCCGCCGTTTTCAACCGTTCCTGCTGTCGAGAGCACAACTAATTCCGTCAGTTCCACCGACAGTCTTCCAACTTCTTCTCCAGCTCAGTCACTTCCTGCTAGTGTCAATAATTTGTGGCAGCTATTTCACGACAACGCCAACACAAATCATAACTGGTTAACCGATGCACTCGATGAGACTTTCTTTCTCAGCCGTTTGAATTTAAAAAAAGACCAGTGGGAGGAAATGATAGAAAATTTCGGGATAGTTTTCAAAAATGAGAGTGTGTAAGTAAATAGTTTTTCTAAAGCATACGGAAGTGGTCTGTGAACAAACAAATCTGGGAAAAGCTAACATGCTCTTTATTGTAGTCTTGCAACAAGGTCAGAAGCCTTATTTTGTGTACTGAAATGATTCAACAATTAACACCTTTTACATTTTTTTATTTAAACCTATTCGAAAGGAAATATATATGACTGCCGAGTGATGTGTGTTCTTTGTTATCTCCCCGCCTTGGCGGATGGGATATGGTAATGAGCTCCGTCCGTGCGTCCGCCCGTCACACTTTTGTCAACACTAAAACTATCAAAGTATTCAAGATAATTTATTTAAACTAAATACACAGACAGAGGACATTAAGAGAAACCGGACCATAACTCCTTAAGTAGTTAATCGATTTGATTTAAATTGCATACAATCACAGAGGCCATTCAGGCGCAGTGCAGTATTCAAGAGTTATGACCGTACCTCACTCTTTTTTATGCCCTCTGTCTGTCCGTGCGTCCGTCCTTACATTTTTTCGTGTCCGGGCTGTAACTTTGTCATGCATTGAAGGTTTATAAATAACTTCGCACAGATGTTCAGCACATCAAGGCGACGTGTCGCGTGCAAACCCATGTCCATACCTCAAAGGTCAAGGTCATACTAAGTTCGAAAGTAATAGAATCCTGAATATATGCACACATTTGTGTCCGGACTGAAACTTTGTCATGTATTGATTGATTTTAAATAACTTGGCACAAATGTTTATCACATCAAGACGACGTGTCATGTGCAAGACCAACGTCCCTACCTCAAAGGTCAAGGTCACACTCATAGTTTATAGGTCATCGAATCCTGTATAGATACAACGCACATACATTTATGTCCGGACTGTAACTTTGTCATGCATTGAAGGATTTTAAAATAACTTGGCACAAATGTTCAGCACATCAAGACGACGTTTAAAGGTCAAGGTCATACTTAGAGTTTGAAAGTAATAGAGTCTTGCATATATGCACACATTAGTGTCCGGACTGTAACTTTGTCATGCATTGAAGGATTTAAGATGGCACAAATGTTCAGCACATCAAGACAATGATTCGTGTGCAAGACCACGTCCATACCTCAAAGGTCAAGGTCACACTTGGAGTTTAAAAGTAATGGAATTCTGTATGCATGGTAACTCTGTCATGCGGGGAAGGCTTTTAGAATCACATGACACAATTGTTGAGCACATGATAAAGACACTGCAGTGAGACACCTCTTTCGGGGCCATTCGTCACTTATGAGGGACAGCTCTTGTTATATTTATTTTCCCTTATTGATTTTTCATAAGCAATTTCGTCCAGAATATAACTCCGAAAGTATTCAAGGGAATTTGATACAACTTTACACACAGACAGAGGACATTCAGAGAAATGGCTATGTACAAGGACCTGTACGCTAGCTTGTCTTATTTTCGAATTATCTCCCTTTATTACCTTTTCTTGACAGGGCAATACTCTTTAATTACTGATCTTAATTAATTGAAATTGCATTCTATGATCGAGTACATTCAGATGCAAGAACCAAACATTTAGCCTGGTTTTGAGTTATCTCCCTTTATTGATTTGTTTTGCATAACACGTTATAATTACTTCTACATGTATCTTATTAAATTAGAACCTCCACAGTATTCGTTCCTCTCACATCAAATTTCTTTTGCTCGATCTTAAATGGCAATTGACACAATTTTTGCACAGTTATTCATGTAGCTTCTGACGTTTTTTAAGTGAGAAGAGACAGGAAATTGGTCACCAAAAAGACGACTTGATTGTGTCGACTACGTTTGCCGGACGAATACAGAATTCTACGTGAGTACTTACGCAAGCACATTTCTGCTGGTTTTCTTTTCGAGTGGAATGGGAGTGGAGGAAGGGGCGAATGATGACGGTAATATAAACAGTAGTAAGTGGTCATTATGAGCTTTTTGGGTGGTCGTCTGTCCGGTGTCGTCGGTCATACGTCGTTCACATTTCCTCCAAATGACATCTCTACTCAAACACCTAGGTCAATGTAAATGAAACTAAAAATGAATGTTCCTTGCAGAAGATGTGTTGAACCGTAATTTTCACACATACGAATTCGTCACATGTGTTAAAAATTCGTACGAATATGTGTCTCATATGTGAAAATTTGGTTCTTTACGTTAAACCCTCGCCCCCTCAAAGCAAACACGTATACTTCACATGTCAAAAACAAATAAAATGGAAAAATCATTTGTGAAAATAGTGTTTATACGAAAACGTCACACATTCCAAATAACAGTTTATGCCACCTAGATATATCTGGAGGCACATTGTGTTTGCTGTGGCTGATAGAGCTTTCATATTTCACAGGATGATAGAACATATAGAGTAGATGACCCATTTATGATTGTCGCAAAGTCGCAAGGTCACAGGGGGTAAAAATGTCAAATTCTTAGTACTCAATATTTTGATAACGATTTGACACTGATACGTAATATTTCACAATATGATTGTTCTCAATGTGTAGAGAAGTTCCATATTTGGTTTAAGGGTCACTCTGTCAAAGATCACAAGGGGTCAGTAGCATAAATCAATTAACATTCAGTATCTTGAAAAGAATGATTAGTCTCAATGAATAGACGATCATTTCTTCTTTGGGGACTATAGGATTGTTTGATCCGTCCATTCGACCGTTCTTCATTCCGGCCGTCTGTCTGAAGCATTTCGTGTCTGGTCAGTAACTTCGCGATGCGTGGACCGATTTCAAATAACTGCATAATAACTCAAGCATAAGTGTTAACCACGTCAAGACAATGCGTGGCGTGCAAGACCAAGATCCATAGCTCAAAGTTGAAGAGCACACTATTTACACGTTATGAAAGTGTACGCCTTAAACACTGAAGTGCTACGTTGAAGAGCATGTGTTTTGCTAAACCATTAAGGGTGTCCTGCTCGTCCTGTCTAGGGATTTTCTTTCCATGAAAACAAAAGTGTTATGTTACACTAAAATGGGTGGCAGGTAATGTTTAAGCATGATCTTACTGTTTTAAAACTTTTACTAATTTAAAATCTGTCTGTTTATTTGTAGGAACTATAAACATTTCCCGTCGACACTTTATGGAAATTGTTATACGATAACATCGCCAAAGTACGTGGCCTTGGGAAGTGGTCCAGCTCACGGTATGTCGTTTACAAGTGGTTTGATTAAGTTATATTTCTTAAAAGCTTTTATTTCTTATAGTGACTAGAAATGAATGACAATGTATAACCCAGTAATTATCTCTTTATTGATTCATATGCCATTTTTTTACAATGTGATGTTATAACGATTGACAGAAAATACACAAAATACAATACATGTTCTTATGCAAAGTGCATCAAGAAATGTAATCTTTACATGTATGATTATATATATAAATTTATATACATAAATGCTTTGCACATAGAAAAAATGTTTATGAAGATGTAACTTTTACTGGCACATACAAACTTCTTATGAAATGAATAATGCAAAAAAAGCCCAGTAGCAGTAAAGCGCCAAATGTACAAGCGTACTCTTAAACACTGAAATAATATTAACTTTCACTTAAATATGTTTATGAGCCCTCAAACTGATTAATTTGCCATACAAGCAACCAAAACACATATGCTTTGTGAAAGGTGATGGGTGGGGTAACATCCAACGAATGGCTTAACTGATCTCAATTCAAATATATACAGCAGTTGATATAATCAGAACTCGGCTAATGCTATTACCAATATAGAGTAGACTCAGTAGTCAGTAGATTTTGATTGACAAAAATTCTCCCGCAAAAACAGCCATGTCGTCAACGACCAATTTACGAATACAGTCAGCATCGTTGTCATCCATATTAGGTCACGGACACACAACTATAACTTGCACCTATATTGGTCTTATATTTTAAGCGATTAACTATTCCTTTAAAAACTCAAATGACATACTAAATCTGTCTACACCTGACAGGGTGTCTCCAGGAGAACAGTTTTGATTACCAAAGTCATAAATTCTAGTACCAAAAGAAAGGAATTATTTCACTCACTAGTAAAAGAACGATACAAGATAATATATTATCCATTCTGACGAATAGAGTCTGATATTCATTGAAGGTGATGGCAGAAAAATGTCATTCAAGTCAATCTATTTTAGTAATGCATTTTGTTCTGTTCATTTTGTCCAAGAGTATGTCAGGGTTAATTTAAGTAAAATATCTGGCTGAACAAGTTAATTTATATATTTTTTGGAATACTGTACAAAAGTTGAGTGGGCGGTGGTGAAGATTTGATACAAGGCACGACCGTACCTCCTCATTTGTACAGCTACGCTTTTCCAGGAAGCGGACTCGAGAGTGACTCGATAAGCTTAAAGCTTTCTTCACAATCGAGCTAAAATAAATTAGTATAAACTAAACTAAAACGGTTGAAGATTTGATAGGACGAAATTTGTATAGCTACGCCTCTCGTGTGACTCGGCGCTGCACAGCTCGAAAGATGATTCCTCATATCCACCAACTGTGCAAATACATGTACATTGTTTTTCAATTACATCTTTATTTGTGTAATATTTAAGGAATAAAGTTAACAATAAATCTTGAGAAAGACGACTATGTGCCTAATTTATCGACTGGTTACGGTGCTAGGGTGGTATTTCATGAACCAGGCATTCACCCTCTACCATCACACGAGGGAATAACCTTAGGTCCAGGCACAGAGACAAGTATAGGACTACGAATGGTAAGCAGATATATCATACTGTGTTTTATCACCCTGCTATGTGATTATGTAGACCGGGAAACAAGACTAATAATTGAGGGGTAAATGTTTTGTAATTTTGATATTTGCGACTGTATACACGCGTTTTAATCGTCGCAAATAATTCTAACGGCGACGGCGTTAAAACCTTATATACGGTCGCAAATGTCAAAATAGTTTGCCCTATTCTAACGCATATTGTGTGTGAATGCGATAATTAAAACGCTGTTCGATTTTTGCGAATATATAATACGTTATTTAATAATCTCAAATTTAAATGGCATCACCCATCAGAAACGACGTTACCGGTAGTGCGTTAGAACATTAATATCATTTAGATCAGTCATGTACTCGTACATCGTTTTTTGTTCAAAACAATAATTCAAAACAGGTATGGCTATTCTGTTAGATAGATATAAGCTATCCTCGTAAATGTGCGAAATAAAATGAACGGGGGCATGAGATCATCAATCTGTCTTATCTTATCTGTAAACAGAGTACAGAGTAAAAGAGTACATTTCTTACTCCAGGTACGCATTTCACGCCTGGGCGAGCCACATGGCAACTGCGACGACGGAATAAAGTTCTTTCAGCGTTACAACAGACGTTACAGTATAGCGGTAAGATGTAGTCTATGGACATATCTCATGACTTGGACAAATTAATACGACTCATATGATACATGTTTGAATGGATTCACTCAAAGTACACTGTACTGTTATTGAAAGTGAAAACATGAGGGACCGTGACTGACGTTTTAATAGCTGAAAGTATTTGAATTTGACGTTGCATATCGTACATTTGTACATAGAAACGAAAATAATACCAAGTTTCATTTCAACCAGTTTTTTGTATTATCTTTAGCAAACTGTCACTTCAGACCAGTGCGTACATGGTAATAAAATATCTGTTTTGTTTTAAAAATTATTTGTAAAATTTATATAAAACAGTGTAGATAAAATCTACCATCAGTCATATTTGCGCCGTAAGTTTGCATTCATTGAAATTGATTTTAAGTACAGTATTTCTTACAGGCTCCAGATGGTATACCAACCTTGAGATCTACGACTCCAAATGCAGATGCCTAAACCACATGATGAAAGGAAACTGAAATTAATGATTATCTGCCATGATTTGTTTAATGCGTATGCGCCGATTCTCTGTGTCATGTTTTGAGACAATATTCTGTTACGCATCCAGAAGAAATTGATTCAACTGCAGGTCCTGCGCGCTTTTTGATATTTTATCTACTGAAACTAAACTAGTTTTTTTCATATGTTATTTAATTTAGGCTTGCCATGAGTTCTGTCGTATACGAAAGATAACAGAAAACTGCAACTGCATTCCGGTAGATGCCCCTGAAGGAATAGATCTTAATAGTACAGCTCTACCAGTATGTGACACCAGGCTACAGTCAGGTTTGTGTTACACGTATTCTCTCTCTTTCTCTCTCTCTTCCAATACAATAGCTATTACAGTTTTAATCCATTATAAATAAATGTAAATTTGATGCTTAAAGCGAGAGGAAAAGTTTACTAAATCTTACTTCTGAACCATATCAAACATTACTATCTATGTAGTGTAAAGTGAAACACTCGATTTTCCGGCAGCAATTATTGTCAGTACTCTCTTCACTACGTTTCTTACCTGGGTGTCTTTCTGTCAATAACATGAAATAGCAAGTACTTGTATTACGTTACAGGAAAAGGACGTTTATAAGTCACGTGAAACTGATTTTAAGAAGGTATTGTAACAAGTGGCATTTCCCTTCTATTTCAGTTGAAGCCTGCTTAGTCAAGATCGATATTCACTTCGATAGTAGCGATTTTGGTTGTAACTGTAAGGGACCATGCAGGTAATTAACATTTTACATTTCGTAAAAGTGTGTTATAAACCTCATCGAAAAAAGCATCATGATTATACTGACGCAAATTTTGAAAGAGTTACCTTACCATAACCTGTCAACGTATACAATGTAAGGTTTGTCCGCTATCGCCATGCAGAAGAATTTGAATATTTATAATTAGCTGAATAACAGAGGAATGAGCTTTCTCGTTCATGGCCTAGTTTCGTTCTAGTTGCACAACTGCTTACCTTTACATATAGAAAAGTTGATAAGGACTTAGACTATCTTACTGGTACTTTGGAGTGAAAAGTAATTTCACTGAATAACATTGATGCTTTCAATAGAAATAAAATACTTAATTTGAAAATTGAATGTCCTTGGTACATTTTCATTATTAATGTATATGCGCTTAATATTTTTCATCAACTCTGGATATTTCCATATTTTTCAGTACTTTTAAATATTTAGGTTCAACGTGAAACCGGATCTTCAATGTATGCTGTTATGATCGCCTTATGCCCTGTATTGACCTTGAGAAATTATCTTGCTAAGCTTAGACATAATGTCATACTTGAAGAACTCCGAAGAAATGTTGGGCCTAGATCTAGGTCACTATGTCAAATGATAGTCAAAACTTATGTTTACAAGCAGCAATAGTTTTTCCCAATATTCTTAAAACTTGCTGTGAAAGTATTTGCTCCTTAATTTTTTTGTGTTTTTGGAAAATAAGGGCGCTAGGTCAAATCATTAGAATACAGAGTGTAGAGGCAAACATTTTTTTCCTATCTTCATAATACTTGCACAGTTTGTTTGTTTAAAGGAAGTTTCGGTCCAGTTTGAGTATAATACCTATATCTTAAGGTTAACTCTTATAGAATCCTTGTGTTCACATCTTCTAATTGTTATAAATATATGTATTTCTGTCTTAGTAAAATACAAAGTACGTTTGGAACAGGATTTTTATCAAGGACAAACAACTTTTAAACAATGATAAAAGAATTAATTATAACTTTGTGTAGTCATTAGTGACATATTTCACGGCCCAAACAGAACTTTTTATGAAGGTATAATAAACAAAAGCTTGGTCAGTTTTCATATCGAATCATACGAAACAAGGTAATGTGGATTTTTATATTATCAGTGGCCACGTGATAAAAAAAGAAAAAACGAAAAAAAACGCATCACGTGGCCAGCGATAAAAAAAAGAAAAAACAAAAACTAAACGATCACGTGGCCACGTGATAAAAAAAAAAAAAAACGAAAAACAAACGATCGCGGGCCACGCGATAATGAAAAAGGGGAAAAACGAAAACAAAAGTACGCGTTTTGTTTTCGTTTTCTTTTTAATCACGGGCCACGTGATAGCGTTTAGTTTTTCGTTTTTCCTTTTTTATTATCACGTGGCCACGTGATAACGTTTAGTTTTTCGTTTTTCCTTTTATTATCACGTGGCCACGCGATAACTTTATTTTTCGTTTTTCTTTTTATTATCGCGTGGCCACGCGATAGCGTTTAGTTTTTCGTTTTTTTTTTTTATTATCGCGTGGCCACGTGATAATATAAAAAAAATCCCACATGTCACCTCTGTGCTTCCGTAGAATCATATGGGGTTTAAAGTAGGTATGAAGTTTAAATAGTATAACAGCCCTTGTGTAGAATCTAAAACCTATATTTTGATCCGATTTACGTAAAGCTTACTCCGAATGTTTGTCTCATTTAAATCTAGGTCGCAAGGTCAAACAATTCCAAGCATTTTCCAAAATGCATTCTCTCTCAATTAGCAGCAATATTACGAAATGATAACAATAGAAGTACATACAGATTAGATAGTATTACATGGAACCAACTATTTATTTTCAGTGAATCTCTGTTTACTAAGACAATGTCTACTTCATATTGGCCAACAGACGATTACTTGGTAAGTTGAATGCTTCACTATGCATAATTTGCTAGTTGAATATGATCATAGCAAAGAGCGGATAAATTGCATAATGGTTTGGTACATAATAAAATCAATGTTGGCTGACTACACTTTCTCACATTGTGCTTGATCATTGTATGAAGTTCCAGTAGTTGTCAAGTTGACAGGAAAATTGCAACGGACAGACACTGACCGACAGACCGACTGACGAACCACCGGGTGACTCCTATATACCCCAACCCAAACTTCGTTTTGGGGGGTATAATGACACCTTTTGCTTTATTTTCTACATTTTGTTTTAATCAAATAGACATTATTTACTTTTCTCGTAACTCTATTTTCACTTGAAAGAAAACTCTTTCTTTACGATGATTTATTTCTTTTCACAGAGTGTTCTAATGACTGAAATGTGTGAAATGTATAAAACACCTTACTGGGTCAACTTGTGCGAGAAATTTCAGTATATGCCGTTGTGGGAAGTTGAAAGGTTTGTTTATCTTTACTTATGTAACCCTGGTATTATATGATCATTCGTCTGCTATGCGTATGTATTGTCCTTGTTATATTGTCCATAGTCACCTAACTGTATCGTGTCATATATACCTAACTGTAACCGTGTCCGTACCTAACCTAATTATTCTGGACACTTCTTCTATTTCGCAGTATTGTTATTTAC
This sequence comes from Saxidomus purpurata, assembly GCA_022818135.1. Lineage (NCBI taxonomy): Eukaryota > Metazoa > Mollusca > Bivalvia > Venerida > Veneridae > Saxidomus > Saxidomus purpurata. The sequence goes on from JAFMSR010000010.1 coordinate 31,450,078, forward strand.
AATATAAGCAAATAGATATTTAAGTATTTATTATTAAATACTTCAAAAGGAGTTGATCCCGGCTTTTTCCCTGTGTGTTATGAATACAGAACATAAATGGTCAATCATTGAGTTTGTGTTCATTGAATCCACAACCCCCGGTTACACTTATATTCAACTTTAACTACAACGATCTCTTAGAAAGCTTTCAAATACAAATAGAAAAGATATCTTTGAAGTAGAATGTAAGCTAGTCCTTTGTCCTTATCACCATGGCAAGGGCTATCTATGCTGCTACGTAACAGCAATTTTTTATGTTTTAGCTCACCTGACTGTGCCAGGGTGAGCTTTTAGGATGGATGATTGTCCGTGGTCTGTCAACATTTTGCTTCAAACTACATCTCCTCTGACATCACCTGGCCAATGTTAATGAAACTATGCATGGATGTTCCTTGCATGTAGCTCTTTCAAAATAGTTCAACGAATTCTATTCCATGCAGAATTCTGGTTGGTACGGCAAAAATAAGAAAATCTTCTCCGAACCACAAGGCATAAAACTTAGATATTTGGCATGTAGCATTGCCTAGTGGACCTCATTGTTCAAACACATGACCCCTGTGTTAAAATTAACTCCGCCCGGGCGTGTCACTTGATTTAACATAGGTTTCATTAGGATAAATTCAAAAAATATTCTTCTCCAAAACCACAAGGCCTAAAGCCAAGATATTTAGTATATAGCATTGTCTTGTGGACCTCTACCAAGTTTGTTCAAATCATGACCTCTGTTAAAAAATAATTCCGATCGAGCGTGTCAATTGATTTTACATTGGTTTCTATAGGACAAACTTCAAAATCTTCTTCTTCGGAACCACAAGGTAAATAGCTTACATATTTATTGTGTAATAGTGCCTAGTGGACGTCTTCAAAGTTTGTTCAAATAATGCCCACGGGGTCAATATTGCCCCCGTCCAGGGGTCACTAGTTTTACAAAAGCAAATATAGGACAAACTTTTATAATTCTTCTCCTCCAAAACCGCAAAGTTTTATAGCCGTTATAATTAGTGTTTAACAGTGTCTAGTGGACCTCTTCAAAGTGTGTTCAAATCATACCCCAGGGTCAAAATTTACTCTGTCCAGCCTAGCAGGGGGTCGTTTGGTATAGAGAAGACTTTAAATATCTTCTTTTCTAAAACTACAAAGCATTGAGCTTAGATATTTGGTATGTAACATTGTCTAGTGGTATTCCACCTACTTTGTTCAAATCATGCCTATTGGGTCATAATTGACCACTTCCAACAAGCAAGTGCACTTGTACTCAGGTGAGCGATATAGGACCATCATGACCCTCTTGCTTATATAGCATTTACCCTTTAAATGCATTCATTATAAACTCATTTTTTCAGATTAGCTATGAGCTTGTTTCTGTTTATCAAATTTAACATCATCTGTAACACGCTGTTTTAAGAGATCAAAAAAAAGATTAATATCGTATGCTTTATATAGCTCAGTCCATCACATTTTATGTCTCATTATATCTTAATGTACCATACATTTACTTTAAAATCCTCAATAATTTAATTATGGTTAATATAAATAACTACTTTTTAATTCGTTTCATATGATGACACATGTCAAACCTATGCATCTTCATATAAGATCTAGGATAAGCCTTTCGACTTTAACGAATATCCTGTGCATTTGATATATGTGATAATTGAATTGTTACAACTTGTTCTAATAAAACTAGTGTTCGAGAGTCATGAGGACGTAATTCCATGTCTGTGATACTTATGTGTATGTAACTTATGTGAGAGAGACTTCTCTGTAATAATATTGTTTGGAAACATTGTGTTAGATATATGGACGGCTAAAACTTACTTACTGAGTACTTTGTTTGTTACAGATTTCGACACAACTTCCTGCGCATGACGGTTTATTTCGAGGATCTGAATTACGAATCCATAACAGAGGAACCATTGTATGAGGTATGTGTAATGAAACTGAAATTCCTGTTTAATTGATAGCTGCGTGAAATTGAGTGTAATGAGTAAGGTTCGTTCTCTGTACCCTTTTCACGTACTACTAGTATTTTGTTTCTAATATTATATTACACTCAAGTTTTATTATCAACTGATTGATTTAATTAGGATTACTTTGGTTTATTATTATTATTGTTGCCCTGAGTGTCATTTCTAAGTGTGTTGTTAGTATTGTTAATGCTTTCTATTTTCAGAGAGTCCGTTTCTTTTCTGATATTGGCGGAGCTAGTGGTTTATTTTTGGGAGCTTCAGTTATCAGTTTTGTTGAAGTCCTTCAGCTTCTCCTCGAATTGTTTCTGATTTTGAAAGCAAACTACATTGATAAAAGAAAGGCTCGTGTGTTGCCTCAGAACTATACAACTTAAAAGTAGATAGGGTAAAATCAATTGTGTATAAAATGTCGAGTAGACAACTGTGTAGAAACTTATATCGAAATAATTACCATTATGTATATGACTTGGGATGCAACAGTAGACGACACTAATAATTTGCTCGGTTTCAATAGACTTAAGGAGAAACTACTTTCGTTAGTGCTGGATCATTTTGGGATTATTTTTATCAAGTGCTTGTTTTCAACGAATTGAAAGTAGCGGACATCTTGTGAAGCAGTATTAACAATTTCGTAACAACAGTAAAAAAAATACCGGTAGTTGCTTTTTAGCTCTCGCCTGAGCGCAAAGTGCAAAGGTGAGCCTCCAGGATTGTTGAATGTGCGTCTGGCCACAGTTTGTTTATAGTGTAGCATCTACAAGTTTGAAGCAATCATAATAAAACTTGTAAACAATGTGTATTGCTTAGTTCATTCATGGGCTTGATCGGATCAGCAATTACTGAATAATGGCCACTGATTGAACAAAAATTGAAATATTAAACTATGTTTAACCTCTAGCACCTTGAGACTTATGGCCCATAATTTATCAATATTGAAATACTTAATTATGTTTAAATTCTAGCACCTTAATTTCTTTACAAATCTTAAACATATTTACAGATTATATGAACTCCAATGATTTTAATTATGGGTTTTATCAAATAAGTTGTTCCAGAGTTATGGCCCCTCATCTAACAAAAATTTAAATGTTAAACTATGTTTACACTCTAGCACCTACATTTCTTTACTTATTCTTATCATATTTACAGAGAATGTGTATGACCCTAAGGTCTCGAATAAATAAGATTACGGGTTTGATCAGATCAGTACTTCCATAAGCATGGCCCTTGGTGTAAGACAATTTGCAATATTTAGCTATGTTTTTATGTAGCACCTTTATTTCTTCACTTATCTTAAATGATATTTTGAATGTAGCATTGTCTAGTAGACCTGTACTGGAGGTATTTCTAAAATTTGTTTTCCCTATCCTGGTTACCCAACCAAGATAGAGTTATTTTATTATAAGTACAAATTTGATACACATACTTTGCCTCAGGAAAGATATAAATATAAGATCTATTGTATTATATTTGTAAAATATTTGCATTAACAATTATATATTTAGATGGAATTCATTAAAAATGCAAATTTGAAAAATTATATCACCTCCCTTTACCTATCTTGGTTGCGCAACAAAGATAGATTGGTGAAAAATGCATTCAGAAGCTACACGTAGTTTTAAAACTTGCCTTTTGGTTCTCCGTGTTAAAATATTTGTATATTTATCCAAAGTAAATGTAAAAGTAGAAATTATATTGAAATAAAAAAGAAATACTAAACTTTTTAGGTACTTTCATATTTGAGGGGAGTAACAATAAAATTTTATAAAAGTTCATAAAATGTAGCTTTCTAATAGGGGTCTAACTCTATGTATTAATGAGTCTTTTTGTTCCTTAAATAAATTTTTAACAGAATGTACAAAAAAGTTAAAATTGACATCAAATGTTGCTTAAATGTGATTGACCACCTTTAAAATTGACCATGTCCTGGTCCCTTGTCTGCATATAGAATTAGATAGAGACCTAAGCAATGAGTTGTTATACGAACCAGCGATTTAACTAATAACAACTGACTTCCTTAGCAACCAGTGTCTTCCGTAGCAAACACCAACCTAATGTCAATGTCTTCTGTTTCCTTAACTTAGCACCTCTTTCTCTGTATGACTTTATAATGGTTTCAATGCTATTATACACACCAAACCTCAATCTTTCATTCTTCTGTGTAAGTCCATAAATGAGAACATTAAAGAGCCAGGCACTTTGTGTGTCAGGATGACGTTGCAAGCGACTAATGAGGCCTGCATTGAGGGCTGTCACATCATCCACTAGGCTATGGCCTGCTAACCTCATTTGCTTGCGTTTTCTCATTACACGCGATTTCACACCAGTGTTTATAGTTTTTAATAGCACTAGCTTAATACCCCCACGTCTAGCTGGAATTGCAATAACTTCTTGTCTGGCTTCAACTCCCTGGCCCTTTAAAATATCACACACCGTCTCTGGCAATCCCTCCAATGACTCACCGTCTCTTCTGGTGCATCAATAATTTTAATATCATTTCATTTTTTCGGGAATACTATATATTTAGTTTGAGCGCTTGGCAGCTTCTGTACTTCCGCTGTCTATATCGTTATTTCTAGCATCTAATTGATCAATGTTTTTCTATTTCTTTGTATGTGGATGTCAGTTTATCAGATAGCTGTGCTGTTTGTTTTCAAAGGAGAGGGATTTTACTTTTTCATTCAACTCTTGTTTGTTCTTTGATATTTCTCTGCATTTCTTTCCTCATTTTCTCTTCAAGGTCAAGTATTATCTTTTCTATAGTCTTTGCTATCATTTGCTCAACCTCATCTGCCTTCAGCATCTTTTGAACTTTATCCTTTAACATACTAGATCTTCTGTGATCCCATCAAGTTGGGACTGTATCATAGACATATCTACTACACTATCATTACTTACATCTGAGTGAATTCTTTTAGTTTTACTTGGTGGTTCCTCTGTTTTAGTTTTGACTTTGGTTTTATTTTGTTGTGAATTTTGTTGTCCTTGATCTCTACCAGCCATGATCAATTTATAGTTTAGTTTAAATTACTAATGTAAAGCTGATTATTCAAAATGACTATGTACCCACAGGCTATGAAATATCTTTTTGTGAACAATTTACTATATACAGTTACTTGTGGTACTAGCAGTTTATCCTTTTATACTGTAGTCGCTAATCCAAGTCTATTGAATTGAATTATCTTTTCAAATTATCTCTATACAGGTGAATTTTTTCAATGTTTTGGTATTTTTGAGTTAATGTCATAAACCAATAAGGATTGTTATAATATTGAAGATACATGTACATTTTGTCATTTATATATTCATACATTGTATTTGTTTGTCTTTGTCATTATTATTTGTTACATGTGGCCAACGCATATTCGTTGCTATTATGAATAAATCTGAAACTAATAAATATTTCTCTTTTTTTCTGCATGTTCTGCTGGAATTCTTTTCACCATTCATCATCATACAACACTCAATGTGTTTGGAGTGATTCTAGCATAAAATATGGTGTTTTTGCTCATTTGTCGGTGTTTTAACAGGAGGAAAACGAGTGTTAACGGTGAGATTGTCACGCTCACGTGTCGTTAAAACCCGTTTTTATGCCCCCTTCGCAAAAAGGGGTATATTGATTTCCGGATGTTGGTCGGTCGGTCGGTCCGTCCGTGGGTCCATCCGTCCGTCCGTCTACCAACTGGTTTTCGGATGATTACTCAAGAACGCTTGAGCCTAGGATCCTGAAACTTTGTGTGGATGTTGGTCATGCCCAGCAGAGGACCCCTGTAGTTTTTTTAGCTCAGCATGTCAAAGGTCAAGGTCACATGACCCGGAATAGTAAAACGGTTTCCGGATGATAACTTGAAAATATTTGAACCTAGGATCTTCAAACTTGATCTGGAGGTTTGTCATGACCAGATGATCACTATTGATTTTGAAGTAAGTAGGTCAAACTTCAAGGTCTCGGTGATTGCAAAATTAATTGTAAATTCGTAGTTTTCCGAACGATAACTCGAGAACGCTTGGGCTTAACGTCTTTAAACTAGATGTTGAGGTAGGTCATAACCGGTAGAGGACCCCTAATGGTTTTGAGATTACAAGCCCAAAGGTCAAGTTCACAGTGACCCGAAATTGTTACTAAAATAGAATTGTCACTGTTAATAAAAAAAATCGAATTTTTGTTTTTGACTATAAAATTGTTTACGCAAAAAAATAGGTCAAGGTCACTACTAAAAATAGATTTTTTCAAATAATTCTTTTGTTTTAAATTGTTTTCAGCAAACAACATTTAGGTGTTAAGGTCAAAGTCACAGTAACTAAAAAAACTTTTTTTTCAATTTCTTTTTTGTTTTTTATTTTAAGCTGGGGAAATGAAGTTTTATTTATACAAAAGCTTAGCTTGTGAAAAAATTTGAGAGACATATATCATCCTAGCATTCTATACATTGTTGTTAGAGAAAAAATACAGCTGCCTTCCGATACTCATTTGTGTTATAACATTAAAGCAAGAGAGCCATGATGGCCCTTTATCGCTCACCCGAGTACAACTGTTTTTAACAAAGTTGCTAGAAATCATCGAAATAACCTTTCTGACAAATTTCGAGGATATTTGGGCTGAAAATGTAACCTCTAGAGTGTTAACAAGGTTTTTCCACATTTGGGCTCTGTGACCTAGTTTTTGACCCCAGATGACCCATATTCGAACTTGAGCTAGAAATCATCAAAACAACCTTTCCGACAAATTTCCAGGATATTTGGGCTGAAAATGTTACCTCTAGAGTGTTAACAAGGTTTTTCCATATTTGGGCTCTGTGACCTAGTTTTTGACCCCAGATGACCCATATTCGAACTTGAGCTAGAAATCATCTTAACAACCTTTCTGACATATTTCCAGGATATTTGGGCTGAAAATGTAACATCTAGAGTGTTAACAAGGTTTTTCCATATTTGGGCTCTGTGACCTAGTTTTTGATCCCAGATGACCCATATTCGAACTTGGGCTAGAAATCATCTTAACAACCTTTCTGACATATTTCCAGGATATTTGGGCTGAAAATGTTACCTCTAGAGTGTTAACAAGGTTTTTCCATATTCAGGCTGTGTAACCTAGTTTTTGACCCCAGATGATCCATATTCGAACTTGAGTTAAAAATCATCTTAACAACCTTTCTGACAAATTTCCAGGATATTTGGGCTGAAAATGTTACCTCTAGAGTGTTAACAAGGTTTTTCCATATTTGGGCTCTGTGACCTAGTTTTTGACCCCAGATGACCCATATTCGAACTTGGGCTAGAAATCATCGAATTAACCTTTCTGACATATTTCCAGGATATTTGGGCTGAAAATGTTACCTCTAGAGTGTTAACAAGGTTTTTCCATATTCAGGCTGTGTGACCTAGTTTTTGACTCCAGATCACCCATATTCGAAATTGAGCTAGAAATCATCGAAACAACCTTTCTGACACATTTCCAGGATATTTGGGCTGAAAATGTTACCTCTAGAGTGTTAACAAGGTTTTTCCATATTTGGGCTGTGTGACCTAGTTTTTGACCCCAGGTGACTTATATTAAAACTTGAGCTAGAAATCAACCAAATAACCTTTCTGACAAATTGCCAGGATATTTGGACTGAAACAGTAGCCTCTAGAGCCTTAACAAGATTTTTCTATTTTTGGGTCATGTGACCTGGTTTTTTATCCGAGATGACCCATATTCAAACTCGTCCGAGTAATTACTGAGACAAACATCCTGACCAAGTTTCGTGACAATTGAGGCAAAAATGTGACCACTAGAGTGTTAACGAACTAATGTGGACAGACGACGGACTGACGGACGGCGGACATTCATCGATCCTAATAGCTCACCCTGAGCCAGCTCAGGTGAGCTAAAAATGCGTAAACGGTATCAAGCATAAAATCATTCAGAAAAACGAACTTTTAAGAAACTTAGAGTTATTTTAAATGTAGCCTACGTAGAAGCCGACTATCGTGTCGTTATGGAAAATGAAACATAAACATGCCTTGCACATACAGAAATACATAACATATACCAATCACTTAATAAAATCAAAATGCATGTTATTTATTTGTCAGAACAATACATAATGTTGCATACACAAGCAAATTCAATGCATTTATATCCCCCGTCAAATTAATTAAGCGAATAGCTGAAAAAGAACAAATGGAAAGTGTTTTGGTCAAGTCTGTTTCAGAAAAAAACATTTTTAAAATTTCGTCTACCCACTAGGACCTCATCTTCGAGGTGATATTTTACTTCTTCAAGTTACAGTCATAAAGAGCTTAATTGTTGTAATTAAATTAAAACAGTACTACTACTTTCAGACAACAAGAATTCTTAAGTTTCGATATAGAATAATCATACAAGAAAGCACTATATCCCCTTAAGGGCCTCATTTCTGTAAAAATCCAGTTTCTGAATTGTCTGTTTCTAGAGAATAAAAAGTTGATGATTTGTGCCACACAAAATAATATTCTGAAAAGCCTTTTCAGAAAAATAAGCATTTCTAAAATTTTACCACTCCCATTCGGGCCTCATCTCTCATGGGTTATTGTTTTTTCAGTATTTCACAGGGATACAAATACAGAACTCTAATCTCATCCGTTTAATAAGATCAGTACTATTACTTTTAGAAAACAGAATTTCTAGGTTTCTAAATACAGAATTTCAGAAATGCACTACAGCCCCTTAAGAGGGCTCATTTCTAAAAAACATGTGGGTGGATATTAGAAAGAGTGATCATTAAAATTATTATTTGAGCCAATATCAATTTTATTTTGATGGCCAGTTTCAGAGAAATAGAATTGTAATGTTTTTTATATGGAACATAAAAGAAAATAAGAATCAAAGGACAATAACTCTAATCCGATCTAGACAAAAGATGTGTGTGCGCCGCGCCATTATGCTATTGTACATGAATTTTCATGAAATTCTATCTATTTGTTCTTGAGTTATAACTCCGGACGGACGGACAGCGCCTAAACAATATCCCTCCGCCTAATATAATATTTAATGGAATAGTTACAAAACTCTCACCTGAGTACCCGTGCATGTCAAATGTTGCTAAAGGGAGTTAGTAGTTGCTAAGGCAATCACTGGCCGCTAAGGAAAGTCACCGGTTGCTAAAGAATCACATGTTGATAAAGGTCACCGCCTGCCAGGGACGGTCAAAGCTTGCAAAGTAAGTACCTCATGGCAAGATGATGCTCAATGTTGCTTAAAAAATCACAGCTTGCTAGGTTAACTCACTAGTTAATAGTGGACTTTATTGTTGCTAATGAAGTGAATGGTTGCTAAGAAAGTTACTTGTTCGAAGAGAAAGTCGCTGGTTGCTAAAGAAGCCATTTACTAGTAGGGGAAATCACTAAGTTGTGCTAAGGAATTTACTGGTTGCTAAGGAAGCGATTATTTCTAGACAAAATCACTGGTTGCTAAGGATGACATTGGTTGCTGAGAAAGTCTCTAGTAATCTGACAAGGTTGGTGTTTGCTACGGATGTCACCGGTTGCTAAGGCAGTAATTGGTTACTAGGTAAGTCGCTGGTTGGTTTAAGAACTCATTGCAAGCTAAAATTCTATCTAATTCTATATCCAGACAAGGGTCCTAAGGACATGGTCAATATTAATCCCTGGGGAATGATTTAAAAAAATTTGGTTGAGGTCTACTAGACAATGCTACATACAAAACATACAATTAGGTTAAAAAAGAAATGAAATGTAGTTTGATAGTGCAGATGTTCTTACATCAAAGACCATAATTATAGAAGTAATTATCTGATCAAACCCGTTATTTTATTCATTCGAGAACTTACGGTCATACACATTCTATGCAAATATGATTAGGGTTAGTAAAAAATGTAGGTGCTAGAGTTAAACATATTTTAACATTTCAAGTTTTGTTTCATCAGGAGCCATAACTCTGGAACAACCTCTTTGATAAAATCCATAATTGAAATCATCGGAGTTCATAGTATCATACACATTCTGTATAAATATAATTAGGATGTTTTACGAAACTTATGTGGTAAAATGTTATCATAGTTAAGTATTTCAATTTTGTTAAATCATTGGACATAACTCTAAAAGAACCAATACAGCAAATTTCAGAATCCAACTCGTCTGAGATCTTATGGCCATACACATTTTCTGTAAATATGATTAAAAATCATGAAGAAATGAAGGTGATAATTACAGTGAAATATATATATTTCAATTTTAATTTAATCAGTGGCCATATTTTAGCAAATGCTGATCCGACCAAGCGCATCTTGATGCAAAACACATTGTATACAAGTTTTATTATGATTGCTTTAAAAATGTAGATGCTCGACTATAAACAAACTATTGCCGGACGAACGACGGACATTCAACGACCCTTGAGGCTCACCTTTAGCACTTTGCGCTACATGTGAGAGATAAAAAAGCAACTATTCGTTTATTGTTGTTACGAAGTTGTTAATTCTGCTAAAACAGTTTTTCCTTAGTCAATTGAAGCCGCGCAAGTTATAAGTGTCGTCCACTGTTGCATCCCAAGTCAGATACATTATTTCAATATAAGTTTCTATACAGTTGTATACTCGACATTTTATACACAATGGATTTTACACGATCTTGTTTAAGCTGTTCAGTTCTGAGGCAACATTCGAGCCTTATTTTTATCAGTGTGGTTTGCTTTGAAAATCAGAAACAATTCGAGGAGAAGCTGAAAGACTTCAACAAGACTGATAACTGAAGCTCCCAAAAATAAACCACTAGCTCCGCCAATATCAGAAAGGAACCGGACGCTCTGAAAATAGAAAGCAATAGCAATAACAACAGCACTCTTAGCAATGACACGATGGGCAACACTTTTAATAATAAACCAAAGGAATCCTAATTGAAATTAATCAAGTGATAATAAAATACTTAAGTGTAATATAATATTAGAAATTAAAAAAAGTCTGTGAAAAGGGTACAGAGAACGAACCCTACTTAAAATAATAATGCCATGTATTAATTTCAAACAGCTTTAAATTTTACGCGACTATCAGTTAAACTGGAATACATACCTCATACAATGGTTCCTCTGTTATGGATTCGTAATTCAAATCCTCAAAATAGACAGTCATGCGCAGAAAGTTCTGTCTGAATCTGTAACAAACAAAGTAAGTAAGTTTTATTCGTGCATAATATCTCATACAATGTTTGCAAACAATGCTATCACAGTAGTTTTTTTGTTATTGAATCACATAAGGCACATAAACAAAATTATTAAATAACTATTGTTTATTGGCTCTAATATTCTTTAACTAACCCGACGTAATAAAATAGGAAGAGGTATCATAAAATTGAAAGACAGGGCCAATAACAAAAAACCAGGGCCAATATCACTTATTGGACCGGTCCAATAAAAGATTGCTGATGAATAATTGGCTGCTGAGAAATCTGAGCTTCCGATTGGCTGATACTTTCAGATGTTTAGTTTCTTGAAAACGAAAACTGCCGCCATCTTAAATTCTGTTGAAATCAGCATTGAAGATTGAATAGCAAAAATGAAAATCAACTTTTAATCAATTTTTGTCTGAAAACCCATTTAAAAGGATGCACAATGCCCCAACTAAGAAAATGAATACCCACATAAATATCTTTATTTCAAAAATGAATTTGTTAGAGGTATTTCTATTTACAGCTCTGCATGTACTGTTTGTTTCTGACTAGTTACTGTCAGTGAAGATGATGGTCAATAAACAATGAATGATTTATAATTTGATTAGTTATTTAATAAAATTATCATTAAATGAGTGATTTGATATAGGCCCTATCATTTGTCCTCTGGCACTCGTATTGGCCCTCGTCCTACGGGCTCGGGCTAATACGAATGCCCTCGGACAAATAAAAGGGACAATATCAAATCAGTCATTTAATTACATATATTATCACAGACATGGAATTACATCCTCATGACTCTCGAACACTAGTATTATTAGAACAAGTTGTAACAATTCAATTATCACATATATTTAAGCACAAAGTCCGAAGACTTATTTCCAACGGGGTCCTAGATCTTATATGAAGATGACCAGGTTGGACATATGTCATCTCATGAAACGAATAAAGAATGGTTATTTATTATAACCATAACTATATAATTGAGTATGTTAAAGTAAACCAGGGTCCGTATATTTAATATACGGACCCTGAGTAAACGTACGGTAAATTATGATATAATGAGAACTAAAATGTGGTGAAAAGAGCTGTACATAGCACAATATATTGATCTTTATTTTGATCGCTTAAAACAGCGCGTGTTAAGTTTGATATGCAGATATAAGCTCATGGCTTATTTGAAAAGAAAATAATAAAGTTGATAATGAATGCATTTAAAAGATAAAAGGCTATATCAAAAACATAAAAATAAGTGCAGTTACGTAACAGCAGAGATAGTCCCTGTTACAGTGATAAAGGACTAGTAAATTACATTCTACTTCAGATATATCTTTTCTAATGTGTTTTTGAAAGTTTTACTGTAATTTATTATTATATTTTAAGAGATCGTTGTACCAGAAGTTAAATATAAGAACAGATTAATAAACCTGTCAACTTCCCAGACCGGCATATACTGAAATCGATTGCACAAGTTGTTCCAGTAAGGTGTTTCATACATTTCACACATATCAGCCATCAGAACACTCTGTGAAAAGAAATAAATCCTTGTAAAAAACAGCTTTCTTTCCAGTGAAAATAGAGTTACGAGAAAAGTAAATAATGTCTATTTGATTTTAAAAAATGTAGAAAAGAAATCAAAAGATGTCATTATAGCCCCATGAAAAACGAAGTTTTGGTAGGGGAATATTGGAGTCACACGGTGGTTGGTAGGTCGGTTGGTCGGTCGGTCCGTTGCATTTTTCTTAACAGAATTTAACTTATTGCCCATAAGAACCATAACTATATCTTGTTTAATTACAGAGTTATTGCCCTTTGTTACTTTTCCTTGTCCGGAGTATAACTTGAAAACTTCTGGCAACTTCATACAACGGTCAAGCACAATGAGAGGAAAACCATAACTCTATCTAGACTGATTGCAGAATTAATTCCCAGAACAATAACTCTGTTTTAGTTTTTAACAAGGTATGTTGCCACTTGTAACTTCTTCAATTAACAAAGCAGTCTTGTAGAGGGTACTATTCGCAATTAGTGATATATCTAGTTTTAAAAATTATTTTTATTTTTCATTTGAGAGTTTAAGCCACTTAACAGTTCATATGCATTTACCAACGATAATATGCACCAGTTTCATATACTAAATAAATGAATGCTGCTAGTCAGCCAACATTGATTTTATTATGTACCAAACCACTATGCAATTTATCCACTCTTTGCTTTGATCATATTTAACTAGCAAATTATGCATAGTGACGCATTCAACTTACCAAGTAATCGTCTGTTGGCCAATACGAAGAAGATATGGTCTTCGTAAACAAAGTTTCACTGAAAATAAATAGTTTGTTCGATGTATCTAATCTGTATGTACTTCTTTTATTACCATTTCGTAATATTACTGCTAATTGAGAGAGAATGCATTTTTGAAAATGCTTTGAATTGTTTGACCTTACGACATAGTTTTCTACAAATATATGACGTAATCTTGAATTCAACCTAGATTTAAATGAAACAAACATTCGGAGTTTTATGTAGATCGGATAAAAAAATATAGTAATTAGGTTTTACACATAGGCTGTTATAATATTTGAACTTCACATCTACTTTGAACCCCATGTGACTCGGTATGAAAATGACCAAGATTTTGTTATACGGTTCAAACAAGTTCTTTTTCGGGTGAGAAATGTGTCAATTCTGTGTACACAAAGTTATAATGATTTTTTATCATTGTTTAAAAGTTATGAAAATCCAGTTCCAAACGTAATCTGTATTTTACCAAGACAGACATGTTTATAACAATTAGAAGAAAAGCGAAAAATGTTTCTCTAAGATCTGACCTACAGATAGGTACATGTACTAAACTCAAACTGGATAGATACTTCCTTTAAACAAACATTCTGTGCTAATACATGTATTATGAAGACAGGAAACAATTTTGGCCTCTACACTCTGCACTTCTAATTATTTGACCTAGCGTCCTTTTTTTCCAAAAACACCTAGACTTTATTGAGCAAATACTTTCCTAGCAAGTGCTTTGACCTAGTGACCTAGATCTAGGCCCAACATTTCTTCAGAGTTCTTCAAGTAAGACATTAGGGTGATCATTGCTTTTGAAAAGTTTCCTAAAGTGTGGAAACCAATGTAAATACAGGGCATACGGCGATCAGAATAGCATACACTGAAGATCATAGTTGCACATTGAACCTAAAGATTTGAAAGTATTGAAAAATATGGAAACAACACGCATATACATTAATAATGAAAATGTACCTAGAAAATTCAATTTTCAAATTAAGTATTTTATTTCTGATGAAAGCATCAATATGATTCCGTGAAATTAGTTTTCACTCCAAAGTTCCAATAAGTGAGTCTTAGTCATTCAAGAATATGCGTCTCCACGAATATGTATATCACTTGCAACATTCCTAAATATTTCAATTTGGAAATGTTTAGCAACCGTTGTACAACTAGAACGAAACTAGGCCGTGAACGAGTACGCTTATTCCTTCCGTTATTCAGCTAATGATATATATTCCATTCTTTCTGCATGGCAACAGCGGACAAACCTTACATTGTATACGTTGACAGGTGACAGTAAGGTAACTCTTTCAAGATCTGCGTCAGTATAATCATGATGCTGTTTTCGTTGAGGTTTATAACATTTTTTTTACGAAATGTAAAATTTTAATTACTTGCATGGTCCCTTACAGTTACAACCAAAATCGCTGCTATCGAAGTGAATATCGATCTTGTCCAAGCAGGCTTCAACTTAAATAGAAAGGAAATGCCACTTGTTACAATACCTTCTTAAACTGTTATCAGTTTCACGCGTCTTATAAACGTCAAATTCCTGTAACGTTATACAAAAACTTCATGCTATTTCATGTTATCGACAGAAAGACATCCAGGTAAGAAACATGGTGAAGAGAGTACCGACAATAATTGCTGTCGGAAAATCGATTGTTTCACTTTACACTAGATAGCTAGTAATGTTTGATATCGTTCAGTGGGAAGCGTTAGTGAATTTTTCCTCTCGCTTAAAGCAGTTGTTTTCATCAAAATGACATTTATTTATATGCATTAAAACAGCTGTAATTGTATTGGAAGAGAGAGAGAAAGAGAGAGAATACGTGTAACACAAACCTGACTGTAGTCTGGTGTCACATACTGGCAGAGCTGTACTATTAAGATCTATTCCATCAGGGGCATCTACCGGAATGCAGTCGCACTTTTCTGTTATCTTTCGTATACGGCAGAACTCGTGACAAGCCTTAATTAAATTACATATGAAAAAACTAGTTTAGTTTCAGTAGATAAAATATCAAAAAGCGCGCAGGAATATTGGAAAACAAACTGCAGTTGAATCAATTTCTTCTGGGCGCATCGAACAAATTATAGCAGATAATTAAAATTACATTGTCCTTTCATCATGACTTGTAGTTAGGCACTGCCTGTTTTGATATGACAGGCTACTGAACCTTCGGTTAATTAACGGACGCTTACCGCAGGACTACCTGCCTGATGCCAGCATTAAAAGTTAAGATTTTAGTGGTATATGGATTGAGGCAAAGTGTGACTCATAAGCCAAAAAATGTTCTGGACAGTTTTCTGAAGAAATACTGTTCTTTAAAAGTTTTTAATATAGTTAAACAAGAGGATTGGCATTTTTGTTTCTGGACTGAAACCTGAAATGTTAATCTATTATACTGACGATTTCAAGTTGAAATCGATTTCAATGTATGCACACTTACAGCGCAAATATGACTGATAGTAGATTTTATCTACAATTCATGTTTTATATCAATTTTACAAATATTTTTAAAAACAAAACAGATATTCTATTACTCGGTACACACTGGTCTAAAGTGACAGTTTGCTGAAGATAGTACAACTGATTGGAAACGAAACTTTGTATAATTTTCGTTTCTATGTACAATATGCTACGCCAAATTCAAATACTTTCAGCCATTAAAACGTCATTCACATTCCCTCATGTTTTTACTTTCAATAACAGGACAGTGTACTTAGTATGAATCCGTTCACACATGTATCATATGAGTCGTATTCAATTTGACCAAGTCATGAGATATGTCCAAAGACTACTTCTTACCGCTATACTGTAACGTCTGTTGTAACGCTGAAAGAACTTTATTCCGTCGTCGCAGTTGCCATGTGGCTCGCCCAGACGTGAAATGCGTACCTGGAGTAAGAAATGTACTCTTTCCATCTTATGTTTTTACAGATAAGATAAAACAGATTGATGATCTCATGCCAACGTTCATTTCATTTTGTACATTTACGGGGATAGTTTATATCTATCTAACAGAAAAGCCATACCTGTTCTGAATTATTGTTTTTGAACCAATAACGGCGTATGAGAACATGACTGATCTGTATGATATTTAAAGTTATTAGGCTACATAATCGCAAAGCAGGGTGATAAAATATTCTTACAAAAACACAATTAGATACCTCTGCTTACCATTCGTAGTCCTATATTTGTCTCTGTGGATGGACTTAAGGTTATTCCCTCGTGTGATGGTAGAGGGTGAATGCCTGGTTCGTGAAATACCACCCTAGCACCGTAACTAGTCGACACAATAGGCACATAATCGTCTTTCTCCAGATTTACTGTTAACTTTATTCCTTAAATATTACACAAATAAAGATGTAAAGATTTTTGTAAAAAACAATGTATTACACAGTTGGTGGATATGAGGAATTATCTTTCGAGCTGTGCAGCGCCGAGTCACACGAGAGGCGTAGCTGTACAAATTTCGTCCTTACATATCTTCAACTGTTTTGTACAGTATTCCCGAAAATTATAAATTAACTTGTTCAGCCAGACATTTTACTTAAATTAGCCCTGACATATCTCTTTGAAAAATGGACAAAACCAAATGCATTACCAAAATAGATGGATTTGAATGACATTTTGTTAGCCATCACCTTCAATGAATATCACTTTGACTCTATTCGCCAGAATGAATTATATACCTATCTTGTATCGTTCAATTACACATACATGCAAAGAAGAAAAAAGTAAATCTGTATATTTCTTCCTTCACTGCTTTTTTGTGTATTTGATTTTAAGCACCTTACTTCAATATAGTATGACCACTTTGAAGTGTTGTACATTTTAAAACATTTATGAGGGAAAGCGATACTTTTGCCATTCATGAAATAATTCCTTTCTTTTGGTGCTACAATTTTGGACTTTGGTAATCAAAACTAATCTCTTGGAGACAACCTGTCAGATGCAGACGGTATTATTATGTCATTATGGTTGCTAAAGCTCAGTTGCCGTTGAAAAAAAACTAAAAAATGACATACTAATACATGAATATAAAACTAAAGGCTAAAATCAACAATAAAAGTAAAAACTGTACGTAGGAAATTGCAAAAATCGAATGAAAATACGGTACCGCTACACTATATGTTTATACTGGAATTTCAAAAGCGTTTGCAACGCTTTTGAATTTGGTAGCGTCCTATTTCAAATCCACAGAATACTTGACAGGAATGTATACTTGAACCATTTTATATGACTATATGCTCTAAATTATGTTATTTTTATACAGTTTCAAGAAGATAATTGTTTTACCAAAATCTGAGAGCGAGCAGCTTTAACGGAAGCTGTAAACGCTTAAAATACAAGACGAATATAGATGCAAGTTATAGGCGGTCTGCTGTGTCTGTGACCTAATACTGATGACAACGATACTGACTGTATTCATAAATTGGTCGTTGAAGCTTTGGTCAATCATAATCTACTGATGACTGAGTCTGTCTGATACTCTATATTGGTAATAACACAAGCCGAATTCTAATTATTATAATTGCTGTATACTTTTAAACTGAGTGAATTTAAGCCATCCGTTTGATGTTACCACATCCATCACCTTTCACAAAGCTTAATATATGTTTTGATAGCATGTATGGCAAATTAAGCAGTTTGCAGATTCATAAACATATTTGAGTTAACAAAATAAATATTCTTTCAGTGTTACTAGGTTTTTATTGCATTGTTCATTTCATAAGAAGTTGGTATATTCCAGTAAAAGTTTTATCTTTATAAACATTTTTTCTAGGTGCAAGTACAGTACAGTATAATTCCTGAGCATTTATGTATATACATTTTGTAATAATACATGTAAATATTACACTCCTTGATGTACTTTGCATAATTACATGTACATTTGTATTGTATTATGTGTATTTTCAGTCAATCGTAACAACATCACAACGTAAAAACATGTCATGTGAATCAATAAAGAGTCAATTACTGGGTTATGCATTGTTATTCGTTTCTAATCAGTACAGCAGACAAAAGCTTTTTATAAATATAAACTAATCAAATCACTTGCAAACGACATACCATGAGCTGGACCACTTCCCAAGGCCACGTATTTTGGCGATGTTATCGTATAACAATTTCCATAAAGTGTCGACGGGAAATGTTTATAGTCCCTACAAATAAACAGACAGATTTAGTAAAAGTTTTAAAGTTCAGTTCAGTATGTTAAAAAAATAAGATTATGCTGCAGCATGGTTTACACTATAAAAGGTATTAGTAAACTTTACACTCAATGGATGGCAGCTGGAGTTGCAACCATTTTAGTGTAACATAACACTGCTGTTTTCATGGAAACAACACATCCTAGACCGGACAAGCAGGACCATCATTAATGGTTTAACAAAACACGTGCTCCTAAAGATAAACGTAACACGTCAGTGTAAGCGTTAACTTTCATTCCGTATACACACTGTGTTCTTGAACTTTGAGCTATGGATCTTGGTTTTGCACGCCACACATTGTCTTGATGTGGTTAATACTTGTGCCAAGTTATGTGAAATCGGTCAACGCATCATGAAGTTACTGACCTGACACGAAATGCTTCAGACAGACGGATGAATTGAGAAACGGACGAACGGACAGAATAGAACAATCATATAGTCTATAATGCAGCAATGATTGTCTATTCATTGAGACAAATCATTGTTTTGTGTCAAACAAATATCAAAATACTGAATGTTAAATGATTTCATGTTACTGACCCCTTGTGACCTTTGTACGAGTGATCCTTAAAACCAACATGGAACTTCTACTACACATTGAGAACAATCCAATTGTGAAATATTACGCATCGGTGTCAAACGGTATTAAAGAATTGACATTTTACCCCCGGTGACCTTGACCTTTGATCCAATGCACCAACATTCTATATGGGTCATCTACTATGTATGTTCAATCATCCTTACAAATACATGTATGAGGGCTCTGTCAGACAAATCTATCTATTTAGCAAAAACAATATGCCTCCTGATCTATCTGGGTTGCATAAACAGTTACGTTTCTATTTTTATTTTGACAAGTGAAATATACGTTTTTGCTGGAGGGGTAAAGGTACAAAACCAAATTTTCACATATGTGTAACATTTAGTAGGTATTTGTCATACATATGTGAGGAATTCGTATGACTGTGTGAACATTACGCAAGGAACATTCATGTTAAGTTTCATTTACATTGACCTAGGTGTTTGAGTGGAGAGGTCATTTGGAGGGAATGTGAAAGACGTATGACCGACGTTAGACGCCGAACAGACACCAACCCAAAAGTTCACCATGAGCACTTCGTGCTCAGGTGAGCTGAAAGGAACATGTTTATTAAAATGTGTAGAAAAACTACACCTTTATTCACTCATTATAAATTTATCCACTTACTACTATTTATATGACCGTCATCCATCGACCCCTTCCTTAACCCCTATTCCTACCAAAAAAACAACACATAAATGTGCTTGCGTAAGTACTCACGTAGAATTCTGTATTCGTCCGGCAAACGTAGTCGCCACAATCAAGTCGTCTTTTTGGTGACCAATTTCCTGTCTCTTCTCACTGAAAAACCGTCAGAAATTACATGCATACTGTGTAAAAATTGTGTCAATTTCCATTAAAAATCACCCATATCGTGCATCATGTTCCGTCAGATATACCTGTGACATACCACATGTACTGGTACAGTTCTATATTAACTTTTTATAGACATATTTTATATCCATAAAATGTTTTATCTACTATTTATATGTTATTCTGTTGAAAAATTTATCATTCAGAAAATGTTCCATCACTGGCTCATATATAAAGGTCAGCAACGCTAGCGTATGGGAGCTTACTCGGCAAACTTGTATTAGAGATGTACACGCTAGTTACTGATGTGAAGATGGATAACGGATAAGTGATAAATACGGGGGACTTTCTCAAAGTTGTTATTGACGTTCATATCGGTTGTACAGTTTTCTAAAACTATTTTATTTACGAAATAGCCTAACGGTACACAAAGACAGACCATAATTTTGAACTGACAGATAAGTACTGTGTAAGACAGACCTCACTCAGTTATTCAGTTATTTGACCAACTGAATGTCAAATTGATACTCTGTACTCCCTATGGTAGGTATTGCATCTGAATGATTGCGCCTTTCATATCTATGTTTTTTGCAGTGTTAGGCAGTATTGGTACGGGCTAAAGAGGAAGATCCTACTTAAAGAGCTAGCTAGAGGAACCATGTGCATTGTAGTTTCGTTAACCTTCATAGCTAGTTGTTTTTTTGTTGTTTTTTTTTTTGTTTTGATAGCGATTTGTTTAAAAAGGTCACTATATTGGCATTTTGAGCAGAAACGAGACGATGTTATGTTCTTCTTGAAAAACATGTATGTTTTATTATTTTATCAAAATGCAATTTTCAGAAAAATATATTGGATATGTTCGCGAGTTTGGTTTAACGTTACCACAACACCATATTGTTTGATTTGGAGTACTGATACGCAGTAATTAGCCATGAAGGCCAAAGGCCTGAGTGGTTTATAACTGCGCCTCAGTACGACAAATTATTGTTTATTAGACGATAACAACGCTGAAAATAATGTTATTTCGATTCTAACATAACCAGCTATTACAAAAGGTGAATAAATGCAAAGCGTTATTTTCTGCGCGAACGCTCATTTAACGTCATGCGGTGCAATATGACGTCATGTTTACAGCATATCGGTTCCCGCGTTGTTTATGGTTTAATATAACATAATTGTTCTACTCTTTGTATATAGATACAAAATCGTAAGTCATGTTAGAATGTTGCTTCGTATTTATAACGTTTTTCACTAAACTTAGCAAAGATACTTCTCGTTGTTCGTGAAAATTAAATGCGTAGGGCTCATTTGGCTGCTGGCAACGTCAATATAATGACGTGGCCGGCTATGTCATCCGACATGAATCCCTTTGAATATACATGAAGTGAACTCTGAAGACGTTTACGCAGGCTCTATGTCTTAAACAATTTGAACGATTTGGCCGCAGCACTGGCGAGGAATAAAAAAGATTGCGATAATTTGTTGTTCAGAGAAAATTTAATGTGAATTCAATGAGGGGGCGTATTGAAATCCTCATCACAGGCAGAGGTTGACATAACCGATATTAGTCAACAAATCACCATCAGTTGCAAAAACATCCAAAAATTCGATGTAAGTAATGAATTAGTATTATCAATAAAATCATACAATTTTCATAACGCCCCTTTATCAGTTCATGAATTATATCCAGCAAGTAGTCACGAAGGAACATGAAAAATCAAACGCTCGACTCGTAAAAAGATCAAATTTTAATTTTAAACATTAAAAAAAAACATGAACTGAACAAAGTTTAAGACATGCATTAATACATATACTGGGCTGTTTCTTTTTGGGCTGAGTATACAATCGAGCATCTTATAAGTAAAGTACGCATAGAAAAAAAAATATAAATAATTGCAACAGTTACAATTTACTCGGACAAGAATCCACCTCTGAAATTATACTGAAATTATTCGCAGTAGTACTTTTGAGAAAATCCCCTGTTTATATCGTGTCCATCCTCACATCAGTTTACCGCCTGTACATCTCTATTACTCGGACAAATTAAACTGATCCTCCTAACTTTATTAGCAAAATTTTACGGTCGATTTACTGTCTAAATTTATCTTCGGCTTTCATTTTACGAATATGTACGAGGAAAGTAATATGAAATAATTGATAAATATCGATCAGACCGAAGCTTATAATCAATCGGGTCGAAAGCTCAGTTGGTAGGGGGGATTTTTTTAATATTACTATTCTGTACATCGTGTATTTGAGTCCTACCAACAAAAGTGAAAACTCGTTTTTATTCAGGTTTAGGTTTATTTAGGTTTATTTTTAGTCAAATAACATTATTTCTTCTTACTAATTTTCTTTACATGTTAAGCTTTTCTAAAATGAAACACAAACCTCGTGATGCTCGTGCATTCCGTTTTCGACTGTTTTTCGTTTACATACCATATATTAAAATTTGAATCACTTAACGTGATTTTAATTTTTAACACTCATATTTCCATGATTTCTAGTCAATAAATTTGTACTTCTACGCGCTAACCACTTGTACGGCTAACAATACCTCTCTTAGACTAGTCGTTTTCCGTACTTAGTACGAAAAGAACCGTCAACACCCGACATGCTCAAGGAAATTGATTAATTCAGCGCAATCACTGAATAATATATTCATGCATAAAGGTCAGGATCAGGTTAATTTGTATGGACAATAGAACATTTGAAAATATATGTTTGCAGCTTTTACACAAACGATAGTACATAGTGGACATTTAAAGTCTTCCATAGAAATAAATTGATCATATAAATACCTTTGAAATACGCAGCACAAGTCTCTGCGAACGATTTGTTTCATTTTACACCGACGATGTCATTATTGATTATAAGAAGACATTTTAGACATGTGCGATTTGGTGCTTCTAGAATCAGAATGTCTTGTGACATAACCGATTCTGAATCGAACGGCTCTTGTTTCAGATTAAGCTCAACTCTTCAGAAAGGAGATAATCAAAATAGTCAAAACCGTTTTTAAAGATTACAGCACTAGTGATAAAATGTGTCAATCTAATAATATGAAAATATGCACCCAATTTCGTTTCCACATACCTACACGTGACTGCAGAAATTCTGCTAGTATCCGTAATTAACGGAATTATTTCCGAGATGTAAAAAGAATTAATGAACGCATCAGAAGTGCTCCTAGGAATCAATTACCAATACAAAACTACCAATTCGAACCGTCTTCCAGAAAAGACGGAATTAATTCCGAGTAGCAAAAAAACTTAATCGAACGCTTCAGAAGTGCTTCTAAGAATCAATTCCCAATTCAGAACTACCAAATCGCACCCGACTTATGAAAGGAGAAGTGATAAAAGTCAGGAGCACGTTTGCTTACGACTCGGGTAGGTATCAACCCACTAGATCGCTCCAGATGTCACATGGATACTGCAATTGTATAATTCAGGAGCTCAAATGCTTAGCACTCCATCGGCTGTCATTTTTCTCTCGATTCGAATAAAAAAACAACAGGTTGAAAAAAATGCGCGTTTTAATTACTACTTGGAACGTACAGAGGTATTGGCACTACAGTAAAGGGTGGTTCAAATAAAGGGTAAATGATAGGAAGGCGTGGTGGTAGAGTGGTTAACGCTCTAGACTACCATTCCGGAAGTCCCGTGTACTTATCCCGGTCGGGACAAAGACAATTTTAGTCACTCAGTGTTCAGTGTGACCCATCCGTTACTGAGAGGTAGTGTCACGTGTATGGGTGCTGTACACTGGACACGTAAAAGAACCAAAGGGTCTATTGATAAAAGAAGCTAGGGGTTGGTTCCTGGATTCCCTTTTATCCGCATCAGTCTCTTCAACCTAATAATAATGATAATAATAATGATAATAATAATAATAATAATGAAATGAATAAATAATAAAGAAAACCCGAATCTACTGGATGTATACTACTAAAATGTCCAAGATCATAACTTATTATTCACTCAAGGATACAACTACCGGATGACAGTGATCATAACCTTTTTGCTATTTTTTTTTATATGCATAGCAACCTACCTACAGCATAGCTCGACAGTACTTGGAGCGATTTAGCGGGTTGACGAACGTGCTCATGGTTTTTATCACCTCTCCTGTCAAATTGTCTTCAAATGTTGACATCGTCGGTGTAAAATGAAACAAATCGTTCGCAAAGACGTGTGCTGCGTATTTCAAAGCAGGTATTTATGTGGTCAATTTACTTTTTATGGAAGACTTTAAATGTCCACTATGAATTACCGTTGTGTAAAGGCTGCAAACGTATAAACTCTGATTTTCAAGTTTGCCGAGTAAGCTCACCACTGGCACAAAGTACTAAACTGCCCTGTAATTCTAACAAAATACCCCAATTTTACCAAAATAATACCATTTCATGAAAAAATACACAAAACATTGTCAAAAAGTCATTCTCAGACAAACGCCCGTACACACTGTTCTATATTGTGTTGAACTTATACTACACCAAGAGTCATGTTAAAAATGGCAATTTCACCTGCCGGGTGCTCATTTTATGACCAAAAAATTTTTAGGTGGGGGATTGATATGTATATGTTCTTATTTAATAAAATATAGGTAATCTTAATGTGTTGAGGGTCATTCATCAGCACTTTCTTTGTGTTAATGTCGCACTTCTACTCTGAAAATCTGAAATTGTAAGCTTTGTACAAACGTTTTATGCAAAAAATCAATAAATGGAAATGACTCATAACCAGGGTACATGTAAGTTAGATAGTTATGGTTCTTTGACACTGCACGGCATCTAAAAGCCCTCGATGACTGTATGCAATTTGAATAAATTCAGTTCCGTACTTAAGGAGTTATGGCCCGGACAAGAAAATTCAATTAAGTGAAATAATTCAAAAATGACAAGCTAGAGTTAAGGTCCTTGTACATTGTACTTTCTCTTAATTTCCTCTGTCTGTGTGTAAAGTTTAAATGAATTATATTGACCACTTTCATAGTTATACTTCGGACAAAAATGTGACGGACGGACGCACGGAAGCAGCCCATTACCATACCCCCTCCGCCAAAGCGGGGAGATAACAAAGAACACACATCACTCGGAAGTCAAACACATTTCCTTTCGAATATGTTTAAAATAAAAAAAGATTAATTGTTGAATCATTTCAATACACAAAATAAGGCTACTGACCTTGTTGCAAGACAACAATAAAGAGCATGTTGGCTGTTCCCAGATTTTTTGTTCACAGAGCACTTCCGTATGCTTTTGAAAAAAACTATTTACTTACACACTCTCATTTTTGAAAACTATCCCGAAATCTTCTGTCCTTTCCTCCCACTGGTCTTTTTTTAAATCCAAATGACTGAGAAAGAAAGTCTCTTCGAATGCTTCGTTTAACCAGGTGAGATCGTCGCCGCCCAAGAGGTTGTGGTGAAATAGCTGCCACATAGTACTGACGCTACCATTACCAAGAGATGGTGGACCCAGAGCTTGAGAAGAAGTTGTGCTCTCGGCATTAGGAACGGTTTTATTTTGTCTCCCATGTTCCAGAACTGCTTTGATTTGTGGTACCATGCTCAGCTTCCCGTTCTTGATTGGGTTCATATTACATATCGTAATTGCAGGAAACGCAAGAGAACTGAAATCTAGCTTAACTGACGTCTGTATTGGATACGAGTAAAATGTCCTGCAATAAACACATTTAAAATTCTGAAACTCTAGTAGATTATCATCCATTGAATATGACCGATTGCATTCAATTGTTATCGGCAACTGGTATATGACTTAGCTTTAGTTTCCTGGTGTGGGAAATTTTAGTAGATGTCATGTAAAACAGCTCTTCCCTATAAGCACTTTGTGACTATCTTCAGATATAATTTTGTGTAAATAAATGAATTAAAAAGAATTCTTGCTGAAACAAAATCATCCATCCAAACGTGGAATTAACATAAGTCTTGTTTTTTTTCATCCCCAACCCCGCCCGCCCCTAATCCCTTAAAGATGAGAGCATCTCTGAGAAGAAACCCCACTTGTCGGTTGGTTTGACAGTAGGTCCATGGTTTCCTCTCTGACTTCAACTTTCTTATTCCCTACGAGACTTTACGAGACTTCACGAGACTTTAGTTTCAACAAGAATCAGTGTAAAAATGTATGTAAACGTTTAAGTCGAAATAAAATATTTGTGTTTTTGTGATAATAATATTTCTTAAAATGATGCATTTCGCAAAACTGTGTTAAAACTGTCGTTGAACCTAAGTGTTTGTATTGGCTGTTAACCGAACGATTGACCATTTTCGCCAAAACCCGAGTAAAATCTCACTCAAGTTTCTAAGCCCTAATCGTCCTAACACTGTATGAGCTGAACATTACACATCAGGTACTTGTGAATTACTTCTTGTTAGATTGCCCTCATTTTCATGAAGAAACCTAGTTAAGCCATATTACTTTAGGCGTCCTAATACCCTAAAACTCGAGGAACTTATATGTAGTAAAACTAAAACTGATTTTTTGAAATTATGCGGATTTATCAAAGTGAAAAAAACGTAGAATGAGGTAGTTTATGCACAACCAAGCTGAATTACTAGTATGTGTTTTAATAGGAAGGTTATTATCACAATTATGGTGTACTAAGTCTTTTTTCTTTTTCACTTCATAAGTCAACCAGTATTTCCATGTGTATATTTCCTATTGCGATTGTTTAGTTTCGCTATTGGTTTCATGGTTTTACTTGGATGTTATGGTCCAAAATTATACCTAATTATTATTTTCATTATAGCCTTCGTTAGTATTTTTCGAGTAAAAATACCAACATCAATATTATACATAACAACCCGATGGCTTTCCAGCAAAGAAAATATATAATCATTTGTCACTTTGTACGTACAATAAACTAACCATAATTTTAGTATTTATCATTTGGATGTTTAACATGTTTTTGTGAGCCTCGAATGTAATACGTGAATGATCCTCATTTATTCATGTTAACATGAAATGAATGAATTATGGATGTTGTTGTTTACTTAGTGGTTGGCTAACACGCGTGTCAAAGCTTCGCTATTTTCGCTGGCATGTCATATATCCGCGAAAAGTAAAACAACGCATCTATATTACTTAAATGACAAATGCTTTGAAATGTTGCCCAGAAGCCGACAGACAGAGGGCTATAGTTGAAAATGTCATCCCTTTTACCGAGGGACAATAGCTTTGACTCTTCCTAAAATATGCATGAAATCGCTGTCATAATTACCGTATGCCAATTATTATGATTTCCTTACAAATGTGACCAACCCAAATACAAATGCAATAACATCACATCTTCATGTCATAATTACCGTATGTCAATTATTATGATTTCCTTACAAATGTGACCGACCCAAATACAAATGCAATAACATCACATCTTCATGTCATAATTACCGTATGTCAATTATTATGATTTCCTTACAAATGTGACCGACCCAAATACAAATGCAATAACATCACATCTTCATGTCATAATTACCGTATGTCAATTATTATGATTTCTTTACAAATGTGACCGACCCAAATACAAATGCAATAACATCACATCTTCATGTCATAATTACCGTATGTCAATTATTATGATTTCCTTACAAATGTGACCGACCCAAATACAAATGCAATAACATCACATCTTCAGACTTGCCTTAAACTCGGAAATTCTAGTGTCTTATAAACGTTAAATTGGATAGAAAAAACACAATTGATGCGGACTTTTGTTGACTTCGATAATGAAGAGATTGTGAACAATTTTAAAAATAATTTTCAGATGTATTCAGGATCCCCGGCAAACGTTAGCTGTTTTAAAAATAATATGCGATTTTCTGCGCATCTTACTGCACATAAAACGGTAAAACAGTCGACACTTTTTGTCCTCAGTTCCGTGACAGAAAGTGTTCCATGTTTGAAAAGCAAAATCAGAATTTTACTATTCGGACTTCGGTCACAGCATGCTATACATGATTGTATTATGTATATTGAGCAGTACCGAAGTATTAACCTGCTCCCTCTCCCGAAAAAAAGGTAAAATACTTACTTGAAAAGTTCGTATATCTGCACTACAAATACAATACACGCTCCGATGAATATACAGCACCAGATCAATTTCACTATCACCTGGCGCGAACTCGCAAGTTTAGAAATCCCATGAAGTGAACTCGTCTCGCCAAGATGCTTAAATAAAAGTTGCATAAAAGAATAAAAATGAAATTAAAAATGCTGAAATATTTATAAACTGGAACAAGAAAGTCAACCTAGTAGGAAAATAGCACAAAACACAAATTTTCGTTTAACTGTTACATTTTATGTTATGTAGTCATGATTTGTTGCATATAAATGATTTATCTTACAAAATAGTTTGCGCCAGAGTTATCGTTACATTTTGTCTTATCAACGCAATTAAATATCTGGCTTAATTTAAACTTGATTTATCACTCTAGAATAATTTCAATTATTCAATAGTACTCAACCAATAATACTACACCAGGTTAAAAAACAGTAGAATCATCTCATTTTTATCTTAAAATTGTCACTTACACTCAGGACTCCTTTTAGCCTACGCTTTTCAATTTCTTTTTCAATGGATGCTTTCTCCTCTTGCAGTTTTTGAACGATTGTGGGTAGTTTATTTTCTGTATCCAGACAACTTACAGTCGAAATTTCTTCGGAAGTCCAGTTTTCATTTTCATTTTCGCCGGGCTCACGCTTTTCTTGAACTATTTCAATGATTGAGGATCGTTTCTTATCTATATCCATAGTGTGTCTGTTGACAACTTAATGCCCTCGTTCACGGGAAGCGGAGCAATAAAAAAAGTAGTTCTGATGGTTCCTCTTACTTTTCGCCCAAGCTTTTTTAAATGATAAGTGTGGATTATTACTTATTTATGAAAAATAATCCTTTCATTTGTCATCAATGTGTTAATCGGTTATTCTTAGATTCTTAATACAGTCAATATCTGTCTTGTAGAAGTAAATCTTTAATCCCGTCACGTTACAACTTGTTATCTTGATCAAACTTTTTTCAATCTTCTTATATTTTAACATTTTTTAATATGAGAAGATTAGGATATTCCAAATGTGCTGATACACGTGCCTGTTTTTTTTCGCACATGCTTAAACTGTTTATAAATTCTATCAAGGTTACTTTTAATTTTCATTATAGATCCAATTCGATATTCGTATTTGTTTCAAATGAGATCGTCTTTAATTTTCTTTGATATAACATTTCAAAGCAGAAACCTATTACTAAAGTATTGTAGCATATATCTAACCTGTCACATTGGTACCCGTTATAAATTCATTCATGCGTGAAATCCACAACAATCAACCATACGCGCGCAAATAGCGAATTTTACCTATACCATATGATATACAAAAGCAACACAATATATATATGTATATGTTACAGTACGCGTAATCTTTGCCATAGTGTGTGAAGCCAAGAGGGAGCTTGCATCTGCACCCATGGTGTCTATGTAGCAATATTATGATCATCATACTCAAGTTGGAGTACTCCATGATCGGGTTCGATTCTAGTGCAGTCTTCTCTGTATTACAGACTGTTTGAACCATCGGCAAAAACGTGTATTGCAGATCGTGTAGCAATGCACTTTATGAGCGGAAGGTAAAAACGCGATGATACGATGATAAAAGCACGATGCTACGATGATTAAACCATGATGATACGATGATGAAAAGGAAATGCCACGATGATGAAACCATGATGATACGATGATGAAAAGGAGATGCCACGATGATTAAACCATGATGATACGATGATGAAAAGGAGATGCTACGATGATTAAACCATGATGATACCGTGATAAAAAGGAGATGCCACGGTGAATTAACCATGATGATACGATGATAAAAAGGAGATGCCACGGTGAATAAACCATGATGATACGATGATGAAAAGGAGATGCTACAATGATGAAATCATGATGATACGATGATGAAAAGGAGATGCAATGATGTTGAAATCATGATGATACGAACACGATAGTACAATGGTGAAAATGCGATGTTACATAGCTATTGCAACATTGTACCATCGTACTTTCATCATCTGAACATCGCGTGTTCACAATCATGCCATCGTTGTTTCGAGTTTGATGTTTGTTTAAAAACGCTATGGCCTTAACAGAAAACCACTTTATATTAATATTGGAAAATATGAGTGTTAAGAGTCTTCAATTTTGAAGATTTTATCCATTATGATAAATACTTAGACATAAATTTGGAGTATTTAGATCCTAATATAAGTATTTCTGCACGGGTATTACAACATACAGTAATTTACCAAAATGGGTATTAAAATGGGTGGCGATAATGTCTTGGTCACATATCCGTAAGATGTTCGTACGATTTATAAACTTTTAAAAATCCGTACTTTCTCCGTACAATCGTAGGTTCTGGTTCTATGCCTACGGCCCGGCCCCGTACGACCTTTTGGAGGATGAAATTGTAGGATATCCGTATGGACATCGCAGACAAGTCGTGCGGAGCTTGGAAGGAGCTCGTATGTACCTCGTACGATGCTCGTGTGTTCGTACAGCGCCACAATTATAATAATATTATATGACGCGACGTCATAAGTTGGAGCTAAAAGGCGTAACGTAAAAAAGGCTGTTTATTATAGGAATAGCTGTTTTGTAATTTTGATATTTGCGACTGTATGTACGGTTTTTAATGGTCGAAAATATTTTTAACGGCGACGGCGTTAGCCGGAGCTGTTAAAACTGTTTGCGACTATTAAAACCGTATATACAGTCGCAAATATCAAAATCACTAAATAGTTATCCCTTTTCTAACGCACAATGTGTCCACATGCGATGTATAGGAAGTAGGCAGTAGCAGTAGCTCAGCAGTAGCAGTAACTCAGCAGTAGCAGTAGCTTAGCAGTAGCAGTAGATTTTTAGTTCTCTAAGGTATTTGTGACATCATTATAAATAAACGTAAATGATGTGCGTTTTTTATCATCAGAATGCGCGGTGCTAATAAAGTAATAACACTTAGTATGGATATGTCCGTCTGATTTCAATGATAGTATGTTATTGAAAATGTAAATCATTATAGTGGCATACCTTTGACTATTTCTATACGGGAATAAAAGATTATTTTATGAATTACTTGCTATGATGTGACATGTTAAACAGTATGAACCTGTGAAATATATGGTTTTTAATAATATTTTGCTTGAATTTGGTGGGTATGAAAGTAATAATTTACTAAATTTAGTATCATCTGGGAACGAGTTTGTCAAGTGCACACTGTATGACTTCTTTCTTTACGTGTTTCTTTAAGGCAGTTCTTTTCAATGATATTGGTAAATCCGTGTTTAACAGTTACCAATTCTTTAAACTTTTCAATAGAGATGACTTATAAGATACTGTGAGATAAAGGAAGTTTTTCCTAAAGTTTGTACATCGTAGGTAAAGTTGACTTGGGGAAGGAGTACGTCAAGTTTAATCCATACTTCCCGTTATAAGGACCGAATTGTAAATTGCAGGCCTTAAGAATAATTAATTTTTCCGGTGTCTGCAGAAAGTGCAGAAACATTTCAGTGATGTTAGAATTGGAAGACGTACATATTTCAACACATCTCTGTCTCTGAATGTGTAGCCTAAACACAGGTTTGCTTGTATGTTGAACATCCGCTGGTAAAATAACATGCACAGCTTAGCTCTTTACGAAAACATCCCTTTGCTCTCTAACGTGCCGGACGGTGTAGCATTTATCTGTACGAGACTACCTCCGGGTTTCTAACCAGTTCATATCTAGATGGGTGGCAAACACAGATCATTTTTCTAAATGTCCATGGCGCAGGCCGGGATTTGAACCGGGAATCTCTTTATTGGTAATCCAGATCGATAACCACTTCACCATCGCACAACCCTGTACTTTATAAATTTTATATTTTCTTTCAAAATGTCGTTTTGAGGTGTTAAATACCGCTTTCATTAAAGGACAGTTCCAAAATATTCTGTTACGAAAATATATCTAAGTAAATGTCAACTTTGTTTGTTTTGTTTGTTTTGAATCTCGAGAGAATATTCTGACTATACACCGATAGCTGATAAGTTCGCTAGAGACTGATTCAGGACTACAGACAATTCAAGAAGTGAGCCGAATAATATCTAATAAAATAGAAACTGGGATACAATAACAATATGAAACAAATTAAACAATTTTATATTATAGACGAGTTCTTCTTTTTGTAGTTATTAATTTCTTGGTTTTGTTTTGAAAGAAAACTTGGCTTTTCTGTGTTAAAATTTAACTGTAGTTTTTTTTAAGATCAGTGTATTCATAATGATAATGGTGTTGCAGGTTTATCATATTTTCTCTTTGAAAACTGACCGCTTTTTCATTTTGTATCGGTATGTTTAATGATAAATAATTAATCCATGAACATGATGATGTCGTTTGCCAAAACATTCACAGCGATTTGATTTGATCAAATCACTGCCTTCACAAGATACCACGTGATGATGTAAAATGACACGTGACGGCATGTAAACAATTCTATTAAAATCACTATTTTTATTTAACTTTTTGTATCTGACCTGTTGACTGCTAAATATTTTACAAAATTAACCTTATTGCAAAAGGAGTGCAAGAAATAAACGCGATGGATTGATCCCCGACCCAACACATCAATGTCGGGGACAATAAATAGGCATCCGTAGCTGAAATTAAAAAAAAAAATATTGCGCTAAAATTCAAATGTCTACTTTTGACAAAATCTTGTTAAAACGGTTTGTGATGGCAGTGATTACTGTATACTGTCAGAGGAAGTAACCGCTGCGGGGAGTTTGGTCGTTTGCTGTCAAAGTAATCACGGAAGTTGTAAGTGCCACAAACGAAAATAGCATTCTATGTCGTAAAATCGTCGGACCAACGTTATATTATTTACAAGTTTTATTACTATATTCACAGTGACGACATGCAAATCTTTAGTACAATTAACTTAAAATCTGTCTTGAATTGTATCCACTCGTGTTGTATATCGTCGGTCTTTCTATGATTTGGACTAATCATTAATGAACAAGACTGCCTAGTTTGGGATTCGGACTTGATGGAATTTATCCTAGGACGCCAATATCGGTTATTGCATGGTTTGTGTTGCATAATATAGTCGATATGCTTTACAAACAGCATGCGCTCGCGCCCAGACCGGAACAAGTGTTGTGTCCTTGTGAATTACTACAACTTTTGGTTCATGTGAGCTCCCTATATCGGGTAAATAGCCTGATCTTGCAAAGTTCACGAGCCAATCCTGCACCTTCTTTGACATAAGGACCTTAAAGCTTTGGGATTCAGCGACCACAGCTGTCAGTCCTGTATGCAAGCATTGCCGGCATCTGCCTGCTATAATAAATAGTACTTATGTATCGTATCTAAACCCCGACTACTGCTGCTAGCGCAAATCCCACATTTGCGGATGCTCTCGTAGCGTTCCTAATTTCCTATTATATGCCGATGAGTTATGAGGATGTAACTTCGCTACCACATATTTGATTTATATATTGTTGAATTTCGAACATTGAGTCGTGAATTACTCATACTCCTCGGTATTTGTCGTAGTAATCACACAATTTTAAAAGTGCGCTCGGTCCAATAATACCTCTTATATACTCTGAACAATGCAAGGGAAATAAACTTTGAAACCTGTTTAATAATTATAGCCAAAAGTTACTGGTACTTACATTGCACCTAGTTGTGTCATGGAAACAAGATAGACATAAATTACGAACAAGTCCTTTTTGTACCCTTTTGTCAGGAATTATGATATAATAGTGTTAAATGATTTGATCTACTGAATCTCCTCAGTTAAATGATTGAAACAACTATCATGTGTTATGCTTTACAGTAATTAAACTATGTTTGACTATGAATTGTATGTACGCAATTTTATGTAATGTTATGTTATGTCACTGTGACCCTCCCAAAGCAAGAAATCAATAATCTGAAATGCTAGACTGGGCCACAAAGGCACGAACCCGGGCCCCCGACTGGCGAAGAGTAGTATTGGCGGAGGTGATCCAAGGGCATGATTTTTTGCAAGACTAGTTTTAATTAGTCATGTGACCAAAATGTCACTCGGAATCCGAGTGTATAATAAACATGTAGTTATTACATTTTATCTTCGAATATATTTTAAAACCTCACACCTATCTTGGTGTGTCATACTGCTTGCCTGGCTGGTCCATTTATACCGCTTTCTTAATACACATTGGTCTTGGCTATTAAAAGGTCGACTCGAATTTCTGTTTGTGGAAGACATTCAGTCCCGGCATTTAAAGAAAACGTTAACCTTTCAAATGTTTCAGTAATGACAGAGTTGGCAATTCGTGTCGAATCTTAATTAACATAAGACGTACAAAGTTTTAGTCGCGTATACATGCAGTTTATCTAATTTACAATTAGACATTCCTTGTCTTGCATATATGCAGATACCCCTGATGTTGTTTTATTATTATTTCGTCTGCTTTTTATATCTATATTAAAAGTGGCATTATGCGCATCTTACTGAGCATACTTTATTTTTGGCGACAATTTCATAAAAGCAATTTTCAGTTGCCGGGCATTTAAATGTGTTAAATTAATGATAATGCCGCATGAGTATTTGAAATTGGTGCTTTAGAAATAAAAAATCGGACTAATTAAATAATAGTTCGTTGATGTTAGTAGAGATTTCGGCAGTGGAAGGGAAGCAACTCCTGTATGTAGTTGGGTTTTTTTTTAAGAAAGACTCTCCCAGTCAAAATAGGGAAAGTGATATTTGGAAAGTGATTATTTCGTACTGGTAGCAGTAAATGTTTGGAGTGTATTGGGTTAAAAGCTATTATTTCCTCTACCCTTTTTACACACACCTATTTCAGCTGGAAATTTACTTGAAAAAATACGCATAATTTTAATTTAAGTTAATTAAAGGGATTTTATTCTCGTTAAATACACGTGTCAGTCATTCTACGGATTATTTCAAAATTGTTAAGTCAAGACTTTTTCTTTTATCAATTCATGATGTTTCTCGCAATCATATATCTAGGCATAGCATTTCAAATTCATTTTTTTTAATGCTTAGCACTCTGTCGTTAGCATTTTAAAAAGTTTGGCTAAAGTCAGTGTTTTGATTTAGGTTGGTTGAGTCTTGCAAAGTTGAGAAGCTCGGACCTTTCCGTAGTAAAAAGGCCGAGCAAATTTACGCAATGAAAGTTGATAAACGTTTGGGGTTTCTAATAGGGATTGATATGCTTTTTTAAAAGAGTTTTGCTCATTTTAAGTTTTAAAACATTTTTTTTCTTTTCTTGCAATAAAGCGGTTATATCATATATAAATGAAAATAAAATGAATTAAAGGATAAAGGATTTACTGACTTTACCCCGTGTTTCTTTCAAACGTTACCCTTATTGTCGCCTCATAGCCTAGTACCAGCCGGTAAAATCCGTTCGGAGTTTCTGAGTAAATGTCACTACTATATCCGCTAGGAATGAAGCATTTAATAGACTAAACCGTACAAAGAAATACCGTTAAAGGGTTAACAATAAGAACACACCTTTGTGGCCATACTTGATCTTTTAGTCACTAGGAAAATATCCGGAGGAAAAGGACAGTCAAAGGTAAACATTTATAAGTTATTCATTAATTTATCTTAGCGTGTGAAACAAAGGTAAAAGTCAGTTTGACCAAGTCTTGTTTCTATCAGCATTCTATCTGTTTATTGAAAAACTTTAATTATATATTTGTAAAATGAGTTTGTGAAACAGGAATCGTGAAGTTGTGCTAGAGAAAGATAATTAAAACTAAGAAGGAAAAAACAAGCTTTTGGAGATAGGCTGTACATGTATCGAGGAGCGGGTAAAATCACGTGGTCTCAGTGTCACGTACTATCTATCGACAGAAAAATCTAATTTCAATACAAATAAATGATTTTGATATTCAGCAATGGTCTACATTATCCGACCATGCAGCGATATCTTTCAGTTTTATTATGAAAATTTAATGCAAATACAGTAAAAACTGAAAGGAAAATAGTATGGGACAAACAAAAAGTACATTATATTTAAATCATCAGTTTCGAATGATTTAGTCTAATTACACGAAAAAAAGATAGATCAGAAAATGATACAGTGACGAGTAATCAGATCAGGAAAATATAATCAGATACTGAATAAAAATTCAAAAATTAAGCGACAATTCTCTTGTTTAAGTGAATGTTTAGTATACTCAAGGAAAACACAGTAACATATACAAGGGCTCAAAAAGGGCTCATCAAATAAAAATTATTCTAGATAGTCTGGGATAAGTTAGGTATTTGGTATTATTATATACTTTTTTTTTTTCCCTTTCACTTTGCCTTAGAGAGTTCGTTCAGTATTCTACGGTACTGCACGTTGGTAAGGAATGATACTGAACTTGGCAAGGGAGGGGGGGTAGCGGTCCTAGCGATAAGCTGTACGGACATTTTATTGTTTGCAAACATCGTTTTAATGAGGTTTCTATGTCGAAGTTCGATAGTTTTTACAATTAAATAAGCTACTGTCTGAAAATAAAAAAGAAACTTTAATCATTTTCAAGTAGAAGTAGCGTAAAGAGTTTCGTTTTTAAAAGGTTCGAATTTTTAGGGCACGCAATACCAGTTTTGGTTACGAAAATTACTGGTACGTAGTTCAGCAAGTATTGATAAACAAAAGGAACGATGTTTTGTATGTAGTCATAAGAAAGAAAAAACATTTTTAGGAACGTACATCAAATTGATGTATTCACATTTCAAAGTACAAACCTGCATCCGTAGGAAAATTCTGCGTTTTTCAAAACAAGATGGCGGACGGCAACTGAAATTTCTTACCGTACAATTGGCGTCAACGTAAATGACGTCACGTATAAACAACAATATGAATCGAGTCATTAATACGCAATAAAGAAAATGTACATGGTGAAATAGTACGCTAGTTGTCTGAAAATTTCAAGATTCATTTATTGTTTTTGCTAACAGAATGTCATTTTGTTCATATCCAATATGAAAAGTATATAATAAAAAGGTTATGAACTTGTGTGGCGAAATATTCTTGGAACTCGTTGATTTGGCGGGAACAACTCGCAAGCCGTTGTTCCCGCCAAATCAACTCGTTCAAGATATTTCACCATACAAGTTCAATAACCTATATAATACTGAAAATATATACATCAGTATCATGCAGGTATCTATTGCGCAGATAGTACACCATACTTTCGACTTTGTGTTCTGGTATACCATTGAGCGTGGTATGTTTTGATGATGGGTACCTCTTTTACAAGGCCTTTTTGTGACTTTTTTCTGCATTATTATAAAAAAAAACGTTAAGACTTTTTTTTATTAGACTATGTAGTTTTTGTGGAAAGATGGGCCAAAAATGCACTTCAAAAGTCGAAGGTATTTCTTTATTCAATACCGTTTTGTCCTGTTTATGTCATCGGAAATAAACTGATTAATCAAACGAAGTATTTATAACAAGGAAATGAAAACAATGAAAAGGACATACCGTGTTTTCAATGTTACATGTACATTTTGTACAAAATGTTTCAGAAATAACGAATATGTCACTGTATTATCAGTTGAATTTATTTATTTGTCTTTGAGAAATACCTGAACTATACTCAACGCGTAGAAGCATTATTTGTCGCTCATAACGGACTAGTGCGTCACTTAGCGCACGTAATGTCCGTGGAAAACGTGAGAATAGTGTACAAATTCTTTTTCTCTATATTAACACAGGAGCAATTGCTGGTCGTGTTAGCTTACGACAGACTTTCAGTGTTGGTTTGGCCATTCGCTATCTGACCACATGGATGAGCATTCTGGTCATGGTCTACACTTGTGGTAAAGGCAGATTCGCTTGACGCCGGCAGGTAAGATCTTTAATCTCATATTTGTTGATTCTTACACGCATGCACATTTCTGTTTCTGGACTGAATTTATTTAATTGGGCAATTCAGTAAGTGCGGTTTAGACCACGTGGTTTGTTACTGAATAAAATAAGATTTCTGAAAAGTTGACGACACAGGGGGCATGTGAAAGTATTTGCAGCTGTCAAACGTGTATGTGGCTTGTAATGAAAGTAAATGGAAATGATTTATTGATAATCTTGAGTAACTTTCTCGGTCAATCACAATAAAGTAAGTTAAACTATTCTTACCGTAATAATGTAAAAAAAACTATCAATCTCCACATTATACATGGCTATTTCCCTCATATAAAACTAAGCTGATAAAGCAACCTGTGTTCCAATACAACACTTCCCTGAAAAATAATAATTTTAAACCAGTGTCTTCGGCATTTATTTGCTAACCAAAGGAAAACAGTACTTTGTGGAGAAAAAAAAACACAATTATTTCTTTATGGAGAAAGTAACAATGAATGTTCAGTAGCACAACCAAAATGTTTAAATATAAGGGTCATTGCACTCCGTGCTTCCATTTTTAGCTCGACTTTTATATGAACTCTGTCAAGGTTTTTGACAGAATTATGCCCCTTTTTGACTTAGAAAATACATTGAATATGGGTAAAATCCACTTATTGCCTTAACCCTTTGAGATATTGCTTTGAAACTTTTTATGCTATTTCACATCATTACCCCCATCTGTACGCAAGAGAAGGTAACTCTGTCAGGGATTTGTTTTAAAAATTAAGGCCTTTTATCGACTTAGAATCTTGGTTAAGTTTTTCCAGTTCACTTTTTGACTGAACTGTTTGAGATATTAATTTGAAAGTTGGAATACTTGTTTACCATCATGATTCCCAAACATGGGCAGGAGAAGGTAATTCTGTCAAGGATTTTATTTGAATTATGGCCCTTTTTGACTTAGAAACTCAGTTAAAATTTTCATTCTTGTCCACTTGTTAACTTAACCATTTGAGATATTACTTTGAAAGTTGGAGTACTTATGTACCATCGTAAGACCTATCTGTAAGCAAAAGAAGATAACTCTGTGAAAAATTTTCTTGATTTGTACTTAGAAATTCCTAGTTAAAGTCTTGTGTGCCCTTAACTGTCAAAGTTTTGTTTTATTGGCAAGCACTAAAAAAGTCGAGCACGCTGTCCTACTGACAGCTCTTGTTGAAGTATCTTTAATATTTTTAGCTCGACTATTCGGAGAATATGGAGAGCTATTACAGTCACTTGTGCGTCAGCGTCGGCGTTGCTTCTTTGGTTAAAGTGTTGCCTGCTAAGTACTATCATGCACATATCTCAGTAACCACTTATGATATTGACTTGAAACTTTGTTCATGTCTTAAGGGGTGTCAAACAATCAAGTCAAATAACTCTTGTTTAAATTTAGTACAAGTTATGGCCCTTGTTTGACTTTGAAAATTTGGTTAAAGTTTTGCCTGCTAGGTACTATCATGCACATATCTCAGTAACCACTTATGATATTGACTTGAACTTTGTTCATGTCTTAAGGGGTGTCACACAGTCAAGTCAGATAACTCTTGTTTAAATTTAGTACAAATTATGGCCCTTGTTTGACTTTGAAAATTTGGTTAAAGTTTTGCCTGCTAGGTACTATCATGTACATATGTCAGTAACCACTTATGATATTGACTTGAACTTTGTTAATGTCTTAAGGGGTGTCACACAGTCAAGTCAGATAACTCTTGTATAAATTTAGTACAAATTATGGCCCTTGTTTGACTTTGAAAATTTGGTTAAAGTTTTGCATGCAAGGTACTTTCATGCACATAACTCAGTGACCACTTATGGTAGTTATATCAAACTTAGCAATAGTGTTCAGGGGTACAATTTGTATCAAACAATTAATTTACCAAAAATTAAATATATAGTGATAGATTTTGACTTTTTGTATGATTCAACTTTCCTAGTTTATACTTAATAGTTAGCAGAATCTTTTTTTGCTATTATACTGATAAAAGTTTTGTTTTATTAGCAAACATCCACAATAGTCGAGCGTGCTGTCTTATGGACAGCTCTTGTTTTGCTATTATACTGATAAAAGTTTTGTTTTATTAGCAAACATCCACAATAGTCGAGCTTGCTGTCTTTTGGAGAGCTCTTGTTAATTGTTTTGTCAAAATATGTCTTTATGACATAATTGTATGGCAGCTACATACCCCAAAAACTTCATTCTGTTCCGGCCATGGGTATGCCCAGGTGCTGGTTCTCCAAACGGTTCAGCATGAACTAGACCACCAGTATCCAATACCGTTCTGTAACAAGAAGCCAATTGCGGCCCACAGGCAACCTGCGCTATAAGAAAGTGCGTTAACATCAGTGACAAGGGAACCCTTCACAACACAGATCGTATACAATAAAGTGTAGACAAAGAATCTGGTGATTTTCATGTTGTACCTGAGCTGGTTCTCGTACTGCATCAGTCTTTTGAACCTCGATTTTCTAAAGATGTTTTGTGCTTTTTAGCTCGACTATTCGGAGAATATGGAGAGCTATAACAGTCACTTGTGCGTCGGCGCTGCAGCTTTGGTTAAAGTTTTGCCTGCTAAGTACTATCATGCACACATCTCAGTAACCGCTTACGATATTGACTTGAAACTTCGTTAATGTCTCTAGGGGTGTCATACAGTCAAGTCATATAACTCTTGTATAAATCTATTACAAAGTATGGCCCTTGTTTGACTTTGAACATTTGGTTAAAGTTTTGCCTGCTAGGTACTATTATGCACATATCTCAGAAACCACTTATGATATTGACTTGAAACTTTGTCAATGTATCAAGGGTTGTCACACAGTCAAGTCAGATAACTCTTGTATATATTAAGTACACATTATGGCCCTTGTATGACATTGAACATTTGGCAAGAGTTTTGCCTGCTAGGTACTATTATGCACATATCTCTGTAACCACTTATGATATTGACTTGAAACTTTGTAAATGTCTCTAGGGGTGTCACACAGTCAAGTCAGATAACTGTTGTATAAATCTATTACAAAGTATGGCCCTAGTTTGACTGTGAAAATTTGGTTAAAGTGTTTTGCCTGCTTGGTACTATCATGCACATATCACAGTAGCCACTTATGATATTGACTTTAACTTTGTTAATGTCTTAAGGGTTGTCACACAGTCAAGTCAGATAACTCTTGTAACAATTTAGTACAAATTATGGCCCTTGTATGACTGAAAAAATTTGGTTAAATATTTGCCTGCAAGGTACTATTATGCACATATCTCAGTAACCACTTATGATATTGACTCGAAACTTTGTAAATGTCTCTATTTGCAAATTATGGCCCTTGTTTGACTTTGAACATTTGGTAACCACTTGTGATATTGACTTGAAACCTTGTTAATGTATCAAGGGTTGTCACACAGTCAATTCAGATAACTCTTGTATATATTAAGTACACAGTATGGCCCTTGTATGACTTTGAACATTTGGTTAGAGTTTTGCCTGCTATAGGTACTATTATGCACATAAATCAGTAACCACTTATGATATTGACTTGAAACTTTGTTAATATCTTAAGGGGTGTCACACAGTCAAGACAGATAACTCTTGTTTAAATTTATGCAAATAGGGTACTTTCATGCACATATCTCATTAACAACTTATGGTAGTTATATCAAACTTAGCAATGCTCAGGGGTACATTTTGTATCAAATAATTAATTTACCAAAAATTAAATATATAGTGATAGATTTTGACTTTTTTATGATTCAACTTTCCTAGTTTATACTTAATAGGTAGCAGAATTTTGTTTTGCTATAATTAAACTGATAAAAGTTTTGTTTTATTAGCAAGCACCCACAATAGTCGAGCTTGCTGTCTATGGACAGGTCTTGTTATACAAATGTTTTCAAGCAATAAAAATATATGCATTGACAGAATAATTATTCTTTAGGATGGCCTTTGTTGGATGCCATGAAGAAATATGTGCAGTCAACTGCACATACAATTTTATTTAGCAGATCCTTTCACACATTATATGATTTATGGCTGAATTCGTTCATTACAATCTAGCTTTTTACATTAATGTAAGCAAGAAAACATTAGAGAGTGATTAAACTGTGAAAATATATTGAAATATTACAAGGTTTACACTTTGTATACAGTATGCATTATACAGCAGTTTTGAGATGTTCCTCACCTGATTTGTATACAGGATGATGCATTAACACCATTTTCTACAGATAATCTCCATCTTCACAAAATCTGCTTTTCAAAAACTAAAAGTAAACATAGGTAAAAGAATCCATACAAATTCACCAGATGCAATTGATAAGTTTCTTGATCTTTGCTCTGATCCTGAAATACCAGTGATCCGAAACTACCCGACTTACTGTAGTCGTATAAATAAGACCCTGCATTTCTTATTTTCACTTGTTGCGTTAATGTTTTATGATATTATACTTTTTGTGTCGCCCTTTCGGAGAAAAGGCGATACATAGGGATTGCCGTCTGTCGGTCCGCCCCATAAACTTAACGTTGGCTATTACTTTGTCCTTTCCAAGTAAATATTTCTTCATATATCATCATACTTTACAATTGTATTGCTTATGGCAAAAGGGTCGTGATGCCGCCGATTTGGTAGGTCAAGGTCATATTTGAAAGAGTTATGCTCCTTTTTGTACTTGGATTTTGACTATAACTTTG
Source organism: Saxidomus purpurata (assembly GCA_022818135.1). Classification (NCBI taxonomy): domain Eukaryota; kingdom Metazoa; phylum Mollusca; class Bivalvia; order Venerida; family Veneridae; genus Saxidomus; species Saxidomus purpurata. Next base: position 31,492,770 of record JAFMSR010000010.1, read on the forward strand.
CCATTTCATAATATTTCTTCATATAACTTTCAAATTGCATTGCTTATAACAAAAAGGGTCGTGTTGCCGCCAAATTTTCTAGTTCAATGTCATATTTGAAAGAGTTATGCCCCTTTGTGTACTTTTGACTATACCTTTACCATTTCTTAAGATTTCTTAATCTATCTTTCAAATTGTATTGCTTATGACAAAAAGGTCAATATGATACCAACTTTTGTTGGTCATGTCAACCTTCTATGACGTTGCTGATTACTGCAAACGTTTGTAAATAGCGATGTCATTAATCAGCAATGACATGACCATTATTTGCATCTTTGCATCTTGTTGGCCGAGGAAAATGTGCTGATCACTTTTAGGAGCCAGCATACGTTTTCTGTAGGTCCACTTTGGCAGACCCAGTGTTAGCCCTACAAAACTCAGAGCATTTCTATGTAGAAATCACAAGATCAGCTTTTTAAAAAATGAAAGCGGCTAGTGATCTGGAAATGGAAGAAAGGGCTCTAGTAGGAAAGGAATGCTATATATAGGAGGCACTCACAATTTTGCGCCGTAGTTTCGAATTGGTCCTGGTCCTGGTCCTGGTCCTGGTCCTGGTCAAATTGCTGTAGAAAGGGTACTGTTGAGAGTTAGATGCAGTGTGTATAGAGAATGATTAATATTGCTATATTTCTCTTTTGACTGTCTTAAATCAGTGTTGAAATATAATCTGAGATACAAATATGTGGCTTCTTGTGGCACTGTGTTAAACCGGTGCATGAGAATGGAAGTAGGTGATTTTTCACTAGTCTGGGGTAGGCAAAATGCACTTAACAGTTACAAACAAACAACTGTAAATAGCAAAGAACCAGCAATGTATATTCCACTTTTTTATGTGCTTTTTCTTTGAGTTTGTTGTCTGAAACTGACCAGCTCCTGGTTGACTAACCATGCATGAAATTTCAGTGATGTTTTGAAAATTGACAATTTGGCCTCGGACCGACCCCAAAAATGGCGCTATCCTTCAATGCAACATAATCCATGAATCGTGTATGCCAATGAGTTTGGCAGCAAACTTTATGCTTTTTATAGTTATACTAAATGTATTGAAGCTCGATTGTGAAGAAAGCTTGTAGCTTATCGAGTCACTCGAGTCCGCTTCCTGGAAAAACTAGTGCTGGTGTCATATGAGGATGTACGGTCGTGACCTCAGTGGGGCTCGAACCCGCAACCTCCGGGATGAGCGGCCGACACCTTAACCTCGACATCTCCACTCCCCTCGATATTTTTCAAGAGATAGTTGACATGTGAATGATGCTGTACTTTGTTTCTTTCAGGTTAGCAGTTACAGGTGTTGTGAGAAGGAATTGTGATATTGGTTGTAAGCTTTGTTGCCGAGGACCAAGAAAACTGTTGCCTGCCCGATAAGATAAATGACTGCATCAGATGTAATTATGTAAACATACACGTGATTTGTGACCACACAGATGTGATGAACGTGTGTGAAAGTAAGTAATTTGTATGCTTTGAAAAAGAGTTAATTACACTAACATTACTTCTCAATGTTTTCGATATTTTGGATCTTGTAAGAGAAAAGTGTTTATGAGCAGATGAAAACTCGAAAATGTTGTAATGTACATGTAGTATGTAATTAAGCATGAAGTGGTTTGTACTTAAATAGTTATATAATAAAATGAGTTAGTACACATAATGTCCCCTATTCTTCTGAATGTGAAGCTATCAAGGCTGCTGGAGTTGTTGACTCTTAAATGAAAACACAAATATTTACACACAAACATTATTATTACATATGCTTTATACTGAAAAATCAAACCGCATTGCTCTTTACAGATAACCTGAGCACGAAATGCTCAAGGTTGGTTATTGTGATCGCCTGGTGTCCGTTTTCTTTCTGTAAATATTTGTGATAATCTTGATTTAGATATACATGTAGTTATGTACGCAAGTATATATAACAAAAGACTTACCTACTTACCAAAACGCCACCCCACCCCAACCCAACCAAACGTTGCCCACATACACCACCACCCAACACACCCCACTGAAATACACCCCCACCTCACCCCACCGACCCTACCCTATCCTACCATACGGTGTGACACCGGTCAACAAGTACTTCCGGGTCGTTGTACCCTAGGAAGTAGTTCTTTGAAAATTGGAAGTCTCGATTTTAGAGCTGTCTGTGGATGGCTTGGTGAAATATAAGTTGTATTCATTGTTGTTCTGTAAATATTTGGCCATTTCTGATTACTCTAACAGTTGTTTTGTTTGTCTTCTTCAGGACTTCATTTTGTGATGGAAGAGTTCAAATATTACTCCGCACCGGCATACATGACAGCTGTGTATTGGAAATGTGTACAGTGTCTCCAAATATTGAGTGATAGCAAAAACGTTCATTGTTGACTATGTAACTCTTCTGGTGTAGATTGACTGTAATAATGATGAACATGAGAAGTATGGACAGCTGACTGCTTGAATTTCGTTGTGAAAGTCACAGGACATAATTATGTAAAAGTGCTCTATTTACCACAGAATCAAATGCGATAAAAATGACCGGTGAAACCATACCCTACCTTAACTGACCTTACCCTACCCTACCCTTGCCTACCCTACCCTACCCTACCCTACCCCACCCTTCCTTACCTTACCTTAACTTACCCTACCTTAACCTACACGACCCTACCTAACCCTACCCTACCCTACCCTTCCTTACTAGCCTTACCTTACCTAACCTTCCTTACCCATCTACCTTAGCCAACTACCTTACCTACCTACATACCTACCTACCTACCGACCAACCTACCTACCATACCCAACTTCCTACCATACCCTAATACCTTACCCACCTTCCTACCTACATACCTACCCACCTTACCTACCTTACCCACCTACCTACCTTACCCACCTACCTACCTTACCCACCTACCTTACCTACCTTCCTTACCAACCTTCCTTTCCAACCTACCTACCAACCTTACCTAACCCATCTACCTACCTTATCCACCTACCTTACCCCCTACCTTACCCCCTACCTACTTATCTACCTACTTATCTACCTACCTACCTTACCTTACCTACCTACCTACCTTACGCACCTACCCATCTACCTTCTAACCTACCTATCTACCTATCCCACCTATCTACCTACCTACCTTACCCACCTACCTTACCTACCTGACTCACCTACCTACCTGACCCACCTACCTACCTTACCAACCTACCTTTCCAACCTACCTACCAACCTTACCTAACCCATCTACCTACCTTATCCACCTACCTTACCCCCCTACCTTACCCCATACCTTACCCCCTACCTTACCCCCTACCTACTTACCTACCTCACCTTACCTTACCTACCTACCTACCTTACGCACCTACCCATCTACCTTCTCACTTACCTACCTACCTTTCCCACCTACCTACCATACCCACCTACCTTACCTACCTTACCCACCTACCTACCTTACCAACCTACCTACCAACCTTACCTAACCCATCTACCTACCTTATCCACCTATCTTACACCCTACCTTACCCCCCCCCCGACCTACTTACCTACCTACCTTCCTTACCTATCTACCTACCTTACCCACCTATCTACCTTACCCACCTACCTACCCACCTACCTTACCTACCTACCTACCTACCTGACCTACCTACCTACCTACCTACCTACCTACCTACCTACCTACCTACCTACCTACCTTAACCATATACCTACACACCTATTTACCATACCCACCTACCTTACCCACCTATCTACCTACCTTACTTACCCACCTACCTACATACCTTACTTACTTTACTCACTTACCTACGTTACCTACCTACTTTACCCGTTTACCTACGTTACCAACCTACCTTACCCACCTATCTACTTATCTTACCAATCAACCTATCTACTTACCTTACGTACCTACCTAACTTACCCACCTACCTTACCCACCTACCTACCAACCTACCAACATAACCCACATGCCTTAGCCACTTACTTACCTACCATACCTACCTACCTTACCGACCTACCTTACCGACCTACCTATTTACCTACCTTAATAACCCTCCTACCTATCTACCTTACCAACCTACCAACCATCCTACCTACCTATCTAACCTACCAACCTGCTTTACCCACCTACCTACCTTACCCACCTACCTACCAACCTACCAACATAACCCATATACTTTAGCCACCTACTTACCTACCCTACCTACCTACCATACCCACCTACCTTATCGACCTACCTACCTATCTTAATAACTCTCCTACCTACCTACCTTACCAACCTACCTACCTACCTACCTACCTACCTACCTACCTACCTACCTACCTTACCCACCTACTTACTGACCCACCTACCTTACCCACATACCAACCTACCCTACCAACCTACCATACCCACCTACCTTACCCACCTACCTACCTACCTTACCTATCCACCTACTTACCTATCTTAGCTTACTTACTTTACCCACCACTCTACCTTACCCAACTACCGTACGTTACCTATCCACCTTACCAACCTGCCTACCTTACCTACCTTACCAAACTACCGTACCTACCGTACGTTGCCCACCTACCTTACCGACCTGCCTACCTTACCGAACTACCTACCCACCTACCTACCTTACCCATCTCCCAACCCACCTGTCTACCTTACGCAACTACCTACCTACCCTACATACTAACCTTACCCACCTACCTTACCCACATACCTACCTACCCTACTACTTACCTACCTTACCTTACCTACCTTACCAACCATCTTACCTTACCCACCTTCACACGTTACCTACATACCTTACCCACCTGCCTTCCTCACCCACCTACCTTCCTTACCCTCCTTCCTATCAACCTGCCTATCTTACCCACCTATTTACCTACCCACCTACCTACCTTATCCTACTTACCTTACCCACCTACCTTCCCATCTAATTACCAAGCTACCTTACCCACATACCTACCTTACCTACCGAACTACCTACCTTACTTTCCTAACTACCTACCTTACCGACCTCCCTACCTTACCTACATACCTACCTTATATACCCACCTACCTACCTACCTTACCTACCCACCTACCTTACCAACCCACCTACCTACCTTACTTTCACGACTTACCTTACCCACCTACCTACCATCCAACCTACTCTACCCAATTCCTACCTTATCCACCTACATACTTACCTACCAACCTACCTACCTCACCCACCTACCTACCCACATATCTACCTTACACACCTACCTTACCCATCTACCTACCCATCTAACTACCTACCTTTTTCAATTATTTTCTTTTCTTTTTCCTTTAACATGATCTGCTGCCGTTCCGTGAGTCTACCGTAGCGCTGCAGCCTGAGCACCATACCTTGGCAGCTTTTGCATCGTCCGTGAACCGCCCTCGCTTTGCCTGCCCCGCTTTTGTCCGGTAACCGCATCAGCAGCGAAAAGTGGCAAGCTCCGTCCGTGTGTTTGGGCAGAGAGCAGAGGAGGGTGTGTTAGTGGTTGGCCACTTGCCTTTTGTTCCTTTTCTTATGTTTGCAGGTATATCCGTATTAACTTCATTGCTCTACTAACAATGGTTTGTTTGTGAATTTCAGGTGGCTTTGCCGAAGAATACAGATGAAGATACCGGTGTTCGCGTCCGTACCGCGCCGTTTTTTTCCCGTCCTGTCCGGTATGTGTAGTTTTCTTTAGTTAGTTAGTTTTCTTTTGTTTTTCATTTAACATGATGTGCTGCCGTTCCGTGAGTCTTACCGTAGCGCTGCAGTCTGAGCACCATACCTTGGCCTTGGCAGCTTGAACCGCCCTCGCTTTGCCTGCCCGCTTTTGTCCGGTCCGGTCCGATAACCGCATCAGCAGCGAAAAGTGGCAAGCTCCGTCCGTGTGTTTGGGCAGAGAGCAGAGGAGGGTGTGTTAGTGGTTGGCCACTTGCCTTTTGTTCCTTTTCTTATGTTTGCAGGTATATCCGTATTAACTTCATTGCTCTACTAACAATGGTTTGTTTGTGAATTTCAGGTGGCTTTGCCGAAGAATACAGATGAAGATACCGGTGTTCGCGTCCGTACCGCGCCGTTTTTTTCCCGTCCTGTCCGGTATGTGTAGTTTTCTTTAGTTAGTTAGTTAGTTTTCTTTTGTTTTTCATTTAACATGATGTGCTGCCGTCCCGTGAGTCTTACCGTAGCGCTGCAGTCTGAGCACCATACCTTGGCCTTGGCAGCTTGAACCGCCCTCGCTTTGCCTGCCCGCTTTTGTCCGGTCCGGTCCGGTCCGATAACCGCATCAGCAGCGAAAAGTGGCAAGCTCCGTCCGTGTGTTTGGGCAGAGAGCAGAGGAGGGTGTGTTAGTGGTTGGCCACTTGCCTTTTGTTCCTTTTCTTATGTTTGCAGGTATATCCGTATTAACTTCATTGCTCTACTAACAGTGGTTTGTTTGTGAATTTCAGATGGCTTTGCCGAAGAATACAGATGAAGATACCGGTGTTCGCGTCCGTACCGCGCCGTTCTTTTCCCGTCCTGTCCGGTATGTGTAGTTTTCTTTAGTTAGTTAGTTAGTTTTCTTTTGTTTTTCATTTAACATGATGTGCTGCCGTCCCGTGAGTCTTACCGTAGCGCTGCAGTCTGAGCACCATACCTTGGCCTTGGCAGCTTGAACCGCCCTCGCTTTGCCTGCCCGCTTTTGTCCGGTCCGGTCCGGTCCGATAACCGCATCAGCAGCGAAAAGTGGCAAGCTCCGTCCGTGTGTTTGGGCAGAGAGCAGAGGAGGGTGTGTTAGTGGTTGGCCACTTGCCTTTTGTTCCTTTTCTTATGTTTGCAGGTATATCCGTATTAACTTCATTGCTCTACTAACAATGGTTTGTTTGTGAATTTCAGGTGGCTTTGCCGAAGAATACAGATGAAGATACCGGTGTTCGCGTCCGTACCGCGCCGTTTTTTTCCCGTCCTGTCCGGTATGTGTGGTTTTCTTTAGTTAGTTAGTTTTCTTTTGTTTTTCATTTAACATGATGTGCTGCCGTTCCGTGAGTCTTACCGTAGCGCTGCAGTCTGAGCACCATACCTTGGCCTTGGCAGCTTGAACCGCCCTCGCTTTGCCTGCCCGCTTTTGTCCGGTCCGGTCCGGTCCGATAACCGCATCAGCAGCGAAAAGTGGCAAGCTCCGTCCGTGTGTTTGGGCAGAGAGCAGAGGAGGGTGTGTTAGTGGTTGGCCACTTGCCTTTTGTTCCTTTTCTTATGTTTGCAGGTATATCCGTATTAACTTCATTGCTCTACTAACAGTGGTTTGTTTGTGAATTTCAGGTGGCTTTGCCGAAGAATACAGATGAAGATACCGGTGTTCGCGTCCGTACCGCGCCGTTTTTTTCCCGTCCTGTCCGGTATGTGTAGTTTTCTTTAGTTAGTTAGTTAGTTTTCTTTTGTTTTTCATTTAACATGATGTGCTGCCGTCCCGTGAGTCTTACCGTAGCGCTGCAGTCTGAGCACCATACCTTGGCCTTGGCAGCTTGAACCGCCCTCGCTTTGCCTGCCCGCTTTTGTCCGGTCCGGTCCGGTCCGATAACCGCATCAGCAGCGAAAAGTGGCAAGCTCCGTCCGTGTGTTTGGGCAGAGAGCAGAGGAGGGTGTGTTAGTGGTTGGCCACTTGCCTTTTGTTCCTTTTCTTATGTTTGCAGGTATATCCGTATTAACTTCATTGCTCTACTAACAGTGGTTTGTTTGTGAATTTCAGGTGGCTTTGCCGAAGAATACAGATGAAGATACCGGTGTTCGCGTCCGTACCGCGCCGTTTTTTTCCCGTCCTGTCCGGTATGTGTAGTTTTCTTTAGTTAGTTAGTTAGTTTTCTTTAGTTTTTCATTTAACGTGATGTGCTGCCGTCCCGTGAGTCTTACCGTAGCGCTGCAGTCTGAGCACCATACCTTGGCCTTGGCAGCTTGAACCGCCCTCGCTTTGCCTGCCCGCTTTTGTCCGGTCCGGTCCGGTCCGATAACCGCATCAGCAGCGAAAAGTGGCAAGCTCCGTCCGTGTGTTTGGGCAGAGAGCAGAGGAGGGTGTGTTAGTGGTTGGCCACTTGCCTTTTGTTCCTTTTCTTATGTTTGCAGGTATATCCGTATTAACTTCATTGCTCTACTAACAATGGTTTGTTTGTGAATTTCAGGTGACTTTGCCGAAGAATACAGATGAAGATACCGGTGTTCGCGTCCGTACCGCGCCGTTTTTTTCCCGTCCTGTCCGGTATGTGTGGTTTTCTTTAGTTAGTTAGTTTTCTTTTGTTTTTCATTTAACATGATGTGCTGCCGTTCCGTGAGTCTTACCGTAGCGCTGCAGTCTGAGCACCATACCTTGGCCTTGGCAGCTTGAACCGCCCTCGCTTTGCCTGCCCGCTTTTGTCCGGTCCGGTCCGATAACCGCATCAGCAGCGAAAAGTGGCAAGCTCCGTCCGTGTGTTTGGGCAGAGAGCAGAGGAGGGTGTGTTAGTGGTTGGCCACTTGCCTTTTGTTCCTTTTCTTATGTTTGCAGGTATATCCGTATTAACTTCATTGCTCTACTAACAATGGTTTGTTTGTGAATTTCAGGTGGCTTTGCCGAAGAATACAGATGAAGATACCGGTGTTCGCGTCCGTACCGCGCCGTTTTTTTCCCGTCCTGTCCGGTATGTGTGGTTTTCTTTAGTTAGTTAGTTTTCTTTTGTTTTTCATTTAACATGATGTGCTGCCGTTCCGTGAGTCTTACCGTAGCGCTGCAGTCTGAGCACCATACCTTGGCCTTGGCAGCTTGAACCGCCCTCGCTTTGCCTGCCCGCTTTTGTCCGGTCCGGTCCGATAACCGCATCAGCAGCGAAAAGTGGCAAGCTCCGTCCGTGTGTTTGGGCAGAGAGCAGAGGAGGGTGTGTTAGTGGTTGGCCACTTGCCTTTTGTTCCTTTTCTTATGTTTGCAGGTATATCCGTATTAACTTCATTGCTCTACTAACAATGGTTTGTTTGTGAATTTCAGGTGGCTTTGCCGAAGAATACAGATGAAGATACCGGTGTTCGCGTCCGTACCGCGCCGTTTTTTTCCCGTCCTGTCCGGTATGTGTGGTTTTCTTTAGTTAGTTAGTTTTCTTTTGTTTTTCATTTAACATGATGTGCTGCCGTCCCGTGAGTCTTACCGTAGCGCTGCAGTCTGAGCACCATACCTTGGCCTTGGCAGCTTGAACCGCCCTCGCTTTGCCTGCCCGCTTTTGTCCGGTCCGGTCCGGTCCGATAACCGCATCAGCAGCGAAAAGTGGCAAGCTCCGTCCGTGTGTTTGGGCAGAGAGCAGAGGAGGGTGTGTTAGTGGTTGGCCACTTGCCTTTTGTTCCTTTTCTTATGTTTGCAGGTATATCCGTATTAACTTCATTGCTCTACTAACAGTGGTTTGTTTGTGAATTTCAGATGGCTTTGCCGAAGAATACAGATGAAGATACCGGTGTTCGCGTCCGTACCGCGCCGTTTTTTTCCCGTCCTGTCCGGTATGTGTAGTTTTCTTTAGTTAGTTAGTTAGTTTTCTTTTGTTTTTCATTTAACATGATGTGCTGCCGTCCCGTGAGTCTTACCGTAGCGCTGCAGTCTGAGCACCATACCTTGGCCTTGGCAGCTTGAACCGCCCTCGCTTTGCCTGCCCGCTTTTGTCCGGTCCGGTCCGGTCCGATAACCGCATCAGCAGCGAAAAGTGGCAAGCTCCGTCCGTGTGTTTGGGCAGAGAGCAGAGGAGGGTGTGTTAGTGGTTGGCCACTTGCCTTTTGTTCCTTTTCTTATGTTTGCAGGTATATCCGTATTAACTTCATTGCTCTACTAACAGTGGTTTGTTTGTGAATTTCAGGTGGCTTTGCCGAAGAATACAGATGAAGATACCGGTGTTCGCGTCCGTACCGCGCCGTTTTTTTCCCGTCCTGTCCGGTATGTGTAGTTTTCTTTAGTTAGTTAGTTAGTTTTCTTTTGTTTTTCATTTAACATGATGTGCTGCCGTCCCGTGAGTCTTACCGTAGCGCTGCAGTCTGAGCACCATACCTTGGCCTTGGCAGCTTGAACCGCCCTCGCTTTGCCTGCCCGCTTTTGTCCGGTCCGGTCCGGTCCGATAACCGCATCAGCAGCGAAAAGTGGCAAGCTCCGTCCGTGTGTTTGGGCAGAGAGCAGAGGAGGGTGTGTTAGTGGTTGGCCACTTGCCTTTTGTTCCTTTTCTTATGTTTGCAGGTATATCCGTATTAACTTCATTGCTCTACTAACAGTGGTTTGTTTGTGAATTTCAGGTGGCTTTGCCGAAGAATACAGATGAAGATACCGGTGTTCGCGTCCGTACCGCGCCGTTTTTTTCCCGTCCTGTCCGGTATGTGTAGTTTTCTTTAGTTAGTTAGTTAGTTTTCTTTTGTTTTTCATTTAACATGATGTGCTGCCGTCCCGTGAGTCTTACCGTAGCGCTGCAGTCTGAGCACCATACCTTGGCCTTGGCAGCTTGAACCGCCCTCGCTTTGCCTGCCCGCTTTTGTCCGGTCCGGTCCGGTCCGATAACCGCATCAGCAGCGAAAAGTGGCAAGCTCCGTCCGTGTGTTTGGGCAGAGAGCAGAGGAGGGTGTGTTAGTGGTTGGCCACTTGCCTTTTGTTCCTTTTCTTATGTTTGCAGGTATATCCGTATTAACTTCATTGCTCTACTAACAGTGGTTTGTTTGTGAATTTCAGGTGGCTTTGCCGAAGAATACAGATGAAGATACCGGTGTTCGCGTCCGTACCGCGCCGTTTTTTTCCCGTCCTGTCCGGTATGTGTGGTTTTCTTTAGTTAGTTAGTTAGTTTTCTTTAGTTTTTCATTTAACGTGATGTGCTGCCGTCCCGTGAGTCTTACCGTAGCGCTGCAGTCTGAGCACCATACCTTGGCCTTGGCAGCTTGAACCGCCCTCGCTTTGCCTGCCCGCTTTTGTCCGGTCCGGTCCGGTCCGATAACCGCATCAGCAGCGAAAAGTGGCAAGCTCCGTCCGTGTGTTTGGGCAGAGAGCAGAGGAGGGTGTGTTAGTGGTTGGCCACTTGCCTTTTGTTCCTTTTCTTATGTTTGCAGGTATATCCGTATTAACTTCATTGCTCTACTAACAATGGTTTGTTTGTGAATTTCAGGTGGCTTTGCCGAAGAATACAGATGAAGATACCGGTGTTCGCGTCCGTACCGCGCCGTTTTTTTCCCGTCCTGTCCGGTATGTGTGGTTTTCTTTAGTTAGTTAGTTTTCGTTTGTTTTTCATTTAACATGATGTGCTGCCGTTCCGTGAGTCTTACCGTAGCGCTGCAGTCTGAGCACCATACCTTGACCTTGGCAGCTTGAACCGCCCTCGCTTTGCCTGCCCGCTTTTGTCCGGTCCGGTCCGATAACCGCATCAGCAGCGAAAAGTGGCAAGCTCCGTCCGTGTGTTTGGGCAGAGAGCAGAGGAGGGTGTGTTAGTGGTTGGCCACTTGCCTTTTGTTCCTTTTCTTATGTTTGCAGGTATATCCGTATTAACTTCATTGCTCTACTAACAATGGTTTGTTTGTGAATTTCAGGTGGCTTTGCCGAAGAATACAGATGAAGATACCGGTGTTCGCGTCCGTACCGCGCCGTTTTTTTCCCGTCCTGTCCGGTATGTGTGGTTTTCTTTAGTTAGTTAGTTTTCTTTTGTTTTTCATTTAACATGATGTGCTGCCGTTCCGTGAGTCTTACCGTAGCGCTGCAGTCTGAGCACCATACCTTGGCCTTGGCAGCTTGAACCGCCCTCGCTTTGCCTGCCCGCTTTTGTCCGGTCCGGTCCGATAACCGCATCAGCAGCGAAAAGTGGCAAGCTCCGTCCGTGTGTTTGGGCAGAGAGCAGAGGAGGGTGTGTTAGTGGTTGGCCACTTGCCTTTTGTTCCTTTTCTTATGTTTGCAGGTATATCCGTATTAACTTCATTGCTCTACTAACAATGGTTTGTTTGTGAATTTCAGGTGGCTTTGCCGAAGAATACAGATGAAGATACCGGTGTTCGCGTCCGTACCGCGCCGTTTTTTTCCCGTCCTGTCCGGTATGTGTAGTTTTCTTTAGTTAGTTAGTTTTCTTTTGTTTTTCATTTAACATGATGTGCTGCCGTTCCGTGAGTCTTACCGTAGCGCTGCAGTCTGAGCACCATACCTTGGCCTTGGCAGCTTGAACCGCCCTCGCTTTGCCTGCCCGCTTTTGTCCGGTCCGGTCCGGTCCGATAACCGCATCAGCAGCGAAAAGTGGCAAGCTCCGTCCGTGTGTTTGGGCAGAGAGCAGAGGAGGGTGTGTTAGTGGTTGGCCACTTGCCTTTTGTTCCTTTTCTTATGTTTGCAGGTATATCCGTATTAACTTCATTGCTCTACTAACAGTGGTTTGTTTGTGAATTTCAGATGGCTTTGCCGAAGAATACAGATGAAGATACCGGTGTTCGCGTCCGTACCGCGCCGTTTTTTTCCCGTCCTGTCCGGTATGTGTAGTTTTCTTTAGTTAGTTAGTTAGTTTTCTTTTGTTTTTCATTTAACATGATGTGCTGCCGTCCCGTGAGTCTTACCGTAGCGCTGCAGTCTGAGCACCATACCTTGGCCTTGGCAGCTTGAACCGCCCTCGCTTTGCCTGCCCGCTTTTGTCCGGTCCGGTCCGGTCCGATAACCGCATCAGCAGCGAAAAGTGGCAAGCTCCGTCCGTGTGTTTGGGCAGAGAGCAGAGGAGGGTGTGTTAGTGGTTGGCCACTTGCCTTTTGTTCCTTTTCTTATGTTTGCAGGTATATCCGTATTAACTTCATTGCTCTACTAACAATGGTTTGTTTGTGAATTTCAGGTGGCTTTGCCGAAGAATACAGATGAAGATACCGGTGTTCGCGTCCGTACCGCGCCGTTTTTTTCCCGTCCTGTCCGGTATGTGTGGTTTTCTTTAGTTAGTTAGTTTTCTTTTGTTTTTCATTTAACATGATGTGCTGCCGTTCCGTGAGTCTTACCGTAGCGCTGCAGTCTGAGCACCATACCTTGGCCTTGGCAGCTTGAACCGCCCTCGCTTTGCCTGCCCGCTTTTGTCCGGTCCGGTCCGGTCCGATAACCGCATCAGCAGCGAAAAGTGGCAAGCTCCGTCCGTGTGTTTGGGCAGAGAGCAGAGGAGGGTGTGTTAGTGGTTGGGCACTTGCCTTTTGTTCCTTTTCTTATGTTTGCAGGTATATCCGTATTAACTTCATTGCTCTACTAACAATGGTTTGTTTGTGAATTTCAGGTGGCTTTGCCGAAGAATACAGATGAAGATACCGGTGTTCGCGTCCGTACCGCGCCGTTTTTTTCCCGTCCTGTCCGGTATGTGTGGTTTTCTTTAGTTAGTTAGTTTTCGTTTGTTTTTCATTTAACATGATGTGCTGCCGTTCCGTGAGTCTTACCGTAGCGCTGCAGTCTGAGCACCATACCTTGGCCTTGGCAGCTTGAACCGCCCTCGCTTTGCCTGCCCGCTTTTGTCCGGTCCGGTCCGATAACCGCATCAGCAGCGAAAAGTGGCAAGCTCCGTCCGTGTGTTTGGGCAGAGAGCAGAGGAGGGTGTGTTAGTGGTTGGCCACTTGCCTTTTGTTCCTTTTCTTATGTTTGCAGGTATATCCGTATTAACTTCATTGCTCTACTAACAATGGTTTGTTTGTGAATTTCAGGTGGCTTTGCCGAAGAATACAGATGAAGATACCGGTGTTCGCGTCCGTACCGCGCCGTTTTTTTCCCGTCCTGTCCGGTATGTGTAGTTTTCTTTAGTCCAGTTATACCCTGTGCTTTTTATACTCCGTTGTATTTGATTTTTGATTTCCTTGCAGATACATGTAACTGGACCCGTGACTAAAGATGATATTCGTGTCGTCCCGTGCTGTTGTCTATGGCAAAGATAAAAAAAATATACATGTACGCATAGATTCTGGTATGTATTCCAGAATATATTGTAGCCTGTTTAAATAATTGCATTACCACATGCACATGTATTTCATTTTGAATTTGAAGTAGCAATGGCACACCCTTTAGTACATTTGCAGGCTGTTATTAAAGAATGTTGTACATCGATGTTTTGTGAGATAAACCACTAAGGATAAACCTGTAGAATTATTTCATACTTAAATCCACATATTACAGGCAAGATAAGATTAATGTTGAAATGATTGCAGACTATTTACATGTAGTTTTTTCATGTCAAAAAAGTTGCAAGAGATCAGTTACATTACTGATACTACCTTGTATGATTCGATTACAGATCACAGAACCGAAAATTTGCTGTCAACTTCCATCGTCAAAATTTATAACAGACGAATCTCAAACCAGGCAATTCTGAAGTAAGATATAAAGAATTTAAGTTGTAAAGCACTTTGTTTCTGTTACCAAGTTAACGTTTCAAGGGGTACTTGTTGAATACAGTTGTTAAATTACATCTCGGCTTCACTACGAAACCGCGTCAAAATGTGAAAAGTGGTATGTAGTTGACTGTAAAGATTATGAAGATACCGTTAACTCGCTACATAATTCACGGGCTGGTTCGAGAATGCAGTGGTATGAGCGCTTTCGCTTCAGGATCGGAGAGACCTGGGTTCGAACCCCTTACGTGCCAAGTAGTGCCAGTGTCCTTTAGCAAGACACGGCTATTTCAACATTGCCACTCTCTGTCTTCGAGGTGTGAGACTCGAGAGCGATTAGAATTTGATTCCATTTAAAGTGAGTCTCGAGAGCGATTAAGATAAGTTGTAAGATCTTGTTTCGCAACCAAATGAAAATGAACTGGCTTAAATTAAATAAATAATTATTTTAATGTTTTCAAGCAATGCATTTGACTTATTAAAATATACAATATGTAAAATATTGTTAAATATGATTTCTATAAAAATGATGGAACATTTTTGCAATTAAAATTCAGGTTCTAAGACGTCTTACACTTGCAGAACTGGAAGACACACTCCCAGAATGGTTGATAGCAAATTATGAATGGGTTAGAATGCACTATTTCTTGTTTTTGAACACAACGTAAATGCCAGAAGCTCACTAAAACCCGTGTTGGAACGAGATAGTTATGCATATTCTTAATCTATATACACTAGTCTCGCTAAAATTTCAAATGTACTTGTCCATCTTTCAATATTTGAAAGTTTATTTGATAGTTCATATGATAGCTTATTGAAACTGTTCTGTTTGAGAAGCAAACGGCAGATATTGACCACATTGCACTGAAATGAAGGCTGTTCATGATCTACACTGGT
Source organism: Saxidomus purpurata (assembly GCA_022818135.1). Lineage (NCBI taxonomy): Eukaryota > Metazoa > Mollusca > Bivalvia > Venerida > Veneridae > Saxidomus > Saxidomus purpurata. The sequence goes on from JAFMSR010000010.1 coordinate 31,507,989, forward strand.
TGCAAAGGAAACATTTTTTGACGCCAGCAGCATATAAGAGTTAATTATAACATGTATGACATTCGTGGTTAGTGGTGCTGTATGAGTTTAACGCCCGTATCAACCTTATTTCTGTTATTTTACTAGGTGGGCAGTTTACCCAACCATCGCTCCCGGGGGAAACCAGCACTACACTCCCATGCTCCGTTAGATACTTTCTCCTATAAAGAGACATGACCGGTGACACTCTCGAACACATGACCCATGATCGTTGAGAGGTTACAGTGATTTCAAGTCATCGACTCTAGCCACTCGACCACGGATGTACTTCTGGGTAGTTATTTGCTAGATTATTTCTTTTAGAAGTTTGAATTAGTTTATACTAATTTATTTTAGCTCGATTGTGAAGAAAGCCTTTGGCTTATCGAGTCACTGTCGAGTCCGCTTCCTGGAAAAACCAGTACTGGTGTCATATGAGGAAGTACGGTCGTGACCCTAGTGGGGCTCGAACCGGCAAACACCACCGCTCCCCTCTAAAGTTAGTTATTTAACTATAACTTTAGCAATGCTTGTTTTTTTAAGTTTGAGTTTGAAATGAAAATGCTGAAGTTTTGCATTATTTTCAACTGGTTCAATGTCAGCTGTATATAATATTTTTCTCATTTCTGATAACTAACACTCAATTTGTCTGGGTTTTTTTCAGGATTTGATGTCTACATGCCTGTTTCCACTTCAACAAACATTACAGTTGGTGTGTTTAGCAACCAAAGACATAGTTCTTGTTTCCATATAGCAACCAAAGACATAGTTCTTGTTTCCATAACTTTCGCTACAGATTGTTTTATGTACTGCCAAAGCAAATGAACAAGGCACGCTGAAGTTATTTACTGTTGATTTTGAGAGATAGTGGTCGTCAGATGTTTGCTGGTATACTGCTGAAGATGAGAACTGTTGACTGCTGACTGCTTTAGTCTCAGGAAATGTACAAACGTGCTTGATTTACTACATGTATAATATCAACACGGGATGAAACCAGAAGTGACCGTTAACCAAAACGATTTTGACCACAGGGACAAAAACGAGATATCATTTTCAGCAAAACTCTTCACAGAGACATTTCAACTTGCTTTCAAATCTAATCACAGGACATGTTTTGGAGAAAAAGAGTTTCATGTTATGGAGCCAAGTGTTAAGTTTATGAATTTTGTGTAATTGTTTATGTTCCAGGCATTAATTTTGATGGCCATTGTTCAAGTTTGGATGTTATACTTACTCGTGGCATTTAGATTACCATGAAAGATGCCGGCAAAAAATGACTGTTATCTGAACAAGAAAAACAAACTATTTCTAACCTTGTTGTATAGATCGATAGTAAATGATATAAATATAAAGCAGTATTTTTCAATGATATTGTAAAAAATAAGAAATGCTCTCTGACAATATTTTATTTAGATAAGGACGGCAATAAAACGTTCAAAAATATACCATTCTAATATATAATCTAGTCTACGCTTTGATTCACTTCAGTTGGATTTTATCTCAATAGATATTTTGAAGTTATATGTTTCAGATCTACGTGTTATTCATAATTTGTTATTTATATTTAAAGCTTTAATACTGCTGAAAATGACCAGCAAAAGTACGGTCAAGAAAAGTTCTTACAACATAAAAAATGTCTAGAAAATTAAAAGAAAACAAGTTATGCTCAACCATTTCTTTCATAAGTACATGCAAACACAAATTTATCATATCAAATTGATGGAAAATCATTTTACGACCAGGCGGTTAAAAAACGATTTTGTCATTTTTCAACTTTGTTCAATAGGAATGAAATTGTTGTATATATCTATGTTATTTAACTATAACTTATTATTAATAAGCAATGCTTGTTTTTTACCGATTCTAAACCATTGGTGAATGAACTTCATTAAATTGCGATTATCATATTTAAGGATATACTCACTTTAAGTTAACTGCTATTTCAATTTTAATGTATTATTACGTCGAAATAGTATTTGAAAATAGAAGCATTTTCTTTAACCGTTCTTCCTGTTCACACATATACGTCGCCATCCTTTCTGTCTAGGCAGGTTGTATGTCTTGCAGTTTATAATATTGTATGAATTAGTAACAATGATAACAATAACAATGATAACGATAACAATGATAACAATAACAGTGATAACAATAACAATGATAACAATAACAATGATAACAATAACACTGATAACAATGACAACAATAACAATGATAACAATAACAATGATAACAATAACACTGATAACAATAACAATGATAACAATAATAGGATAACAATAACAGTGATAACAATAACACTGATAACGATAACACTGATAACGATAACAATGATAACAATAACAATGATAACAATAACAGTGATAACAATAACAATGATAACAATAACAATGATAACAATAACAGCGATAACAATAACAGTGATAACAATAACAGTGGTAACAATGATAACAATAACAACGATAACAATAACAGTGATAACAGTAACAGTGGTAACAATGATAATGATAACAGTAATAATGATAACAATAATTATAATAATAATGATAACAATAACAGTGATAACAATAACAGTGATAACAATGATAACAATAACAACGATAATAATAACAGTGAAAACAATAACAATGACAATGATAACAATAATGATAACAATAATAATGATAACAGTAATAATGATAACAATAATTATAATGACAATAACAATGATAACAATAACAATGATAACAATAACAGTGATAACAATAACAGTGATAACAATAAGGATAACAATAATTATAATAACAATAATAATGATGACAATAACAACCACAATATTTAAAGCACAAATAACATAACTATACTGTAAACCATGTCAGTAATTTTCGCTCTTTTTATAGAAGCCACATTCCATTGTACAATAGAATAATACATACTAGTTTTCCTTGTTTCAGAAATAAGAATTGACATTCGTTGTGTTGTTTTGTTGTATATTAACAGTTCAATTAATAGACATGTACTACATTTATTTAAAAGCTCTAGTAATTCAATGTTAATGAAAACTTGAGATCAACAATTTAATTAGTGTGAATAATTATTACCCTTCAAACTGACCATCAGAATCAAAGTTTAAGAAAGTCATTCAACATTGGTTTTTACTGTGAGAAAAATGAGTGTTGGAACCAAAGATTTACTTAAAGTAAAAAAAAATACAGTAATTTCCATTGAATACAGTTGAAATCTTTTTGGACTATCCTGGTGAAAATCTACATATTTTCACTTCTACTATGATCTGCTAATGACAGAAATTTGAAAGCATTAATCTTACTTGACTATGATGTAGTATGTCCATTTTAAAGTGTTGCATAACTTTGATATACATGTACATGTTTTTATAGTTAGAGGCATGATTAAAGTCCCTTGATCACTTTCCAAGCCAACTACTCTAACCACATTCGGCATTAAAAAAAAAGTTGAATGTCAGGAGACTTGAGAGGTCTTCGCTGATCTTGAGCATGGATTCTCCTACCTCCCCCTCCCACGACGGAGTAGGGTTGGGTAGCCCGCTCGCAGCAATAACCTGACATTGGCATTAAATTTATATATTCATCGTGCAAACCAATGCGCATGTTTACAGTCCAATTACGCTTTTTGTATTGATTAATGTTATTTTTGGCAATCAATGCATTTTTGATATACTGGTTGTAGCTAAGATTGAACGAATGTACATGTATGTGTAGCGGTTGCGAAAATAAACTTGATAGTTGGCTGACGGGCCTCATCCCTTGAAAAAAGTGTTTTGATTTTATTAATCTATAATGAAAGTAAGGTATATAGGTAATGGTTTTAGGAGGACACATGCTAGCGAAAATATAGGTTATAAATGATTTATGCTCGTTTGAGGGATAAAGGTTTATTGTCAATATGTTGTATAGGCATACGACTACATTAAATGATATGTTCTGTTCTGTTCTGTACTATTAAAGTATTTGTAGAGTTCTTGTCTTTTTTGTTATTACATATGAAGATACTTAGTACCGCGGTACCAGGAAAAAACCGGGCTAATATCTATTTTAATATTAATTTTTAAGACTGAAAGATGGTGACATTTCCGATGCCCATTAAGCACACACTGTCTTGTTTAATGTCACTAAAACAAAAGTTCTGGGGTCTGCTAGTCAACGATATTAATGACTTTATCTTTATTGTATTATTTCTATCTTATGATTAACTTGATATTTTTTCTTTATTATGTTTAATATTTTATACCAAATATATTTTATCATTAATCCACTGTACATTGAATCTGATATATCAATTTAATTTCCCGACGTGTGACCTTTAGAAACTTCAGTAACTATATCCTCTGTAGCAGTAGCAGTGTTCTCTCTAATATATATTCTGGTGCTGGCTGGTACGTTCTGCCAAGTTGAAGGAGGTCCGCTCGCCTTCTAACGAAATCATGCTTTCTTAGTCTTAAATGTTGTGTCCTTGGACATTTATCTGTCTGGATGTTATGGTATAGAGTGTTGTCCACTATCAGCACATATCTCGCGGGAAGACTCGGCAGAAGTTTCTTTTTGTGCCACTTCTTTAAGGCAAAGAAATAAAGCTACGAATTAATTAATGGACCTATTGATGAAAGAATGTCCCAGCTCCAGCTCCAAACTGGACAAACAAAAGATTAAAGTAAAATACCACAAAGGCAAGCACGCTAGCCCCGCATGTCTGCTATCGGGATCTGTTACTCTACGGAATGTTTGGACTTGTAACTTTCCTATTGACTTATATGCAATACTGATAATTAACAGATCGATCACGTTCAGGTCAGCTGAAATATTATCAAAGACCTATAGTACTTGCAAAACTTGTTATTAATAACAAAGTAACACATGCCCTACTGACTGTGAATATGCCCTTTGCAACGAGTGCAGATCATGATCTCTCTGTACATCAATATCCTATAGTACTGCTGTGTACTGTAATATTGTTGTGAACTGTAGCACTGTATAGTAATACTGTACAATACAGTATAATAGAACTAGATGGCACATGTATATTGTTTTTTAATAGAAGAGGGTCATTGGTCCTATATCGCTCACCTGAGTCAACAGAGAACATCTGTAACCTTGAGTTATTCTTGAACTATTTCAATGATTGAGGATCGTTATGTATCTATATCCATCGTGTGTCTGTTGACAACTCAATGCCCTCGTTCACGGGAAGCGGAGCAATAAAAAAAGTAGTTCTGACGGTTCCTCTTACTTTTCGCCCAAGCTTTTTTAAGTGATAAGTGTGGATTATTACTTATTTATGAAAAATAATCCTTTCATTTAACCGATTTCACGTGCGCGTGCGCGTGTCTGTATGTCTGTATTTCAAGCGCATTTCAATGCTTAATTTTAATATATCCAAGAATTCAACAGGAGTATTCGGTGGACGATATATACTTCTTAGTAAATAAGTATTCGCTTCGTCCTTGATTTCAACACCCAGGCTGATTCTGGGAGACTCAGTAATGTTTCTAGTCGCATTACGCGTGTAGAGTGAAATCGCGATGAAATATAAACAAGAAGGTATGAGAATTATCTTTCATATACATTGAACCAAAGTTGTCTAATATTAAGACATCGTCGATTAGGTCAGTAGAGAGTTTTGTTTCAATAAAACATAAAAAGTCATAATCAAGAAAATTATCTCATATATTCTTTCAAAATAACCTTTCAAAATGGCCACATTGGTTATAGTCAAGAATGATGAAACACAGTAGATGTTTTAAAACATACAAAAATAACTTTTACCAAGTTCTTTCTGTGATTGGCAGAAACAATTTCAGAAATACATAACTGAAAGGGTGGATTTTTTTTATTTTTGACTAGGATAGTCAAAATAGATTGTTACAGATTCCTCTGTATTTAATGTGAATGAAACTGTTATACATATTGCTATTCTTTATGTATAACTATGGCAATATTTATTATTCTAGGAGTATAAATTACTGATTTAATGTTTAATTTAAAGTTATGATGGTCACTTTGAACGGTAATACCACTTTCATAATAAAGTTTGTATCTAATACTCCGAATATTTTGATGGAAAATTGTCATAACTTCATTGTTCCTTGTCAGCCCTGGATTTTCACCGCATAATAAATCAAATACTTGAAGAAAAGTGCAAAGTAAAAAGTATCTCCCGTGTGAGTATACGTAATCGGAGTTGTTTCCCCTACACTGTTCATTGTGTCGCGTACTAATAACACTGCAGGAAAAGCAAATTTTTCGTTTATTTAAAAAAAAACGCGAAATTTTATAAAGAGGGTACGTATCTAATAGATAGTAGTAACAACGCACATAATGAACTAATTATCTTGAGTTTGAAGGTGTACGATTTAACATTTACCTGCCTGCGATTAAAACATTCTATAAGCTTTTAATTAAGTCATTCACCTAAAGTGATATAATGTACATAAACGTTTGATGAACCATTGAGCTTGCAAAGACAATGTTTATAACGAACTCTAGCGTGAATAAGCAGTATTGGACAAGAAGGCATGAACAGAAACTATCAAAGTGAACAAATATTTTACAATGCTAACAAAAGGTAGAGAGGGAAAAAACTATTTACTAGAATGTACAAGTAAATTATACACATGTTTGAATATAACATAAAGCTTAAACTTTTTTTAAAACGAACAACTTGGTCGGAGAAATAGAGATAAACTTGTTTTGCCTCACAAATTAAACGGCGACCGTGGTGTACTAGTAATTGGTGAAGGCGTCCGCACCTATAACTGGTCTAAAAGATTTGATTTCGAAACCCAATCATATTCATATTTTTAAAACTATTTTCTTCTGTATTACTTATCATTTTCAGCTTTTTAACCATTTCTAAATGTTTTGCGGCAAATAATCATAAAAATCTTCATTCATGTCAAACTAATAAGGATAATGGCAAAGAAAAATTAAGACATACTGTATACATATTATTCGATAATAGTCAGATCCGATACAACAGGTCAGTCAGTAGTCGTGTTAGGTTTTGCTTGTTCAACCAGAACTGGTCTACTTATAAGCAGATGAAACCGGAATCTAAATTCATTTTGAGTTGGCAAATTACAGAATGCAAAATCCTTCAATGCATAACAAAGTTACAGTCCGGACACGAATGTGTGCATATATACAGGATTCTATTATTTTCAGTCTCTAAGTGTGGCCTTGATATTTGAGGTAGGGACATGGGTATTGCCCGCGCCACATCGTCTTGATGTGCTGAACGTTTGTGCCAAGTCATTTTAAAATCATTCAATGCATGACAAAGTTACAGCACGGACACGAAATAATGTAAGGGCGGACGCACGGTCACACGGACGGACAGACCACAGACATGTGAACGGTGCGATTTTAATATGCCCTCTTCGGGGGCATAAAAATAACTAATTTTTTTTTTATGATCAATTGTCGCATTTTGTATTATCTTTGAAACAATATAAAATTTTCAATCATATAATCACCCAAACTGTTTAACTGTTGCTTACTTATGTTACTTTTTTATAAATATGAGATGTGGACAATCTGAAAGGTTATTTAGAATTGACGGGTAGTTGTTTTCTAATATCGCGTAGGTGCTACGGAAGACTCAACTTGCACGCGATCCGTGCATGCATTTCATTTTCGTATAAGTATTTTGTAAAAGCGCAGTATTTAAGATAGCATGTATGTAAAATTTGTTTCAAAAGCACACACTGTAATTGCGGTTCTTTTTTGTAATTTATTTTTGAGATAACGAGATAAATTGACTAAATTATAAAGAATTTGTACTTGAACTGCTAAAAATGCAATTATGTTTGACAAAAAATGTATACATGTATATCGATTTGAAAAGTAAAGTGTTGAGTAACGATATATGACGACGCAGTATATTTGAAAGATTTTTTTAAAATTTTCATGTTTTGTCTCAGCTTACGAAACAACCAAAACTTTAAAAATCATGTGATCCGTATACAGTTTGGATTTATTACATTTTTATTTCAATGAAAATGTTTTAAAGTGTCAGTTTAAACGGAATTGTACTCATATAACTGTGTTATATATATTTGTTTGTGAAAAAATGATTCTAATATTTTATTTAATATTCTATATGAAGCAAATTTCATAAATCAACGCGCAAATTATTGCAGAGTCCTGAATTATTAGATAAGCTTTAGGTTTTTGTGAAACACGTACATTTGTACGTACACATTTTATATAATTATATTATTAGAAGCAGAACAAATAAACACAATAAAAAAAATTTAAGATCCCTAAAGCTTTCAATAAGCACATCGTGTTTTATTTTTTGAAAACAACATATCATTTCATATACAATATGGATAGAGTTTTTAAACTCTTCGTACTCGCGATGTTAATAGGAAGTGTACATGCTTGGAGTGGGGATTCGTACTACAATGACAGGTATAGCGAGGACGGTATCAGTTACAGTTCAGGTAACTTGAAAAACTCCCTCTAACATTTTCTATCTTAAATTATAATTTCATTTGTGGATTAAAATGAAAGTTAAAGACAATATCAAAACAGGAATATTTTGTAAACAATGCCGCAATGGAAGCGACCACTGTTTTCTCTATATCTTTGACTTATTGAAGACTATTAACCAGTATTGTTAAACCTTTTATTTCTAATACAAAGTTATATAGTTGTATTTTATCTGAGTTTAAACAATTTGATTGCGTATGTAAAAGTGTTAAGAACAAAACACAGTGTATAATGACTGTGGGAGACAGCTATACTAGTTTATTTGAATATCTGTCTTTAAAATTTAATTAATTCTCTCTTCTGATTTTAATTGGTCTTTTATTTTCATCACAAGCTAATTTACTAATTTAATTTGTATAAACTTGGTACAAAATTCTTGTTACAGACGATGCAAATAATGGTCTTTATTCTGACACCGATTTGTACCTACCAACAAACCCATACACAACGACGGTTACTTCCGGTTGCACGTTTAGCGGGAGCTTAATCAAGTCTTGCAGCGCGAGCAACATGTATGTATAGTACTCGTTCATCTTATATACACGTGTACATCTGTAATAGTATATACAGTTAAAACACATTGCCGAATAATATTTCTGACTATCTCTTCGTTCGTTTATCGTGGTTTAGTTGGCAATATATCAGATCCATTTATCGACCTTTAACCTTTCTTTCGTCGCCGAGCTTATCAAATCATTTTAAAGAGAAGAATACAAAGCATTATCTTATATGAAAGTAGGCAAAAAAGCAGGATAATATGTAGTATGCGTTTTGTTTACAATGTATTTATGTACTTTTTGTTTGCCTTAGGTGTGTTTTTTTTTCGCGAAAAAAAAACGTAGCTTTGTATGTTAAGTGTCTGAGAATCAAATCTATATCTATTACTTTTATACATTTTTATGATAATCACGTGTATTGTGATCATGTTTAAAGCAAATTCCATTGAAGTGATAAAAAATGTCGGTGAAATAAATGCTAAATCATACATGGTACAAGTTACTACTATTGAAGTTTTTTAAAAGTATGGATACATTTGACGAATTTTATAATGATAATTACCCCCACTGAAACGAAGATTACAGCGCATTTACTAGCGTTAACAATCAAGGTTGCGTAGTTTTTATTGACTCTGTAATAGTCATAATCATCTATGTATTTAAATCTATAATTTCTTTTCCAATGTTGAATGAATGCGTAGTCAAGATTTAATGATATCAAGCTGAAAATAGTAAAATAAAGAGACTCTATCATACCTGACCTCTATTATTCAATAAACGTTTTGTTGATACTCTTAACATTACTTTTCTCGTTACAGAGTGTTAGCGAACCTTGCTTTTCCAAATATTACAGCTGGAGTGTTCCCTGAGACAGCAACGTCCATGTAATATCCATTCAATCTTTATTTCACTTAGTTCTATGGAGTTTTTTTAAAATTCATATTATTTTGTTTTTGTAGCTAGTATTGTTGCTTTACAATTTAAAACGTTTGAACGGTTGCTTGGTTTTTATTTTCACTAACATTTTACAGCAACGCTTTTGAAAACACTTCGACTTGTTAACATAAGTCAATATTGCGATAACACCGGCATTTACACCTATATTTTATATCATTACCGCGTTGCAATAGCGCGAACAGAAGTACCTGTTGTACGGCTTTTGAATGCCCTCTTGTCACCCGTTACAAAACCGTAGAATTATTCTTGGTATAATGCTTTGCGGTTTCTTAAATAAAATATTTACCATTTTAAGATTTCAATTTTTTGTACCAGTAGTTTTCAAGCATATGATCATTGCATGTTGCATAGACGAACGTCTGAAGTGCATTACATTAATTTTAGACATATTTATTAAGATGTGATTGTTTTGATACCATTCACATAAACATTAAAAAGTACTGGTGATAAAATAAAGCCTTGGCGCAGTCCAATCTTTATATCAAACCAATCAGACGTATATCCATTTACTCTTATACAAAACCGAACATGTGTATAGAGTGACATTACAGCTTCTAGCATCTTACTGCTGACACGGTTACACAAATGAGATCGATCAATTTTATCGTACGCTTTTTGAAAGTCTATAAAGGCAGCAAATGTAGGCACTCGTTTAATAAACAGTCTAATAATGACGATGGCCCTTCGGAATCTTTAGTTAGACTTCAGATATGACGTGAGAATACGTAAGGGTATAGAATTGTAAAGAAGATAACTATTTTAAACCTGGTTGGGCAGATCAGTTAGGTTTTATTCTCACCCGTTGACTTTTGCTTTATGAAAGAAACAAAATTAATACTCTAACTTCGAACTTATCTTGAAAGATAATGATATGAAGCTTGCCATTTTTTGATAACATAGATGTTATCCATATATTTTAAAAATGAAATATTTCAATGAATAAATGCACAAAGGAAACAGGATTTCGATTAAATACCGGTTTTATTAATTATAGAAAAACAAGTTATCTTAAAGGAGAGGAAATAAAAATTAAAAAGACAGAAATAAGTATTTTAATAAAAAAGAAAGTTGGATAGAGATTCAAACAAATCACAGTACAGTACAATATTTCTAGCATTATGAAGAAAGACCTGGGTGGTCATTTGTCGATTCACTTAGATTTCAACATAATACAAACTTTTCTTCTGTTCGAACACTTTCTGTAAATTTTAACCTGCCAATCTTCATTATTTAGTGTCTTGCATAAGGTAATGTACATGCCATTGAAATAACTGTCACTTCATTTTCGCTTAGTAGTGGACTTTTAAGTATCGCATAATATTCATTGATACTTGTTTGTATTAAGAAAATATTAATGTTATGTTTGCAGACAAATATGGTACTGTGGAAATTTCGAGCTGTTTGAAGACAGAACCTTCGAGAATTTAACACAACTGACATACTTGTATGTATATTTATAAGTCATACGCGCTAATATGGAAATATACATACCTGTTTAAAATAGAGTCATATTCTTCTGCATTAAAGGCTAGGTACATTTAATAACTTGTGTATTAGTTGTCCAAATAGGTTAAGCCCAAAATGTGTAATAGTATATAATTCGATGTGGTAATGGACGATTTCATTTATTTAATATAAACAAGAAGATGAAAAGATCAAACAGGAATAAAGCACTTCAGATCATTGTAGCCCCTACATGTAATCGAAAATATTTTCTACTGTTTCAGGAAAGTTCAAGGTACAAGCTTGAATCACGTTCCAGATTTGTCCAACACAGCCGTTATAAACTTGTAAGTTTACATAACATCTTGTAAGTTTACATAACATTTTGTAAGTTTATATTACATCTTGTAAGTTTTTATAACATCTTGTAAGTTTACATTAAGTTTCAAATTGACTTCTATCACTGAATCCTTGTATAAAATATAGTAATAGAGTAGTGAGTTGTCAATGATGGAGAAAATAGATTAATGTTACACATACTTTTATAGTATATTAACAGTCAAATCTATGACTGTGATATGTTTTATATATAGAAAACTTTAACTCAATCGTTGATGATTACTTTTAATCGCAATTTTACCGTAACTCTTGTAGAAACCTTGCTGGAAACAATATTGCTATTAACACGAACAACTACAGAGGCTGGAAGTTGCCGTCTACCATTGAGAGAGTGTAAGTATATTGTAAAACAACTGGCGAAATAAGGCCATAGTGTTTTCTAAGTAAAATAAAAAGCAAACAGTATGTTTATACCAAAACAATATGGTCATGTTTTATTAAGATCAGGGGAAAAATCAATAGTTCTTTACGTGTGACGGTAGCTTTGCAGAATTTTGGCGCCGTCTCGGAACTCTGCAAAGTCGGAACGGAACCTTTAATCTTGCATTTTAAGGGGTGAGATCTGCAGTTCGTACCAGGCAGGAAAATTTTCATCCCCCTTTAAAACAATAGGTAATAGTGACGTAACGTTATAAACAATGTACCACTTAAATTGCATATCGAGTAATTAAAGAAGGTATGTCATATAAAATGCATCATTTGCCCAATGGTTGTTTTTAATGGATCCAAGCCGATTGTCGGTAGACGTCTCCATCAATACTTGTTCAGATAAATATCCAAAACAAACTCCTGGATCGGCAGAGCCTCGTTCCCGCCAAAACAGTTAAACTCAGTGACGGCAGTTAAATCGAAACGGTCGGATATAAAAATTGAGCTTATTTTAGACTTTGTAATATTTTGTCCTTTTTTTAATCTTTTTCAAAATGGAAAAGTGATAACTATTTAAAGCACTGTCCCCAAAACAACATACTAGTATTACATCAAGTAGATATTGTTCTTAATGTTTGATCCCATTTGCTCCGCAATCGATTCGCTCAGGTTTTAAAAAAGTCAATGTATTCACATTAGGTCCAAACCAAAATACATGTCAGTGGCTCGAAAGGTCAAATGGCAGGTTAAACACAAAAGGTCGAGTTTATTAAGTCAAATTTTAGCAATTTTAAGACTTTATAATCTTTTGCTCCTTATTAAAATGACTAATAAACACTGAATCTCTAAATTAAAGAAGCACTAGATGAACAATACACATAAGACAGTTAATCCCAAATCAGGTAGAATTGTTATTTAGTGCTTGAAACCATTTGTTTCCAATCAATGCTCAGTATATATAAAAAAAATGACTGTTTTTACCGTACTAGTATTAGTGGATTAGTATTATTAAATAAACTATAACTAAAAATAATTAGTAAAGAATTGTTACAGTAATAGGGAAATTCAATTTAAAGGGAACCGGAACCTCAAAACGATTAAATTCGAAAAGAAGGAAAACGCAAGAACTTGAAGGGTCAAAAAGTTAAACAGTATTGTAAGTTATAGGATTTATTCAACGGGCCTCACAATTTTAAATGCTTAAAAAATTTAACAACCGGTTAATTCAACAGCCGGCCTTAAATTTTGGAACAACTAGTTCCAGGTCATTTTTAAATCATTATTCACGTTAAGACTAAGTAGAGGCGTTTACGACTTAACAGTATCTACATAACGAACATGTTATACTATAAACCGTATAAAGTAAGTTTGAAGACATAGAGGAAAATTGTTGGTTTCAGTAAGATCACGTTATATATATACAGTGGGGACCAAAACTGATATTTTTACCAAGTAGAGAACGGGATGTTATTAAATAAACAATAATTTTTGGTGTTCACGGAAGTGAAATTAACGTGAAATGAACCGAAACCAACAAATTTCAATTTATTTTAATGGGTAAAACACAACTACTTGTCAAAAAGTTTATTTCTGCATAATATGGACAAATCGTTTGAAACGGCATCGAAACATAGCCAAATGACGTCAAATTTAAACGACGCATGTCGCATGGTTTCCAGCATTAATTACAGCTGGTTAAACTTTTTGACGTAACAACTGGTTAAAGATTGCAAAACGAGTGATCACTAAAAATGGTAGATCCACTGTTTTCAAACGTGGATTATCACATTATCTAACATTTCCGTACATGTAAAACTCTATAATTCACTGGAAAACATAAAATCAAGAACGTTCTTATTTGACGTATGGCCTCGGATTTTGTATACTCTAAGTGAAGGCTTTATAACGACATAACTAGTAGATAAATGTCCGTTCCCGCGTGAAATTATGTATTTCATAAAAGTACGTCGTTGTTTTCAATGTGTTTTGGGTTGTAAGAATTGGCCCGTTAAACAAGACAATATTCGCAAGAAATTTAGCTATGAATCTGTTCAGGCTTCATTGTAACTGATTGGCGCCAAATTCTAATTTAATGTTTCATAGAACGATTGTTTACAAACTTTATGAATGCTCCCTGTTGAATAAATCCTGCTTAAAGCTAATTGTCACTGCTTAGAAATTTTATAATTACAGAGCTTTGATGAATAACCTGATATATTATATACCAGACGGCTGGATTTCTGGGCCCAACCTTCGTATAGTGTAAGTATCAACATAGACAGAATCACTTTGTAGACTATAACAAAACGTTTTGTTAACACAAACTGAAAGGTTTCCGTATTAAAAAAATGCAAATAGTTATATTAAGTCTGTTAATTTAAGTCAATTTAAAGGTTGTCGCAATTCGAAAGATGAAGTTCTGCTCATTTTATTTCGACGATCCTGTAGTTTTCGTTTGACTTTAATATCCTCTATGTGCAGTGTTTTGTAACATGCGACCAAACCTAGGAGATTTGTAAAATATGTATTTACATGTCATTTTTCAACATTACCTATCATTTTATCTATATTTCAGGAGCTTTGGCAACAACCAGCTGACACAAATTCAACAGTCAATATTTGACGACGTTTCTGCACTGGTTTACTTGTATGTATACTATTGTTAGATTCAACAATTTATTCAATTACGCATATATGTAAACAGACGATAGAGCATACAAAAGTAATTGGCTGTCAAATTGATTCAGATCTGATTACTACATCCGAAATCCAAGATGGTACAAAAATGTAACATGTGACCTTATTTTACATGCGCAGTCTGTTTACAAATATTATAACATACAGCACGGTTAAGATATAAATATCCACATGGAATAAGCTTCTTATTATGTACACTCATATTTTAGAGAACATAGATATCATAAATTTGACATAATTCAAAGTCTCTACAATTTATAACTATACTAGATGTGAATATAAACTAAAGGTTCAGACTCAAATCTGATATCAAAGTGAACGAATTGAGCTGGGAAAGCAGTTAACACATTTGCTACCTGATATTGGGCCGATGCAATATAGTATATGTTTTTCACAATTCATATATTTAGTTATTCTGTTTTTATCCTCAGAGGCATGGATGGAAATCAGATAACCAGAGTTTCTAAAAATACTCTCGCACCGTTAGCAACAAACAACTTTGTACACTTGTAAGTACATTATCAATCGTACTAGGCAACGAAAACATGTACAGTTAAGTCTATTGTAATAACTATTCAGAATCTGTGATATGCAGTCATTGTTGTTGTGATACACACATCAGAGATACATTATATGTAAAGATTTCGTTTAGACACTGAATGTATAAGATTGCATTATTTACAAGGTATGTATGAGTTCACTTGCTATAAATTTTACGTATGTCAATATGTATATACACAGTAACATTAGTGTATACCTGATATTCTTGAAAATACCTATTCGATGAGAAAACAAAAAAAAAAGATACACACATTTTAACATAATTCAGAGACAGACAGACGTTAATCAGAATACACAGCTCTGACTCTGACTTATTTATATTTCTAAAACTATTTTAAAGAATGCTCTTTTCTTATTTCAGAAATTTAAGTAATAATCTCCTTACATATGTCCAGCCACAAGCATTCAATCAGCTGCCAGCAATTAAGATATTGTGAGTAAAGTATCCTATTACTTTGTATCAAACATGTTTCATGCTTGTCTCGTTGCTCATGATTGTTATATGTATTATGTTAAAATCGAATTACTGCTAGACAGTTTATGTCTCCCGTAAATGTGAACATACAGCTTTTTACGAATAAGACAACGCATATATAATGCAAACATAGGGCAGTCTCACTTATTGTTCTGCTTCTTAACTTGACTAATGATTGCCCAATGATCACTAAACCTGGTAACAATGCTTAAACGTATACTCTCTCGTTCAAAGTCCATAGTTATACTGCTTGCTTAGGCAAACTGAGTATGCTGAAATACTGCCTGCTAGTTTTATTCAATAATCAGTAATTTATCTAGTTTCAATGTTATTTATGTATATGTGTATCTTCAAAGCTCGATAGCTTACACATACATTAAATTTGCTTCACATTACATAGCAGCTTTGACTAATCAGAAAACACAACTTAGGCACACTTTTAACTACCTTTTACAATGTATCACAACATTACAAGTCAATGTGGATTTAAACAATACCACTGTATATACCTCTGTGTCCAAATAGTTTGATTGTTAATACATTTAAAATTTAATTTGACATTTGGCGAGTAATTTTGTTTTCATTACAGTCTTTAATTCTTGTTCATGTATAAAATATATGGATATTATACGTTTAAAACATTTTCATTATTTTCAGGGAGCTTCATCAAAACTCATTTTCCACCGTGTTAATTAACTTGTTCGCTGACATGCCAAACCTTGTCCACCTGTAAGTAATTATTCTCAGTCATGTAGTTAATATTGAAAGAAAGAGTTACATGTAGGAGAAGCCCATATACTACATATTATTTTAGTTAACAATAAAACACAAGAGAACAGCATCTAGAGCCAGATTCAAACAATACCAGAGAGCAGTTAGGACTATGACATGAGTGTGGCTGCAACAGTTCCACCGGGTTGTCATATCTTGAGACCCAGTCTTCGTTTTATCACAAAGTATATAGTTCATATTAGATATACCAACATCTCTTGAAAAGTTTTATGTATTGACCTACCAATGTCTTTGTCTTTAAAGGAGAATACGGTTTACAATTTTTATATAGGAAACTAGCCCGAACAAACATGTTGGAAGGTTTTTGGAAAATCAGAGAGGTAAACTTCATAAATCAGACCCTGTTCTTTACTGAGCATATTTATTTTTACTTTATGGTCAAATAAGGAGGTCTGTCTCACTCCTGACTGCATATTTTTAAGACCAACATAGGCTGAAGAAACTAGATAGAAGATCACATATGAGTCGTAGGAATCAACACTCTGAAATGTTTCAAAATTCTACCGTTAGTTACAGAGAAGAAACTTTTATAAGTTTACAATAAAGACAAAAGAATTGTCGATTCAGCACAAAAAGAAAGTAAAGTACGTCATATAGAGGTCATGCTTTGAATGAAATTTTTCAAAAGCTGAATTCCAATGAAATTATTTTGAAATTGGAATTGTGTCGATGGCATCTCGTACTAACTTTGGACAAGGAAACAACTTCGCTTCTCACTGAGCCTTATCCTTTTTCCTACTGACCTCTATATAGATAGGGGTGTTCTACCTTCATACCATGTTTTAAGGGTTCTCTTTTTTATAGGCAGTACTGTATATTTTGTGTAGGAATTTACACGACTTCGCACTGTCCTAAACAGACAGCTTTAGACCAAGGGCTCATGATATAGTGTTTAAAGTATCGTGTATTACCAGCAGGCCACATCATTATTGTGGGATTGTTTCAAGTTGTTGCTTGTGCAAACAGTGTATGAGGAGTTAATGGCTGGGACAGACAGACAGACAGACGACCCAGATAGACCTCGCCCTGCCTCAACAAACACTGCTCAAGACTCAGAGGCCTCCTAAAAATATTTTGTAAAATCAGTCAAAATAAAATATAGTAATCAGTTTCAGTTGTGTTAACTGTTGATCTCCATGACAACCAAAGTTCTGCGACATCATCTTCAATAAACAGAATTTTAAGTGAAGACAGTGCAAAAGTTATTTCTATGAAGTTTCAAAATGATTGTTCCTCTTATTGCACAGGACATATATGTTGCTGGAATCAAATTGTTAATGACAGACAAACATCAGATACTTCGTATGAGGACCACAAGGTCACTTCGTGCTCAGGTGCTTTGGAAGTGAAGTGATCAAATCCAAAAATTGCAGTTAAAATGAATTTTTTAATACTATTCACATAATTGTTATTTCTATTGTATTTGTGTATAATTGATACACTTACAACTACCTATTTGTAAATAATTAAACAGCGATCTCCATCAAAACGACCTGCAGACGCTCCCAAGGAAGTCTTTCCAGAATTTACCATCACTGAAAGAATTCCGACTTCATTCTCAGAAGACACCGATGATTTCCATTTCCTATGACGCTTGGAGTAACATAGGCGGTAGTCTGAAAGAATTGTGGGTATTTTTTTAAATAACTGTTATAACAGTCAATGAAACATAAACTATTTAATACATATCGTTTTCTTACGGCTCATCACAAAATTAGTTGTTTTTTTTCATTCTTGTAGTCCCTGTATAGAGCTTACATTTAGTGTTTTTACTTTATGATGAATGCATTACATCCACATTTTTTTCTCTGGGCATTTACTTACTGATTAAACTGTGCTGTGTTAAATGTTTTTCATGAAAATATATTTTTAAAGAATTCTTTTTTACCAGATTTATCAGCGAGAATGAGCTGCCAACATTTCCTCATCAGGTTTTAGAGGAGTCCGGGCCTTATCATAGCCTTACAAGACTGTAAGTAGTGTAAAATACTTTATCAAAAATCTGCATTCCCTCTCAATGTTCCGTATTAATGTTTGATGTATCAACTCAGTTCCATTAACTGTCCGGGTTTATGTTCCGGACAAGCATATAACAAAAAGGGATATATCAACCGGAGCTATGATCCTACATGCTTTCATTTTCCTTTAATTGTCTTGTGAAGCATCAATACATTGTGCATTTGATGTGATGCTTTACATAATTGGTGATAATTCGAAAACTTTAAAAATAGAATTATGTTTTTTTGTTACAATGACCTGTATCAATGAATGTAAGAAGTATCAACTCGTTTCCTTTAATTCTCTTCAATTTATGCTCCAAAGAAGTATCTGACGAACAGTGTCGACATTATTATCTATTTATCTTTCTGGAAGTTTTCATGACACTTGTCTCATTGGCAAGTATTGTCTCAGAGCCAGTGATTCTGTCATTGATTTGTTTCTCGGATAAAACAATTGTCACATGTCTCCAAGTTACCGCCATGATATACAATATTTATTTTTCAAACAGATATAAAACATAAGATTTGACCATTGTCTTTAACTAAACTAGAACCGGCTTTTCGGAAAAAAAGAAATTATAAAATATAAGATTTGACCATTGTCTTTAACTAAACTAGAACCGGCTTTTCGGGAAAAAAAAGAAATTTATTCAACTTTTCAAGTGTCAATTAGTTGTTATTCAAAGACATAAAAGTAAAGATTGATAGAAAGTACGAATTCTTCACATATGACGCGTACTTTAATCAGATACATATTCAGAAATATTTCGTTCTTTCAGCCACGCTGACTACAATTCTATTACGAATTTAACAGAGTTTGGCACAGAAGCATTCCCAGACAACCAGTACGCATTGTACGCCCAGAGGCTCAGGACATTCACGCCTTTCTCCGCACTTCCTGCCTTGGAATACTTGTATGCATTTTGCTGTTACATGTATTTTACTTCACCCTATGCATCTTTCTTTCCGAGAACATTTTTATTACTGTAAATCACTTTGAATTCGCGAGACGAAAACAATCGCAAATATTTATCTCCAGGTTAATTCACAATACCACGAATTCAAGCGATCCAGCTGGTTCACACTGTTGTAACAATATCGAACAATTCCTGAGAGCAATTTGTGCGATTGATAACACGCGAAAAAGGTTATCGCGAATATTACATGATTTACAATATCTTATATCGACAGAATTGTGGACATTTCAGAATATAATCACGGCTGTGCCTGCAGATGTACAATGTGCTGCTGAACTCTCATGACACATCTTCATTCATAAATTCAGAATAGTTATTTTGTGTGGAATGAATTAAGCAGCTTTTATGTTTGTAATGACTATCGAATCGGGGGAAAAAATTCTCCTCTCCTAATGAAGAACATACAGCCTTTAACTTTCTGTCTCAAATTTTGTCATTCTTTACATAAAACTTTGCGATTACATCAATAACTGTTATTCAGACATAATTATTTAGACATATCCATTTGTAATTAATGTTTCTTAATACACATTTTAATCATTTCAGACAGCTGCGTGATAACCTAATTACAACCATCAACACAACGGACTTGTGCGAGCTCCAGAATTTGACAGAACTGTATTTGACCGCTAATAGAATTCGAGAGTCTTTAATGGATGTAGATTGCTTTGCGTGTCTGCCCAGTCTTAGAATACTGTTAGTAATACTTTTTCATTCACATGCATGTTTGAACTATTCTAGAATACTGAACTTTGTTAATGGTAATTGCAAATAGCTAGTTCTTTAAGATTTGATGGTGCATGTGTATTTATATTTAGTAAGAGTATATAAATTTATGCTCGATTGTGAAAAGCTTGTAGCTTACCGAGTCATTCTCAGTCCGCTCCTTGAAAACCATTACTGGTGTCTCATGAGAAGGGGGGGGGGCCCCCCGGTTACGGTCAACAACCGATGATATTTTAAGTAGTTCATGCATTTTAAGGTATCTAAATTGGAATTTGATACAATACGTACCGGAAGCACTCCAGTCATCATCAGTGGTACCTAGTCTACGAACTCTTGTTCTCAATGGCAACAAAATAACATTTATTGAGAAAAATGCCTTCACGAACGTCAGCACGTTACAGTACCTGTGAGTAAATTTTGTTCAATCTTGTTATTGAATGCACGAATAAATAGTAAAGCGGTAAAATTTATAATATAATGAATGTTTATATTCAACTGTGTTTTAGGAGTAGTTTAGGGACTTTTTTATTACAGTTTTATCGCTACTCGGCAAATTACTTGAATTGATTGTCTTTCTTCTCATTCAACGTTTAAACGAAAACTGCAAACGCACTCAGCCCGAGTCAAACGACAAATGAACCTAGAATTCAAGATTGTTTGATTTTTCAGGTTAATAGCCAGAAATAACATACTTGCGATAGAAGACGAAGCTTTTCCATCACAGCTTATAACATTGTAGGTATTACTCAGCCGTTTAATAATAGAAGAAACAGCTTATTGTAACAGTTTACGCACTATTGTTTTAGAAAAAAAAACGCAACTTTATCGAGTATTTTGAGCCTTTCTGTATTAAGGTACATGGAAAGCCAGAATTTTGAAAAACAAAAGCATCTTTAAAATTACTCACTGATTTGCTGTAGAATTTATAAAAGCCTTCACCATTCACCATTTGTCTTGAAACGTATATCTATATTGCCAACACTTAGATCCAACATTGTCCCTCTTTATATAGACGCTTGGAAGAAAACGAGTTTCGATTCCTACACAAGTATCCGTTTCAAAACCTGACCAGTCTTCTATCATTATATCTTCAAGACAATGAAATCAAGGTTATCCCGGATGAAGCGTTCCACGGATGCACTTCTCTAAGAAATCTGTAAGTATAACACTGATGTAAAATAGTACAATATAATGCTGTTATTCGTTTACAAACTCTTTCAAACTTGGTTTTACACTTTTTTAAATAATTAACCGAAATTATAGTGATGAATATACTAGTGCTATCTTTTTTTCTGAACTGTAGATTTGTGGACAGAAACAAAATTGTACAATTAAAACAAGTCCATCTGTCGGATACCTCTGTTCTACGAGAATTGACGGCCAGCCACAATGATATAGGCTGGATTGAGGACGGTACCTTGTCGCATATTACAAGTCTTAGAAATATGTAAGTTGCTAATTATGATCTTTTTGAAGTAAAACTTTTCTTTACCAATATTATTTACGTGCATGTAGCTAAAGAAGTATGTTTATTCTTACAAAAGCCTTGTGATGACATTTCAACTGCAAAACTTCGCGAATTTAACTTCATGAATTCACATTTTCAATTTCACGACTTCACAATTGCAACCTCACGAATTCACGAATTCAACTTCATGAAATCACCAATGTACCACTTCAATTTCATGAATTCACGAATTCAACTTAATGAATTTGCGATTTCATCTTCATGAAATATAAATTTTGAAGCTCAAAATGTGAATTCCTTAAGTTGAAATCGCGAGTTATTGAAGATTAAGTCGCGAATTCCAGAAGTTGAAATCATGAATTCATGAATTTTAATTCGTGAATTCATAAAGGTCAAGTCGTGAAATCGTGATTATATGATGTTGACTTCGTGAATTCTGAAGTAGAAATCGTAAATTCATGAAGTTCAATTCGCGAAATGTTGAAGTAGAAATGTCACCACAAGGCTCTCTTAAATTCTTCTATTCACTTTTTCATTTTCTCTTTTCCAAGTTTATACAATGTAAGAAAGTATAATGTTATGTATTTGCTTCAATATTAAAACTTAAATATAATGTTTTATGCATTAGAATTGAATGCAAACAGATCGGCACACAGTAATTTAGGCACCACGATATTTGGGCAAACCTAATTCAAACATCAAACTTGGTGTTGATATAACATCGACACCACATACATTTTTGAGCCATTACATAGAAGTTGTTAAGCTTGCTTCCATGTCAAACAGTAATTTTGTATATCTATGATTCACACTTTAGATTCTAGTCAAGGCATTCAAATGAGTCTTATGACAAGACACCACGAATTTTACACGAAGTCAAGTATAAATTAGTATCAGTTTATAAGATTTTTATTGTCCCTCTCATAAAAGTAATAGGAATATCACGAGCTTTATCTGGAGAAAAATGTATTTAAATGTTTGAATATTTTGTTCAATGAGAACTGATCGGATCAGTGGTCTAGCGGTAAACGCGCTTGACTTGTTATCAAGGGGTCGTAGGTTCGATTACCAGCTCCTCCAGAAACATAACTAAAACCGAAATTCAATGTATCGGTGCTGTAAACCGGTCATGTTAAAGAACCTGGGGGTGTCACTGGAACGGGACGCGTTCTGTGTCTCGCACTATTCCCTGGAACATTAACTAATATATATATTTTTAGAGGCATTGGGACCAACGATAAAACTATATTGCTGTCAGAATTTTTTGGTTGAAGTTGTAATAAACAAATTAACAAATTCCAATCCTTACTTCCAGCGATCTTTCTGACAATAAGCTGACAACTTTACCAGCCGGTGGTACGTTTGAGGACTTGACAGTGTCTGAATCAATAGATCTGTCCAACAACAGAATTAATATTCTTAGGACAGACAGTTTTAAGAATTTGGCTATTACTGAAACCTTGTAAGTACTCTTCCGATTTATTCATCTCTTTCATCAAACTTTCTGCCCTTTAATTGATATGAACTGATTTTGATAACAAACCCCTGCATGTGCTTAATTCTGTGTAAATGGCAAAGAAATAAAAGATATACTCGTCTAAATGTTTGACTGCAATCTTTTCAAACTTGTAACGGCAGCGCCATTGGTTGAAGATTGCTTGGTAATACGTCGCTATGTCTATGCTGCTTGTAGTTGCGTGTAGTAGTGCTGTGTTGTAACTTATTTATCGTTGTTTTGGTGCAATGCAAAGCTGGACCATTGGCATTTCGAATGTCGTTCATAAATTATAGCTGCAGCAATAACTACTTGACAGAACGTATCTACTTCAGATTGAAACTGCGTGATATTTACGTACGTTTTGACTTTGTTTCAGGTCTCTTTTTGGAAACCAGATATCAAAGATTGAAAGTTATGCTTTCAATGGTGTATCAACCGATAGTCTAAATTTGAACGATAACCCATTACGAGAACTGAGTTCATACTCTTTCAATAGCCTTCACATTTCGGATAACATATATATGCAAAGCTTGTATTTTTCTACAATACCAACAAAAGCGTTCAACGACGTTAGTGCCAACTATTTATACCTGAATGACGGGTTGGTATCCGACATTGGAGAGGAAGCGTTCTATGATCTCAATGTTGCAAGGCTGTAAGAAATTTGTGTTTTCTTTCTATTTGTACAAGAAACTCATAAATTGTCAAGCCTCTTAATAAAGGGTTACGAATATTACTAGTCCTTATGCAATATTGATGTTGTCAATAAGTAGATTTAATATCGCGTACTGACAACCGAATAATTTAGAGGATAAAAATGACAAAATGTTGTGTGTTTGAAAAGTGCTTGTAGTAAGTTAAATGTAACGTCATGTGTAGCAATTATTCGATTCGAACTCGACCTATTTTGTACAAAGGCACTCACATTTAATGAAAATGCAGAAAAATGTAAACTCATACAGAAGGTTTAGTGTGAACGGACGGACGGACGGACGGACGGACGAACGGACGACAGACAGACAGACATCATTGCAGTCATAATAGCTCATCTCGAGCACTTGGTGTTCAAGTGAGCAAATCAAAACATAATAACCTGTGTCCCCTTATTTCAAATCCAATATTTACGGTCGTTATCGTTTTGAAATTTTGCGAGCATTCTATTCTAAAATGTATTTGTGTTGTGTATTGATTTCGTTTTGATTTTCACACGTTTCATACGTATTTGTATTGTCTTAATTGCGTTATGGGATGCCGGGGAATTGTAGTTTTAACATTTTCTGTTTGCTATGGCTCGTTGATTGGATGTCTACAGATCATGCTAAATGAGCATCTTATTTTAATGTGGAACTTTGTCTTGCAACACTGTAATGCATGCCCTATGAATGTTATACCTAGAATGAAAGTAATCATTTGTTTAAACGTCAAAGATATGTAACATTTTATATTTTAGGTACTTGAATAGTAATAATATACAGACGGTGACGAATCCTATATTTGGAGGTACCTCAACTGTGTCAAATGCCTTGTATTTTTTCTCGAACAATATGATTGGATTGAGTTTCGACGCCTTTGACAATGTTGACCTGCACAATCTCTACCTCTATAACAACAATCTTGAATTGTTTCCTCAAGTCATTCAGAAACAACTTTACAATATTATGTAAGTTTATTTTCTCTTGTTACGAAAACACCTGGTGGAGAATCTGTTTGCATGGTAGGGGAAGGGTTAACATAAAACATGCATTAATTGAATTAGAGAAAAAACGTAAACAGTTGTGAGCACTTGTAAGGTGTGAGTTGTGATATTGCTATTAAAGAAATGTTCAATATATAATAAACATGCATGTAGCGATATCTAACTGTGTCATACCAGGACACTTCATTCTTAAAAACAGTAAAAACACCAATGTGGCATATATTGATTATAGATTCTTTCAAATTGTAAAACAATGTGGAATTGTACATGAAAAATAAATATAATAGTAACTAAATGGCGCATTTTTGTCTGGAAGGCTGTCCATATACTAGTGTACTGAAATATAAGACACTAAATGAAATTTAATGCGTAAGCAAATTATAAGAGTTACAGTCCAACTTCCCCAAATGACGCTTCACAGAGCAACAAACTCCCGAAAAAGACACACATTTTCTTTCCCGTTGAATTAATCATAAACGGAATCAACCTCTGCAGCACAACACCACTTAATAACAAACACATTTTATGTTCACTCCAGAGAGGTTGCACTGTATTAAATGTATCATATATGCATACCAAAATGTTTGCACCGCAGATTATATTTGTTTTTTTTTGTCTATCACAGACATCTAGGAAGCAATTCGATTACAGAGATCCCGACGGGATTTCTGTCCGGTCAGACATCTTTAGTTCAACTTCACCTGAACAACAATCAAATGCAATACCTTGAAACTGGAGTTTTCGACGACCTTACTGCATTGCTGACACTGTGAGTAAACATATAACTCATATTGAACAGTGCAACACATCTGACTTTAAAGCTTTGAATTGGTTTGTATTTGGAGTTTTACCAATGTTCTTCGATATATAATGTTTAAAAACACAAAGATTGAAATGTTTTACTCAGACATTCCTTCATCCAAGGCTAACACGTGTGAGTGATCCTAATTTTTCAGTTTCTGTGTTCTTTCTGAAGACATGACTAAAATCATGGGTTTTGATTTTATTAAACTAAACCATGAGAGCTGCGATTCATTGTCGAATTTTTAACATAGTTAAGTCGGTGTCAATGTCGGCTGGATATTATGCCTACGTTAGCATGATCATGATTAGGGGCTTAATAACATGATTAAACGGATGCAGCTTTTAACGTCCTGTTTAACTTGTTTTAATATGTGAACATAGTCTCTTTTAACCTTTTGTTGTTTTTTTGTGTTTTTTTTTGAACTTGTTCTATATGTAAAATTTAACATATACCAAATGAACACTGTTAAAGTAGCTTTTGTGTAACTTATCAATATGTGAACACTGTACAGTAGCTTTTAATCTGTTTGTGCAACTTATTCTAATATGTGAACACTGTTACGGTAGCTTTTAATCTGTATTGTAACTTGTTCTAATATGTGAACACTGTTACAGTAGCTTTTAATCTGTTTTGTAACTTGTTCTAATATGTGAACACTGTTACAGTAGCTTTTAATCTGTTTTGTAACTTGTTCTAATATGTGAACACTGTTACAGTAGCTTTTAATCTGTATTGTAACTTATTCTAATATGTGAACACTACAACATATCAGTAGCTTTTAATCTGTTTTGTAACTTGTATCAACAACAGTTGTATTGTTGCTATAGCGTGATTTCCATGAAATAATGTAAAGTAATTGAAAAACGCCTCCTAACTTTCTCCTTTCATAATTCAGATCGTTAGCAGGGAATAGTCTCGGTACGTTACCTGAAGGTTTATTGGATACCATGATTTTACTAGAAAGCCTTGACCTGTCTGATAACTCAATGACATATCTACATTCTCTAAATAAAAAGACAAACCTTACAACTGTCGATATCAGTAACAACAATCTAGAGACCATAGCTTCTTCAGCATTTGCAGGACTAACCAGCCTTGGGTCAATGTGAGTACTTGCCTTGTTTTCCATGTAAACATTGCGTTTGCAAATTAAAAACAAAAAATCTTGAAACTCCGAGACGCAAATTACAATATGATACAGTTCATTTGAATTTCAAACAACAGTTAATCACTCCAATGGAAGCAAAAGAAGTGTTTAAACCCGCTGCAATTTCACTGTTTCCTACGCATTGTCCATACAGCTGAGAATGAACAAGAACTACGTAACCTTTAAAAAGATAGTAGGCGCAATTTAATTTTTATGATATAAAAGCGATTGTTAGCCAGATTTCTATAGCAAAAATTAATTTTATTCAGGCGGAAGCGCCAAATGTCACATTGTGGGAAAAAAAAGAACCTCAACTGGGTTTCGGACCCATAAGCCTTCACTTACAAAGTTGTAAAACTGGATGCTCTCCCGACTGAGCTAACATGCCACTTGTCAATGTTGTCCATTAGTAGTAATTTACATTAATTTTATCGCGACATGTGTATCAAGAAAGAAAACTTAATCCTTGTTTTTCCTATAAGTATGCTACTTGAATTATTGATTGTTATTCACTGGCTGAG
Source organism: Saxidomus purpurata (assembly GCA_022818135.1). Lineage (NCBI taxonomy): Eukaryota > Metazoa > Mollusca > Bivalvia > Venerida > Veneridae > Saxidomus > Saxidomus purpurata. Next base: position 31,535,542 of record JAFMSR010000010.1, read on the forward strand.
AAAGTATAAATACTCTACACTTATAATGACATTAATTTGGAGGTAACAACATACTATGTTGATGGATATGAATTATTTACGTACTTAAATTATTAACCCATTCAAGAAAGACTGAAACGCAAGAGTATTTGATTGTCTTTGTTTTGATCACCATTTACTCAGATTATTTTTCATCTGAAATTTATAACATTGATTAAGTGTTATAAATGTGTCCATGTTTTAAGCTGATGTTTTAACTAAGCAGTATTTCTTGCGTGGCTGTCTAGCACTATGACATCACACATTCAAAATGGCTGCCTCCATGACGGTCAATGTTTGAATTTTCAATCTTCAATATCTTCACATTCAAAACTCAGATTTAAGAAATTCTCAATTTAAGTCAATCTTTTTACGACTTGCCCTTCCTTTTGAAATTTGACGCTTGCTATACTCCGAAAAAAGTATTGAAACAATTGTCAGCATGTAACAACTAAATAAATAAATTAACATGTTATTATTATATAATTATCATTCATTCATACACAGTAATACTGTAATGACGTTTATTCCTTTTGTGAAGATGGTCTTATAGAGCTTGATTGCATCCTGCTTCAGATTAAAGAATTGATTCAAATTGTAAAGAAACTACTTAATTTGAACTTATCTATATATGATTTTGTTAATGTTTATGGACGCACAGGCATGTCCGTGAAGTTTGACGTCAAATGTGTTCTTCTTTTGAAAGCTATTAATATACCTTTCAGGAAAGTAACATGTCAATGAAACCTTTTTTATATATCTTTTACAGAAATTTGGGCAGTAATCCATTGGAGTGTTCTTGTCAAATGGTAATGACAATAGAGGATGTTGCTTCCGTCATGACGTCAGCAACGTGTAGTGAAAACATTCATGCAAACGGCGTTTCTTTTGCAGCATCAGATAGTTCCCTTGACAATTACTACCAGCTAGCCAATACATCAACTTTCTATTGCAGTGAGACATTAAACGCATCCATTCTGTTACTTTCAAAAATAAACTTAAAAAATGAATTACATATGCTTTAATCGGTCTTATTCTGGGTTGAGTTTGGTCAGATTTTACGGATATAAACGACAAAAGTAGGGGGATTACATTATACCTCTCTAAACAACACCTCCGAAGAGCAAAAACCTCTCTACAAAGACAGTTTTTTTTATTTCCCAATGCAGTGATATGTGAACAAAATTACCTCAGTTGAGCAACAATCAGAAGTTGATGGTCCCTTTGGTGTTGTTGTACATAGGTTGGACTGTTAACACAAAACCATTGACTTCGATCTTGAAAGGAGTATTTCTGCGGATTAAATTCCAATTACGGAAAATGCAATTCAATCTGACTGTTTATTTTTGCTCGTTTTTAGCCAAGTGAACTTTTGCGATGGATGGTTGTCCGTCGTCCTCCAACATTTTGCTTCAAACGACATCTTCTCTGAAACCACTGGGTCAATGTTGATGAAACCTGGCAGGGATGTTCCTTGCATGAAGCTCTACCAACATTATTCAAAGAATTCCATTCCAAATAGAACTATGGTTGCTATGGCAAAAATAGGCAAAACTTTAAAAACTCTTCTTCTCTGAAACATTGCATGAAGCTTAGATATTTAGCATGTAGCATTGCCTAGTAAACCTCTTCAAATATTGCTCAAATCATGACCCCTAGGTTAAAATTGACCCCGCCCGCGGGTGTCACTTGATTTTACATAGGTTTCTATAAGATTAACTTTAAAATTCTTCTTTACCAAAACTGCAAGGCCTACTGCTAAGATATTTAGTATTAAAGCATTTGCTAGTGAACCTCTAAGTTGTTCAATTCATTCCCCTAGGGTCAATACTGGCCCGGCCTAGGAGGTCACTTGTTTTACATGGACATATATAAGAAAACTTTTCAAGATTATCTTCTCCAAAACAACAAGGTTTAGAGCCGAGAGATTTAGTGTGCGGATTTCTTTAAGATAAGTTTAAATCATGCCCCAGGGTTAAAATTCACCCTGCCCAGGGAGGTAGTTCGGTATAGGAAGAACTTAAAAGTCGTTTTTTTTCTAAAACCACAAGGCATAGAGCTTAGATATTTGGTAGGTAACATTGTCTAGTCATTGTCTTTAACCTACTTTATTCAAATAATGCTTCTAGGGTCAAAATTGACAACGCCCACAAGGCAAGTGTACTTATACTCTGGTAAGCGCTATACGGCCATCATGGCCCTCTTGTTTTATTCTATGTCTTGTTTTCCAATGATCATTTTCTTTAATTTTGAATTTGAAGACGTTGAGAGATTTCCAACGTTGTCAGTTAACTACATTTTGATGTTAATAAACGCTTAAGATAGTTTTGTTTTTTTCAGGTGGAGATAATGTCACGAGTAGTGGTGTAACTGATACACAGTTTACAATCACTTGGGATCAGCCAGACTATGTCTACTTTAATGGGAATTCAAGCGGCGTTACACCTCCTGCCTTGACGGGAGAAGTGTATGTAGTATTCTCACTTTCGCAATTTCACTAATTTTATCTTTTTCGTTGCCCAATTTTCACATTACACTAGATTGAGTAATCTGTCTCCCTACATGTCATAAACTACATGTATCTCCTCCTCAACCACTACAAGGATTTAAGTGAAGCTTTTTCAGGAAGCCTCTTTCATATGCTATTCAAGATAGATATTTTAATATTGATCTGGAATGATTGGTGAACTTCGCAACAATCACTATCACAATGACGTTAAATATTTGCTAACAAATTACAAAATGGGATCATGACGTATATAGGTAATATTTGAAGAAACGTGTAATTGTTTGTGAAATAATTCTATAAGGACTGAATAACGAAACAGTTTTACTATTTGGCGCAAAAGGTATACAATCAGATCAGTGTGTAAAGAGTGAAATTCGAAAGAAGTCCTATGTATATCTCCAAAAGATCAAATTCAAAACACGCTCGATCAGCAAAAACTCCAGTCAAAATGTTCATTCACCGCGCTTTCGTTCGTAACATTTTATTGGTCCAAAACGTAGGTCAAACCCCATCTTTTACAGTGAACGATAAATAACATGTATCAAAATGTAACTAAACTACATTTATCTTTTGCAATGTACAATGAAATAATTCTTCAATCGATTAAAACAATATCTATAATATGATGTATTCGGATTTGGCTTTCTGGTGCTGACATGTCAAATGTTTCTCTATGCATGTAGAGAATACGAAGTTATATGCACCAGTGGCGCCGGGGCTACGTTAACGGATACGCAGACTGACGATGCTGCTGAAAATGGATCTTTGTCATTCTCTAAGACCTTTACTGATACGGACGGCGTTTTACCGGGTACTTCATACGAGTGTTCCATCAGGGCTACAATTGATGGTATAGTCAGTGCAAAAGGTGTCCCCGCTGTGTTTATTACACCTGACGGAACAGGTAGAACTTTGAAAAATATCATTAAAATAAACCCATGCTTTATATTCAGTTACAATAATTGTCCAATAGATGTAAAAGATAAAGTACAAATTAGTAGCTTGCTTCTTCACAGTTTTGCTTTTAATCAGCTGTAAAGTAAGCTTCCCACAACAATGTAACAGCGACAATTAAGAAAGTGTAACATAAACATTATTATAAGGTAAGGTAATATAAACATGTGTGTTTTAACAGGTACACCTTCACCAGTTTCGGGTGATATGCAACTTGAAGTGAAGTACTACGACTTCAGTAAAACACACGAGGATTTCAATGATTTACAATATATGACCATTTCTGATCCAACTTACGTTGACAGTCCTTACGGAGCATGGCTAGCAGCTTCTAGTACCCCGACCAGCGACTCGTTCTCCAAGTGGTATAGAAATGATGCGGAAAATATAGAAATTGTTACAAGTCTATTCTTGGATGATATAACTACTACAACAAACAGGTTGGTTTCACTTTATCAAAATCAGATTATCGAACAAATTAAAACACGGTGGGGAATCGCGTGATCAAAATAATCTCTAAACAAAAGTAAATCTATGAAAATGTTAAAAAATAATGAAAGTTGTTTAGCTTTAGATATGTAATGTAGCCTATCTTCTGGCGACGTTAATGTATTCTAGAACTACATAGGTCTCAATCATAGTCTCCTTCCGATTGTAATAAACACTTCAGTACACTGAACTAATTTAGTTTTGAAGTGTTCAGCACAATCAGAAGATGATTGTTATTGAGACTTGAGTAGTTCTAGAATACGTTAATGTTGTCATAAGATAGTCTACTTTTTATAATCACAGCTGAACAGCTTTCATTATTTTATAACATTTTTCATATATTCACTTTTGTTTAGAGATTATTTTGACCATGTGATTCCCCGCCGTGTAAAAGCCGTTATCATAAACTCATAATCCCTAAGTTATGTACAAAAGTAAAGGACTTTTCTTACAGTAAGATTATAACGATTAAAATCAAATGAAATTTCAGATTAGGAAAAAAAAATCATTCTTTTGGATAATTATTCAACTTTCGGTAGGCATTCTTGTTTTTAAAAGACTGACATATGTAAAAGTGCTTAGTCTGTTAAAAATCTGAATTGAACATGTTAAGCGTCATTATACTAGGCATTTGCAGTGTTTACAAATCTGTCCGTTTTATGTTTCTTATGTATATCTCTGCAAAGCTTTTATAAGGAACATGATTTATAATTAAGATGTACATAGACATAGTACATAGACATGGTCATTCTAATGAAGTGAGTAAAACATCCTATCTTTAAATTATAACATTTAAGACATTTAATACAGTAAATATACATGACCACCTAAACGAATTTTGAAATGTTTGGATGACATAAAGAACTTTTCTTGTGTGAATGCATGTGCTTGAAATTAATGTGAAGTGTTTAAAAAAGTATCGCACAGTGTTTCTGTGCAAATTTTTTATCATGATGTTAAAATAAATTGATTTCTTTTTCTTTTTTACGAACTATATAAATGATATTAATTATAATTCAATTCATTATTATTTTGTTATAAAAGGCCACATTGAAAAAAAATACATAGTGTGTATTGTTTATACGTATCCAAATGTGCGTGTTGATTTTGTTTTCATTTGTAATTATCGGAACAAGTTTAACGTTTCACATTTTGTTTCATATAATCTTTTTTCTTCGTTGTCCGTATGGATTGTGCAAAAAGGTTTGTTTTGTATTGAAGGATTTTATTAGCTGGTAATAAATAAAAATATATATTTCATATTTTACTACAGGTATTATTCGGATTCGTTTTTCCCAGTAGATGGTCAAGGCTTCCAGTCAGAATCACAACTGGACTGTAACGGACAGTATCATAATTTTGGGTACGCCTATATGTACATTGACATTACAAAATGAAGCATAACTCAAAACATTAAAGTCTGATTGGAAAAAGACGTTGTTTTTTAATCTTTGTGTACGTGAAATCACATAAAATCAATTTTAAAATAGGTACAAATCTAGTTTAATGTTTTCATAATGAATTCATCAGCTGAGAATGTTTTTATTGTATTTTAATACAGACTGTATGCGACTTCAATGTTATGTCTGATACACAATTGAAATCCTCATTCACTTATTTACCTTATATGCATGTTAGGATGCTGAAAGCTATTATCGTATTGATAATGATGCCAAAATGGTTTCTTTATTTAACAGTTTCATGTGCAAGCATACCAAAGTCGTATTAAATTTTGAATCATTTTTGATACAGTCACTTTTATATGATTTCATAATTAATCGTTTCGGAAGAATGAACAACCAGTTTGATTTCAGATTTACAAGTGTTGTCCACACAGGATTGATATTCGCAGGTTCAGAGAAAATCACTCTCGCTGGAGGAGAAGCAATGTGGTTGTATGTTAACAAGATCCGCGTGTTTGAGTTCGTTTCAAATGGGTCTGCTTCGATTCCATGCTATGTCGTGTATTTTTCCAGCGCTGCAGCACCTAGTAAATATCAAACATTACAAATTTTAGAACTGTACAGATTACAATATAGTTGTCAGGTATTATTGCTTCTGGTGAGTTTGTCTTCATGGTGAATTCATTGACTTGCATCGAAATTATGTCATATCTCTTAAGGGCATAAGAATGTTTTCAATTGCGATCCTTACTATATGTTGAAAGTTTCCTGTGGCTTTTCCTGATAAGCTGCTCGGGTTACTCCAGATAAATATACATACATGATCAGTGGTATAACTCTATTTTTTATATCCTGAATGTATTGGGTAAGTATTTAGTTCTGATTTTATTAGCTGATATTCAACACATAACGTTTTAGCAATACTAAAAGTTTGAAACTTGACCAGCACTATCATTTTCATGATTACTGATGACGAATTGATGAAAATTTCCCTTCGAACCTAGTGAAATCTATGCGTAATCCCTAATTGTGTCTTTGAACTCCGACCAACTAGTAATCAACTGGGGCTGACAAAAGTCGTGTAAGTAAGAATATGCACATATACACTGATTTTACTCAACATCTGTGGTAAAACCCTAAATAATCTGGTAACCCGTGTAGCTAATCCAAAAGTAATAGATTGAATCCGAAAATGCTTGTAACGGAATATTGGATAGTTGATTCTGATTCGAATATTTTTTAACGAATCCATTTGTAATGCTAATTTAAACTTTTATATCTAATTATTTTAATTTTCAAGTTATTTTCTTAACTCCGATTCCTCGTTCTTTAAACTTAAACAATACTACAGTAGCCTAAAATTTATATACTGTCACTAAATTAAACAATTTTTGAAACCTCTATTTTCAGCTGGCATTGTATATGTACAGGAAGGCACATTGTCAGGGGAAAATTGCACCGATTTGTCAAGTTCAATACCAATCAGTTTACTTTTAGAGGTAGTTCTCAACAACATTGTTAATGTATTGGCCCTGAAATAAGTCAGTTTAGATATTCGTTATATTATTTTAGTACAACGTTTTACACTAAAGCCTTCTCATATAAAAATAATTCTACATATTAGTTTACCTAGTATGTTAAACAGTTAGTCTGTGGAGACGGACGCCACACAGTGCAGCTGCACCCAAAGTATGAAAGTATCATCTTAAAACTGAATATATGCTTAATTTAGGTGATTACAGACACGAGGTAGACTTTATAAAACAAGAGGGCCAGGGCATCGCCCTGGCACCCTTGCGGGAAGATCACTAGATAATGTTATATACAAAAAAGTTTCCTATATACGCCTTGAAAAAATTCCTTTCCCCCAATTTTGACCCGGGGGTTTATTGAACATTGGTGGCCACTAGACGGCTCATGCCAAATCTAAGCCTAGGCCTGTGGTTTCAAAGAAGAAGATTTTAAAGTGTTTACATATAAGCCTATGAAAACAAGGACCCCCTTGGGGGTCAATTTTGATCCGGGGCATAATTTGAACAATCTTGTAGAGGCCACTAGCCAATGCACCTGCCAAATATCTAAGCCTAGGCCTGGGTTTCAGAAAGAAATTTTAAAGTTACCTATATATTCCTATGCAAAACTAGGACCACCCCCGCGGGTCATTTTGGGCGGGGGGTCATAATTTGAACAATTGGTGAGGCTCAGAAAGCTACTGCAAATTTTGCCTAGGCCTGTGGTTGGAAGAAGTTTAAGTTTTCCTATATATGCCTATAAAATAAGGGCCCACCTCAATTTGACCCGGGGCTAATTTGAACATCTTGGAGAGGTCCACAAGACAAGCTACATGCAAAAATAGCCTAGGCCTGTGGTTTCAGAGAAGAAGATTTTTCCTATTTCTTGCCATAGCAACCAGAGTTTGATGGAAGGAATTCTTTGAACAATTTGGTAGAGCTCAGCAAGGAACATTCCTCATAGTTTTATCAACATGGCCTAGATTTAGAAATGATTTGAATCAAAAGTTGACGGACGACGGACGACGGACGACGGACAACATGTCGAAAGCTCACCCTGGAGCCTGAGCTAAAAACCCTAGTGTTTCTAAAAATACAGAAGACTCATAAATAGACTTATCAAATCTTATCAACTGTTTGTCATATAATACGTTTTCGTATCTAATATTTTACGCCTAGTAGTATCCTCATATAAGTTCTATTTTTATACGTAGTTACAACTCACGTGTTGAAAGAGTATTTTTCACTTTTTCTATAGGTCGGTGTTACGTATCATTTCGACCTGTTCCATGCTGAAACACGGCGATGTAGTTCTGTATTCCTTTTCGAAGTTCAGAACACAGCTTTTAGCCTAAACAGAACTGTTGATCTACCCATTGACTATTCTGTTACTTTTGACGAGGACACAGCGGTTGGAGAAATCCTTAGTACTGTGAACATGATTGATGATTTCTCAGTTGGATCATATAGTGTTACACTGTACAAAGGTACTAAACACATTTATCTAGACAACTCACTATTGATAGTGCACGGGTTTTCGTTGTTTCATAGAACTTCTTTACTCTATATGGCTATTCAATCAGTCACACACCGAAGCATAATACTAAAGTTGCCTTTACCTTCTAGCAGTATGGGAACGTCAAAAAGCAAACAAGATTATTGGCGTAAGTTCGGACATGAACATCCGATTTTTATTATTATTAAACACTTTACATTATATGCCAAATATTGCAATTCATATTTTAAGGTTATAAAACTGCAAATTTTCATGCTCCTTTTGACAATGTCGATGTCGTTTTGACAATAGACGTTACTTTGAATCTTATAGGAAATGAGGCCCGCCGTTTTACGATCCAGCCTTCTTCATACAGCTTTACGGCACCTTCCGTACCAGCTCCTGTATATACGACAGTAACGGATATTGATGGCAATTCTGTCAGTTACGTTGGTATGTTTGTATATTACAACTTTCAAGTATAACTAATCGCCAACAAATTTGAACTGGGAGTGATTAAACTGTAATAGCGCACACGAGCACGAAGTGTGGTCGTTCGTCTTCACGTCGTCAGCAACATGGACCGAAACACCTACAGGCTGCAAAATAAGTCAAGTTCAAAGTAATTTTAGTGACAGTGATTAATTTTGATGAGGTATTAGATGCACTGGACACTGGGTCATCTTTGGACAAATATGGGTGACTTGATTGAATAATAGAAGTTGTAAGCACCCCCAAAAAGCATTTTCTTACTATTACACATACAAATAAAACTTTATCAGAATATTTGATTTAACATTTATTTAAGCTCAAAGTTGACAACATTAATGTAATCCGTTCCAATCATTTAAGAGGCAACTGTTTTTACTAAATACTTATTAGATAGATCGATAAGAACATTTCTCTTTGTATGAACGTGAATTGACATTGCGTAACACAGAGCTTTGACAAATAGTAGATGTTTTTAATTGCTCTCTAGAAAGAAAAATTACAAAATAACCTTTGTTACGGGTTGATAAACTAGTGTTACATCTTAGTACTGTATAATAACATACGAAAAGTAATGTTAGTTCCTTTTCATTTTATTAAAACGATACGGTTTTATTCATTATATTAAACGATCTATTTGCCCAATATCATTGGAAACACATTTTTCTTGTAAGTCTGTGTAACCCCACATTATATGAAGTTGTTATTCCGTTGAAGTTGAAGAGTATGTCTATGTCATTCCATAGTTCTGGTACTTTTGAGATATATACATAATATTGTTTTTGAAAGTATAAAATTTATTTTCTTTATTTTTCTTTTTCTTTCTATAGACTGTGATTCCGCTTCGCCATTGGTGTCTATGTCCAGTGACACTTCGTCTGAGACATTCCCTGTATCGACAAGTTCACTATATGTTACATTAGCTGATGAACTAGATTACGAGGTAGATACGGAATACTATCTACTTATGACAGTTGAAGATGTTGGGAACTCATTGACGGGCTATATAGCAGTCAGGGTAAGTAGCTAAAGCTTGTACACAAATTATCCGTTAAATTTATTATGTTTGTCAAATAATTAATTAATGAAAATAGAATTGCCAATCTAAAGTGATAAATATCCTTCAATTTGACCATCATCACAAATGCATTCACCAAAAGTTAAGTATCATTAAAAACAATTATTGTGACAGTTATAGCTAAGTATCATAAATGTATATCACAGTTTTATTTCTAGTGAACATAGTTGAAAAGTAACAAAATCTTTTTTGACTGGCCCAGTCATAAAATGATTTTCCAACAATTTCGTGCGATAAACTTTTGTTTGAAACCATGAATAGAAAAAATGGTTGAGTATAACTTATTTTCTTTTAATTTTCTAAACATATTTCATGTTTTAAGAACATTTCTTGACCATCATTTTTCTGGTCATTTTGAACAGTATTATAGATTTAAGTATCACTCTATCATGATCTGTATTTGTTTAAAATGTCTTAATCTGGGCTTTATCGGGAATATTTCTCAGTACTTCATCGACTTTTTTTTTATTTTATTGATTGTTTTATTTTTCACCGCAGATTATTATAAATGACGTAAATGACAACTGTCCCATAATAAGCCCAACTTCAGTGACCTTGACTCCACAACCTATACTTATCGAGGCTGCTCTAGCAACATTTGCAACATCAGATGCCGACAGTGGCGAAAATGCCAACATACACTATGTTGTCGCTAATGTTACCGCAGAGTAAGTTAAATTATCTAATTTCTTGATACAAATTTTCATCTAACATCAATAATGGTGCTTACACTTTCTTTGAGAAAAAGTCAATGACCGGCCAGCAAATTGATATAAAAAAGCAAAAGCAATTGTCTACTTAATACTATCTGTTCAGGCACGTCTTGTAAAATTATATAAGCCGTTGGTGCCAAAATTAAGGTTGTTTAACTGACTACACGCGATAAAGACGTTCATGTTTCTTTAGATGTAAAAAGTCTTGCAGTTTGGAAATTGACTTCTTATTTAATAGTGCACTGTCTCGCCAGATGATCACTTACATGTGTTAAGCTACACGTTATTTTACAACAAGTCTCTTTTACCAAAGTTTATATTTTTTACGTTTTTAGGTTGGAGGTTTGTAAGGTTACCACGAATAAAGTGGAACAGTATTACAATGAAGTACTCTTTTTTCAGTCCTCCATTGTCATACAACGGCACGGAAGACCTCTGGGATGTTGTCTATGTAGAATACACATCGTTGTTATTTTTAGTGATTGCTATGGACAACGGAAGTGTACCGTATGGAATGACGTCTTCCATCAATATAACACTTAGTAACACATGTGTTTTAGACGTTTTATTCGGCAAGATAACTTACATGTTCTATGTAAATGACACAACTGGAGATATGACTTTAAGAATTCCCAAATATTGGGTGTATGACTTCCGTAAGTCTAATCAAAATTTATTGTCATTTTGTATATAATGTCAATGTCGAACGCAATGTTTAGTCTCTGTGCATTCAGGTCGACCCTCGTAGTTGGGTAAATGTGGTCTTTGAAAACACTGTAAAACCAAAATAAACATTCTCTTAATGAACCCTTCATTTTAAACTTACAGTTGGTAATTTAAGTAATATTTACTAAACTTTTGCATTATGGTATTTTGTGTTCTGAGCAAACTCTACTTCAGTTGACAATATATATTTTCAGCATGTAATGATGTTCTCGGTTTGTCAACTGGTACGGTGCTTGATAATATGATGTCAGCGTCTTCATCGTTTCATTCAATTTACACTCCTGCTGGAAGAGCCAGAGTTAACCAGTCAGAAAGTAAACCATTAGCAATTAACCGTTTTTGTCTCTTTGCTTGTTGGTTATAAGGTGTTCGCTGAATAAGCTCGCTTTTGACCTACTTTTTGACCAGTCAAATGTAACGAATGGAAAAGCGCGGTGAATGCGAGTTGTATACGACCCTCTTGTTCACGTGATCGCTTCATTGATGTATCATATGCAAACAAGAACTATCTTTAAAAAAGCATGATCGGCGCAATTTTGAGTATATGAAAGCGAATGGTTTCTTTATGTTTTAGTAAGAACTACTGTCAAGTTTAAATTTTATGCAGTCCGAATTACGAATGCCACAGAGGAAAAAAAGTTAGCACCTGACAGGAACGCGTCCAATATGTGATTAAGTCCTTGATCGTTACACACATGTGAGAAAGAAAATTGATCTCTGTTCTTTTGACAGTGCCCTTTACGGAGAAAAGGGATAGATATGAAGCGTTTACGTCCTTAGGACTCTAGTAAAACGATTCGCGAGACTGAAAATGCAGAAACTTTAGTTGGATACTTTGTCATTTCTTAAGATTTCTTCTCAAACTTTAAAAGTGTATTCTTATGACAATAGGGTAATTATGCCGCTCAAATTGTATGGGGTCAAAGTTCATATTTATACAGAGTTACGCCCCTTTTTATACTTAGAATTTTACTAGGTCAACTTTGCCAATTCTTAAGTACTTGTTTTCAAAATCTTTCAAAACTTAGTATTGCTTATGTCAAAAGGATATGTTATGTCAAAATAATTTTGTAGGTCAAGGTTATATCTGTCTGAGTTATGTCCCTTTTGTACATCGTAAATTTTGTTACGAAAACTTAACGTTGGCTATTATCTTGTGTCATTGTCTTAAGATTTCTTCATCAAACTTTCAAATTGCATTGGGTATCGAAGCATAAGGGTCATGATCCGCCAAGATATTGTAGGTTAAGGTCATTTTGAAAATTACATCGTTATATACTTAGATTTTTGCCTAATAACTAAATGCCATATCTTAAACGACGCATTTCTTTATCAAACTTTCAAATTATATGCTTATGTCAAAGAGGATTGTGATGCACTATGTCTACTGCTAGGTAAAGGTCACATTATTATGACAGAGTTATGCCCCTTTTTGTACTTAGATTTTGTCACGAAAACTTAATGTTGGCTATAGCAGATAACAGATTTTGATTGTTCTTTTACATTTCACTACACACATGTATTAAAAGTATAATGGTTGTAAATATGTTGCGTTCTGAAAGTGGTTTGTAATACTGTACTCTTGAATACTTGTTATCTTACAGATAGTTTCAGCCAATTGGCAGGTGCTTGGGTGGCTGCAACACAGGATACAAACCAATATGTTGAAATCGACATGCGGATGCCGTACAGATACACGGCAGTGTATATACAAGGGAGGTCCGACGCCGACGAATGGGTTACATCGTTTAAGTTACAATACTACGATGAAGACAATTTGGTTTGGCAGACATATACAGATGCAAATGGGATCGATGTAAGTTAAAGTGTTTATTGAAACAAATAGCTAATAGTATCACTGCAAGTTTGAGTCTAGTATTTAGTTGAAATGTTTCAAATGATTTAAAGCAGTTAAATGGCATTTTACTGGTAAGTCTGTATAACTCCACTTTTCGTGAAATAGTTGTAGAGAACACTTAATATGTTATTCTATAGTTTTGAAGGGTTTTTTTTCTTTTTGTCATAAATCTTTTGCAAATTGCTATAAAAGAAGGCATGTTTACTTTTTGAAAAATAACTGAATGTACATTGGCGTGTAACCCAGTCTATTTTCAAGACTATGGCATTTTTTTGAGTTCTACATCAAGGCCGTCTTACTTAATTAAATATTTGTTTTCCCAACATGTACATTAATTTTATACCTTCTGTCACTTTTTAAATCCCGTTTTCTTCTTTGTAAGTCCTGAAAAGATAGGGCGTGAATGACTTTAATTGTAAGTTTGTCATGTATATATACAGACCTTCAACGGTAACACTGATAGAACGACAGTAGTCATACATGATCTTGACCCAGTTATACTGAGTAACAAGATAAGAGTGAACCCACAAACATGGTCTGGAAATATTGCAATGAGGCTGGAGTTTGAAGGTTGCTCACAGGCGGAACAACTGTATTGTAAGTACACGTACGAGGGTTGTTCAAAAACTTCGTAGACTTTCCCAATAGTATCTCCATCTATTGTAATACGTTTCCAAACACTTTTTCAAAATGTGCAGAAATATGCCAACATGTTCAATACATATGTATAGCATGAACAAGTTTTCAATACTGTACGTAAAACAGCAGCAATTTCTATACAGTCAGTTTCAACACGCATGAAATAGCGACATCACGTCATAATGTTCATAACACACAGGCGACGTTCAGTCCGCTCATTGGTCTCTCTTCAATGACAATGTATTCGTCAGCATATATCTTATGCCATTTGAACACTGAAGCTCCGAATATTTAAGACATTGACACTGATTTCTGAAACTGCTTGTACATTGTATATATGTGTAGGTGTAATTTAAAGACATAACGAATTTCCACTCTCTCTGATGACAACACGACGTCAGCAACATTAATATGACAAAGACAAGTTTAAACGTCAAACATCTAATTATCTCGACATGTTTGTATGACGCAAACAAAACGTACCAGCAATATTTCGCCGAATTTTCATTTAACAACTGATTTATTTCTACTACAAGCTTCAATGATGAATTAGTCGAAATAATTACCGTTCGCCGGGGTGTAATCATTATAGAGACAGAATTCCATCGAAAACAGTTTCAAACAAAGATAACTTAACATTTTTGATACAGCTGATAGGCGGTAAAGTATGCATGTTCGCACAGTTTCAACAGTTTCCGTGCAAAAATGTAGGAGTTATTGCGAAAGTCAAGTATTTCGAACAACCCGCGTATTGCTACTTCACAAATAGTCAAGAACTAGCGCTGCTGGTACTATCACATGCTGAGTGGTTATACATGTGTGTTGATCCTCAGCAGAAAGACACGAAACAAATACGGTCTAGAGGTATAGTGCCATTTTCTCAAGTTAGGGCTAGACAGTTTCGCGATTTTGTCATGTTTAGAGTATCCGCAGCTATTTAAATTCGCGGAAATGCACTATCCGCGATAATAGCTATTTTAAAACTTCTAGTGTAATAGTAGCTTCTAATTTAAACCTTGCGAGTTAACTATTGACCATCCATGTTTTAGCAGGATGAACACGAATAATTATGTTGTTTGGAATTCAAAATAACTAGCTAAAATTTTATTCAATATTATAATTTTGTGTAAGTGGAAAGGAAACTATACACAACGTAACTATGTAAACTTTAAAGTAAAGCGTTGAAACGCACAGAACAATATTATATGGCAGTACATATTAAATTTTGCACATAAAGTGATTGGCATAAATATGATTATGTCGGGAAATAGTGCATAATTGCCCGGCTCGAGCTTTATAAGTTTTTTAAATGAAGTTGACTAATGCAATAGAATTTAGTGTATTTTATTAACCCATCCCAAATGAAACCAGGGGCCACTTACGGGTTAAAGTTGCACTTAATTGCCACAGTCGTATAAGGTAAAACGTGTTCAAAAATAAACATCAATATGTGTTATTGTCTGCAAATGAGACTTTTTCTGTCATTGTTCATTTTGTAACACGTAAATCTCTACCTCTAAAAAGAACTGTTTAAATATAATTGCAATAGCGATGGAAGATTAGAGTAATCTGATCAGACGGACTTTGATCTTCAAAAGACAAAATTTTACATGATGGAAGCAAGTATGAGTACACCAACGTTTAAAAACAGACCGAAGTGTATCATGTATGTTTATAGTTAAAGAAAATTTACATCAACGTATTTTGAGAGAAAGATATATTGGAAGCAGTGCATCATCTGAACTGCAATGATTCGTGGTATGACATGAATGCATAATTTTGCAGATGACGTTAGTTGTCAGAGATGTGAAACAACATACTACTGCGAAGGGGAAGGAATTCAAAAGTTGTGTGGAAGATGTGAGAACGCTTCTGCGACGTGTGACAGAAACCCTGTTGAACATTCATTTGGTCTTCAATCCGAATGTACGGCATGTCCCGAAGGATGGGTACTGAATAATTTTAACCATAAATAGATAGCACTTTAGGGTAACGTATCTAGTGTAACTGCAATAGGGTTCAATGGGTACTGTGCTTCACACAAATGTAACTTATCATCTTGTGTATGAAGATTTGTTGCGATATTAGTAATATATTTAATTTGTAACGGTTTCTCAAGTAAAATTCTTTTTTACTTGTTCTTAAAGTAAATTTTCATTATAAGGTGAGCAAGCATAGAAATTGTTAAAGTATTCTTCTGTCCGAGTGTTTCATCTGCTACGTATAGATACAATACAACCATGACAGTCTTTAAGGACGATACCATCGTTATTTAGTTAAAATACGCTAAAAACATTTCAAAGTATCACGAATATTTAACTGTGAGTCGTATGAAATCGTAGATATTGCTATGCATGTTAAAATATCACTTTTTAACCACATAGTTATGCGAGGATGGATACGCAACGCCATGTGACCAATTCCACTATGCCGCGTGTACGAACACAACATGTCCAGCTTCATGTACACATTGTGAATCTGGTTACTCATGCTTAAGCGGAATCAGAACAATTTGCCGACCTGGATATTACTCGGATGGCAATGTGGGTACGTAGAAAACATTATGAAAGCCTACTTTGTCAGGATATAACTTTATAGCGTGAAAAAACATCGAACGCATTTAAGAAACTATCATTTAATCGGGAAAGTTTCAAACACACACCCACACCGCTGTCGATATGAGTTTTGAAAAATTAATACTGTTTACAGTATGAAATAGCTATAGCAACTATTCATCTTACAGAACATTGTACAGCGTGCGATCCGGGTACATTCCAAGACAGTTATGGACAGAGCTCGTGTACAGTCTGTGACCCTGGCTATTACAGTGGCAAAGCAATGAGTACATGTGAGAGATGCGAACCCGAAGAATATAGTGACGGCACTCAATGTGTAACATGCGCAGATTCCACAGAATGTCCTTGTTTAGATAATGATAAGTGTTATGATGACTCTTCATGTTACAATACAGGTTACTTTTTACTCACATTATCATTTAATCAAGCATATCTTCTAGTTTAGTTACCTGAGCACGAAGTGTTCATGGGTGAGCATTATTTACCACTTGTCTGTAGCGCTAGAGAATATACAAACACTCTTCAAAAGTCTTCTCTAAAACCGTATGATCAACTTTAACCAAAAACAAAAGTATGACCAATGGCAGGTCCTCTTCTTTAATTGTTTAAATCGATTCACTGCACTGAATAAAATGCAAAAGTTAAAATTAGAATAATTCTAAAAACACACATCTCATAATCCATCTTTCCATTATATTGCACAGTCGTATATTTGAACAGGCTCTTTAAATTACAAACACTCTTCCGCTCCCCTGCATATAAAGGCAATTAAGTTGGAACAGTGAACCTTACATTGACATTTCCTTGGCGTCGTTAAAAAATGCCGCAAATTCACATAATGCCTGACATAAGTGTGTATAATTGTTTTCACAAGTATAGATATTTCAGCATAGTTCTGCTTGCAAAGCTATTTCCTCTTTACAAAATTGTTATACAAATATGATTTCCATGTCACAGATTTTAGATCTCGTCCTTTACTGCTCCACAGCATAACCAAACTTTTCACGCGTATTTCTCGTTCTTGTGTATATACCCACAAGAATGTGCTGTCAACTTACGTTAGCGAGTAATGCTATAATTTTCGTCTTCATGTCAGAAAAGTGTTCAAGTCTTGTAAATTGTGACGCTACATGTGCCTTAGGTAAAATTGATGAAATACATGTTTACGTTTTATTTCATCTTATGATATGATGTTGAAGTTAAGTTTTATACACATTGTTATACTCTCATGTTTAATGCCTCATAGTCTATTGGGTGTTATATTGCTTGTAGCACTTACATTGCCAAGAAAGAGTTATTTCGGAGAAATCGTATGATATTCATAGGACAACATTTCCATTATTTTTGAAAATCTTCTATTGAACCACATGACCTGGAACTTAGATATTTGGCATGTAGCATAACATTGTAGACCTCTACCAAGAGTATTTAAATCATTGCCCCCGGGTCAAAATTAAAACCACCCGGTTGTTCTTCCACATAAGTTTGTTTATATAGGAAAAACATTAAAATATCCCTGTCAAAATCAAAAGGCCCAGACCTTAGATATTTGGCATGTAGCATAGTTTATACGAAAATCTAATTGCACTTGCAAGATCAAAAGCTAATAAACCTTTTGGAGAGCGGTTATTTTCTAATAATGAATATATACATCTTTACAATATTTCTATATTTAATAACATAGTTATTGAATGTGTGTACTTAAAGTAATAATTGGACATCGGTTAATCAAAGAGTCTTACTTAATCCTCATTTAACTCAGGTTCTGGTGGATATGCATGTGTCACATGTGGATCTGGTTTAACTGGAGATGGTGTAACATGTACTGACATAGACGAGGTTTGTTGTCAGCAAATTCAATTCCCTTCATAAAAACAATCTAGAAATATATAGAATCCATATACGTTTTTTTTAAATATATTTGTTAAGTTTTACTACCTACAGTAGTACAAGGAGAAACGCAACTATGCATGTTTTAAAAGATAGAACAAAAACTATCAATTAATCTTTGAATTCATAATAAAGTTATAGTAAACACACTAGTGTACAGAAACACTAAAATGAGTAAATGATTGATAATTTTCCAGACGCATCTTAAGTGATTTCTTAAATCATTTTGCAATTCTCCATAAAGTCAAAGATTATTATATTTACAAAATCATTATATACAAAAGCTTTTGAAATTTTCATACGATTTCAATATGCTTCAATTCACAGTTGTCATCTTAAGGAAATTGTTAAACTTAGTAAGAAATTGTTAAACTTAGTAAGAAATTGTTAAACTTAAAAATCTAATAAGAAGGTCCTGGAAAATGTTCCCATATTTCGTTAAGGTAACTCCCGATTATTGACAACTTATATTTTTATTTATTCTTAAACCAGCTTATCTTCTTTTAGACAGATTTGATTGGATTCTTAATGTCGAATGTGCTGCTGATAAATGTCAGAATTTATATCATGTGTATTTTTAGCAGAATATCGAACACCCGTTAGTACCTCATATTTTCATTTTCTTCTTTAGTGCACTGTTTATCAACCATGCTTTCAAGACCGTTGTATAAACACTGAGCCTGGGTACCAGTGCCTGGAATGCCCGGATGGATACACCGGAACTTACGAAGATGCGTACGCACATGATAAGCATTTGCGAGTGTTTCAATATTTGAACGTTGATAGGTCAAACGTGACATATCAAGAATGCAACGACATAGACGAGTGTGCCACAGACAATGGGGGATGCGATCCTC
This sequence comes from Saxidomus purpurata, assembly GCA_022818135.1. NCBI lineage: Eukaryota > Metazoa > Mollusca > Bivalvia > Venerida > Veneridae > Saxidomus > Saxidomus purpurata. Next base: position 31,554,747 of record JAFMSR010000010.1, read on the forward strand.
TCATGGAATGTATTAATACTGTGGTTAGTTTATGATATCACAAGTGTATTCACTTTATTGTTACAGTAGGCTATATAATTATGATTTTGAAAAGCTATTAAGTGAACTGTGTGACTGTAAATATATTTCCTTTCAGAGTTTGCAATATTTTTTTTAATCATCAAATTGAATACATCACAGGGTTGAGCATTTTATTTTGAGTTTTAAATGTCATCAGAAGCGGTTGTATAAGAAAAGTTTCAAAGAAGGTTTTATAAAACCTAATACTTCTATTTCCTGTAAATAAGCAAAACAGCGCTTGTGAACTACAGTTGTCATAATTTTTTTTCTCATGTGCAATTTATCTTTATAGTCATTAATTCAAATTAACATTGTGAGTATTAATTCATCTCTACAGGGAAGCTACTATTGTGGATTCTGCATGTCTGGTTATCTGGGAACAAAAAAGAGTGGTTGCTACCTCGATAATTTCTGTGTATCTGGGACGCATGACTGTACTTCCAATGCTGATTGTGTTTATTTAGGTCCTGCACAATACAAATGTGTGGTTAGTTGTTATATTTACTAAAATCTCTCACATTTTCATTCCATTATTACTTCTTTCCTCAGTTTTCTTTGCTCTCATTGGACAAATGTTTGTTTTCTTTCTTTTATTAAGATAAAGGTATTGTTTACATATGTAATATATTGATAAGGATTATAAATATTGTATATCTAAAGTTTCATTGGAATTATATGTTAAACACACAAGTGTTTGTCCTCAGATTTTATACGGTTAGCTGTGTCTTTATAGTGCAAGGTCGGATACGCTGGGAATGGTAGGGTTTGCGGCACAGACAGCGACCATGATGGCCATCCCGACACGGCAATTTCATGTATTGACTGGGGATGTAAGACGGTAAGTGATTGTCACAAAGGGAACTATTGCGATGTTTTCTAAGCGTTAACAATGTTTTATTCAAGTGAAAGAAGGGATATTTAAATTGTATTGTCCGTTGGGTTGTTATTTTGTAACTCATTCATTCAGATTGTAACTCAGTCAGGACTTCGGTCAAAGTCATCTTAAATGGTGGATAATGAATCAACAGTTTGCGCCTAAGTCATATTTTTGTTTTTATTTGTAGGATTTCATTTACACTCCACGCAATACTACGGTATTATAGGAATGTTTGTCGACCAAGACATACACTCAAGTGTTAAAGTCATTCAAATAGCAGTTTTTTTCTTCACTTTTTTTCAGTCGAACTCGTGTGTCGTTCTATTTACTCTCCGTATAAAAAAAAAATGAAATATTTTGTTTATTATTGTTATTCATGGTACACAATGGAAACAAGGTTAAATTCATTTTCCCTTTTTGTGTGTTTTTGTGCATACCATGGTCTAGAAGATATGTATGATTATAAATAGTATGTTTGCCATTGGTAACTTGTTATATCATGCGTCTGTTTTATATGTACCAAAATTAGTCTTTCCATGTATGACAGTCACGCAAAAGAATGGTCCTCCTTTCCCTTTAAAGCATTCATATACTTTAAACTGAATTGCATTGCCATCGTAATACTAGTTTGATAAATATTACATTTTAATTAAGATATTTGCATGAAAAGTCTTGTTATTTCAACTATTTATTTCAATAAATTCTACTTTTGCTGAGTTTAAATGATGCAATACAGTGTCTACATTAATGACATTCAATTTGAACTTTAGGACAACTGTAACGATGTTCCCAACAGTATGCAGGAAGACACAGACGGTTTGGGCTGGGGAGATAATTGTGACCCGGACGATGATAATGACTTCAGAGATGATAGTCAAGTTAGTTGGAATTCTAGCCTTCGAAATTTAAGATATTCTATATCGTCTTTTCTTGTTGCCTTTCTGCTATAAATACCCAACACTTTTCAGGCTGTCTCGTTGAATGAAGTCACAAAATCGCGATTCTGCATGATATATACTAGAAACTTTTCATTGAAAGTACACTATATCTAGTCACTTTTGAATGCAGCGATACTCTTTTATAAACGTATGGTGATGATTCACAAGCAAAAGGAACAGTTTTATTGGATAAGAATTTTGACTTTTTTCAACATTAGAGTGTGAAACATTTTTTAATTATTTTAACGAAATTGATATTGCTTGCTCTAATTTTTACAAAAGTTTTAGGGTCAAAACTGAAATAACGCATTTGCAGAGAAGTCCTCAATCAAATCAATAACGCAATTTTCATCCCAAAATGTATAATGTCGTGGGTTTTTTTTCAGGATAACTGCCAATTTGTTGTAAATACTGATCAGGCGGATTCGGACGGTGATGGACATGGTGATGCATGTGACAATTGTCCAAGTGATAGTAACGCTGACCAGGCTGATGCTGACGGTGATGGCGCCGGCGATGACTGCGATACAGACGACGACAACGATGGTAAAAAGAGAGAAATGAATTGCTAAACATTTAAATTTAGTAGGTAAAATACAGAAAGAGCATAAAGCTGTCTGGTGAAGATTAGTTCACATAAGAATATGAAACCTGCTTTAAGCTGAGTTGACAGCTCATGACAAGCAAGTTTTCTTTCTCTAGCGTGTACGTTTGCTTGTCTGTTGTAAGGAAGAAGTAAGTTTCTTATTGCATGTATGTTATATGTGTCCGTGTGCGTGCATGCACATGCATGGCTACACTTGCGACTGCTACATTTAAATTGCAGTATGAGGTACAGATCATATGATACACTTGAATAAACACAGGGTTTTATTTCTTTCACAGGTCTTGTTGATGGGTCAGATAACTGTCCGCTTGTCGCTAACCCTGGACAAGAGAACAGTGATGGAGATAGCTGGGGCAATGCCTGTGATAATTGTCCTAACGATGACAATGAAATTCAGGCAGATACAAATGAAAACAATTACGGCGATGCATGTGATGCTGTTGGGGCGACAAATATAGACGAGTATGACATAACTGCTTTACTCTTCATACTGTATCGATTTTTCACGGAATGAATTCGTTTTCAAACATGATTTCTCTTTTTTCAAATTGCATTATTACTTATCATAAAAGTGCGCACGCATAATATACTTTTTATCTTTTATTTTCAGACAACGCACTGCTTGATTATATATTTTGTTTTTCATTTGTAATTGCTATATTTCTCTTTTGCAGAGATGGTGACAGCATACCAGACACGTTTGACAACTGTCCTTCCTACATGAATGCTGATCAGTCAGATATAGACGGTGACGGTCAAGGTATGTTGCGTTATATTTAAATATGTAAAGCATGTACATGAAGAGGATAAACAAATCAAGATAGCTGTTATAGACGGAGGTACATAAGCTCATCTTAAATAGTTACTTTATATATTCTGTAACCGTACGGTAATGGTAAACTTTTTTGCAGGTGATCTTTGTGACACCGATATGGATGGTGACGGTGTTCTCAACAATGCAGACAATTGTCCGTACTATTCAAACAGTGATCAGACAGATAGTGATGGCAATGGAGTTGGCGATATTTGTGAGACCGACTCTGATGCAGATGGAACAAATGATAAAAATGATACTTGCCCATACAATCCTGCTTTACAAGAAACTTCTTTCAAAGACTATTTCACTGTGAATCTGGATCCTTCACTTACTACGACGGAACCGGTTTGGTTAGTGAAGAACAATGGTGGAGAGGTGATGCAAACAGCAAATACCGGCATGCCCACAATGCTTATTGGTATGAATTGTATATTTCTTACTCTTTTTCAATTTGTTTGACTTCTGAAAAACGTGATTGATCTAATATTCTCAATGGCAAATGATGTTTTTGACAATGTTGAAGAAATCTAGTAATACTGGTATTTGACGCTTTGCATAAATGACATTACAAATTGAATGTTCATCGTATGATTTACTGCTTTATAAAAGTAAATCAATTCTACCCAAACATTCTATTTAGAATGGATTCTAGCTTATCTACTTTAATTTACTTCCGATATGAGAGAAAACATATAAATTTAAAGAATGAAGTGTGTTTTAGAACTGTTTTCTTATTACAACACAAGTTTTAATAGTTTCACCAAATTAGCAGCTATGGTCTCCTCATATGACAGTTACACCACTTGTACCTCGTATTTTCTACTGAAAATGTAATTTCCAATATCAAACCTAATCTAATATGACTTTGGTATTTGTCTACAGTAAATTGGTTTAAGCACTCGGAAAAATTAGTGGAATTTCGGATATGGTGAAGCTTAGTTGTGATACAAATGGCGGGGGAAAGGAAGGGAGTGAATTGAAAGTGATCGATTCCCAGGTCCTTAGTAGCTACGCCAGTCCAAACGTTAAAGAGTCGAAATAATCTACGGTTTGGAGTAATTTATCGAATTTGAAGCATTTCCTGTCGGTACTGTGCCAACGGAATATGTCACACAAAATTTTTGGCACATTGCTTCAAAGGAATGCTTCTTTTTCGATAAAACAACTCCAAAAAATTGATAAATTCTATAATCATTAGAGTTTGTTGTAAATATATAACAATCCTTGTTTCTAGAGATTTTGATAGTTTAGCTATTGACCAATTTCTGTATCTTCATTTATTATTATGGTCTTAATTTAAGGGTTCTTGAGTTTTTAGTTTAGTTATCAATAAATTTGTGAAAGTCTAAAGTTGTTCGCACATTCAATGGATTCAATGTTTTGTTTTGAGCATTTGCAGGAACGAAGGCAGAAGACATGCTTTCTCAAACATTATTTAACTTTGGAAAAAATAACCAGTTCTAAATTTTCAGCTTTGACAGAAGTAGATAAAAAAGAAATGGTTCTGCTGCTTTTTGGAATATGTAAAACATGAATTCAATTTCAAAGGATTGTTTCTACAGCTAACATGATATTTTATCTACCAGGAGAAAATATGATACATAAAAGCCTCATACATCTGTTAGCAGATGTATCATAACAGCAACATGTATTTAAATATATCAAATACCCGCGTATGTTTTACTTTATTATTGTACGTAATACATTTACAAACATTTCAATTCTATAATTAAAGGTACTCAATCTTATGGCGCAATAGAATACAAGGGAACATGGTACGCTGACAATAGTGATGCTGACGAGTATTTCGGGTTTGTATTCGGCTATGTTAGTAACAGAAAATTTTACTTGGTAATGTGGAAAAGAAGACATTATAACTACAAGGACGATGCTGATTCTACTTACAAAGGCGGTATCCAAGGAGCACAGATAAAGGCAAGTGCTAAGACAACACATTTTATCGTTACAAAGCATTGCTCTTTCATATGTATTTTCTTTAATGAGAAGGAAGGGATGCAATTCAGAAATTTGAAATTGAAAAAACAAAAGAGTTGAATTTTGAATTAAACTTGGGCATTTTTAGCACCAGGAAAAGGTGGTGTACAAAAGGTAGAGGAAAAAAGCTACCCAATACACCAAACCTTCCCGCTACCAGTAGAAAAAATAACTTTCCAAAATATTTTCTTTTTGACTGGGAGAGTCAATTTAAGAAAAGAACAACGCATGCAGGAGTTGCTCCCTTCCACTGCTGAAATCTCACCAACATCAACAGCGACACAACAACACATTTTTCAGTCTGAGTTTTTTATATCTTAAACACCAATTTCAAATAGTATGCGGCATAATCATTGTTTAACACATTTAAATGCACATCAACCAAAAATTGCATTTATAAAATTGTCACCAAAAATGCACTATGTGCAGTAAGATGCGCATAATGTCACTTTAATCAAAAAGTGTTTCTGACATTTTGACAAAAAGACGCATGATATTATGATAAGATAAACGGTATGATTGACTTTTTATCTTTCAATAGTTAGTTGATTCTTCAAGTGGACCAAGTTCTACACTTGCGGAAGCCTTATGGCACAGTTATGACACTGTCAATCACGTGACAATGATTTGGCAAGATCCGGATATGACTGGTTGGGAACCACTAACCTCGTATAGGTGGCATTTGACTCATAAACCGACAACAAGTTATATCAGGTAAACCTGCAAAGTGCACGGCATGTATTTTCCATCATTTTAATACCACGTGCACATAATATGCTAGTATTATGTTTAAAATTATATGTTCAACTTCATGTTCCTATTCATATTTATGTAATAGCCGAGTTACCTAAATTTCTGTTATTTCAAGTTTGGACTTTAGTCAGTAGTCTGCTGCAAAACAAATGTCTCTGACCTATACGCGGTCTTAACAGCTTCACGTTCTACTCAGATCAATATATTAGTCATTAGGGTTTCTATTATATGTGTTTAAGAGGATATTACTTGCAAATTATGCATTTATTGTTCGACTACTATTTAAGCATCTTGCGCGTCAATCAACTAGAAAACGGTCAAATAAATGCTATAATTAATAAATAAGAAATAAATTGTAGCTTACAGATTTATCAAGGTACGACTCTTGTTTGTGATTCCGGAGACCTGTATGATTCAACTATCTCTGGAGGACGAGCTGGCGTTTTTCAGTTTGGAGAATTTTCTGCAATCTGGTCAAATCTTCGAATTGACTGTTTAGAGCATACAAACAAAGGACTGTATTTGGATGGTTATGATGATTATGTTGAACTTAATGATGTCGTTTCACTAGGAATGGAAAACAGGTACACTACTTCATCAAAACCTTTTGAAATAATCTACTAAATAACAAACATCATCTGTTCACTGTGGGAATCATTTGAAAGGCACATTTTTTAATAAAGCAGGTATTAATTAATAAATTAAAGACTCTAGGGTCTGTGTCACATTTTACGTACTTCAGAATTGTTTCTCATTCTAGCATGATGATTCTCTTACTTTAGTTTTACTCTGGAGGCATGGTTTTCATTGGAGACGGGTTATACAAATGGTCCGTACCCGATACTGTGTACGGAAGAAGGAACTGTATGTATGTCTATAGAATCAGGCCAAGTTCAATGTAACTATGGTGACTCAAGTGTGACGTCAACAACTACGCTAAGTGCAGATCGGTGGTATAATGTCATGTTTCGTCACAGGATAGAATGTAAGTGAAACATACGGTACATTTATTTCGTTTCAGAGAATGGTATCGTTTTCCTTTATTTGTTTTCTTTGTGGAAACTTGCACATGTTTAGCCACTTTGCTCCCCGCCTCCATCGACGTATTTTTATTCAGAAATATACGAGAAGCGTGTGTCAACTTATGAAAGTATATGTTAAAACAGTTTGATTATGCATTACGTCAAATATTTAAAATCGATCCCGTCGGGATATAGAGGCAAGTCAAGCCATAGGGGATGTTTCACCCTAACATTATTTACCATGAAAGATTAACAGTAATGAATATCTTTTCTCTGCATTTGCTGTTACGTTATTCAATTATTTCTTCGAAAGAGATAACGTTTAGATATTAAGTTGTGGAAAGGTTGACCAGATCCCTTGTTCTGTTGGTGTATTGCAACACAAGAAACCCTGTTCAAAGAAAGCCACGACTTTCATATAACATGCAGTTAAACTGTTTTGTGTGTGCTGGTATTCTGAGTTCAAGTGAGAGAAACTAATTTGAGTGTGTGAAAGCCGATGGACAAGACAGCTTTTAAAAAGACAGCCTATGTCAGACCGACTTACTCTGAATTTGCATTTGCCCAACTTGTACATTAAAACCACATATTTGTCATTTGAGAGATTTTTTGATCAAATGTTTATGTTTTACAATTACACTGATTCAGAAATCCTTTTTTTATAAAAAAAAAACTGATAATGACGGTGCAGTAGTTGGAATAATTATACTTCAACACTCTCAATAAGCTTGATTCAGCGTATAACATATGTCTGAGGACTAGATCAATATTCTTTACGCTTGTATATCTCATTTAAAAATTGTAATTTTTCTTTTCATTTCATTTTCAGCTGAATCAATATCCATTTTCATTGACGGCGTAAACGTAGGGACTACAACTGGCGTTCAGAATTTAAATTTTGTATGTGAATAATTATATATATTTATTTATTGCCAAACAATAATGTAATGACTATGCCTATTTTCGATTAATGTGAAACTATATTATTTACTTAATAGATAAGAAGATATACATTTGTATACAGTTAACATATTTTTGTTTTCATGTCTAACTCTCTTTTCTTTAAAATATGTATACCGACCATTTCTCAAATATTTCTTATTGAACTTTCTGATACAGACGGACATATCCAGTGCCACCAATCTGACAATGTACATTGGTAAACAAAATACAACTTTCTTTCGAGGAACTATTGACGAGGTAATTATTTCGCCATTGATCATTTCCATTCAACTTTTGATACTCTAACATAGAATAGATAAAAACGTATGACTTAAACTTTTAGACGAATATATTTTAATGATAGATCGGTCTAAAATTAGCTGTTACACAAAATATCACTAATACTTGCCTTTTGCAGGTTCGCATTTACAGTGAGGGTATTCAAGATGACGAAATAACAGAACACATTAGCCTTGTGTCAGTAGAGATACCTGTTCTTAAGAATTATGGAACCTTGCACTTCCGCATGGAAGATTCAGCATCGGCTACAACACTCGTTAATTCCGGACTTCTGACAAGTGCAACTGCAAATATAAACGGCGGATCATTTGTTGAAGTAAGTTTTCAAATGTTATGCCTGGTAACTTATACACTATACTAGGTAACATAGTCCTTCAAATTTGTGCTGAAATTCACACAGATACCTTTGCTACGGTTATATCGAAAACATTAGGCAGAAAAATAAATAATTATATATTCATTGCATGTGGGTAAATTAAAAAAATGTTTGTAATGTTAATGTATTCAAACTACTGTATAACATGAACATGTAGATGAAAGCAATGATTCATTATGAAATCTCTTGTTTATTTTCAGAGTTACCAGCAATACCAGCAGTTCAGTATTGCCTACCCCAACAGCAGATAGATGACAATTTACACAAACATTATACACGGAACAGTTTTTGAATGGATATCCATTAGCTATATTCTGTTGTACTTGCTTGAATATTGAATAGACTGTTTAACAACCACGTGATAGATCGTGTATCGACATTTAATGACAAACTTACTTTCACCAATTTTAATATCAAGTTTATCAAGAGTATGTCGTTTTTAAAAAAGATAAAATTTCCAGTTGTCTTCTTTCTATTTGTTTTGAATCTGTGTCTGCATGTACAATTCAATTTGTCTCCATATCTATATCTCTATAATAAAAGCATGGGTATCTATGCTGTTGTCATTTCTATGTATAGCTGACGATCGCATTTATTTAGTGAGTAAGAAACATGAAAACTAATTTGTGAAATATTTATTTATTATACATTTCGTCATTTTACAAAATATTTGTTTCCTATGATGGCATAATACTGCCTACGTAAGTTTAAAACATGGCGATCAAGTACATTACGCGAAATATGTTCTCGCGTTAATCATTTAATAAGTTAAAACGTTTCACGTTATCTAATTATCGGCCATATTTAAAAATGGCGGATGAGTTGATTTTCGCCTTATGTAATCACTTAGTAAATGGATATTATGAAAATATCTCGCGTTATCTATTTATTTTCAAATATGGCGGATAGTTAGATAACGCGAAATATATTCACGAATACCGCTTAATTAACACGAAAGTCATTTAACTAACGTGTTACAGTAATATGCCAACATAGTCTCCGTTTTGCTTTCTTGTTATCAATAAACTGTTATGTATTATGTATCAACTTTGATATTGACTGATTTAACCTCATTTCGTTTGTCTTTTCTTGTTTGATATCAACAAAAACCAAATTTCAGCGATAACTGTATTAACTTACATACGAATCGAGACATCGGTAAACTTTTAAGCGACAAATTCATCGAAAAGATTAGCTAATATGGAACGCCACAAATGTCTTATGTTGTCCAATTTCTTTTTGTCTTGTCCACACCGTGTCTTATTATGTCAAATTGTTGCGTGATTGTGTCAGGAAGTCGGGTCATTATGTCCACTAATCATGTGATCTTGTCAATTCATTGTGTGTTTATGTCAAATAGCCGTGTTGATTTGTCAATGTGTGGTGTTGACTTGTCCACTATGCGTCTTATTATGTCAAACAAACGTGTCATTATGTTAAAATTGCGTGTTATCATGTCCATTTATCATGCGATCTTGTCTTTACAATGTGTGATTATGTCAAATGGCCTTGTTGATTTGTCAGTGTGCGGTGTTGACTTGTCCACTTTGCGTTTTATTATGTCAAACAAATGTGTTATGTTAAAAGGGCGGGTTATCATGTCCACTAATCATGTGATGTTGTCTATACAACGTGTGATTATGTCAAATGGCCGTGTTGATTTGTCAAAATGTAGTGTTGACTGGTCCACTATGCGTTTTATTATGTCAAACAAACGTGTCATTATGTTAAAAGGGTGTGTTATCATGTCCACTAATCATGTAATCTTGTCTAAACAGCGTGTGATTATGTCAAATGGCCGTGTTGATTTGTCAATTTGTAGTGTTGACTTGTCCACTTTGCGTCTTATTATGTCAAACAAACGTGTCATTAGGTTAAAAGAGCGTGTTGACATGTCCGCTTATCATGTTATCTTGTCTAAACAGCGTGTAATTATGTCAAATAGCCTTGTTGATTTGTCAATATGTGGTGTCGACTTGTCCACTATGCGTCTTATTATGTCAAACAAACGCGTCACTTTGTTAAAAGAGCGTGTTGTCATGTCCACTAATCATGTTATCTTGTCTATACAGCGTGTAATTAATTTAAAAACGCCTTATTGATTTGTCATTATGTGGTGTTGACTTGTCCACTATGCGACTTATTATGTCAAAAAACGTGTCGTTATGTTAAAAGGACGTGTTATAATGTCCACTAATCATGTGATCTTGTCTATACAACGTATGATTATGTCAATTGGCTGTGTTGATTTGTCATTGTGTGGTGTTGACTTGTTAATACCGTATCTTAATATGTCATCTAGCTCAGAATCTTTTGCAAGTCATCCGCCATCGTTATGGCTTCGCGCCACTAAATCTTGGACAACATTGATTTTAAATTCCGCATCTCACTACATGCTTTTTGAGCACAGGACTACCTTACTATGAATAATATCAAAATCCTATATTTGCTGCGTCCAAGTCTTTGTAACGCGAAACAACGCGACGCAGTCATATAGGCGTAGTAACAGGATTTGGGCACGAGCCTGCTACCTACACTAAATCTACACTGTTACTGAAGTTAAAGCAAGATAACGAATGCATTTGCAAGACAAAAATTAGGATAGAGTTTTTATCGCCAATGACAAACTTATCAGATTTGACTGTGGATAAAAGATTCAAATAAAACTCAGATTACCTTTCTTTTGACAAATATGTAGGCTAGTTGTTCAAAAAAAAATTGCTAATTATTCTATGCTGTTATTATGGAGATCTCATCTATCCAGGACAGTAGTATGCGAAAGGGAAGTTATATCACAGTTTTGATAATAAAGTTTTTGAGTGATTTAAAGGAAGACCGCTCACACATTCGCAAGAAATATTTTTAAAAAAAAACATAACCATACTTGAACACAGAGGTCCACTACACAATGCTACATACCAAATATCTAAGTTCTATGTACTATGGCTTATGCTTTAGGACAAGCATTTTAAAGATTTTCATATATAAGTAAGCTTATATACCGGTATATACAGCTGTTTATAACATTACATGTTTACATCTTTATAAATTAATTATCATAAATTTTGTGATTTATTATCCTGAGCTATTTACATTTTCCCTGGTTAAAAACATCTCAGTTTTTGTTTTAACCAAGCTAATCTTAGACATATTAATACAACAGAGAAATGTTAAAACACTTCTCTAAGGTTACCCAAAGTTCATAACTTATGTAATATCTAATACTTGACAGAGTTGTCTAATTTTAGCATGACCTAAGATGACCTGGCAATTTTCCAGACATATGCCTTGTATAAAAGAAGAATTATAGAAGCCCCGTGTCAAAGGGTGACTATACTCAAACACTTTACAAATGTCACGAACTAGTACAGTTTTCTCCCGTGGCAGGTCAAAATCCTACACAGCCAAAGGTCCATAATGAATTAAAGTTTTGTAACGACTATCAAAGGATCATCAAAACAAAATACAAAAAAACATCCATCAAGCGGTTTTGGAGAAGATGTCATTTATATTAAAATGTTAACAGACTCCGTACATAAGATGACGGATGAAGGACAGCAGGCGATCTTAAAAGTTCGCTCTGAGCATATGCTCAGGTGAGCTAAACTCGTATGTCAAAAAAGAGAAATATTTATCAAATTGACCGTTTGACTAGTGAAGAAAAGTATGAGGGTCAGATCAAACAACCCAAGCCGACTGGAGAATTAATTGTTAAGGAATTAAAAAAGGCGATTATAATGATATAATTATACGAATAAATAAACTATTTTCTGGGTTGGGTCGTTGGGAGTGTATTTATAAATTAATTCAAAGAAATACAAAATAATATATGTACATATATATAAATAAACATGTTTAGAAGCAAAAAGTATCGTGAAACATATGAAATGACCAATTAGATACTGCTTTAGCACGTGTGTTGGGAAATGGTGTAAAAATAACAAAAGAATGGATGGCACTTCACTATACTGATAGAAGTAGGTATTTCGATTAGCTAAATGATCATTTTGAGATTGATTTCAATGTAAACAAAGTTACTGTTACAGTAGCCAATTGGGCAAATTATGACGATGCTGATCAAATTGCTTTGATCAATAATGCGACTTCAGTAATTGATCATCTTTAAACAGAATGGAAATATTATTTACGACAAGAATAATTTGTAAAAAGTAATAAATGTTAAAAGTTTATTGACATTATAAAAGGACTATGACGAATCAACCGCAAAAAATATTTTTTTATTTTATCAATGTGGTAAATGAGTAGTTTTTCTTTTTTTAAGTTTTGAAAATAATATGTTACCCCCAAGTCAAATTCAAGTAACTATTCAGTTAACAGATGCTGTTGAATTATTTCATAGAGTTGCTGGGGTTAATCTAGGTAGAGTTATTATTATAAAATTAATACTTTTGGTTCAAAGAATTATGATGGTCAAGGAACAATCGCATGACACGCAACAAAGCGAAATAAGTTTTAGAATAACGGCTGCGGTAACCAATTCTAAACAGAAGTTTTGTTTATTTGCAGCGATCTGACAAAAGTAATTCGCAACAATACAATCTTCATTTACTAGATACATTTAAAAAGAATGCAAACAATAATCAAAGCGCTGTGAGCGCTGAAGGCCTGGGGGCTATAGGTTAACTCCCCGAAAAACAACTTTTAACCTACGTGTTCTGCGTTGAATCTTACCTAAAGCGCGGGTCGAAATGTGCAGAGGACGAAATTCAATATATGACACAGAATGAATGATTCACAAATATATGGGTGACAAGGAAGTTTGTTTTATTATGAAATGTACGTTAAATGAAAAATAATCACATAGTCAACATTATAAAATGTTTAAGCCAGTACAAATAATTCGATCTGCGCTATGTACAACTTCAAGCGATATGATCTGATGATGTGGATCGAAAATTATTGTGTACCAATGACAAGACCTTGAAACAGAAATAAACAAAGCAATACCAGCAATGAAATATAAATACAGTACTGTACAATGTGTATAACAGAGAAAACCAAAAATGATTCTGGGTTAACCTTGTAGTTGTAATCAGTGAAACCGTTCACTGGGCCTCGACATGCAGCGTCCTCGATAAATGGCGGGTGAATTTGATCACGTTAGTTCCTTCTCGGGAATGTACGTAAATTATATCTTTTTTTAGAGACATTTATTTTTAGGTAAATATATATGTTATCGTTCGTAAATAACAAAGTTGTCAATGAAATAACATCGGAAATTTGAAAATCAAACTACAAACTCTTATATCGAGCTTCGTACGTTTCCGTAAATTTCCGTAAATATCCGTACTTTTCCGTGATATGCATATGATTATCTTCCGTAATCAGCTAACAGCGCATTAATTTCTAAAACAGAAAAAAATGTGTAATGCAGCCCGTAAGCTATATACCTTCCTGCAGTCGTTTGAAGTTTTATGTACTATTTTTATTTGTAACATTGTTCTTATCATATGCGGCATTCAAACAGAAGATTGATCTGGTCTGTCTTGCACTACTTTCGCATAGCGCATGTTTACAGTTGTTATTCGCACATAGCACGGCTAAAATTCTTGCAGGGTTTGAAATGTGGTATACTAACTTAGGCCTTGGGGACTTTCAGTCCCCAGGCCAAAAATCTGTATGATGGCATCTTTCGACTAGGGATTGGAAATGGGGTCTTTTATCACGAGGCATAATATGCAAGCAGATGTTTTTAATTATTGTCATAAACAAAATGACAAAAAATACTGGAAGCTTTTTTAATACACACAATTCCAAGGCTTTGTTTGGGTTAATTCGTTATAATTTATAAATTTGGTGAGAAGAGATTGCTCTACATCCCAACACATTACATCCAAATGAAATTAAGTGTCCCGCCAGCAGCCAATATTCATTTTTATGCAATTGAAATGTATAAAGAAACAGCTCAATTAAACACCTTTGGCAATGAACCTGTTGTTTAAAAAGAATTTGAATACATATTATATATTATGAGTTTTGTTGAATATAAGTAAGTTTTCCTGAAAAAAGGGAACTTGCTAAATCGTTTCGAGATAAATTCCAGCCTTCTTTTAGATAAAGCAATAATCAGTTGTCTTGGGCTGTCCCTCAATTCTAAACAACTAGATGGGTGTTCAGTAGAACACTTGTGTCACCTTCGTACACTTTGTCAGAATAACCAATAATTTTGTGACAAAAAAGTACAAAAAGGGGCAAATATGACCTACACAATTTAGTGACATCACGGCCCTTTTGCCATAAGCAATACCATTTTTAAGTTTGAAGAAGAAAATTAATATAAAGAAATGGCAAAGTTATGGCCAACGTTAAGTTTTTGTGACGGACGGACGGACAGACAAAGTGATCCCTATGTATCGTCTTTTCTTCGAAAGGGCGACACAAAAATATAATTCAATAACATTTAAAAAGCTTAGAAAATAAAACAGGTATAGATATCGCAAATGGGGGCCAAATCGCAAAACTGCGGTTTTATGGGTGCACTGGCTGGCAGGCAAGTACAGGTGTAAGTAAATTTTTAGGTAATTGTATGATTTATGTTACAATGTACAAACACTAAAACAAATATCATAACACAATATCTTACTCCAAGACCAAAGTAAACAATTAATGGGAACTGGTGTAATTAAATTAACTCAAAAACAAAGACAAAATGGGGGTTCCTTGGGTTTGTTTGCTGCTAGTTTCGATATACCTCAGATAACGTCTTTACTAACTGGTACGGGCATACAGATTGATTCTCAACAAAGACCATATAGACTAACACGAGATACAAAAATACTAAAATTTCAAAAAAGCAAGTGTTTGATATTAGATATTGATGACAGTGTTGGAATTGGAATGTCCTTGGTTTGTTATTATAATAATTACAACTTCGATCTGTTTTGTCTTCCGCCCCCAATACAGGTTTTAAAACATAGACAATGTCTTAAATACAACAATATTCGATATCAAGACAAAACAAGTGTTCTGTGTGGGTTTTATTAATTGTTCTTTACTAAGCAAATGCAGAAAAATGCACCATTGCATAATTTATTGTAAAACATATTGGATATCAATAATGCTGCGCAGAATGATTATTTTATAAACAAATGATATTAAAAGCTTAATCGATATTTCTAATGTTACCCTTGTAACCAATCGTTTAGATTGAACAAATTGCGACATCTGTGTCGTTTAAAACGTCGTGAATAGTATTCAAAAGGAGGGAAAGTAAAAAACGGTTTTGTTTAAGTATGGTTCTGGAGGGTATTGAAAATTCTCGCGAATGTGTGAGCGGGATTTTTTTAAATCTCAAAAAAAACTTTATTTGCAAAATTGTGCTATAACTCTCATTTTGCATACTACTCAGGACACTCACCTGAAATTCTTTAGAATCACGTGGAACACTAATAATTGCTTTCAAATATCCCGCTTAAAATAAGTTAAACTATGTTCTCGAGTGTAATTAAGTATAGATGGTTTTAATTATGTATACGTATATATACGCGCCTACATAAAACAATTGTGTTTTAACTAGAAGGACTATAACGTTGGTGTCTTTATTTGTATACAAGACGTATAAAAAGTTTAACATTTTCTATTGCATTTGAAACGGTTAGTCTTGTCTAGGTTCAGTCTTAATACTCTTTATTGTCATTAAGTTGGCATTTTACGAGAGAACGTTGAATAAAACGGTAATTAAATCAAAACACTGAAGGCACTGTAGTGCTTCAGTCTGAAACAAAACTTACATACTTACGAAGCTATGTGCCGTCTATAATTATCGTAATTATTTAATGATAATAATGTGTCTTCTTTTATGATTCAAATATTACTGATTTCCCACTGTTTCCAATAGAAAAGTAAATATTATGTAGTGTCGGTTTTGCCGTTATTTTTCTTTCCTGTGGATCCCGCACATGAAATTCGGCATTATTGAAGATTTGAAAACGTGAGTTAGAATACAGGCAACTCCTATGATATCAGAAATGTAAGTTCGTCTATCAATTTTTGTCTGTTTGAATTTTTTTTATTCCTCGAATCGTAAAAAGATCGTAAAAGCTATGTGTATGAAACTTATGTGAAAAAAAGAAACTTAGTTTGATTTTATCTATACTAATTTTTTATATACTTTCGGTTTTCGAAAATGATCCGTGTCTTGCATAAAGACACTACCATTTTTGGGCACTGGTGGTGTTCGAACCAAGGCTCCTCCGATTATGAGGCGAACGCGCTACCACTTTACCAAGGCGTCTCCACAAAAAGAAACAATGCATGACATCTAATCTTCCTACTTTTGATATAACACGAAAAGAATCTGGATCTTGCAACTATTTAAACAATTTTCGATCTGTGTTTAAGTAAATCCGAATTGTTATGTTTTTGTCGTTATTGAGGAAGTATGTACCTCAAACGCGATATATTTGTATATGACAATGTTGAAAATCACTGAACATGCTTGTTCAATTATTTATTTTATATACATTTATTCCTATTTATACAAGCTATTCGTTGTTGCTACAATGAGAAGGGAGCTAAGGACCTAATGAATTATTCTACCAGAATGCAACTTCAGATCAACTAAATTATATATCGTTTTAATCAAACAATCAGGGTTTGTTAAACTAAAAATAAGATTTATTAGGCAATGAACGCGAACTTGTTGGAGATTTAAGAATTTATTTTTATGAGATGATCAATACCAGATGTGAGAACTTGTTGCGCAGTTGAGTAAAATTAAATAAAAGTAAACATTAATAAAAAAAACGACAAAGCCATAAAGCAGAGAGCTTTGAAATCCCGCTGATAAAGTAGTCAGTCACAACTTTTTTTATAAATGATTGAATTTGTGGATTTGAATACATGTGTAATTACATAAAACGTATAAAATTGGAAATTACTCGTTTAGCTGTTCAAAACTTATAGGAAGGTTTAACTAAGCTGGACTTGTTAAACTTAGTATAATGAAACGAATTGAGATTAAATTCACGCGGACATAATATTGTCTCATTTACGCATTAAGTAACCGTTTACAGAAGTAATTGAAGACACGTAAATATTTATCTATTTTTTAAATAAAATGCCATTTCTAAGTATCATAAGACATTTAAAAACTTAACACTAAGCTCTCTAAATATGTCAGCATGATAAGAACAAACATATAACACAACTGCACGAGATTACTATATAATAAGATTCTTAATAGTTAAGGTTCGATTATATTTCCGTAATTAGTGGCGAATCACATGTAACAAAGTATGGATACAGTTTTGAAACTGTTTGCGCTGATGTTGTTAGTAGGTTCTATACAAACTTGGAGTGGAGATACTTACTTCAACGGAAGATACAGTGCGGACGGTATCAATTACAATTCGGGTAACATAAAATACTTTTGATGGTATCAACTTTGTATTTTTATCTAATTTTTAATTTAAAACTAAACTTTAAGCTTTATCTAACTTTCGCTTTAAAATTAAACTTTCGATATTAAGTAAGTTATTGAAAGGAAAGATAAAATCTAATACTTTAAAGCGACGTGCTCTTTTTGTCCTTCCATTAAGGAAGTAACCACTATTTCAGTCTGTATAAACAAATGTAAATTTTCTCACAAAACACACCACACGATCTGTTTACTCATTAATAAGTAATATATATTGGCGTTGAAAATCATCTGGAGACAAGCAAATTTCAATGTGTAATTTGACTTTCATGAGAATTTAATAATCTCTATATTAAAACAAAAATAATATCATTAACGTTGCATAAAACTAGTCTAAAATTATTGTTGCAGATGATGCGGCTAATGGTCTTTTTGATTCTATTTATGGTTACCTTGCCGATAATCCATACACAAGCAGGGTTTATACCGGGTGTACATACAACCAAAGTGCAGGTGTTATTACATCTTGTAGTGGAAGCAACATGTACGTATATTAAACTTGCATGTCACATGTCGTTCATCGCATTGAATGCACAATTTTATCTTTCTCTTTGTTCCTGAATACGGCTAAACAATTGTTTGAAGTATGATTGATTAGAAAAGCTAATACTTCACGAAACAAGAATGTGCAGTAAATAACGTTGAACAAAATTAAAGGTTTGGTCGCTGATATCAGACTGACTCACATTGGACTGGTTGGATCAAACCGAAACTCAAATCAAGACACCAGAATATATCCTTTGTCCAGGACCAGAATATAAATATGTATGTTGATAGGTTTGAAAAAGTATGCGTTTAGTATAAAAATTAAAGCGACATTATTTGTGAAAACCCCGTCTAGAAGTGCCAGAACAGTAAAATATTCCGGGTTTGTCACTAGGTGGCATGTTTACAGGTATCGCAATTATTT
The DNA here is from genome assembly GCA_022818135.1 of Saxidomus purpurata. Lineage (NCBI taxonomy): Eukaryota > Metazoa > Mollusca > Bivalvia > Venerida > Veneridae > Saxidomus > Saxidomus purpurata. The sequence goes on from JAFMSR010000010.1 coordinate 31,573,783, forward strand.
TGAAAACAAGTCTTATTTGAGATGCATTTTAAAAAGTCTGTATAAAACATCGTACAAATAGAATTGGAACGCTAATGCAACATTTGACAAACTATCATATATTATGTTAAACCTCTGTTTGTAACAAAAAATGAATTTCATGTTTGGAAAGGAATGGGAAGTGTTTACTAGATATATAATGCTACTACACACGAATTAAAAATAATATCTTTAAGGTACTATTAAAACAACCATGATTATAATGTAGGGTTAACGCACGTTTTTCCGTGTTATAACATCTGCAGAATCCCGAGGGTGGTTGGTGCCCGAGCCCGTTAGGGCGAGGGCACCAACTATCCCGAGGGTTTCTGCAGGTTTTATTACACGAAAAAACGTGCGTTAACGCTATTCTAGCATAAATAACATAAAAAATCATTAAAATAAAAATGAAATAGAGGATAATTGTTGGTTTCGGTGTAAGATCACGTTATAATTTCACCGAGTGAGCACCAAAAGTGATATTTTCACGAGTGGCGCAGCCACGAGTGAAAATAACTACTTTTGGTGTTCACGAGTGAAATTAACGTGAAATTACACCGATACCAACAATTTTTCTGTTTATTTTATGGTTAAAACTCTATTTTTATTGAGTTTGTTTCTATAAAACATTGAAAATCGCGGGAAACGTCATCAGAAAACATAGAACAAATGACGTCATTTAAACGACGTCATCGTCGCATGGTCTCCAGCATAAATAACGCTCGGTATACTTTTTGACGTAAATCCGGGCTAAAGAGTGTAAAAACAGTGAAAAATAAAAATGGTAATCCACTGTTTCAAAACTGTGGATTATCACTTTTATTTCACTGAGAAAACTCTATAATTCACTGGAAAACATAAAATAAACGCTCTTACTGGTACGACGTTCAATAATGTGCGGGACAACGTCCGTGTTGTTTACGTCAGATTTATGACGTCACCAGAGGTTTTTAAGCCCGGCACTGTTGACGCCGTACATGATATAAGACTTGGGAGACAGGTCCATTGTTTACAACGGCCCTGTACTGCGCATAAATGAAAACGGGTTATAACGGCGCGTGAATCTCCCCGTTAACACACGTTTTTTTCTCCTGTTAAAACACCGGCAAAATGGGCAAAAACAGCACATTTTATGCTAGAATATAAGTACATGATGGAAGTTGTATACATAATGTATTTTAATTTCCTTATTGTCAATGTAGAACCTGTATTTTTCTCGTTACAGAGTGTTGGCGAACCTTGCCTTTCCAAATATTACTGCTGGAGTCTTCCCAGAGACAGCAACGTCCATGTAATATACGTTATTTGTATAATTCACTCAATTTGCATTACAACATTTCTATATAATGTTGTAGGAATTTACACTGGTATTGATGTAATAAGCCAATTGTATAATCAATCATTAGATATGAATTTTATTTTGTGTACACAGACAGAACATGAAAAATGGTAGGCTCGCTATGAACAGGAAAAACAAGATTTATATTTTTAGTATTTTGCCGGTACGGACAGGTGAATATTAATTAAGTAGTACACGGGGATGGTGAAGCGAACGATTTGTAAAGTTTAAATTATAAGATTACCAGATATACAATAGCTCCATTGCTCGATTATTAAGTCACACTAGCATACTACGCTACGAATATCTTTCTGTCATTTGTTACATTTCTTAGATATATGTAGCCGATAGACGTTGTCGTTTTCATGTCTTTGTAAACGTCCGTCGAAAGAATCTGTGTCTATATAATGCCATCAAAACATAAAAAGTTGGTATGTGCTAAACGATTTAAGTAATACTTTAGATTTCTGATATTCAGCTGCATTCTTAGTTGACATAATTTTTCAAAAACATTTTAGACTAAGAATGTTTTCGCTTACAAATAACTAAAACGCATGTTTCCTTTGAAGATGTTGTCTGATACAGGCTTCTCATCGGACCACCATTATGTGTATATCCAGCAATGATATTAAGTTAATAGAAGTAATGACAAGGAATTTATATGCACGGAATCTGGAATACAAATATATTTAACTAATGATCTCTTTGTAGACAAATATGGAACTGTGGAAGTTTTAAGCTTTTTGAAGACAGAACATTCGAGAATTTAACACAGCTGACATACCTGTATGTATCTTGCACGGTATACTATTTAAGAGCATATCGTTGTATATATAAATAAAAGTATACTTCTATTAAGTGCGTTTAAAACACTTATACATTAAATTAAAGGTTGTGACATTTACATTTTTATGTATTATCCGGTTATATTAAGCCGTATATCATTTTATGATAAGTGATTTATCAGATAAAGAAACAAACAAAACAGTTGACTTTGTCTTCGCTGAGAGGGTCCCTTACAAGTTAAATACCACAAGATTGATGATAATCGTCTGAAACAAATCTATGTGACTCTATATTCTCTGCTTCAGGTTTGTTCAAAGGACACTTCTAAATCACGTGCCGGATTTATCAAATACAGCTGTAGTAAATGTGTAGGTATCGACCTCTTTAAATATTCCCTCCATATCTAACCCTTGGCATTGAATTGGATTTTTATGACTATTTCCCTACAAATCATTACTGCAATGTTGTCTATGTGAATTTATACGCCAATTTCCTGGCAACTGAAAATCAAAGTTGACCACAAAATCTTATTTTTACATGGACTAGAACTTAACCCTAAAAATTGTTTTTCGGCTATAAGACACGTGACATTTTATTGATAGTCTACATCCAATGTTTGAAATGTTTTTATAACAATTTTTTGTAGAAACCTTGCTGGAAACAATATTTCAATGGATACAAACAACCACAGAGGCTGGCAGATGCCGTCTACTATTCAGAGATTGTAAGTACAAGAGAAGTGTGGAAAAGAACCATAGTTTTTAGATATTAAACAAGCAGACGGCATGGTCGTTATCATGTTCCATTTTGTCTTTGTTATTGTGCAATCGCTTATCATATAGTTCTAAAACAACTTAAAGCAGAGTACATGTAATAATGTTATACAAACATGATCTTTATATGTTTAATGTGTTTCGTCTCAAATGCAAGGCTACATTTATTTGCTAGTATTGATTTTACATTCTATAATAATAACAATAGTATATTGGTTCCGTTTTGTGCAGTTCCAGTAGATATAAATGTATAAATTCCAGCCTTATGCTTTTAGAGCTTTGATGGACAACCGGATATACTACATACCGAAGAGTATGATATCTGGACCCAACCTCCGCATTGCGTAAGTTACAAGACTGACAGAAAATTAACATTTATTTGGAGTGAAAGTACATTCTCTTGTTGTAAATCGTTCTGATTAAATATCCGGGGAGATTCTAGGGTTGCAGACACTTTCTATTAGCTTTGTCTGCGTTTTGATCAAGTACATATGCTGTTGCCAAGAATGCATGTGTCCTATACTATAATGAAATAGATTTGTTTGAATATGTTATTAATTTACATTTTGTGTTATTTTTCAGGAGCTTTAGTAATAACAACCTAACGCAAATTCAACCGTCAATATTTGGCGACATATCTGCACTTGTTTACCTGTATGTATAATCTAGCCTTTATTGTTTAATTCACTCAGATATTCAACTGTTTTATGAGTTAAAATGAGAACTCATAAACGAGCCCGGTCACAAAAGATATTAGGATATAAAACTTATATGCGATGAAAGCATATTTCTGTCATGCTTTTCAGAAATGCATCTGAATATGAATATAAAACATAATAAATAAAGTATATTGATAAACTCATTGTTTTGTGGAAGTTGTCAGCGTATTTCACGTAATATTTGTAAGGATATAAGCCAAAAATTCATGTTTATGCCTGTGTTTACCAGCTTTCAATCAAGCCGAACATTTTTGTCGGATTTGAAATATTTCGTAACACATATATCTTAAATCAAGGGTGATCATCTTCCGCCATTTTATGTATCGTAGTGATATCAAAAGATATTCTTAACTTGTCCCTCGAAAATGTGTTGCATTGTAAAGTGTATGCTGTATCTGAATTACAACGGAAACTTTTGAAATAAAATGTTTTGTCACCATGTATTTATTATTTTTTTCAAATATTTGTATCGTTTAATTTTGCTTCCTTCGGCAGAGGAATGGATGGCAACCAGATAACCAGAATATCTCAAAACACTCTCGCACCTTTAGCAACAAACAACTTTGTACACTTGTAAGCACTTTTATGTTTGCATTCAGAAACTAAGTTATGAACAATTTCATAACTACAAATGAAAATTCACTGATCGTTTCCTTGACTGTGATTATAGACATACATGTACAAAAATATGTACACAGCAGGAAATAATTCATAGCCATCTGGTCAGCAGTGTATTGAATAATGTATATACATTAGATAACAAGGCACAATATTGGCTGGCTTTCTCACCAATTCGTTTGTAAAAGTGTCTCCGCCGACAAGGAATTCAGATGAAAACTTGGTATCACAAACTTAAGGAAGAATATGCATTCACTGTGAAATTACATTTCTTCTCTTCTGGTGATAACTATATAGAATATTTTATCATGTTTTCCGGACAATGAGAAGAAATGTGTTCGATAATGACTCAAGTAGTATGTAAACAAGTACTTATGGAATATATATTCTATTCATTTTAGGAATCTTAGTAACAACCTTCTTACTTATGTGCAGGCTGGAGCATTCAGTCAGCTGCCGGCGATAAAGATATTGTACGTAAATATTTCTTATTAGAATGTGTATCTGTCTGACACCTGTAACTACTTCAACTGTTGTTCAATGTACACGTACTCAATGTACTCGTGAAAAACATACAGTAAGCTACGATCGAGTATCCAGTATCCGTTCAGGAAATAATACTTTTTAATTTTAAGAAACAGGAAATAAACATGGCAATTTTAAAAATAGGTTAGCGTAAAACTAAATAGCCAAATAATTTTCCAAATTCTACAAATTTGTAGTTATATCGTCAAAATAAGAAAGTTATTGGATTACTTTTTCAATATATTAATACACCCTTATGATTCTAGATTACATTTTACATTCAAGGCAGATAATTCGTTTTACCTTTTCAGAGAGATGCATCAGAACTCGTTGTCCACCGTGCTTATAAACATCTTCTATGACATACCGAATCTAGTCCACCTGTATGAAATAATTCTCAATTACTGTGTAACATGATGCTCATATTAAAGTTCTGTAACAATGTAATGAGTAAATAAAAAGAGCGGCAAACATAAAGACATCAAATATTGTAATCAAATAGAAAATATAGACAATATAAAATTAATAAAGATAAAAAAGTAATGTTATTGATGTACACATGTGAAGATATTACGAACACATTTGAAATGTATATGTTTACTTAATTTGCAGTGATCTTCATAACAACAATATACAGATGCTCCCTAGGAAGTCGTTCCAGAATCTCCCATCTCTAAAAGAACTGCGACTCCACTCGCAAAAGACACCGATGACTTCAATTGCTTATGACGCTTGGAATAACATCGGTGACAATCTTAAAGAATTGTAGGTATTAACAAAGTGATAAACTACCAGAGCAATAATAATATAAATCAACAAAACTATGTTCAATTTAAAAAAATAATTATATGATTTTTCTGCAACTTACTCGTTTAAACAGCTTACAGCAAACAACAAAATAGTAATATCTGCTCATGAGGATGACAGTTAAAGGCTTGTTAATGTGAAAATACTTTAAAAGCCTTTCCTACTTTTCCTTTCAAGGCTCGCAATTTTCTAAATTCTTATTTCTAGATTTGTCAGCGACAATGCCCTGCCAACATTTCCTCATCAGGTATTAGAGGAGTCTGGCCCTTATCTTAATTTGAGAATACTGTAAGTATATCACATACATTAAATTAAATACTTGATCCAAAATTATGTTTTTGGCTTTGAGAACAGTATTTATCACAAATATACTGTCCACATCAAAATTTGCGCTCATCCATAGAGATAGTGTGTGCACTGTTTCAGTTATATCAAAGCCTTGATATTCATAGTTTTCTTCCAGAAACATGATAACGGATGACTTATATTTACAAAGGTTGTAAGCTTTTGTTAGGCTAAAGCTTATCAATACTTATTGGTAATAATCGACTAGACGAATCGCCTAACTTTCTTTTCAGTTCTATTATCCTAACAACATTCACACATATTTTAACTTATTCAGTATTTCAAAATGATTTTTTTCTATGAGACCAGCGACATATATCTGGCTTATGATTGTGGAAAAGGTCAGTAAAACTGTTGTAAATGTGGTCAACAATTGAGAGGTTTGTCTCATAATCTGAAGTCCAATGTGAGATTTTTTGGTCAGTTTCCAACACACACTACAAGCTATTTTCAGGATATTAATCCCACAAATGAGCTACTAACGCTCTGTTCCATATTGTATAGAAAACGATATATAATTATATTATCTTGGCAAATCCTTTTATATGTTTGCTATACAAATTTATAGGAATCCCTCTAGCAATTCAATAATTATGAACTTGTGTTTGCCTTTCTACTAGTGTTTGACTTTCCCTTAACCTGAAACTACTGTTAAAATTGATTTCGAATCTTCAGACATGCTGATAACAATGCAATAACGAATCTAACAGAATTTGGTAAAGAAGCATTTCCAGCCAATCAGTTCGCCTTATACGCTCAGAGGCTAAAGACATTCACACCTTTTTCAGCACTTCCAGTCTTGGAAGACTTGTATGTATTTTGTTCACACATATATGTGCTTGACACAATTCTTTGGAGTATGCAACTTGTCCGTCCAATTATTTCTATAATAATCGATAGTAATATTTCAACGGTATATAAAGTTACTCTTGTCAAACATTTGCGAGACAAAAAGTCAAAAACATACAAGATGTCGTGATCTACACTTGTCGGAAAAGAAAAAGTATTTTTATTTAGATGATAAAATGTAAGACATAATTTTGCTAGAAGCAATTAACCTCATTTAAGAAACTATATATAAATCTTTTAAAACTTTTAATCTTTTACATCTTTGTTATAAAAGAAATTATGTAACTTGGATCAATAAATAAAACAATTACTTTATATACAGTCTTTTTATTTCAGGTATTTACATGATAATTACATTACAACAATCAACACGACGGACTTGTGCGAGCTTCTGAGTCTGACAACACTACGATTGTCATCTAATTTAATAAGAGAGTCAAAAATGGATGTAGACTGTTTTTCTTGCCTTCTTGAGCTTCAAGCACTGTGAGCTTATTGAACTCATTTTGTAAAATGTTTTGAAAATTCTGCTCTAATTAGGAGCGTGACTTTAACCCTAATTTTTGTATTTTGCATGGGTAGCGCTTTGGCAAGCCTGCAATTTTATTTTCCCAAATCTTCAAACTTATCTGTCATTTTATTAGCTCGACTATTCGGAGAATATGGAGAGCTATTACAGTCACTTGTGTGTCGGCGTCGGCGTTGCTTCTTTGGTTAAAGTTTTGCCTGCTAAGTACTATCATGCACATATCTCAGTAACCACTTATGATATTGACTTGAAACTTTGTTCATGTCTTTAGGGGTGTCATACAATCAAGGCAGATAACTCTTGAAAAAATTTAGTACAAATTATGGCCCTTGTTTGACTTTGAAAATTTGGTTAAAGTTTTGCCTGCTAGGTACTATCATGCACATTTCTCAGTAACCACTTGTGATATTGACTTGAAACTTCGTTCATGTCTCTAGGGGTGTCACACAGTCAAGTCAGATAACTCTTGTATAAATTTAGTACTAATTATGGCCCTTGTTTGACTTTGAAAATTTGGTTAAAGTTTTGCCTGCTAGGTACTATCATGCACATATCTCAGTAACCACTTATGATATTGACTTGAAACTTTTTTAATGTCTTAAGAGGTGTCGCACAGTCAAGACAGATAACTCTTGTTTAAATTTAGTGCAAATTATGGCCCTTGTTTGACTTTGAAAATTTGGTAAAGTTTTGCATGCAAGGTACTATCATGCACATATCACAGTAACCACTTATGGTAGTTATATCAAACCTTGCAATAGTGTTCAGGGTAAATTTTGTATCAAACAATTAATTTACCAAAAATTAAATCTATAGTTATAGATTTTGACTTTTTTTATGATTCAACTTTCCTAGTTTATACTTAATAGTTAGCAGAATTTTATTTTGCTATTACACTGATAAAAGTTTTGTTTTATATGCAAACACCCACAATAGTCGAGCGTGCTGTCTTATGGACAGCTCTTGTTATGGTCATAGTATTAGAACAAATTAAGATATCAAGTTTAAAGATCGGAAAGGCTGAATGTTTACATACCAGAGATAAATGACTCTTAACGTATTTTGTCGAATAAAATTTCATTTAAACTCGCTATATAACATATACCCGGAATAATAATAATGTTATCAATATTTTGTATTTAAGGTATCTAGACTCGAATTTGATACAATATGTACCGGAAGCACTACAGTTTTCATCCTTGGTTCCTGCTCTTGCGACTCTGTGGCTGAATGGCAACAAACTGACATTCCTGCAAAAATATGCCTTTACAAATGTTACCACATTATTGAACCTGTGAGTATTTTTGTTCAGCTAGACATTGTAAACACAATTATGTTTGAAGACTCTAATTGTTTAGATGGGGTGTCTATAACAACTATACTGACACACAACTCTAAAATGTAAGATTCGTGACTTAAAAGATACTCCTTTAAAACGAACATCATCATTAAACGAATCTTGAATTACCTATTTATTATGTGAAAAATATAGCTTGTGTGAGCAAAACGCTTTTGACCACAGCAAAACATAATTATATTATTTTTCAGATATTTAGGCAGTAATAACATACTTGCTATAGAAAACAACGCATTTCCGTCCAAGCTAAATACCTTGTAAGTATTTCTGAATCATACAAACTTGAAGTTTTACAAGAATTACTAAATTTACTAAGACTGCAGAATTGAGCATAGTATTTTTTGAATTGAAATAGACTAATTCTGACAGTATAAGACCAAAGCTAGAATTTTCATTTCAGAAGAATTATATAGATATGATATGGCAATGTACGTACTTCCGTAATCATAATAGAGTTCTTTAAAGGTACAAACAAACTAAGTTTTCAAAAACAGATAATGAAAGTCTACATTCAAAACCGAGTTCGTTATTTACCTAAACATTTTTTCCTCCAAAAATACTGATAATAATGTTTTTATTTTCTCTTGATAGGCAATTGGATAACAACGAGTTTCGTTTCCTGCACAAGTATCCCTTCCGAAACCTGTCGAGTCTCACGTCACTGTACCTTCAAGAAAATGAAATTCAGTATATCCCAGATGAGGCGTTTCATGGATGCATATCTCTTGTAAATCTGTAGGTACAGAAAGCGTGAGCTTTTAGGGTTTTCTTTGACCTACTCGACTTCATAATTATGCATAAAAATTAAGAGTATAACGCAACCCTGACATTCAGAGGAATGAATCATTCAATGAGTTAAAAGTATTTAAATCAACCAAATGATAATATCGCAACAATTGATCATTCTGAATATTAATGTATTTCATCATTCTGTCATCTTGTTGGTGTTATTGTTGTTGCTATCAACGCAATGCACCAGGGCTCAGTTGTTGTAATTTACTTTATGGATTTGTTGAGATCTGCAGCATTTACATACTGTTAAACATGAAGTCTTAGGTGGAGTTCTACACATCTCTCAAGTTAGTGCTTCTTTCGTCTCTACTGAACATGCTTCACTGTCTGGTCTTCTTTACTGCAAAAAAGGCTGATGATAGCTGCATTTGCTCTGAAACATATTTGTTTTCGGGTCTTCACCATGTTTGATATTTTATTCAGCTTTAGAGTATATTTAGGACATGCCTTTTTCTTTTTTAATCCTGTCGAATATCTGTATATATGGTGCCAGTGATATTGTGAAGAGCGTGATTTCGACATTTTCATGTTATTGTACAGCTCTATTTTAGTATAGAGTACATTTATATGACTGATTATAAATAGACATTTTGTTTTTAAACTATACAAATTGTGCGTAATTAGCTATTGTAAAATTTGTTTTGACTAGAGTTTACAGTTTCATTCATTAGAAATATGCTTGAACAATTTAAGCAATGAATTAGATAACTGTTATAAATATTACTTATCTTTTCCTATTATCGTGTAGATATCTGGACGGAAACAACATTGCCCAATTGAAAAAGGTTCATCTTATAGACACTCCACTTACAGGAACCTTTTCAGCAGCTTCAAATGATATTGGCTGGATTGAGGATGGTACCTTCTCGCATATAACAACTATGTTTAGTTTGTAGGTTGACTTTTGTATCGAATCTATTTCACGTAAAACAAATTTCTCCAGTTACATGTATGTTGTTTTTAAAGTAAAAAACCAGGATATTTTTAATATACTGATATTGTAAAATAAATATACTGACAGGATAAAAAAAAGAACTATATTCTTTTCACTCTAAAACAATGTTGATATATTCATTCTTTTGTGTTCAAGCCGCTGTTTCACGAAAAATAGTTGCCAGGAAGCCTTTTTTATTTTTTGCAATATCATTAAAATATACTGCTCTATATTCGAACACATACATATTATTAGATTAAAAAGTTAAGCTAGGAATTTTTTAGTACAAATAAAGATCGTTTCCGCCGGTAAGACATCTTTCTTGGTAAAGTAAATACAGTAGTGACAACGGAATATTTAACGGGGGTTCCGATGATGGGTAAAAAAGAGCTACTTGTCAATGTGGTCCTGTGACTTTAATGCTTGGTTGAACATATGAAAATATCAGTTCGATTCTGACGTCAGTTGCCTTACTTCCAACAGCGCCGGTTAATTTGAACAACTAAAACATAATTATTTTATGCATTTGCACTGGACGTTAAAGAGATTCAGAGAAATCCTGAAAATAAGTCAGTGGTATAAAAATAAAACAATTTCAGAGTGTTCCTTTCTTGCTTGCGAAATTAACATATCCTAAAAATAACCCATCAATTCTAACAAAAATAATTTCAAAGGGTTTGGCTGATTTCACTATACGTCTGTTATATCAAATATCTTCACTTCAGAAACTTCTGGTCAGAGTTTATAATGATTCTAACAAATGTGGGAATTTTGTGTTTAATAAATTTCACTGATAGAGATATATATATTTTCCTGTAAATCTAACCTCGCTTTTCGATTCTAACGGTATTTCGGCGCTCCCATGCGAAATGCCGACGTTGAACACCCAAGATTGGCGAAGTGAGACGAAAACTCCCGAACTCGACGAACGGCGTGGACGAGCACCTTTTTTATGTCCTGTATCTGTCTTCGAGTTACGGCTGTTTTGGAAGAGCTGGAGTAGGCCTATATATGAATACAGTTGCTAGGCTGGCCTTTATCGTAATTATTCAAAAATGTATCTGATTTTTAACAAAGTGCTCCCAAAAACTGTTAGTGGTGGTTGTACTTGGCCGATAAACGTTGTGCTGATAAAATAATACAAAACACATCTTTTGTCAAATTTTGTAAATATTTCATTTTCAAAATTGTTAACATTCGAAATTTAACATACTGTTTAAAATCAGATACGTGTTTAAATAGAGGATAATTATTGGTTTCGGTGTAAGATCACGATATAATTTCACCGAGTGAGCACCAAAAGTGATATTTTCACGAGTGGCACAGCCACGAGTAAAAATAACAACTTTTGGTGTTCACGAGTGAAATAAACGTGATATTACACCGATACCAACAATTTTTCTGTTTATTTTATGGTTAAAACTCTACTTTTAGCGAGTTTGTTTCTAAAAAATATCGAAAATCGCGGGAAACGTCACCAGAAACATAGCGCAAATGACGTCATTTTAACGACGTCATCGTCGCATGGTCTCCAGCAATAATTACGCTCGGTATACTTTTTGACGTTAATCCGGGTTAAAGGTTGCAAAACAGTGAAAAATAAAAATGGTAATCCACTGTTTCAAAACTGTGGATTATCACTTTTATTTCACTGAGAAAACTCTATATTTCACCGAAAAAACATAAAATAAAGAATTACAATCAGGGCCAGCCTAGAAACTGGATCCATGTTTGTGCCTACTCCAGCGTTTCCAAAACAGACGTTGCTAGAAGTAGGTATAGAAAATAAAAAGGATGCTCGTTTTCGCCATCTGTCGGGTGCGGGAGTTTTCTTCACACTTCGCCAATCATGGGTTTTTAACTTCGGCATTTCGCATGAGGACTCTGAAATACCATAAGGGTAGAATAGCGAACTTAGATGTTTGAAATATCTTATCTCTGGGGTTTTTCACCTCCATCGGAAGCACAATATTTCCCCCGCTTCATCAGAGGTAAAGGTGGTGCGCGTTTACGGGCCGTGCACTGAAAAGCATAAAAAGAAATATCATCAGTCCTACAACAGTGTTTTGTTAAGAAACAATAATTTTGTGTTTTTTCATCGCGTGTTTGTTTTTTGAAATTGAAATGGAGATTTTCAAGTTAAGGCAAGTTTTACTCAAGTTGTACTAGTATCAAAATATTGTGTACTGGTGTTCAATTACTAGAATAACTTCAAATAAAAACTTTTTCACTGTTTTGACTTTAAAACTATGGCATCATCAATGGATCTCGAAGATGGAGTTGAACTCCGACAAGCTTTATAGAACGCTTGTCGCCCTATTGTAATCCTTACTTGCAGAGACCTCTCTGAAAATAAACTAACGTTTTTACCGGCTGGTGGTGACTTTGTGGATCTGACAGTTTCTAGAGATTTCGATCTGTCAAACAACAGAATCAATTTACTTAGGACAGACAGTTTCAAGAACTTGGTTGTAGGGCGAACTTTGTAAGTACACGTCTGATTATAATGTAAACTTTTAAATGCTTCATCAGTACAAAGTTTTAAGAAGCATTTCAGTCTTCTTCGATATACATCTGTTTGATTCAGAACAAGGACACTCATGGTGGAGCCCCATGAAAGGCAGTGATCAATAATTTGTCAGTATTATGATCTTACTCTAGCGACAGATAATATTTCTTCTCACATTTTATAGCGTTGTGCCATTACTTAAATCCATTTACTAACCGTGTACTTAAATTTATTTAAATTTCCAATCTGTATGTCGTTTGTCTGATGCAGAGAAGATTAAAATACGTGTTGAAAATGTTTTTATAATGAATCTAAGAACCCATTACCTGTTTAAAAAAAGGGAAAATTTAATCGACCGGTTTTAATGTTGTTATTTTTGCGTGTTGTTTCATTTATAAATTTCAGATCTCTCTCTGGAAACCAATTTACAAAGATTGATAGTTATGCCTTTAATGGTGTATCAACCTACAGTCTAAATCTGAACAATAATCCATTACGAGAACTGAATTCATATTCTTTCAACAGCATTCGCATTTCGCAGCACATATACATGCAAAACTTGTTTTTTACGACGATACCAACAAAAGCTTTCAACGACGTTAGCGCTACAAATGTTTACATGAGCGGAGGGATACTATCTAACATCCAAGCAGAAGCATTCTACGATTTTAATGTCGCCAGACTGTAAGAAATTTATAACCTCTTTCTCTTTAAGGAGGCCCACTGTCAAACATCTTTTATTGTCCCTGTTTTTGTAGAGAAAAATAATAATTGGTCGATGATTTGACTCAAGCTCAATATTAATCTTTATTCAATTGATACACTATCAAAGCGAGGTGCTAAATTCAGAATTTCCATGATAAAAGAATAAAAGGTTTCTGGGATTTTTTGTCTACAGTATGAGCAAGACCTCCGTTTAAGAACAAAATAAAAATGGGGATTGGTATGCATATAAATAAGAAATTCAGTAAAAAGTGAGACATTTCTTTTTAGATTTCGACGGGCTTTGAGATATAACCACATATGACTGTTAAAAGAACTGTAACAGGAACTTGTTGTACTGTCTTTTTATATTCTGAGATTTTCCTTTGCAGTTAAATTTGAACTAAATGTATATCTTAAGCAGTTGTTCAAAAATACCGTTGTTGTACCTCTACCCCCATTTTTTCAATTTGTCAATATGAGGCAAACTTTTATTCTCAAAAATGTTCAATCTTTTTGCACGAAAATATACCTATTGTGCCTAAGTTTGTTACTGCATAGTTGTTTTTCAGCTTTTGAAATCTAACAAATGTAAATTCCCGGAAGTGATAAACAAATCCAAAACCTTAACCTCACCAGTGGTCATCACACAGCATTTGTAGCCACTTTTATGGACAATAGAGGTCATAAATCTTAAACAAACCTTTTAAACTGACCATACGTCATTCTGGCCAGATGTATGTCCAGGGAAGATGCTTTGATATTTTGAAATTTTGGATATACATGTACGTACAAAATAGTTATTACTCTTACTAGCAAGTTTTAGACAGTTACATTATCGTACCATTCTTTCTATTTATGCTAAAACCGATTAACAGTAATGTTTCATTCTCTAATATTCCAGTTACTTGAATGAAAATGATCTACAGAGGGTGACAAATCCAATATTTGGAGGTGCATCATCTGTCACAACTGACTTCTATCTTAACTCGAACAATATGGTTGGATTGAGTTTCGATGCCTTTGACAATGTTGACCTGTACAATCTCTACCTCTATAACAACAATCTTAAATTGTTTCCTCAAGCAATTCAGAAACAACTTTACAATATGATGTAAGTATATAAGTTTATTTATAAAACCTCCTGATTAGAGATTCGCGATCTGAATATACTATCAACAGCATAACGAAACAAGAAAACGAATTTAAAATTATCTAGTACAAAAATATCTTTCAACACTTATTACTCATTTTGCAATGGTAAATGTATCTACGTTGTAAAGTGTTATTTTAAATGTAATTGTATTAGTAGCTTTCCATTGATTGCTATTATTTTGCTCAGTTATTGGTCGAACTCACAAGTTTGCACCACAGATACCCAGCATTTTTCTGATATAACCGTTGTCTGGACTAATCATCGGCCATTTTCATCAGTCTTATATCCGCAATTTCATCTAAAATCTAAAGCTCGGAATTTTGATCATTCTCGAAAATAGAGAGATACAATTTTGGGAATGTAATTATTTACAACACCAAATATTAAAACTTGAAAACCGAATATTTTACATGATAAATGTTATACTTTTTAACTGATCTTAAGTTAAAAGAACTGCTCTATAATTGATTCTGCTACATTTTTATTATAGAAACCTAGCAAACAATGCCATAACCGAGATACCGACAGGATTTTTGTCTGGTCAGATTTCCTTGATAGAACTTGATCTGAGCAATAACCAGATGGAATATCTGGAAGCAGGAGCATTTGACGACCTTACAGCTATAAAAATACTGTGAGTCTTTTTTAGCCCTAAAATTTAAAGGCGCCAGTAACCTTGCATGAAAGGTTACCTGCCTTACGTTTTACTATATAAGAATTGACCAGTACCAATCAATAATAAAATATACAATGTACGTTTGTCGCTGCATTCATGTTTGACCAAAGGAAAGAAAAATGTTAAACGTGTGGAACAGGTGCTCAAATGCTAGGAATGGTGCAATATTTGATACTTCTAATTTGTAGGTCCACATAACCACTTAGGAATACCCATTTTATCGAAAGTTTTAAAAACGTATTCACTCTTTCGTATTTTAGATCGCTGAAAAGAAATTCTCCAACATTATCAGTTGCAAAACTTTTACATATGCCTTTTTATGAAACTTACATTCACTCGTGAACACACTTGCTCACTTTCTCCTTTAATTTTACAGATCGATAAAAAGCAATAATCTCCAAACTTTACCAGAAGGGTTGTTGGATGCCATGACAAGATTAGAGAATCTAGACCTGTCTTACAATTCAATGACACATTTTCATTCCCTCAACCGAAAAACTTTGCTTAAAACGGTAGATATAAGTAATAACAACCTACAGACGATAGCTTTTTCCGCCTTCACAGGATTGACACGACTTCAATCATTGTGAGTAAACAAATTTGTTTTGTACAATGTTTGTAACAAAAACTTTACTGCTTATTCGTTTACACTCACTGCACATATTCTAGCATGATTTATTAAGGGTTTTACTAAATGTAAATCAAATAAATCAAGTTCGATTGTGAATTATCCAATATTATCCAGTCATGTCTTCGTTTTGTCCTCGTGTGTTTGCTTTGTATGCTGTTTTTGGTGGTGTGTATGTGTGTGTGTACATGATTGTGTGTGTGTGTCGTGTGTGTGTGCGTGTGTGTGTGTGTGTGTGTGTGTGTGTTGGTGGTGTGCACTTCTGGGTGCTTGGGGTTCGTTTTGGGGAGGCGCGTTTTTAGTACGTGGCATCCGTTTGATATTATTTTTTTTTTTCCTTATCATTAGCAGATAAAACGAAAATAACCATTAACAACAGGCGGATAAGAAAGTCAAAGACTTTCGAAATTTACGATATTCAAAAGAAGCAAAGCCAATATACAAACTCATTAAGTTTTGTTAATTAGTTTGGTTATATCCATTTAAAGAGTACCATCAGTGTTAAATGTCTTTCTGGACATTATGATTGTCACTTGGAACAGTAATGATCTTACTTTAAAGTTACTTCCGAGAAATGGTTGGCAATGTAAGAATTATCTTTTAATAATTTTGAGCGAGGTTTTATATATCTACGCTAGAGGTTACTGTTAGAAATCTTGATTCTTTCTTACCAGAAACAGCCAAAGGGAAATCATGATTAATGTAAATAATTTCAATATTGAATTATGCCATGTCTGTTTAGCCTGTTTCTGTAATACATTTGCTTTTTACATATTTACAGGAAGCTTGTACAGTAATATCAGGTATATTAGTTCTTTGAAAGTTTGAAAATACTTGTATCTTAAACAGAAATATGTCATGTCAATTTATAAGCATTTAACATATCTTTTACAGAAATATGGGCAGTAATCCGTTAGAATGTTCCTGTCAGATGTTAATGACAATGGAAGACGTTGAGACTGCCGTGACGTCAGCTACGTGCAGTGAAAATGCTCTTGCAAACGGCGTTTCTTTTGCAGTTTCACAAAAAGCTCAATCACATTACTTTTTGAAATTTAATGCTTCAGCTTTCCAGTGTAGTAAGTTATTTTCCTTGATGATTCGAGGTTTTCATATAAGTAAATCCTATACGTTTCATGGGTTGGGTTATTGGTTTTATGTTCTTTGGACATTTGTTCAAGGAGTGTTTATTATATTGCTTTTGTAACAATAAATTCAAAACCATTACAGTTAATTCAGTATACAAACTTTCCTCTATTTTCAACCATTGCTGATTTGAACAGTCCTCATACATTTGTACAATAACTTGTTTCGTTAGCCTTGTTTCGTGAGGAGTCTTAAACAAAAATATGAAGTATGCACTGTAGCACTTCTATTTTTAGTTTTGCAATTTGGTGACACAGATGTAATTCAAACGGTTAACTTCACAATTTAAAGGTCATTGATTTTCTAAACTTTAAAACTTGAAAGTGCATAATTTCGCAGGTGGGGATAACGTAACAAGTAGTGATGTGACCAAAACCAATTTTACTATCACATGGGACCAGCCTGAATTTACCGAGTATGGAAACAACACGTCCCCAAATTTGACGGGACAAGTGTATGTACCTCTTATATACAAGTTTTAATCAAAACAGTATGTCATTAAACTATTTTAGTACATCATAATCTTCATTTCCAATTGTTTCTTTATTTGCACTCTATAGGAAGACGAATTAGATTGTTTCACATCTTCTGTATTTACGTTTTGATTGAATTTAAACGCAACTCTGAACGTTTTTTGAATTACTCGCTTATAGCTTCCGGTTGACTGGAAATGTAGTTTGTCTGAAAAATACCTTACATGAGAAGACTTGCTTATTCTAATTGAATTCTTTCTAGTGCTAGCTTATAAGACCGTTTGTACACCTGAGCGAAAAAAGCTGACTGTTTGGCTTCAACAGTTTGCTTGTACGTACAACATATAAAGTATGTTTGTATTTTGTAGTTGTACGACTTACTGGTAAACAAAAATTATATACATGTTAGTCCTTTATATTTTGTATATGCCTATAGAGGATACACAGTAATATGTAGTACTAGCAGTGGGGGAACGTTTACGGATTCTATAATAGACGACGATGCTGACACTGGACCGACATCGTTTTCTGTAAATTTTACGGAGACTGACGGTGTCTTACCGGGTACCACGTATGAATGTTCAATTAAGACCAATATAAGCGGTGTAATCAGCGCAAAAAGTGTACCTGCTGTATTCACCACACCTGGTGGAATAGGTAATCCTTAGTACTTTCAGCAACATAGGAAAACAGTATATAGATAAAACAATGATCAAGTTTTACATTTATTTTTTCACGATTATTTCTTAATTTAATTGATTTAGTTGTTAGTGAGCATTTCTCATTTACCTCTTTATATATTTAGTTTACACAATATTTATTTTCAAGTAATCATGTACAGTACAATACAAAGTATGCAAGTAGTAAGGCAGTGACAAACATACACACAGTTGATACATAGCAACACAGAAAAGGATTTGAAAACAAGTCCTTTAAAAAACTTATATAAATTCATTCTCTCTTCTTTATATATTTGATCATGGGCACATTTATTATAGTGTTGCTTGTTTTCTTTTTTTTAAATTGTGCATGTCGGTTTATATGTTGGTTATATACATGTAAATAAATATTTATTTTGGTACATGGAAATATGAATATGTACGATTTTTGCTTTTACAACACAAGTGAAAAAGGTGAGCAAATGAAACATCGTGTGCTTCTACAGGTACTACAACACCAGTAGGACCGGGCGATATTGAACTAGAAGTGAAGTACTATGACTTCAGTAAGGCGCACGAGGACTTTGATGACTTAGAATACATTACAGTATCTAATCCCAGTTATGTCGACAGTCCTTACGGAGCCTGGCTTGCAGCTTCTAGTACCCCAACCAGCGACTCGTTCTCCGAGTGGTACAGAAATGATAACGACAATGTGGAAATTGTTTCAACACTTATCTTAAAAGAAAAAACTGGGACAACCAAAAGGTTCAGATTCATTTTGTATATAACATACAGATCCTGATACGCAAAACTAGACAATAGTTCTAAGCAACCGATACTTTTTATAACGCTTGAACTTAAATGAAATACCTTATTTTGACATATCTTCAAAACTATTAATCATTTTTTCAAATAAGTACCATTATGTTAGATAGCGAAAGTGATTTATCTGGCTATAAGTCAAAATTTATTTCATGAAAGGTCAGAGCATTTTTAATAGATGAATCTTTAAAATAATTATTTTTTCCGGAAGAAATGCTATTTATCATTGTAATATGCAACTCGTGTAAAACGTATCTTGTCCTCGTTTCTAAATCTTCAGAATCATTTAAACATTTTTAAATCACTTTTTCATTATTTATACATCAAAGTAAAATCTGTTTTAAACGATATTTCAGAACATGATTTTATTTTTAACCAAACCAGTGTATTGATTATGAAATTATTTAGTGTATCAAATTTTAAGTTTCGTGGTGTATGGTCGGTCCGTATAAGTCATCATGTCTTATACTTATCATATACGTTTTGAAGCTATGTATCTTTCATAATTTGGCTAGATCATTTCCTGTTTAAATAAAATAGAAAGTTTTGATATAACATTCTGTGATAACTTTCTGTAACAACATCAATACATAACAAAGTTAAATTTATTTAATCCTTTAATTTTTACTACAGGTACTACTCGGATTCGTTTTTCCCAGTAGATGGCCAAGGCTTCAAGGCAGAGTCGCAACAGGACTGTAACGGACAGTATCATAATTTTGGGTACATCAATATTTACATTTACAACATGAGGCATCATATCTGTGTTAAATCATATTCGAAGTCAGTATACTTTTAAGAAGAACAACACATACATATTGAAATACTTTGCTGTAACGTTTAATCGAAAACTAAATTTTATGTACTGATGTGTCAACATTTCATATATTTTAATTAGAATTAGGAGTTCAATAATTGTACTGACAAACCTCACGACATGTATTTAATTGTTAATGTATTCATATTTGATATAAAAAAAATATACGGACTCGAAACGAATGTTTAAACACAAAGGCTGGGAATGAGAAATCCGATATTATACTAGTTTCATTAATAATGATAATAGGGGTATCGGTTATCTTTTACTGCCTTTGGTAAGTATGACTAAGGACAGATTGTTGGGAAAGCAAAAAGCAATCAACCTTAATGATCTCATTCGTGTGGATTCTTCGAGGATGTCCGATCTTTATGATTTCAGATTTACAAGTGTTGTCCGGGCAGGATTGATATTCTCAGGATCGGAGAAAATCATTCTAGCTGGAGGGGAGGCGATGTGGATGTATGTAAATAAAGTCCGCGTGTTCGAGTTTATTTCAAATGGGTCATCGTCCATACCTTGCTATGTCGTATATTTTTCTAGCTCTGTTGCACCTGGTAAATATTTCAATCTGCATATTGTTCACATGCCACGCATGCATAAAGTATGATTTCATATTTAAATATTTAAAACTATATGAGTAAATTTTACTTTGAATACATCACATATTAACGATTTCATGTAAATTTCATAAATTTGTGATGTCGAATCGCGTATTAGTAAAGGCAAAATCGAAAATTTGTAAATCTGAATTATGATATATTGTAGTATGACATTTCAACTTTAAGCTGCAATGAATTTCCATGATTATTCTATTTTATATTTTGTATAAAGATTAGTATACTTCTTTGAACACATTGCGGTAAAAATGATACTTAAAGCAGTATGGAATGGAATGCAATCGGAGTGAAATACACTTACAGAATTAAAATATCTGTATTCATATACCGAAATTAGAGCAAATAATCTTCTGTTTTCAGATGGCATTGTTTATGTACAGAAAGGTTTCTTATCCGGGGAAACATGTACCAATTTGTCCAGTTCAATACCAATAAGTTTACTTTTAGAGGTATGGGTTGTAGGCATATCAATTTATCAAATGATGTTTCCTTTTTGTTGAGAGAAATATTTTTTAACATACCAGTAAAATAAAATATATACATATGAATATGCGTTTATCAAGCAACCCGTCATAATAGCAACTTATAGCTCAGATGTGTAAAATACCTGTATAAGTTGTTTCATTTCAAAAATGACTGTTTTCGAGATAAAAATATATATGTTTTGAAACTAATTTACTTATAGGTGACTACAGGCACTTTCAAGCTACAAGTTAATTAATTCTAGAAGAAGCATGTTGGAATGAAGTTTATAAGCACGACACGCATTTAAATTAATTTCAAAAAGTAATAATTCACTACATAAAATTAACTTTGCACATACCTGTGCACAGTAGAGTATCTGTAACACATTAAAGATTATTTTAGCACTATTAATCTAATAGCTCGTCAACAATATAAGCCTGCTGACCACAGTGCAATCATATATTGATTACCTTATGACTAAGAGACCATGTACTTTATAAGAACCATTGCAAATCATACGTGATGATATTATTGTTGATCTTCTGTAATCTTCTGTACAGGTCGGCGTTACGTATCATTTCGACATGTTCCATGCTGAAACACGGCGATGTAGTTCTGTATTCCTTTTCGAAGTTCAGAACACAGCTTTTAGCCTGAACAGAACTGTTGATCTACCCATTGACTATTCTATTACTGTTGACGAAGGCACAGCGATTGGAGAAATTCTTTCTACAGCCAATCTGATAGATGAGTTCTCAATAGGATCATATAGTGTGACATTGTATAAAGGTACTGCAACACCTGAAGTGGAAAACGAATAAGGCGTAATGAAAAAACTAATTGCATTTACGTTATATTCTAATAGAATTATTCTTATTTGTTTCAATCCCCACAACTTTGGACATATTTGCTACATGCTATGGATATCCAGTATATGGCATAATACTTACACATAACTTCTGTCAATTGTTAACCCCGCAAAAAAGATAAATAGGGAAGGTAACGGCATTGTAGTGTAGATATAGTCAATGAACCTGAGTTAAATTCATGACCACGCTGCACAATCAGCACGGTGTGTATGGGAAAATGTGAGGGGGGGGGGGGGCAGGGCACATATACTCCTGTTTCTTAAACACATGTAACACATAAGAAAAGGTACCTTGCAAACCACATATAAATTATCGTCATTTACAGCATAATGTACGTTTCCGAAGTGAAAATGCCCTAAAAGTTGAAAATTTTGTTTAGTTTTACTTTATGTACCAATTTATATATGTATTTGCAACATTGATCAGTTTGATTGATGTATTTTATTGTTTTCTTCAGTTTTGGCAAAATGTCGACATAATTTACTTATTAATCCTACAGGAAACGAGGCACGCCGTTTTACGATGCAGCCCACTTCGTACAGCTTTACAGTACCTGTAGTGACAGCTCCTGGGTATACAACAATTACAGATATTGACGGAAATTCTGTCAGTTATGTCGGTATGTGTTACATGTATTCTTTATTCCTTTAATTACAGTGAAAGTAAAACGACACTTCGTGTACCTTACAGGTATAAAAAGAACATCGATGTGATTAAAACTCACGCATGAAACCAGCTTGTCAAATTTAAAAACTGTTAGTGAGAAGTTAAAGCTGACATTTCATTCTCAGAAGTCTCAGGTTTGTAGCTTTCTTATATTTAGAAAGTATTATGCATATTCATTTCTGGATCATCCTCTTCAATATCTAAACTAATAAAACAGAAAGTGATGGTGCTAAGGATTTCAAAAGAGATAGAAAACGAAATGTAACAAAAATTCTTAACTGTCATAAAATGCTGAAAACAAATTGCAGGTAGGGGTAAGCTACTTGTACAGTAACTGTACATGAACTTCCACTGCATTTTGTCCAATGTTCCTTGCTAGAGTGCATGTCAACTGTCACAGTTATTTTGACAATTTTATTTCTTTTTGATTTACGACCAGGTACCTATCACGGCACATACATGACAATGAAATTAATTTCAAGGCAGAAGTGAAAATCTCTAACACTTATTGCCTAAAGTAGGGAAGGGCATAAAATACAACATGTTTAGCTATTGGTGTCGAGGGCTACACCTTACTAGTTTTGATTTTTGTAAACTGTATAAGCATCAGTAAGGAACATGTTTTCCACTATGTCATTAGGGTATTGAACATTAAAACAACGGATGACGGAAACATTATACATAGTTTAGTTACAACTTTATGACGGTTAATACTTGTTAAAACTGTTACGGAGTATCCCCCTTAATAGTTACAAGTTTATCACAGAATTTCCCCCTCAATATTTATAATAATTACAAATGATTTGAATTAATCAGCCGTTTCCTACAAACATTATCGGTTAAATAAAATAAAATTAGGCATTTGTCGTTGTTAAACAACTTTTAAGGTGATCAGTTTATTGAACTGTTACCAAATCGCAATTTAATTCCTTATTGCAACTCTTCTGTCGAGACTGTGTGTGTGTTAATAACATGTCCTAAGAAATTATGTGTTTACAGACCCTATAACAAATGGATGTGTACTAAGTATGTGTTAAAGGATTAAGCACAGCAAGCGCACATGTATAGAATGACGATTAAGTAATGAAAATGACTAAATTACCTTTGTTGAAAAATTAGGTGGACTTATTTTAATTCGTCCATTGAAAAATGTAAAAATATACTTCAAATATTTATGTTTTTATAGAATGCAGTTCCTCTTCATCACCGGTATCTATGCCTAATGACACATCGTCTGAGTCATTAATTGTATCAACAAGCTCATTATATGTTACCTTAGTTGGTGAACTAGACTATGAGGTAGAAACAAAATACTATCTACTTATGACCGTCACAGATCTAGGGAAATCATTGACAGGCTATATTGCAATCAGGGTAAATAACTTTGACATTATACATTTAATCCGTCTATAATTATTGTTCTTCTTTGAACTATATTTTTGAACTAAATATTACTGATATTAATTGTGTCAGTATTTATGTACGGTCTGTAATTATCGATTTAAATATGTTTAATTTCGCTTTACATGAAATGGTTTTTAGTCTTAGGTCATATTCTACTAATGTCAAAATTCTCAATTCATTATTTTCCATAGATCCTTATAGGGGACGCGAATGACAACTGTCCCATAATAAGCCCAACTTCGGTGACCTTAATCCCTCAGCCTGTACTAATCGAGTCTGCTCTCGCAACATTTGCTGCATCAGATGCCGATAGTGGAGAAAATGCCAACGTACACTATGTTGTTTCCAACGTTATAGAAGAGTAAGTCAATTACTGATATATGTGTAGTTTCTAATGCTAGTGTACAAATGATTTTATCCTTATCAAGAGGAAAAAGCACTCAATCAATCTTTCAGATAACAAACTGAATTTCTGCTAATTACAAATATGCAAAATGCTTATTCTGAAGCTCCCTATTTCATAGTCATTGTGCTGATATTATTTTTTTCAGTCAAGGCTCTGGTTGAAAAATGCATTTGAATCCAGCAAATAGTCCTGATAAAAATGACAGGAAGTTTGAAGTACTTACTGGGTACTGGCTACGGTCTGAAAATATCCAGTTTTGTCGAGATTCTAAATTAAGCCAATAACGTTAATTTTCTTGGAATTCTATTGTTTTGTTTATCTGAATGTACGTGCAGTTAATAGTAGTTAATTTACTTATTGTAACAATGGTGACTGTGGTTGAACCTTAGTTCTTTGATTATTTTGTGTTATGGTATTTTACTACGTATGGTTTCTATTCATTTATATTATCAATAACCATAAAATAGCAATTAAACGTGCACGAAAACAATTTGCCATTGAATTCGGATTTGATAATATATCTCTTTATAGAAATAGGAAGTTGCTAGAATTTGTTTAACAAACTTATAAACACTTCTTTTAAGACAAACTCTAAAATGTGTTAAGGTGACCTAATCCAGGGAACTATTGTGATTTTGCAGCCCGCCTGTTACATTCAACGGCACGGAAGACCTGGTGGATGTCGTTTATTTAGAATACACGTCATTAATTTTTACCGTAGTTGCCCTGGACAACGGAAGTGTACCTCTTGGAATGATCTCGACCATTAATGTAACAATTAGTAACACGTGTGTCGTCGACTTCTTGTATGGCAAGATTACTCACAAGTTTTATGTGAATGACACGACTGGAGATATGACTTTACGAATTCCCAAGTATTGGGTGCATAATTTTCGTAAGTTTTATGTATTAAATGTATATCAAATTTTATGGCTATTTAACATATACGTACTTCTTAAGTTCAATAGTCTTTGAGGTTGTTTTAGGAAATTATAAAAAAAATTATCACTAAAGATCAGTTATGGAGACAAATTTGTAAATACAAGCGCATTCAAAAGCATTGAATCCCTTCAGGTCCATCTGAGAACTATAGCTAATCACTGATGATCAATCATTTATTCACAAAGAGGGCTATTATGTTGTTATCCGCAACATTTTATGGGGTACGACGTAGTAAATATTGTTGAAGCTGATGTTGTTTTGTTTCTAGCATGCAATGACGTTCTGGGTCTGTCAACTGGCCTAGTTGTAGACAGTATGATGTTAGCGTCCTCAGCGTTTCATGAAATTTACACTTCAGCCGGAAGAGCCAGAGTGAATCAAACAGAAAGTAAGACTTTATCAACTTAGATTTCATGTTTGCCTTTTCAACATCAATTCACAACTTTTCTCTTACCAAAATTATTTATTCATATGAATATTTCATTTTTATACTCACTTTCATTAATGATTTCAGGTCAAAGGCAAATGTATACAAACTGCTCCGTTAGCCTCTTTAATCATTATTACTTTTTCTAGTACTATCTACTATTTCCTTTTCTTTTTTTAATGAATTTTACAGATAGATTCAGCCAGTTGGCAGGTGCTTGGGTGGCTGGAACTCAGGATACAAACCAATATGTTGAAATCGACATGGGGATGCCGTACAGATACATGGCAGTTTATATACAAGGGAGGTCCGACGCCGACGAATGGGTAACATCGTTTAGGTTACAATATTACGATGAAGACAGTTTGGTTTGGCAGACGTATACTGACTCAAACGGAGATGACGTAAGTTAATTGTTCGCAGCGTTTTTGGCGACTTTATTCTTTTTCATTTCATGTGAAGGTGTAGTAATTCTTTGAGTGTTGTAAAGTACAGTATTTATGCATAAGCCATAGAGTTTAAATATTTGGCATACACCTTTAACAAATCATATCGACAAGCAGTCATTTTAGTTCAATACAAAATCTTTTATCCTTATACAGTGTAATTTATAAGACGTTTTTCTTGTTTTGGGGAGTTTCTTTTCATCAAACAAAGGTTAGTTCTTTCATTTACTAAAATAAATATGAAACTGTTTTCTAGTTTCTTGTACTTACATATTATATAGACCTTCAACGGTAACACTGATAGAACGACAGTAGTCATACATGATCTCGACCCTGTCATACTGAGTAACAAGATAAGAGTGAACCCACAGACATGGTCTGGAGATATTGCAATGAGGCTGGAGTTTGAAGGTTGCTCACAGGCAGAAAAACTATACTGTAAGTGTGTTTAGAATTAAATATTAAATTGTAAGAGTATTCCTCCAAATGTTACGAAATTTTATCCTGAGTTTGGAGCTGCATAACAACTTACAGCTCTTTTTAGATACAAAATATACATTTAAAAACACCCAACTGAATGTAAAAATCAGTGTCTAATATTATCGTCCTTGTGTAGTGAAAAACTATAGATTGACTCCAAAAGAATGAATTTTAAATTATCTATATGAAATTTCACCACTACAACATCTGAAAGTGAACTTTTTGTACCTTTTAAAAACCTTTTGTTTATGTCATTGGACCGACTATTTTAGAGCAATGATTAGTGTTCCAACGTGTCCTTTTTCATCTGCTTCAGCTAATTGTGTCTTAATCACATGTAGCCATAATCAAATTGTTTTTATCTGTATAATGATAAGTATGTGATGTTTGACACTTTCTGGTATTCTATGACAATCCGCGGCTGCCGAAAAGAAGTAAGGGTTCTAATATAACAACTGGAATCAGTTGTTGTTATTGTCTGAACAGAAAAGCAATCGTGTTTTTCTAAAACTTAGTTTCATTTTTCTGCGTATAGGTCTAGTTTTGTTGAGTTCAGTATTTGTTTGTGTTTTGGGATCACCTTTCTTTCTTACATATGATTTCTTTTTGTATGCTTTGAAATACGTTTCACTTGCATATGGATGTATTTCGAACTGAACTTGTTAAGGAAAGTGTTACACGGCACATGTATGTGTCTATAATCATTGGTTATGTAAAGAAAATGTTATAATTACAGACGATGTGAGCTGTCAGAGATGTGATAGATCATATTTCTGCGAAGGTGAAGGAAGTCAGAAGATGTGTGGTAGATGTGAGAATACTTCTACCACGTGTGACAGAAACCCTGTCGAACATTCCTTCGGTCTACAGTCCGAATGTACACCATGTCCCGCCGGATGGGTACAGTATAAATAGTTTGATGAAATAACAATGTTGTTTTCTAGTATTACTATTAAATTTCTATGCTATATAACATATAAGAAAACTAAGAATATTTCAAAAGCTTTCTAACTAAAATGTCCGTACTCTTGCGGACATCGAGGCAAGCGTTACACACGTCTTTTGAATTTATATACATGTAAAATTTAAACTATCTTGTAAACGGTTTTCTTGTACCTTTTTCTTTGGTCGTCTATTCCATCCTTTAAATCGTGTGTTTGATATATTATGTCATTTGTCTACGGAGAATGGACTTTAAAATACGTTTCTTAACCTTTTTCGATTCATATGAAACTTACTATTGGAATTTATAATCCTTGATATATCGTTTATGCTTTGTCTTGATACCCAGGTGGTATATCGAAAAGAGCACTTCTGTACACATAAACTGCTTTTATTTCAATAATCAATGTAAAATACCACTGTGTTATAACCAGTAACATGTAATAGTGATCGTAATGATGTAAAGGTCTGGAAGGTGATACTTAGATTTAGTCGTAATAACATATCGATGTACAATCACAACAGATATGCCAGAATGGATACGCTACGCCATGTGACCACTACCATTACGCTGAATGCACGAACACATCATGTCCAGCTTCATGCGCCAAATGTGAACCTGGCTACGCATGCTTCAGTGGAATCAGAACAGTATGTCGACCTGGATATTACTCAAATGGCAACATGGGTAAGTATAAAATAAAATATATGCATGTGAAACTTTATTGAAATGGCTTAAATCCTAGTTTATGACATAAATCATTTAAAATAATGAATATCCTGACTCTGAAACAGCTAATGTCCTCGTTCTTCAACTACTACTTAGGTCGTCAAACTTATCCTCTACAAGGCAGAATGACTTTTGAATTAATGTTCATTTGTAGTTACTTTACATTATTGTACCAATCACATACAAAATTAATGATGACGATACAGTTTTAGTTAATGGTTCATTTAGTCTATCTATTCATTAAAATCGAATTTTCTCTATACATGCTTATTTGTCGAACTTTTATCAATTGAAGAAGCAATAAATCTAGGGGGGGGGGGGGGCGGGGGGGGTTGTGTGTCGAATAATTGAGCAGATACAGTTTAATTAATGAATATGAGTTTCTTTAAATATCATAAAATACGTGTTTTAGTTATCTTGTTTGGGCACTTAACGGGCACACAGTAACAGCTACATGTAGAAATCTGATTCAGTATCACCACACTACCAAAGTTGGCAATTGTCTTGTAAGGGTTAATAACGTCCTTGTTGCGTCTTGTTTACACAAAGCCGTAAACATAATAACGTCACATACATCAGCTATTAGAGTTTATCTTCTATCTAATGAGTAAACGTCATTAAAATTAAAAGATTAGAGTTGGCAAGCACTCAAAGATATGTAATAATAGTGATCATTATCATAAAAATGAATCCATAAGCTGGATTGGCTCTCATCGCGTATTCATGCAAGATATATTTTAATCACGAATTTAGTCATTTGTTAATGAAGACTCATATTTCAAATGTTTTACAAAATTGTGTCTTTTGAAGTTGTGTTTTTCTTTGTTAACACAAAGGCACCTGATGCTTTGATAATATGTTGCATTATACATCATTTTCGGCACAGATGTACAATACACTAAGCCTATTAGGGCCTGAACCGCAAAACGCGTGACTGAACAAAAATGGCAGGAGTCAGTAATCGACCGTGGTTTATATTTTAATTGGAAGAACGTAAGACTGATGTTGGCATAATATTAAAGAACGTAAGACCAACGAAATAAAGAAGTAATTTATTATAGAGCACTGTACAGCATGTGAGCCGGGTACATACCAAGACGAGTCTGGACAGGGTTCTTGTAAAACATGTGATCCAGGATATACTAGTGGCCAAGCCAGCAGTACATGTGAGAGATGCGAGCCCGAGGAATATACTGACGGCAAGGAGTGTATAGCATGCCCAGATTCCGCAATGTGTCCTTGTCTAGACAATGACAAGTGTTACGATGATTCGTCATGTTACAATACAGGTTCTTTTTGCACAAACTTATCAGTATTTATACGTTTTTTAAGTCTTACTTTTTTACCTTCTATTTTTCGCGTCTTGCGTTTGAATATTTGTACTGTTGACTGAAACAAATGCCATAATCTACTTAAAAAACAACTTAGAAATGTGCTATACAGAATCGGTTACAAACAATTATAACGCACTAATGATGTAAAGTCGTTTCGAATAAGTTACGTCATTTATATTTGAGTCTGTTAAATATATATTTATGCAGTCGCAATAATGGAACTATCAGTTATGATCGCATGCATTTAAGAGCGTTGTGCATTAGGGTTAACTGTTTAGTGATTTTAGCATTGCGACAGTTCATACTATTGTTAATGGTCATAAACATTTTAACGGACCATTAAAAACCGAATATACAGTTGTAATTATAAAAATAACAAAACAGTCAACCTTATCGCATTAAAGTAAGTGAAGTCATGTAATACGTTGTATTTCTAGCAAGAACGTGTTAAACTTTCCAGATAAATTGCGAGAATCACACGAGAGCTCTCATTTTGACAAAATCTTGATTCTTTGTATTTGACATCATAGGCAAAATGTAATGTCAAAACTATCTTTTACACGGTTTTATGCATAAATTACTTGTAAAGTATCTAAAAACATAGTGTATGTCTTTGACCAGGGTCTGGTGGGTTTGCGTGTGTTGCATGTGGTTCCGGGCTCACTGGAAATGGGGTTTCATGTACTGACGTAGATGAGGTTTGTTGTCCGTACAGTAGTTTGCTAAGTGTATCATTTTAACGAGTCCTACTAGTGATGATTTGCTCAGATTTAGTGTGAAGTTTAGAGCATGCTGTAAATCACATATGTACAATTATTTTGTTACACATTTAAAATAGATATAACTGATTTTACAATTCATGAGAACTGTAATTCAACTTATGACACAGTACAAGCGGCAAGACAGACGTTCATCCTGGCCTGACTTAGCCTTAAATTTTCAAGTTGTAAATTTCATCGGTTTTCGATTATTGAATATATTTGAAGACTTAAAGATGTTCACTGTTTACTTCTTTCGTCCATTCTGAGCAGCTGCTTTTTTGTTTTTAGTCCCAACACGTCGAACACCTAGCAGTTTGATCGTATTCAAGTTTTATATTTCAGTGCACTGTTTATAAACCATGCTTTAAAAACCGTTGTATAAACACTGAGCCTGGCTACCAGTGTCTGGAGTGCCCGGAAGGATATTCCGGAACTTACGAAGATGCGTACGCACATGATAAGTATTTGCGCGTTTTCAAATATTTGAACGTTGAAAGGTCAAACGTGACCTACCAAGAATGCAACGACATAGACGAGTGTGCCACAGACAATGGGGGATGTGATCCTCTCATGGAGTGTGTCAATACTGTCGTAAGTATATATTGTTACAAAGCCATACGCCATGACCAACAACAACAATCATAGAATTACATACATTTTCTCAACAACGCGGGTCTACATGTTAATGCCGAAAGAAGAAGGCGAAAAGCATATTCACCATTGTACAGAATTAATAAAATACCACAAGGCAAGACCATTCTTTCTCAGACATTCACATATTAGTCAACACAGCAGAGGTTACTTGCGGTTAAATGACTTAAATTCTGTAAGGTTATGTGATATATAATGCATGCATATATAACACATATTTGGAAGAAAGTTTAATGAAAGACTAATTTTCACCCCTATGATGTCTATTCTGTAGAAATTAAAGTTCATTGTTTTACGATTGAAATGTATATTGATTGATACAACTATCTTGCTAACATTCAAAATGCCTCTGAGTTAACACAAACAGAATTCAATAAACTGTACTTTCTAGCATGTTGATTGATAGCTAATTCAGAAAACGGTTGGATATATATTGCATACTTGTACATGTTCAGTATTAATGTTATTGTTCCCATATTTCGAAACAAAACCTTTTTATAAGTGTAACTATAGAACATTCAAATGCACAATTTATTTTGAAAAAAGAAGCACTTTCATTCCAGTCATTAATCTTTTGAATATCACGTAAAATGCCAAATCCCGCAGCTTATTATCATGCGATATATCTTCAAGATACAACTTCTCATGGGAAATAAAATTACACTGAAATGATGAATATTAGTTCACATTCACAGGGAAGCTACTATTGTGGATTCTGCATGTCTGGTTATCTTGGAACAAACAAAAGTGGCTGCTACCTCGATAATTTTTGTATATCGGGGACACATGGCTGTACTTCCAATGCTGATTGTGTTTATTTAGGTCCTGGACAATACAAATGTGTGGTTAGTTGCGTCTTTTCTTCCGTCTACCATTTTTCTTTCATTCTGTATGTGTTTTCTTTCGTTCCTCCTTTCGTATACGACATAGAGATAAGGTTTTTTGTGTTCATATGAATTTAATTTTCGTAAAATGATCATTTCTTTGACATCAAGTTGTCACAATATTCATAATTTAATGTATTAAAACCAACATAAAGCAGTGTTGTTTTCTTTTGTAGTGCAAGGTGGGATACGCCGGGAATGGAAATGTCTGTGGCTCAGACAGCGACCAGGATGGTCATCCCGACACTGCCATTTCATGTACTGAGTGGGGTTGTAAAAAGGTACGCAAAATAATCATAGAAATCTGATATTGGTAACTTCCATGCATTCTTCTCTAGAGTTTTTAAATATTTCAATTTCATGTATGTTTAGAAAGAAATGTGGTCTTTTCGTATTCAAATATACATAATTTAATTGCAATTGTACACTTTTCTATATAGAATTAATGTACTTCCAACGGCTTTTCATGATAAAATGTATTGCTGCCTCATGCATATATGAAATAACTAATATGAAGGCTATCTTTATTAAATGACGTAAATCTATTATAATGATCCGTTCTTGCATTCAAAGAAATTAAGATACTGGTGTAACTTAATGTTTCACTCTCCTTAAGCAATTTAGCAAGTTTAAATGGTTTTATTGTGCATGTCGTGTTTCAAATCATTATTAAACTTTAAAATTTTCAGGATAACTGTTACGGTGTTCCCAACAGTATGCAGGAAGACACCGACGGTTTGGGTTCCGGTGATAATTGTGATCCTGACGATGATAATGACTTAAGACACGATTTTCAAGTTAGTGATATTACTCTGATATTGCTTTACATTTTATTGCAATCACTGCACAGGAAGACTGTTGCATAGCAAATAGTCGAAAATACAGCGAAAAACGTTTCGAAACAAAATGTGAAACCATATAATGTAGAAAATATACTGGATGGAAAAATAAGTTTAAAAGTCTAAGAAATCGGAAAAACAGCAGTTGAAAAAATATTTGTGTTCATTAACTGACTGAAAATATCAACATAGTGTTTTCAACCAGCGACTAAGTCCGCAAACAATAAGGTTGTTGCATTAATATTTGTGACTCAGTGATTGGTAGGCGTTGACATTTGATTCGTTGGCGGTGTCTAGTAGGAATACTTGAGAAAACTTGTACTGGACACGTATAGGTGAAGAAGTGAACAGATTACAAATATGTTGATAAAAAGTACGAACATTTTATTAGAATCATATTGTGTGGGTTGTCATATATTTTACTAAAAAATAGTAAATTAAGCTTTAAAGATTGTCGGTATAACAGTTCGAATATTATATTATTTTTAAATCGTATTGCAACTATTATAGGACTAATTTTTGGAGACCATTCTGGGTGCCAATGAACGTTTTGAGAATTTCTTGCGCACTTTCATTTTGTATTGTCTAATATATATCTGGATCTACCTTTCTATAACTTCCCTGTATAATGAATCGTTACCGAAGAGTGCATATTTATCATTTTGCTTGATAATAAGTATAAATAATTTTAATACACTTTACGTAAAAATACGTGTGAAAAATTGTTTGCAATATTCATTATTTCGATTACTGTTTATACAAATTAAGTATTAATTTTGTTAATAAATTTACTGTGTATACATTCTGGTATACTGCTTGTGGTGGTTAAAAAATATACGTTATTTGTCTTCATTTCTTTAATTATTTATCATCTAGATCAAAATATGCATATACATCACCGTTTGCTACGTAACTTCAGCGTGCATATTTGATACCTTGCATCAAAATAAGTCTTATTATCCAAATATGCCCGTTCAGGCCACATAAATTGCATCAGAGCGTTAACTCTCAGTTGGTTTATGTTTGGCACTTATGATATCGGTAACAATAACATCACCTACCTTTTTACAGGACAACTGCCAATTTGTTGCAAATGTTGTCCAGACGGATTCGGATGGTGATGGGATTGGTGATGCTTGTGACAACTGTCCAGGTGTCAGCAACGCTGACCAGGCTGATGCCGACGATGATGGCGCCGGTGATGCCTGTGATACAGACGACGACAATGATGGTAAAAAGGAAGCAATTAAGTGCTTAAAAATTACATTTAACTTTTATAACTAGTAGCTGAATACTGGAAATAGGGTTATTTTCGCGTAAAGAACATTTCGGGATTTGTGAGCAGTGGGAAAAGACGCGAAAATAGCGAAAACTTAATCATCGCAAATATTACCCTATTTACGGTAGTGTCCAAATAATGCAGCATATACCATCAAAGTGTGCTGAGGTTTTAATCGACTAAGAGCTAATTGATCTGAGTATGATGGTTAAGCAACACATAAGATTTACAATTCCTTAAATTTGAAGTATGTAATGCAGTTATTATATATGATGTATATCTAGCACAAATGTTATATATTTTACCCACTCTGGATAAAATGTTTTTCTCATAGGTCTCGTTGATGGGTCAGATAACTGTCCACTTGTCGCTAACCCTGGACAAAATAACAGTGATGGAGATAGCTGGGGCGATGCCTGTGACAATTGTCCAAATGATAATAATGAAAATCAGGCAGATACAAATGAAAACAATTACGGCGATGCCTGTGATGCAGTTGGTGCGATTCATATAGACGCGTATGATGCTATCTCATATTTTACAATATTGAATCCGTGATAGATAAAAAATGAATGTACACCTCGGACCATTTATTAAACTTAGAAATATAAAAATGTATTTTAGTGCTATATTTGTATCGTATAGGTAATTGTACAAGTCGTGCTTTTTAGTAAACTTATTAATATAAAGATGTATTTTAAAGTTGTATTCGTATCGCATACATGTAATTGTACAAGTCTGGCCAATTTATTTGAATTTGAATTATAAAACTGTTTTAAGCGCTGTATGTGTGTATGTTATACATGTACAAGTAATTGTTTCGTTTTCATTTGATTTCTGTTTCCTAAATGCACTGTCACTTAGGTATGTTTAATAATCACATCATTGTTGATAGAATACATACGTAACAATCATACATGGTGCCCATGTTAATCAAAGTTTTGCGTTTATTTTTTATTATCTCTTCAGAGATGGTGACAGCATACCAGACACGTTTGACAACTGTCCTACTTACATGAATGGTGATCAGTCAGATATAGACGGTAACGGGCAAGGTATGTTACCTACAGATTACTTAAGAATAAGACTATAGACGTATCTGAAGAGATTGAACATAGCATAATCGTTTTTACTGATGGAGATAAAAAATGAACATATTATATCGGCCTGTTCCTGAAAACTTTCTGTACAGTCAGGGAGCATCAGCAAACGCAATTGCCAACCAGAAATGGTTTTATACACTGCTATCTGCGCTCACAACAAAACATGCCCCATATGTCACTTTTAAGAATGTTGCCTTAATAACTCTGCATGACAACTTTTAATATAACTTCTGAAAGCACTTGATATTTCTTTTCATATTTTACAAAACGTAAACGCCGGATGGAAAAAATGAAACTCAAGGCGTAATTGTTTTACATGAAAAGACCATTAAAAATTTAAGAATATAGGTGTTTTTTTGAGTATCAATAGTCCGGTCAATGAGGTTCAGATGATATAGGTAACTACATTGCAAAGTTACATTTAAGCGCAGTGTTTGTTTTTTAAGTGATTTTGAGTTTTCTGTTTAATGTAGTTTCATGTAGATAGACAAATAAAAACACAAGATCATATTTGCCATCTAAAACTGCCATGGTTATATTGCCTTATAACAGATACAGAATTGTAAATGAAAGATTTACCATCTATGCAGGGGACCTTTGTGACATTGATATGGATGGTGACGGTGTTCTCAACAATGCAGACAATTGTCCATACTATTCAAACAGTGATCAGACAGATAGTGATGGCAATGGAATTGGCGACATTTGTGAGACCGACTCTGATGCAGATGGAATAAATAATAAAAATGACACTTGCCCATACAATCCTGCTTTACAAGAAACTTCTTTCAAAGACTATTTCACTGTGAATCTGGATCCTTCACTTACCACGACTGAACCGGTTTGGTTAGTGAAGAACAATGGCGGAGAGGTGATGCAAACAGCAAACACCGGCATGCCCACAATGCTTATTGGTATGGGTTGCATTTTGCGTATAATGGAAATAGTTTTGCTTCTGTCATCATATTGATACCTGTATATTATGATGTAGTAGTTACTATGGTTATATCGACTTATCTTAAATAGAAGTATTATACCATTATTGGATGCACATATACAATTCATATAATCAATTTATTATCATCAATACTTTTTCTGCCCTATATTTAAACTTTATCTTAAAGGTACTCAATCTTACGGAGCCATAGAGTACAAAGGAACATGGTACACTGAAGACAGTAATGCTGATGAGTACTTTGGCTTTGTATTCGGCTATGTGAGTAACAGAAAGTTTTACTTGGTTACGTGGAAAGGAAGACATTATAACTACAAGGACGATGCAGCTTCTACTTATAAAGGCGGTATTCAAGGAGCACAGATAAAGGTAAATGCTTAAAGACAATCAATTTATATCATTAGACATTTTCAAGTATAAAATATTTGAATTATTGAACCATCAACACAGCCTACTCGTACAAATTTATTATGACAGCAATTTTTCACATCAATATATTTATCGCACATAATAAAACAATATGCTACCAAAACGTGTTAGGTGTATATTTAACAGTTTGAATGCAAAAGGTTAATTTATTGGAATCATAGACTTATATCCGACAACATTGATAATATATAATGTGAGGATTTATTAACAAGCACCGTTGACACTTAGGAACATCGTTGTATTTGTAAAAGTATCTGATTGGCTTTCTGTAGCTAGTAGATTCACCAAGTGGACCAAGTTCTACCCTTGCGGAGGCATTGTGGCAAAGTTATGACACTACCAATCACGTGACTATGATTTGGCAAGATCCGAAAATGAATGGTTGGGAGCCACTAACCTCGTATAGATGGTACTTGACTCATAAACCGACAACTGGATATATCAGGTAAACCTGCGAAGTGCAAATGCCATATTTTCATTAAAAAAAAATGCACTAGTTTGCATAAAGGTGGATTTAGAAAATGATATCTTTAGTCTGGAAATGTTGTTTTTGACTTTATGTTCTTTTATGTTTCTGTTGTAATATCTGCGTACTTGTTTGTATTGATGTGCCGTATAACTAAAATTAGTTTAACTACAGCCTTTTTATTGTAACTTAGCTTCACCAATTTACATCATTTACTATATCTACTACTTAAAACGTTTAAGCCTGCAGATATATCAAGGAACAACTCTATTGTGTGATTCCGGTGATCTGTATGATTCGACTATCTCTGGGGGACGGGCTGGCGTATTTCAGTTTGGGGAATTTCCAGTAATCTGGTCGAATCTCCGAATTGACTGTTTAGAGCATACAAACCAGGGACTTTATTTAGATGGTTATGATGATTATGTTGAATTAAGTGATGCTGTTTCACTAGGAATGGAAAACAGGTATAAAAACAATGACTTTCTTTTTAATATGTTGAACTGTACAAGTATTCGCAAATTACAGTATACAACAGGTTGTTTGTCATATTTGGATATCTGACTGATGGTATTAAAACTGCATCTATTTAAGATCAAACATATTTAGTTAAGAACAATAAACTAGTGCAAATAACCGCAAAAATTCTGAAAGATGCTAAGGATGAAGTCTGAACGTTGCATTGTGGTTCTCTTTTAAGTTTTACTTTAGAAGTGTGGTTATCATTGGACATTGGATATACGAATGGACCATACCCAATACTGTGTACAGCAGAGCGAACTGTATGTATGTCTATAGAATCAGGCCTGGTGCAAGGTATCTATGGCAACTCAAGGGTGACGTCAACATCTACGTTAAGTGCAGATCGATGGCATAATATCATCTTTCGTCATAGGATAGAATGTAAGTTAAGTGTACCAGAGTTTGTTCAAATTGCAAACTTAGACTTTTGTCAAATATGTTCATGAAGTCTCAACTTACAATAAACTCCTATTTAAAAATTATAATTGTAAAGTTTAAATTTTATATAACGTGAATAAAGTGAAAAGCATTTAATGTTCATTGTCTCAAAACTAAGGAGACTGAGATAACTCATGCCAGATGTATCTCTCTTTCTAATTTTTAAATTTTCATTTCATTTTCAGCTCAATCAATTTCTATTTTCATTGATGGTGTGAACGAAGGGACAACAACTGGAGTTCAAAATCTAAACTTTGTACGTTGCCGTGGAATAGAGTTTCTTTTCAAAACTTCTTCCGTAAATTAAATTATGACTCTTTGTCCATGAAAATGCGCTTTAAAAAAGAACATTTTGTATTTAATGTTTCATAAGATGTAACAAATAATTTACTTTATTATACGCCCGAAGGGGACGTATTATGTTGCCTCGGTGTCCGTCTGTCCGTCGTCCGTCTGTCCGTTAGCAATTTCCCTTCCGCTCTGTAACTCTTGAACCCCTTGAAGGATTTCGAAGAAACCTGACACAAAGTAACCAGACTGAGACGACGGCAGAAGCAGGTTCCGGATGGCTGGATTCAAGGTCAAGGTCATACTTAGGGGTCAAAGGTCATATGATTTTGTTTCCCTTCCGCTCGTAACTCTTGAACCCCTTTGAAGGATTTCGAAGAAACCTGCCACAATTGTTAACCAGACTGAGATGACGTGCAGAAGCAATGTTCCGGATGGCTGGTTCAAGGTCAAGGTCATACTCAGGGGTCAAAGGTCATATGACTTTTTTCCCTTCCGCTCTGTAACTCTTGAACCCCGTGAAATTTTGAAGAAACCTGACACAAATGTTTACCACATTGAGACGTGTGCAGAAACCAGTTCCGGATGGCTCGCTTCAAGGTCAAGGTCAAACTTAGGGGTTCAAAGGTCATATGATTTTTTCCTTTCCGCTCTGTAACTCTTGTACCCCGTGAAGGATTTCGGACTTTTTTCACTTCCGCTCTGTAACTCTTGAACCCCGTGAAGGATTTCTGAAGAAACCTGACACAATGTTTACCACATTGAGACGAGTGCAGAAGCCATGTTCCGGATGGCTCACTTCAAGGTCAATGTCACACTTAGGGTTCAAGCGTCACATAACTGTGT
The DNA here is from genome assembly GCA_022818135.1 of Saxidomus purpurata. Lineage (NCBI taxonomy): Eukaryota > Metazoa > Mollusca > Bivalvia > Venerida > Veneridae > Saxidomus > Saxidomus purpurata. Next base: position 31,612,957 of record JAFMSR010000010.1, read on the forward strand.
GGATATTGCTCTGCATTTGCTCTTGATTACAGTGCCTTGTTGCCCTTGAATTATCGAAAATTATGAAATTAGCCTTCTCAGCTCATAGTTCAAACAGGTGAATTAGCCTTGTCTGCTCTATAGTTGTAGCAGGTTTTACAAAACAAATGAACTGCCAGATACTGAGTTATGCCTCCTTGACGGGCGTATTTTGTGACAGTTTGGCACTCTTGTGTGTTATACTTTAATAGTTAGATACAATAAGGCAGCAACTCATCACACCATTCTCATAAATATATTTTATGCAGACTGAATTATCAAGTACCAGCAACCTGACGATGTACATTGGGAAAGAAAATGCAACCTTCTTTCGTGGAACAATTGACGAGGTACATGTATTTCATTTTTGTACCGTGTAATGATCACTAGTCTTCGTTTACGAAAAAAGAAAGAATAGAAAATTATCACAAATGAGAAATAATTATTCTGTTTAAAATAATTATCATGCAATATGTTATCATTCTGTGTCTTTTGTAGGTCCGCATTTACAGCGAGGGCATTCAAGATGACGAAATTACAGAACATATAGGCCTTGTGTCAGTAGAGCGGCCTGTGCTCAAATCTTATGGAATCTTGCACTACCGCATGGAAGATTCGGCATCGGCTACAACCCTCGTTAACTCCGGGCGCTTGTCAAGCGCAACTGCAAACATAAATGGCGGATCGTTTGTTAAAGTAAGTTTTCAACAATAGAACTGGTAGCTGGGGTCATGAATATGAGCCAATGTTGAAATTCATCCGTATCTTGTCGCTAAGGTAAAGTCGTTAAAAAAATATTGTTTTGGATTTACATTGCACTAAGCATTACATTCACATTAAGCGGTTTTCAGTCATGTATATATACTTGCGTATAAAAGTGGCTGTAACAGCAGCATACTGCTTGGTTGTACATGTGAGATTTTCCAAAAAGTATAAGAATACTGAATGTACCTTTATTCATACATAACAAACGATTTCACACGAAATGACATGAAGATAAGGGCAATATTCGTTAATGAAATTTGCTGTACATTTTTCAGAGTTACCAGCAATACCAGCGATTCAATATTGCCTATCCGGACAACAGATAGATGAGAAAGAATCTATGTACATAAACACTCATATTGCATTTTACTGAATATGGTTGAGTTATTTGAATCATTTTCATGATAGATTGTGGTCGCTAAATATAGACTTTTACAACATCATCATAGCTGTGCATTGGTTTTGAAATATGTTGCTATATATGTAATAAACATTTTTGCATACCTGTGTACTAAAATGAATTCTAAATTAATAGATATTTTGTTTCAGAAAGATATAATTATAATGCAGATTTTCTTTAATTTTTATATTCTCACCAAACTATTTATCTGTAAACTCGCTTAAAAATTGTTGTTTTTTGTTGTTGTATTTTTGATAAAGTGAAGTATGTCTCTTTTACTAAAATGTACAATTTTCTCAGACTGTAGCAGGAGTAACTGACTTAAATAGTTTACTTACATAACTCAACACTCAATTTGAAAGAGAAAGTGCAAACCTTTAAGGTTTTACATTGACAATGTACTAACCATCATAGTTATATGTTAAATATATAATTATACGTAGTGTTGAAAATGATAAGTAAAATATTATTTATCTTCATTTTGATCTTCTATTTTTGAAATAAGAAGATCCTTACTCTTGTAATTATGTACACCATCATTTGTCAACTTTTACTTACTGTAACAGAAGCAATGCAGTAGCCGATTATTGACAACAAAAGCTAATCTTTGGCTAAGACAATTACTGTAAATACACAGGTCTGTCTGTCCCCCGGTGGCCACATATCTCACATCCCTGTTCAATCGTCTTTAAACATAGTAACACATTGTTGTTTCTGCTTTGAAATTATATAACAAAGTAATGTTTGCTAGTGAAAATGTATAACCGACAATCGCATTCATTTGGTGAGAAAGTTTAATTTCTGTTTTTAGCTCATGTAGAGGTTTTAGAATCGATGAATGCCCGGCGTCTTCAAAGACCTTTTTTCATAAACCACTGCATGGAATACCTGCCAACTTGACCAGTAAGCTCTCTTTGTTTTGATTAAATGATTCCGGTTGACTGAACAACATGACCGCCAGAATATATAATATATAGAAAATAGAACGATCTTTGAAAATCTACGTCTCCAAAACCACAAGGCCCAAACATAAGTTTGTTTGTTCAAATCATAGCACTTTGGTCGAAATTGGCCTCGCTTGTGTGGTCACTTGTTTAACATAGAGTTATACAATGTATAGAGAAATCTCCAATCATCTTCTTGTCTAAAGTAATAGAACTTATATATTTGGTATGTTGCATTATCGAGTGTTTTTCTACAAATGTGTTCAAACTATGCCTCTGGAGTCTAAATTTGCCCCGCCCTAGGGGTTACAAATCTGAACATTCTTGTCAAAATCCGCAAGGCCAAGATCTTTGATATTTTGTATGTACTATTGTCTAGTGGTCCTTTAATATGTTTGTTCAAATCATACCGGGGGTCACTTGTTATACATCAAGTTATATAGGAAAGTTTTCAAAAAATCGTGTCTGAAACCATACCGCCCAGAGTTTTGGTATTTGATCTGTAGCATTGCCATGTGATCATATCTCATGTTTGTTCGAATCATGCCCCATAGGTCAAAAGTGACCCCATCGGCGGATCACTTGTTCTACATAGAGTTCTAACGGGAAAACTTTAAAAAAAATTGTCTGATACCACAAGTTCTAGACCTCTGATATTTGATGTGTAGCATTACCTAGTGGTCCTCTCTTAAGTTTATTCAAATCATGGCCCTGGGTCAACGCGTGTGGGGTCACTTTTTTCAAACAAGAGTTACATAGTGAAATCTTCAAAAGTCTTCTTGTTTTTTACCAAAGTCCCAGTGCTTAGATATTTGATCTTTGGCTTTATCTAGCGGCGCATCTCTACGAGTTATATTCAAATATGCTGCTGGGTCTTAATTGGCCCTCCCTGTTTCTTGTCTAAATGGTAAGGTCCAAATCTTTCACATGTATTTGAATTACGTAGTGATCTTCAACTAAGTTTGTTCAAATCATGATTGCCCACGCACTTGGTGTCACATGTTTTACTTAGACCATAGGGAAACCTTTATTAGTTTTTTTGAAAAGGTTGACCCAATTTTTCAAAATAATTTCACAAATCTAGAATCAATGTTATTGTCCTAAAATAGAATCGCTGTTTGATACATAGCAGTGTATGAGTTCATATAGTGTGCGATGTGCTAGACTTTGTAAAGGGCAATAGTACTCAGGTGAGCGATAAAGGGCCTTTGTTTGTTGTTGTTTTGTTGTGTTTTTTTTTATTTTGAACCATTTTCTTTATTGAAATAAAGTTGTTACAATTCGTGGTTGGTTCATTTTCTTTTTGTATCCAAACTGTCGTGCAGTTCGTATCAAGAAGGACAAATAGAGATTATCGCAATGATGTTTTACATTTTTCTTAAGACGGTATTTATTACTTCTCATATGTAAGCTATCAATGATCAGTTTTAAAAGTCAAAAGCGATTATCAACAACAAAACTTTCGACTATGCCAATGATAATTGACTTTATTTCCAATATAACTAGCAATTTGTAGACATTATAGTTCAGCATAAGACTTTTATTGTAATCTGATTTTAAATCGTATCAATTTGAAATCAAAGGGATGAGCTAACCTGATACTGACTGGAGAGTTGTATTTTTGGCCTGGGGACTGAAAGTCCCCAAGGCCTAAGTTAGTATACCACATTTCAAACCCTGCAAGAATTTTAACCGTGCTATGTGCGAATAACAACTGTAAACAGCGCTATGCGAAAGTAGGCAAGACAGACCAGATCAATCTTCTGTTTGAATGCCGCATATGATAAGAACTGTTACAAATAAAAATAGTACATAAAACTTCAAACGACTACAGGAAGGTATATAGTTTACGGGCTGCATTATTTTTTCTGTTTTAGAAATTAAGCGCTGTTAGCGATTACGGAAGATAATCATATGCATATCACGGAAAAGTACGGATATTTACGGAAATTTACGAAAACGTACGAAGCTCGATATAAGAGTTTGTAGTTTGATTTTCATATTTCCGATGTTATTTCATTGACAACTTTGTTTTTACGAACGATTACATATATATTTATCTAAAAATAAAGTCTCTAAAAAAGATATAATTTACGTACATTCCCGAGAAGGAACTAACGTGATCAAAATCACCCGCCATTTTCGAGGACGCTGCATGTCGAGGCCCAACGGTTTCACTGATTACAACTACAAAGGTAACCCAGAATCATTTTTGGTTTTCCTGTTATACACATTGTACAGTACTGATTTATATTTCATTGCTGGTATTGCTTTGTTTATTTCTGTTTCAAGTCTTGTCATTGGTACACAATAATTTTCGATCCACATCATCAGATCTATCGCTTGAGTGTACAAAGCGCAGATCGAATTATTTGTACTGGCTTAAACATTTAAAGTTGACTATGTGATTATTTTTCATTAACGTACATTTCATAAAAAACAAATTTCCGTCACCCATATATTTGTGAATCATTCATTCTGTGTCATATATTGAATTTCGTCCTCTGCACATTTCGACCCGCGCTTTAGGTAAGATTCAACGCAGAACACGTAGGTCAAATGTTGTTTTTCGGGGAGTTTAGCCCCCAGGCCTTCAGCGCTCACAGCGCTTTGATTATATCTGGAGACCCTGACCTTAAAAGAAAATTCATGATTTGTAAAGCTACCAGATGTTCCCGTATATGT
>JAFMSR010000010.1:31625268-31667768 GCA_022818135.1 Saxidomus purpurata
CCTAAAATTTAGATATTGCCTAGTGGACCTCTACCAAAATCTTTCAAATCATGAACTCTGTGTCAGATTTGACCCTACCCAGGGATCACTTGAATTTACATAGGTTTCTATAATAAACTTCCTATAACAAAGACTGACTTACCAAGAAACCACTGACTTCCTAAGCAACTGGTGACTTCCATAACTGCCAGTGACCTCCCCTAGCAACCACTGACTCCCTTGGAACAAGTGGCTTTCTTAGCAACCACTGACTTCCCCTAGCAGCCAGTGACTTCCTTAGCAACTACTGACTCCATTTAGCAATTGACTTCCTGGGGTAAGTGCACTGGTACTCAGGTGACCGATATATATGTTTATTTCACAAATACTTAAAAAACTGAAGGAAAACTTTCATGAAACATAATACTAACGACTTTATAAGAACATGTAAAACTAATTTATTTGCAAAAGTGAAGTCCATATCAAATGTCAAGGTCATAGAAGGGGTCACATACTGGTATTGAACTGTATACAAGCATATCAAGATGATCCAAAACTTACAACCAGAAATTCCATGATAAGTGGTATTTTTAATTTTTAAATGTTAATTTAAACAAATGTTTACAATTACAAAGGAAGCTCGGTCAAGTGTTTCCATCAGGTTGTGATTATTATAGTAAGTTAACATGCACCACTAGCATTCATGTATACACTAGCTTCTCTAATGCATGTTATAGCTTAAAACTACAACATATACATAGCTTCACTGTTTATTTTATACTAGAATTCTATACATACATGTAGTAAGGGGGGACTGTATGTAACAGGGGATCAATTACATGTTAATAAACCTTAGATAGTAAAAGGATGTGTCATTTACAAAATAAGTAACATGATAATCAAAGGTCTTCACTATTGTAGTTAGTGAATGTAATAGGATAATTAATCTTTCATCTAGTGTATGTAATAGGATCACTAACAGCTTTATGAAACATTTAGATCCAAATACCACCATTATATGTGTGTTACAATATATAACAGGAAGTTTCTTTAACCTTTTGTAGAATATTATCCCAGTTGAAGCATCCCCACATTGTGCTGTATCATGAGTCATTCTTTGACGCAGACTTCGAATACCTACACATTATACAAGACTACTGTGATGGTGGAAACTTAGATGACAAAATTAAGACAGCAGCTGTTGTAAGTGTACCAAATTTACTTCAATGAGTAGCCTTCCATAGTCTTGGTAAATTTTACATCAAACTTTATGGGAAATGGATTGATTTGATACTTGATAGTTCCCTAGGTACAAAAGCTACATAGCGTGCTCTACAGAGGTTAAGAACTGTCAGTTTAAAGTTAATAAAGAGCGATGTAAAATGTACATATTGGAGGCAACGGTTGAAAGAACTTTCATTCTTTCAGAAATCAAAGCATTTTGACGAAACACAGATAATGGAGGTAAGAGCTCTTTCTTTGTATTTCAGTAGTAAACTTAATTGTCATCTTCTAAAACCTGTGTCACATTTCAAGGGACGGTCGAACCAGAAAAGAAGAGCATTTCGCAGTTGGGGTAAAATACATGAAAATGTATTGGAGCAATCTGAGCAATCCAACTGTTGCATGAAGTATTTGAAAATAATTATACTTGAATGACAATGTGTTCAATGATATAGATATAGTAGAATGCATTCAGCCTTTTGATGAATTATTAGCTGGCTCAGTAGACATTGATCCAAAGTCAAAGCATGAAATCATAGGGCCTAAATGATCTTTAATTCAACCTGTTGTTACACATACAAAAGTTGTCAATAACTACGCTGAAGAGAATGTAGCAAAGTTCACAAAATCTGGAAGCACTAGTTAGTTAAAGTAACTGAAAAAAATTGTCAAAGAGCTACTGGCAAACGGATTATATTAAATGTGGCCAGTCAAAGCAAGTGACAGATTTACCGGTAGGCTGATGTATTTATTGTAAATTTATTTGGGATTAAACAATAATGGCTACCTAAGGTGGGCATGTGCCAGTAAAATCCCGTGGACCACTGACATTGGTTCAACTTTACGTAAGATTTAGTGCAATAATGTTCAAAGCAGGAAGTAGTCTGAACAAAAAAGGAGACAGTTTAGGAAAGCCTTCTAAATTGATATACATTCTAGTGTTATGTCTTTCTATATGATTGCCCAGATTTCCTGTTATTTCTCATTTCAGTGGTTTATACAGATTATTATGGCTGTGCAGTACATTCATAGTAAAAAGGTTTTACACAGGTAAGACATAATAAAAACATCTGCTCCTATATTTGCTTCTCAGATTTCATCTGATCATAATCTGTAAGTGCTAAATAAATTGATATTGCATCAAACTATAGAAGTGCTAGAGTATAAAATTTCTTGCAATAGCAACTAATTTCTTCTTAATTAGCTGTCTGTAGGAAAGGTTCGAAATATACTTTTTAGCTTGACTATTCAAGGAATAAGGAGGCTATTGCACTTGCCCCGTGTCGGCTTCTGCACTGATTAAAGTGCCAGAGTGAGCTATTAGGATCATTCATACATCCGTCCACTGGGCCAATGTTGATAAAACTTTACAGGGTGTTCCTTGCATGAAACTGTATCAAAGTTGTTCAAATAGTTCCATTCCATGCAAAACTCTGGTTGCTATGGCAACTATTATGTAAAACTTTTTAAAAATTTCTGAAACCACAAGGCTTCCAGCTTCGATTGCAAGTAACTTTGCTATGGCCCACCAAGATTGTCAAATTATTGATATTAAAACCTGTTCTTAAAAAAACTTTTTTTACTGACAAGCTTTGAATAGGGAGAGTGCTTATGAGATAGCTCTTGTTATTTATACAAGTTGTTTATTTACTACCCCAAGCAACTGTCTGGAATAGATCTAAGTTTTTATTGCATTTTCAGAGATTTGAAAACAGAAAATGTCTTCCTAACAAAGAAGAATGTAGTTAAAATAGGTAAGTTTTTGAAAAGTACAGCTTTCCTTGCCATCTGTAACATCTGTCTTGTCAGAATTGTTTGTATCTAATTAAGGAAGTTGTGTCTGAAAACGATGCAAGTATTTCAGTTTGGATAACAGCCGTACTCTGAACAAACAGCTGAGCAAGCATTGAGCTATGACCTTGTATCTGTTAATTGATAAATCGAGTTCAAAGATTATCTCAGTTTACAAAGGGATACTTCTAAAAGCATTCACTTCTGTTTGGCTAAAAAATACTATGTAAATCTTTATAATATTAACCATCAAGAGGCCATAGATGTTACACCAGTCTTTCAAAAGAAACAAGCAGTTGTTTGGAAGAAATATTGTTGTTTGTTTTATAATGAATAAATTTCTATTACAGGGGACTTTGGTATTTCCAAGGTGCTTGAGAACACAGTGGATGTTGCTCAGACTATAGTTGGGACACCAAGTTACCTCAGCCCAGAGCTGTGTCAGGATATACCATATTCCTCCAAATCAGACGTCTGGGTAAGTGTCACATGTTGTAGGCATGGTAAAACAAAACTTATATATGTCAAAAGTTCACATATTTCATGACAAGGATATATGTATCTTTAGAAATTAAAGTCTACAAATTGATCTTGTAGTAACTAGTCGCAGCCTACGCAGGGTTGCTTTTGTCTAAGTTTGGAATGAATTTCATACTTTTTTTGAGGTTTTGAGGTTCTTTATCTTCGAATTTACCATTTAGACTAACAAATTAATATCCGTTATTGTTAATTTTTCTAATGATTTTATATGATTGATTACATTTTTCAGGCTGTTGGCTGTCTCATGTATGAACTTTGTGCACTGAAACCACCCTTTGATGCACAGAATCTAATCAGTCTGTTCTTTAAAATCATCAAGTGTGAATATGAGGTAAGCAACTTGTTTATTTCACGTTTGTGGTTTTACTGTAATGTCCATCTCTTCTTGTAACAGTGTCGAATTTGTCTATTCACCTTACAATCTTTCACCACCAGTAATTTGACTAAATCTTTTATTATAACAAAACCAAAATAGAATTCATATATGAATATTTTGCCCATATTTCATACATAACAATATACTGCTCTACCTTTTCAGGCGTTACCCAGTATGTACAGTACAAATTTACGTGAGCTAGTATGTATGATCTTGGTGAAATCACCTGATGATAGACCTAGGTAAGCTGTATTTTTAAGCAGGTTTTTTGAAAAAAACCTACTTATAAGAATGGCGATGTCGTATGTTGGGAGGGTCGGTGGGCAGGCATCAAACATTGGTTTCCGTTCAATAACTTGAGTTAGGAGTGACCAATTGTAATGAAACTTGGTGTGTAGGTAGCTTGCATGGAGACACAGCTTGGGATTTTATTTGGGGTCACTAGGGTCAAGGTCAAGGTCACTGTTACTAAAAATAGAAAAACGGTGTTCACTTGAGTTAGGAGGACTAATATGAGAAGGTGTGGAGGTAGTTGGGACGAGCTTGGGATTGGTAGGGTCAAGGTCACTGTTACTAAAAAAAGAAAAACGGTTTCCGCTCAATAACTTGTTCAGTTAGGAGTGACCAATTGTAATGAAACTAGTGGTTTGTAGGTAGCTTGCCTGGGGAGCTGGGATTGCATTTGGGGTCACTAGGTCAAGGTCACTGTTACTAAAAATAGAAAAATGGCAAATAGCTCCAGTTAGGAGACCAATTGCAATAAACTTGGGTTATGGGTTGCACTTGGATGTTTGGGTCACAGGAACAAGGACAAGGTCACTGTTACTAAAAATAGAAAAACGGTTTCCGCTCAATAACTCAAGTTAGGGATGACCAATTGCACTGAAACTTGGTATGTGTAGGTAGCTTGCATGAAAGGACTTGATTGCATTTGGTATTTTGGGATTGCATTTTGGTTTTTTTTTTTTTATTGTTTAAGCCAAAGTTTTCACTAATAAAAATAGAGGTATCCGAAGGTGCACTGTTACTTAAAATAGAATTTTTTTTGTTTGTTGTTTTTTTTTTTTTTTTTTTTTTTTTTTTTTTTTTTTTTTTTTTTTTTTTTTTTTTTGGTGGGGGGGGGGGTTTCCTTTTTTTTTTTTTTTTGGGGGTTTTTTTTTTTTTTTTCATTAAATGGTTTTAAATCTTGGCAACATAACTACCAGTTAGGACGTGCAAGACCAACATGTCATGAAGGTCACACTTGATGTATAGGTTTATCTTTTGCATGGAGTAATGCAGCTTGGGATTGCATTTGAGGTAAAAAAAAACGGGCACACATGTCTAGCACAAAAAGACGGGGGGTGGGGTGCAAGACCCACGTCCCTAGGGTCAATAGTCAAGGTCATACTTAGAGTTACGGTAAAGATTCCTCCATAGAAGGAAACGGTTTCCGCTCAATAACTTTGTCCAGTTAGGGATGTTTAACGCAATTGCAGCACTGAAGACTTGTTGTGTAGGGTAGCTTGCATATAGAGAAGGAAGCTTGGAATTGCATTTGGGGAATTTTTTTAAAAACAGTATTTTGTTTTAAGACCCAAAAAAATATAAAAATTTCAAGGTCACTTTTTTATTTTTAATTGTTTTAAGCCAAAAATTGCAAAATTTTTGGCCCCAAGGGGTCGTCAAGCAGTCACCTACCTAAAAAATCAGATTTTTTTTTTAGTTTTTAAATTGTTTTAAGGAAAATTTAAAATAGCTTTGGGCAAGGGAGGTCAAGGAAAAAAATGGGGGTCAGTCACTACTAAAAATAGATTTTTTTTTTTTAGTTTTTAGTATTTTAATTGTTCTTAATTGTTTTAAGCCAAAAAAAAATTTTGGGGGTCAAGGTCATTGTTACTAAAAAAAAAAGATTTAAAAAAAAAATGCAAAAAGAAAAAAACAATTGTTTGCATTTGGGGGGTGTCAAGATGACTGTTTTATTTTTAGTTCTACAATTTCTACAGGCGCCGTTTAAACCTGCTTTGGCGGCATTGCCGCGTCTTCTTGTTATGTATTTGTCTGATGATTCAGTATTATTTCATCAAAGGAAATGGACCATTAATATCACTGTAGAATCAAGAAATTTATCTCTGTGAATGTTTTAAAACTTTTCAATGCCAGAACACCATTGTTGGCCATATTGTAGGAAATTTACTCTAGTGAATATCTGAAGCACTTTAGGGGTGGAAAAAATCTGAAGATAATTTCATAAGGAATTTTAAACTAAGACATTTTTTGAAAAAAATTTCAGTGCCAGTGCATTACTGAACACATCATTGGTTAAGCAGCATCTAGCTATGTTTATACAACAGAAAGAGAATCTACTGCAACAGAAATCTTCTAAAGATGACTCTGCCTCTACACCACAACACACCCCATCAGGAGGACTGAAACTGAAATCCCCAAAAAGGTACTCAATATTGACATAATTATGCCACTTTTTGACATAGAAAATACATTGAATATGGGTAAAATCCACTTATTGCCTTAACCATTTAAGATATTGCTTTGAAACTTTGAATGCATGTTTACATCATTACCCCCATCTGTAGGCAAGAGAAGGTAATTCTGTCAAGGATTTGTTTTAAAGATTAAGGCCCTTATTGACTTAGAATCTTGGTTAAGTTTTTCGTACCAGTCCTCTTTTTAGCTCACCTGGCTACGCCAGGGAGAGCTTTTCTGATTGATGATTGTCCGTTGTCCGTCAACATTTTGATTCAAATGACATCTCCTCTGAACCACAAGGCCAATGTTGATAAAACTATGCTAGAATGTTCCTTGCATGAAGCTCTACCAAAATTGTTCAAAGAATTCCATTCCATGCAGAACTCTGGTTGCTATGGAAAAAATAGGAAAAACTTTTAAAATCTTCTTCACTGAAACCACAAGGCCTAGAGCTTAGATATTTGGCATGTAGCATTGCCTAGTAGACCTCTTCAAAGTTTGTTCAAATTATGCCCCTGGGGTCAAAATTGACCTTGCCGGGGGGGGGGGGTCACTTGTTTTACAAAGACGTATATAGGAAAACCTATTTGGTATATAACATTATCTAGTGATCTTCCACCAGGCAAGTGGACTTGTACCAAGGTGAGCGATATAGGGCCATCTTGGCCCTCTTGTTTACTAAACTGTTTGAGATATTACTTTGAAAGTTGGAATACTTGTTTACCATCATGATTTCCAAACATAGGCAGGAGAAGGTAATTTTGTCAAGGATTTTATTTGAATTATGGTCCTTTTCGACTTAGAAACTCAAAATTTTCATTCTTGTCCACTTGTTGACTTAACCATTTGAGATATTACTTGGAGTACTTATGTACTGGTCATCATGAGACTTATCTGTAAGCAAGAGAAGATAACTCTGTGAAAATGTTTCTTGATTTGTACTTAGAAATTCCTAGTTAAAGTCTTGTGTGCCCTTAACTGTCAAAGTTTTGTTTTATTGGCAAGCACTAAAAAAGTCGAGCACGCTGTTCTACTGACAGCTCTTGTTTCATTTAGATGGCAACTTATACAGCTTCAGCTTAATACTGTTTGTATTTCAGCTTGAGGTAGAGATCCAGGTTTTCTCACAGGTGGTCCTTTTGAATAGGTGTCACTATAAGTTGCTAGAAATCAAGATTACAATTGATGTAAAAATAATAACTTTTCTAATATTTTGAAGCAATGTTGAAAGCTCTAGTCCAGCTTTGAAAAGAAACAAACTGCAAATATCAACACCAATGCTACAGAAGTCCGAGTTTGTACATGACAGTCAACAGCTGACTAGCAGAGAGAGGTCACCTCATGGGCAAGACAGTGGATTAGGAGTCAGTGTAGAAACAGGTGAATTTTAAATATTGCCCAAGTTTCATACGTATTATGGTCTTATTGATTCTTGCAAAAAAAAATGTAATACAACATGCAAATATGCATGAAATCTGGTACAAGAGACTTTAAAAATGTAACAGTGACTGTCAAACTTTTGCCTCAAGGAAATTTTACTGCCCAAGAGGTGTCAGTATTTTCCATCTAAGGTAGATGTGCTTGCATGTATACTTTATCTACTCTTATGGAACCATCATACATAGATTTCTTTTAATTCTCTCAGTTCTTCAGTTTTTCAGCTGTTCTGGGTCAAAGTTGTAAGTCAGTCTTACTAGAATGATACAAATGGCATTGTGATATTCACACTGGTACGGACACTTCTCTTCACGGCCTACACAATTTTATGCTGACGCTGCATGTCACCACTGTCATTCATGATAAGAGTAGTTGTTGTAGATATTTGATACCATACTTTGAAGCATACAAGTAAGTGTAAGCCATCATTTTGTTAATGTTATGCTATGTTTCTAGTTGATACCATACTTTGAAGCATACAAGTAAGTGTAAGCCATCATTTTGTTAATGTCATGCTATGTTTCTAGATATATTAAAAGACAGCCGACTGGACATTCCGAAGCCTGATGCAGACGTCGCATCTGATTACTCTGATGACTTTGATGAAACAGATTCTGCTGATGAAGAAGGTATGTACTTGATATAATACTGGTACCACTGTCCGTGTCCTTCAGACATATAGACCTTGAAAATGATTCAACTTCAGCAAAACATTGAAAAGTGCTCAATATATTGATCTTGGACTAAGCAAACAAACGGATCATGTTTCTCAATGGTTGAAGAACGCCTCATCCGGATCTTGCAGAGAAACTTCATTTCCCTCAACCATACATGGAAAGACATTTTGTTTTGCATAGTTGTCAGGTCAAAAGAAGATTTCACCCAAAACACAAATCTTTAGTTCTTTTCTAGTCTTATTAGGAAAGGTTAGTCTATTAACCGATTGTTAGTGGAGCCGCTGTGGTAGCGCGTTCGCCTCAGGATCGAAGGGCCCCGGGTTCGATCCCTACCATCTCCATGTCGGTAGTGTCCTTAGGTAAGACACAAATTAATCCACATTGCCTCTCTCTCTCTCTTCAAGGTTGATTCCATCTGGAATGAGTCTCGAGAGCGATTATTATAAGTTGTAAGAACTGATTGTTATTGACTTGCTGACAACTTTCTACTACCAGTGAGTTATTTTCAGTTATCTGTACAACTGTGGTCATCAGTATCACTCTGAACTTAGATCAAGTAACTAAAGATGACAGTTGTTGTGTTTTAGACATTCAAGAAGAGATTGAGTGTGCAGACAGTGGTGGCTCTGATAATGAAATTATGGAAGATACAGAATACGCAGATGACTTTGAAGAATACGACTCGAGTGAGGTTAGTAATGCAAAGAGATAAGACTTTATTGTCAGTGCGAAAAATGATTTGGGTTATTTTTATACCCTAAAACAACTCACCTAAAATGTTCATTGTCAATGTTACATACATGTACACTTGGTTCAGCATCCGGCCAGGGGATACAACAAGAATGGTCAAAAAAACAAGTGGCTTCAGAGTTTTTGTATATTATATTGTTTGTTAATGATGTAAAACATGACTACTTAAGGGAAGGGGACACTTATCTAGGTGTCCACTAACAGTGCTTGAACAGTATTCATGAGGACCTAGAATCATTTTGACTGACAAGTCTTTTAAGGCTTATTTATGTTAATATATTACGGCTTTATTAGGTACACTTGACAGGTAATGGGGAACATACTTTCATGGCTCACTGTGTTTTTTATAATTCAGGATTTAGATGCGATGGTTCACTTGGCACGAGAAGCCCAGGACATTCAGGCGGCTGATGACTGGTTTTCAGACAGTATATCAGAAATGCAGAGACAACAAACTGCCATGCTGAGACAGTAAGTCATCTTCTTAAGGAACTTAAACGTACCCCTGTCTTAAATTTCTTAAAATTGATTTTATACTTGAGTATTTCAGTTTGAATAGGCTCACAATAGTACCACACACTTCTTATATTGTAATCAATGGAAAGTCGTCAATTAAATAGCAAACTGTGAATTCTGTGGTCTGTTTGAATAGATGTAAATAATATTGTAAAATATCTGACATTTTGCAAAATTTGAATTACTTCGCATACTTTAACAGTAAATACTGCAAAATCTGATTTAAATCTTTTGTTGCAGTGAATAATTGTACTGTAAGTTAGTTAGTGACTGAAGACATTTGAATATAGAGGGTTGTCAAGGAGATTATAGATGAAGTCAATAAAGAAATGTTAACTTTGTTGTGGTTTTATTTTTCTCAGGCAGTGTAAAGAAGCGCTAGGTGGAAGGGGACTGAAGGAAGTGGAGCGACTAGTGAGTGATGGCACACTTACGGAGGAGGATCTCAGGTACTAACATCCTTGAGTCATCTCAAACTACAAAATGGTCTCAGAGCAGTATTACGACTCTACCTGTACAATTTTTTTAAAAATCAGCTTCATTTTTTCATTTTTTTTTAAGAAAAATTTACGTTATTCACTATATCATATTATGTTGCCAGTTACCTGAAGTACTGGAAATACTGTGAACAGATTGATTATCAGCTTTGATATATCAGCAATTTAAAGTTCATAATGTAGTTTAACAGTATAACACAAAAACATACTTAAATCCTTCTTTAATTCTATTTACGACTATTGTTTAGAAAAAGGGAAATACAGAAGTCTGCTAAAACCTATTATACATTATGTTGATGTCTTCAGGATTAGTTTTACTTACAATTCCAGTTTACACAAGTTTTAGATTGGTATGTTTCTGCCTGGTTTTAAGATTCTAGTCACAGGTGAAAGAGCGTTTTAGCACTGTTTTCTACATTTTTTTATTTGGTTTTGCTAATTTTGCTAATGCAGTCTTTCAGTGTGTTGTTACTTATACTTTTTACACACATCTATTAAAAGACCTCTAATACGCAAAATCCCCTTTTATTCACGTGTATTTTAAATCCAAGATATTTGTTTTAAGGACTCTTCTACTTACATAAGCATCAATAGAAACTTTGCTATTTTGGTAAAAACTGTATGGCACATTGTTATAAAAGAAAAGGCTGGCTTAACAAAAAGCCCTAAAATTTCACATATGTCTTTGCATTTGTAACTCATTGTAGGAACCCAAGCTCCTTTACTCTGTTTTGTATTTTGGTAAAATATTTGTGCTATATATTCTCCATTGCAAGTTGATATATTGTATTAAAGAAATTGCTTGGAAAGATTTCTTAGAAACTCGGTATCCCATCCATCAGCATCGTTAAGCGAGCCATGCTTTGCATTTTGATGATGTTGATGTAGCTTTTAGTTTTATGACAAGCAGGTGCTTAAACTAACAAGTTTAGAGTTTGGAGGTGGCCAGCAACTGCAGCAGAAACGTTGTTTATAATTATAATTGACTCAAAAGCCGTAGTTTGGTCAACGGTGTCCTTCTTTGATATTTAAGTTTCGAGTCAAAGCCAAGTTTAGTTCGGACATCTAGAGTTTACTTCTTTGTAGTTTTGAATTTTTTCACACTTGATGGGTTGAATAGATTGAGTTTTATGAACTTTTTAAGAAGCCACACCCATTTTGTAAGCACGGAATGTTTTTATGCTTTTTACTACACTATATTGGGTCTGATGATTTAGATTAGCTGACAAGTAGTGGAAATGATTTGTTCAGTATGACACATCATGTGTCATGTGATAATTCTTAAAACATCAAACTCACAAATTTCAAACAGTTCACCAAGTAGCAGATTTCAGATATCATTCCAATATTTTACTTGACCACCATAAGTACTAATTAATTTTAACAGGTACAAAATCATAGTTAATTTAAAGTTCAATTTACCTACTTTGAATGATTTCATAATATTCTATATAAAATCAGGAACCGTCTATATAATAGAGTATTCCTGATCAAATGCAAAAAGTTGTGTCTATTTTCATTAACTTTCTCGATGGTCTGCATTTTTCAATACTCCTCTTTATCTATATTGTCTGCATTTAGAATTGAGAAAATCATTCTTTACCTATCATCATGTGGTCTGCAGTCCTTCTATTTCCATTGTGGTCCGTGTTTTAACGGGTGCCTTTAATTGTAGAAGTTTAGTGACATCGTCTTTTTTTTGGACGTTAAATATTTACCGGTATTGTAGGGCAGGAATCATTGCTGGCACTCTTTTATGCCAAGTGTATACTATAAGTTTCTCACATGAGCACGCGGTACAGATTGAAATATCCTTCGTTGAGTGAGGGATGTTTCCATCTGAACCAAGTATCTCATGGTTGAAACTTTTTATTACCGTCTTGCACTTTGAAAGATATTTAAATATAGACTTATCGAAATTATGCATTTTAATATAAAAACAGATGCTGTGTATGGGAAAGTGAGTCACATTGTTTATAACATTGATTTACAAGTACACTCTATGTATGGTACAGAGAAATTGGAAAACACAGGTCCTATCACACTGGAACACTTCTCGTGTATGAGTCACGTGTGTGTTATGTAATGTATAATGTATTGTGCAGTTACATTTTCATGTTCCTGTTGAGGTAGTCATTAGCTACAAACAACAGTAGCGCCAACCTTCTAAGTTAAATAGAATTGTTATATGCCAGTAAAAATGCAGTGAGGTACTTAATATGTGTGGTAAAATTTCATCATTGTCAAACCTGAGACATGTTAGAAATTATGTACCCTTATATTAATTCTATACATTTCACCAGCATAGAACAGCATAGAACATATGAAATAAACGCCACCTCATTCAAGCTGTCAATACTGGATTCTCTCAGTGTTTATGGGTCCTGGATTTAAACTTGTTCCCTTACATGATAAGTTAGACAGTGTATTGTTCAGAAAATCTTGTCAAGTAAACTTTTCTTTGTATCTCTAATAGTTTTAGGAAAAGTAAAACCTTGTTAAGAAAGTCAGACCTTGAAATATATTAGAATTGGATTTGAATTAATGATCACTCGTATTTCATTTCCTTTTTCAGTCCGAGTGTACAGTTGAGAAGATCTATTGGAGAAGATAGTGTTGAGATCTGTCATCTAAATATAGATGACCTTGACCTTGGATAAGCAGCAGACAAATTGTTCCAACCAACCAAATGTGCAATATCCGTCCAGCAAAACTGCTTGTGATAATCAAAACATTGTGAAATGAGTGTATATATGGTGCAGAAATGAGTGTATATATGGGGCAGGAATTAGTGTATATATGGTGCAGAAATGAGTGTATATATGGTGCAGGAACGAGTGTATATATGGTGCAGAAATGAGTTTATATATGGTGTAGAAATGAGTGTGTATATGGTGCAGAAATGAGTGTATATATGGTGCAGAAAATGAGTGTATATATGGTGCAGAAATGAGTGTTTATATGGTGCAGAAATGTATTTTAAGAGAAATTATGGTGCAAAATAGTTTTCTCTTGTCCTGTAGAAGACCTTTGTGTTTTTATCTGTTTTTGACGGGACTGGAAGTTCTAAAATGCAGGAAAAAAAGATACAGCATAAGTTCTTACTTGTACTAACACTTGTTATTTATTATAGCTAAATAAATCCCTTCTAAGGATATATTTTCCAAAAAATATTATTATGGGAAATCTGTATTCATGTTTGTTTATTGGGCACAAATTCTGCAGAAAATACGAGAGAAGTATATCAACTGGACAATTATTATTATTATTCTTGTGGTATTAAGTTCGACTACATTAACTCTTAACTTTTAAATATTAATACCACAGAAAAAGTTTTTTTCTAGGCGAGTGTAAAATAACAAATTATGTTGTTCTGTTATACACACTATGTTATGCTGTATTGTTTTATTTCAATGATTGCTGTGTAAAAGCATGGCAAGACATGTAGACCTCTTAGTTACAATTTCTTACAATAATTGATGAAGATCTAAACACTATGCAACTTTAATTTTAGTGCAACTTGTCTAAGATATCTTAGTGTTTGCCCTACATTTCTGTCCAATGAAAATATCTAAAAATTTTAAAATGGTCCCGGTCTATTTGCCATAAACCTCTGACAGATTGTTCTATGTATCACTCTATCTTGATAGAGCGCGACTCTATAGACCTGTTTGTGCATGACGTCATAAAATGTAGTAAATAAAGACTAAAATTAGGGCAAACACTAAGTCAGTTAGAGGCTAAAATAGAGAAATTTATACAACATAGAAACCCAGTCGGTCGCTAGCGCTACCCTCCTTTTGGTTTCTATATTGCATAAATTTCTCTATTTAGCCTCTAACTATTACATAGTGCTTCTAGAGTGTTGTATACAACATGTATGTAGAACTGTATTTGGATAGAAAGCTTTCCTTGTATGGCTTTGTAAACACCCAAGTATGCAAAGTAAAATTTCAGGGCGATCTGCAACAATATTAGAAATAGAATTGCTACAGTGGGTAGGGCACAGTGTAGGGCTGCATATAGTAATATCGTATACCTGTCACAAATACTTCATCCCGATTGGCCGATAGCGCTCACGTGCCGGGTCTGCAAAAGTATGTGTAGACCTGGAAAATGATGTGTAGACCTGCACGGATTTTAAGACGTCATTTCTGTTATATTTTTGCATGATTTTCACTACTCTTTATGAGGTGTACGATATAATAATTTTAGACTAATGTTTCGGTCAATACAGTCAAACTTGTATTAAGAGACCACCCAAGGGAAAGGCCAAAACCGGTTGCTTAATAAAATGGTCTCTTAATACAAAGCAACACCGGGGACGACAACCGTTACCCATAACAATTTTACTTATGTCACGTGGTAATTTTCCAAAAATAGCAAAAAGTTTGAACATGAAAGTACCTAAAGTTGACAAATACAACCTGCGGACATAAGGATGGACACTAATCCTTATGAAATTTGACAGCTCCGTGTCTAATTGGGACATTAAATGCAACTTTAAAGCAGTCAATTTCCATAGAAATGATCTGTTTGCACATAAATGGTCGCCTAATATGAACAAAAGACTACATTAACTCTTAAGTTTTAAATATTAATACCACAGAAAAAGTTGTTTTTTTTCTAGGCGAGTGTAAAATAACAAATTATGTTGTTCTGTTCTACACACTATGTTATGCTGTATTGTTTTATTTCAATGATTGCTGTGTAAACTTCGTCCTCGGTCAATATCACTTTTAACAGGTCCGCAAAACTATATATTGACCTCAAAATTAGTCTATCTCCGCAAAACTATATATTGACCTCAAAATTAGTCTATAATTGTATAGTGTAAACTGTTGAATACAAGACTTTTACAGAGTAAAAGATGTATGCCATGATATTGGCAATATATAGCAGCTACAAGATCTTGTGTAAAACTATGTGTAGAAAGGTCTGTGTAACTGCTGTGTCAAGGCATGTAGTTCTAATCTTGTAATGTATTTATTGCATGACCATATACCAGTTATATTCTCTGTCTTTGTTACCTATGTAGGGCACAAACACAATTTCAGGAACAAATACTACCTAAGGGATCAAATAACACTTCTAATTAAATATTATTTATCTGTGAACATTTTGTAAAAATAACAATCCTGCTTTAGTAGATATGATCAAGTGCTCTGAATTGATGTGAGAGAAATCCTGACTGTACTATTATTGCTGCTATTTAATAATATTACCAAGTTATACAATAATCTGTCATATTTACATGTCCAAGTTTCCCTACTAGAGTCGTTGTACAAGTTTGACGCCCGTTTCAACGGTATTTTGCTCATTTTTACAGGCTGGCAGTTTACCCAACCAGTACTAGATCCCTATCCTTCACAAGAAACTTCTAACTTTCTGACAAGGAAACATTGCCCTCAGTCTGTAAGGGTTACAATGATTTTCAAGTCAGCAACTCTAACCATAAAGTACAACAATGACAGACAATAGCAGTACATGTACATTGTATTAGTGGTTTTTGTAACTTTAAGTAAATACAATGTACTAGTAGCCAGTTACTGCGTGTTGTTAACCCTTCAAAGTGACCTTTGTATGTGGAAGAGATACATGTACATTCAATTTTGATTTTCAGTCTTGGCTGTAAGAGTATTACATGTACCAGAGATATAACAAAAATATATGAACATATATAACAGTTACCTGTTAATAAGAGTTATAATCCAATATTTCTTTCATGTGAATTACTGAAGCAGTCAGTGCGTTTTATTAATCTTATTCGGTTATAATGCAGTTTTGCCATTTTGAAGGGAAACATTGCTTTAAAGTTGTTGTTAACAGTGTGTTGAATGTTGAATAGAGTTTATTTATACAAGCTATTATACAAGCTATTGTAACTATTCAAAAATGATTAAAAAATGATAAAAGCAATACATGCAGTGTTGTCATTGTGGAAACTCAAAAACAAGAGGGCCAAGATGGCCCTTTAACTCTCACCCACATCAACGAAGAAACATCTTAAACGCAGGTCAGAGTAGTATGATTTACAAAGATTTTATTCTGATGAAAATTCTGAGTCAGTTTAATTACATTGCCTCTTGACTGTTCACAAGGTTTACCTTTGAGTTGACTTAGTGACCTAGTTGCAGAAGCAAGAGCCATCATATGTAAGCTATGGATGCCCAACTGTGACCTAGATCTTCAAGGTGTTTAACCAATACTTGTGCACGACATACGGCTGAATGTTACTGCCAATTAATTTTGTGCTTTTCAGTGAAATACTAGGGTCAAGGTCACTGTTACTAAAAATAGAAAATGGTTTCCTCTCAATAACTCCAGTTAGGAGTGAACAATTGCAATGAAACTTGGCGTGTAGGTAGCTTGCTTGGAGACGAAGCTTGGGATTGCATTTGGGGTCAGTAGGGTCAAGGTCACTGTTACTAAAAATAGTAAAAGGGTTTCTGCTCAATAACTCAAGTTAGAAGTGACCAATTGCAAAGAAACTCAGTATGTAGGTAGCTTGCATAGAGGAAGCTTGGGATTGCATTTTGGGTCACCAGGGTCAAGGTCAAGGGCACTGTTTCTAAAAATTGAAAAATGGTTTCCACACAAAGAGTTAGGAGTGACCACTTGTAATGAAACTTGGTGTGAAGGTAGCTTGTTTGGTATTGTCCTCTTCCACTGCAATTTGAACAAATCGCCTTTAATACTGCAAGAGGTATGCTCCGGACCAGAAAATGTAACAAAAGGGGCTAATTAAAATTCAAAGGTGACAGTTCTTCGTTGTGCTCTATTACTGTGTGAAGTTTCAAGTATTTCCCTTTCATCCTTTTTCAAGTTGTGCTCCAAACACAGAAATTCAATGAATGGAAATGATTAAAGAATAAGGCCATAACCCTGTTTCCCTAACACTGCACTTCCATTTAATGTTCACTATTTGAACAGATTTCTCTCAGTACTTTTAGAGTTAAGGTTTGGACAAGAAAATGTAATAAAGTGTGATAATTCCAAAATTAGGCACCAGAGTCCTGCACTTCCTCTCATTGTGCTTTATAACTGTACAAAGTTCCCATTTTACCCAGTTTCAGTATCTTTCAAGAGTTCATCAAGACAAACATACCAAAAAGCTATAATCATATGGACTGGGTAGCATTCACAAAATTTTCTATGATTTGACTTGGTGAAATAGTTTTTCACCTAAGAAAGGTGACCCTACTCCCGTCTTGGCCAAGACAAATATTGTGACCAACTTAAGAAATTAACAGTGGCTAAATTTTCCAAACCCAGAGATCAAAGCATCTTTCAATACAAATGTAACACGTGTACATGGTTTATTCATGAACAAGAACTACGCTTTACTAAACCATTCCTTTATTTAAACAATCGCACTTCAAATGTCAAGTATAACAATATTTGTTTAGTAAGGCAGATAAGTAACACTATGATCTTTACCAGAAACTAAAATTTTGGGCAAATTAAATAAATACCCTTGCACAATGTTTACATGCAAACGTTTCATTTTTTATGAGTAATACCCAAGTTATTTATATACAAATCTGAAAGATTTTCATGAAAGTTAACCTAAATGTACTCAAATGCAAAGTAAAGATCAAATTATTACTACATGTTTCACAGTGTACAAAATCAACTGTTTCAACTCAAAACAGCAGTCTGTCATCACTGCCATTTTATCACCATCATACATTTAGGTATTAAAACTACAACAGACAATTTTTAACTTCCTAATTCTTACTTTCTGCAAGTTCATTTGTCAGTGATGGAAAGTGTCAGAGAAGCTGCTCATTCAAGTAGTGACATTACAACACCATACAGACTATGTGACCTGCAATAAAAAATTGTTACACAGGAATTGTACCTTTTTTCAGTTAAATTTTCAACTGTAGTGTAGATGTGTATTTGTTTGTCACCTAGGCTGAAGACCGACTGGTAAATCACATACTTTTAATTGGCTTAAAAGCCTTATCTGTATACAATATACATCCATCCTCCATTTCCATTACTGAATACAGACAGTATCAAAATATCAAGGTTGCCATCGGAAACAAAGTGTATTAACTACACATACAAATGTAGGCATCATCATCATCAGTGTTTTAAAAACATGCAAATCTATGTTTACACAGCTAATTATGCAACACAACACTTGCAACTTTCATAGAAACTAGACTGACAATTTTGTATGCAGTTTTTATGCAACAAATTTCCTATTTGACATAATCCTGTCATGCAGATCTGACCATATTCAAAGAAAATGCTAACTTTTACCTACCATACTTTGTATATGTGCTTATTAGGTCCACCACCCTCGGGCGAGGTATATATGCGGTACGACCAGTTACCTACCATACCTGCATTCCCCTTTTGTTGAGTTTCTTTTTTTGACCCATTCTCCATTTTGCTTTCCTGATTGGGTATATATCATTTATTCAATAATGCAACACTAATGCTGTATTTTTATCCTTAATAAATCCTTGTTCTATTTACAGAGTCCCTCAAAGTTTCTTGCTATTTTGTATAACTTCTTAGCCTTATTATTTTGTCTTAACTGTTCAAAAGAATTTAAAACACTGGAGCTCTTAGACTTGCATATTGACCACTCAAACTTGTGCCAAGCCTAATTAAGATTATAACTAATCAAAACTTACATATTTCTAAGGCAGACCTGGGACTAGTTTTAATTTGAAATTTTACAACAGGGAGCATCACATTTTAGATTCTTTTCACTGTGTTAATAAACCTATAAATTGTTGTGAAAAAGAAATTGTTTCTAATAAAACATAAGTATTACACATGGGACATAATCTTCTGAAATTACATAACACTGACTGAATGGACAAAACACTACTCCATATAATAATGAACACATCTTTCACTCAACATAACATGGGCTATATAGATGGTTTGCCTAAAATTGTCACAGCTTTCTCTGACACTTTCCATTGACTTTTACGAAGGCACTGCAATACTGCAAACCTAATTTGTTTCCAAATAATTTGAGTTTGCTGGTTACGAGTCATGTTACTTGACCATTTTTCAAGCCCGTTTTAACAGTGTTTTAAATAAAGCATATGGTACAGATACACTGGCTCTTCACAAATATTATACACAGCATGTTGTTCATTTACCTATATGTAACTTAAAAAGCAATCTCATTATTTGTTCCAATTCTAGCGCAAGAGGTTAAACCACATTCAGTGTCTGTTTCCTTGTCTACATCAACTTTTTCTTTTAATTTCAGCTTAATTTCTTCAGGAACATCAGTCAAAACCACACTCCTAACATGACAATATATATATACATTTGTCTATACATGCAAAAGAACACGCACTTGTTCAAACATACTGATAGAAACTGCCCAGTAATAGCAATAGAGTATAAATTTTAACACAGCTAAAAAACATTTAATATCTTGTCTGTTTTTATGGCTATGGCAAAACAAGTAGTTTTACAAATGGGACAGTGCCAGAAAATAACTAACTGAACACTGATGAAAAGTGCAGATCATGATCAGACAGCATTAATGTGCAGACTAGTCATGATCTACACTGGTGGCAAAAGCAGAGTTACTTGTTGCCAGCATCATAAAGGTAAATAATGTTTTCCTTTTCATGACAAAAAACTTACACATGTAAAAATTACAATTAACTATTCATCACTTGATAATTAAGTCCCATCCCCTGACACCTAGACTTATTGAGCTGCGAAAAATGTCTCCATTTCCTTTTCTATGCTTAGAACAGATAGCGTGCCAACATGAGAAGCGAGGCAGTAAATAAAAACTGCACCTTTACTGCATCTGCATCTGTAAATGGAAGAAAAATTTGTCTGTTTCAACACAGTATGAAATTTTATACAACAGAATGATTATCTCTATGTTTATATTTTCAAAAAATAACATTTACTGATCACTTTCATTAAATATTTCATCATAACTCAATTGACTGTCTTTAGAAATGTTTACTAAAACAAGAGGGCCAAGATGGCCCTATATAGCTCACCTTGGTACAAGTCCACTTGCCTGGTGGAAGATCATTAGGTAATGTAATACATTTGTATACCAAATAGGTCTTCCTATATACGTCTTTGTAAAACAAGTACCCCCCACCCCACCCTCCGGGCAAGATCAATTTTGACCCAAGGGGCATAATTTTAACAAACTTTGAAGAGGTCTTCTAGGCAATGCTACATGCCAAATATCTAAGCTCTAGGCCTTGACTGGTTTCAGAGAAGAAGGGTTTTTTTAAAGTTTTTCCTATATACAGCCGTGGTAATTTGTGTGCAGCATTTCCCGATAGTATAGTTTCATATAGAGACGTTATACACTAGCTAAAATCCGATACAACTTTAAATGGAAGATTCTATTAAAAATAACGACTCACTATGGGGGTGTACTATATATCTCAGTAGCCAGGTATCGATCGATAAATACAACGTCAGTAGTGTACTTCCCGGCCTTTATCATTGTGATTTGCATTATTTAAAAAAAGTATTTTATTAAATAAATTTACATATTGATCCAAAGTATTTATATTAAATAAATACACCTCAATGCTGTTTAGTTTAACACAATTCGTAACAAAGTTGAAACGGAAATAAAGGTAGCCTACTTTCCATGACTGAATAGAATACGACCGCACATCTCGAAAATTTGGAATTTAACTTCAAACGATAATATATGTATTACAATCCCATCCTTACGGTATCAAGTTAAAATGCACACATTTAAATAGACCTGTAAATGTATTTTTACGGGCATGGTGTGACAAAAAAAGTGACACAGGCATTTTCCCGACACCTTCATATCCTGCTCCCCGGAATGTGATCGAATGAGTACAATTTCACGGTTTTATTTGTAATCGTATATACAAGTGATTACATACATACAGTAATTCCGTGAATTTGTTGTGATTTCAACAACTTGCACGCAGCAAGTGAGTTAATGTGTCATAGAACTTTATACTAATGATTATAAATCATAATAATGGATGTGGGTAGCCAACAACACTGGAAATAAATTTGCACGCGATAGTAAATATAGCGGTCACATTGACGACATGTACATTGTTACGGTCTAGTTGGAAACAACATGTACGTGTCAAAAACATTCAGTTTTTAATCACACATAGTCGTTTTCCCGTCGTTTTATTGTAATGAAATTCGTCAGTATATAATTTTTTATTATTGATTGTGTGTCTTTACATCAAAACGTTAAGTAAAAATATATATTATGTTAAAGCGTGATACCATGGTCTCGCTGTAATGCTATCAAGTTTGGTCAATGAACATTCACAAATTTACATAATTTCATCATGTATAATACATGTACATATTAATGAAATAAACAAAATGGATATGAGATATTACCCGTCTGCCATGTCTGTCGTTTCATTTTCATGTCCAAATTGTGTTGATTTGAACTTTTTTCCGAGACTCATTACCCAAACTCTTTCCCGAAAATAAAAGAATAGGAAAACCATAGGCTTTGAAAGTAAAACCACCATTCACAATCGAAAAGTTTCGTGTTCGCTGTTGGGCTGGCATTACATGTAGACTGCATGGGAATATTGATTTCACAGAAGATAATTTTCACTTTTCAACAAGAAAAGATTTTGGTAGGTAGGTATATTTGTCAGAAGCCGAGAACGACAAAACGACTAAAATTATCAATTAGACAATTTCTTCTCACTGGACAAGACGATGTGAAAAGGGCATTTTTATGGAAAAATTATCACAATGATCATCAATTAGGTAGGATGGTGTACTGCAGTTTTGATGGAAATTTAGCAACTAATACTATTCGTTATATCTTGAAGTATTGAATTGTACATACATGTACAATTAGTGTCATACGCATGAAGACACTTCAAACACGGCTTGATAATATGTACCCGAAAACATAATGTATGTATAATCATACAACCTATACTCATGAACTTGCGGTAGTGATTTAGATTATCAGCCAGAGATATCATTGAATCATTCACAAAGAAATGACCCTGTCCCTGAATCAACGCAAGAATACTGCATATGCATATTGCATTTTCTCCCATATAGAAAACATCTCGGCAGATTGTAGCGACTGCAGATTGCTTTGGATTTTTGCAACGGACTGTTATAATTACAAATACATATATCACACGGTAATATAATGGTGTTTTCCATTTTCTTATTTTGGAATTCAGAAACCTTCGTGCGACCTCGTAAGAAACCTCGAGTCTACGGGTTCAAACTTTGGTACAACCGAGAGGTTTTCCTTTTCTGACCTTTCGGGATAAACTGAAGTGTCAAGAACCTCACGACTTAGTGTATCTCTTGCCTACAGATGGCGGTAATGTTAGCAATATTTCAAAGGGTTAAGTTAATAAATGGATTTTAAACCTATTCAATATTTCAAAGTAAAAAAGGGCTTACACTCTTGTCTTTGGATGGAAGTGATGGTTAATATAAGTATGGCAAGTTTTAAAGCAATATCTGTTATGGTTTTGAAATAAATTGGGGTAGTACGCAAAACTTGACCCAATACGTAAAACGGCCCTAATTTTGACAAAAACCTTGACAGGATTATGTTTCTCTCGTCTGTTGATGGATGTTATGAACTTATGATGGTAAGCAAGTATGGCAAGTTTCATAGCAATACCTCCATTGTTTTGTAATGATTAGGGTGTTACAAAAAACCTAACAAGGGTGCGACACAAACGCAAGTAGGATAGCTCCCCTTTTCTTTGAAAAAACGAGCTTAAAAGCGAAGGAACTTAAGTTGGTAATGACGTTCACGGGTCGTACCGCATATATACCTCTCCCGAGTGTAGTGGACCTAATAAGCATGATTACAAACTGGGAAATATTTTTTTAACTTTTATTATCGTATTGTAAACCCATTAAACTTAAAAAGTTTCAAAAACACATTCGTAAGCATTGACATTAGAGGTTAAAGACACTTTCCAACTCTAGTCAATTCCTTCAAAGAAACTTGTTTGGAAATAAAGAAAATTAATAGTCTAAAACAATTGTGCAAACATTTTTTAATAATCAAAATACAACTTTGCACTTTTCATAATTGCCGTCTAGAATATAACCTGTGAACCAGATTGAGCAGTCTTCGGCAACATTTCGTTGGTGATCAATTGTAAAAACTGGAAAGTATTGTGCAAGAAAGGAACAAAGTCATTTTCATCAGGCAACAATCTTTATTTCCTTCAAAGATGTTGACTAAACTGTCAATCCCTAGTGATCTTAAATCCGCCGAAATCTTTTTACCTTGTACATAAGTACTTATCTTCATTTTGCCGTAAAGAAAGGTTTAAATTTAAGCGCATGTACTCACAACGTGAATGTACTAACAACACCCCTATTTTAAGCGGTAATTCTATAATGGATTCTCCCATTTTATGTATCGACAGATGTATCGGTTTTTTTTATTGAAAGGAAGGTGTATATGCGTAGGTAAACTAATATGAACTGCTGCAGATTAACGGCCACGGCTGTAAGCCTATGTTAAACTACATGGTTCATACTGAAGTTCCAAGAAAAAATTCAAGTACTTTTTTCTAATTTTCAAGTACTTCAATGATGCCCAAAATCCAACTTCATGGCGGGATACATAGTCAAATGTCGCCTTGAATCATATTTGGAACACAATGTAATACGTATCTTGATTATTCAAATTAAACTAAAGCAAAATACATGTTGATAATCTCCATATTTATTTGTTATTCAAATCTGGATTTTTTTTGTCATGAAGAACGACTGTATTGTCCTGCCTATAACACTCGCGAGAGGGGTTGGCAGTATTCAGAGATACATACATACATACATACATACATACATACATACATACATACATACATACATACATACATACATACATACATACATACATACATACATACATACATACATACATACATACATACATACATACATACATACATACATACATACATACATACATACATACATACATACATACATACATACATACATACATACATACATACATACATACATACATACATACATACATACATACATACATACATACATACATACATACATACATACATACATACATACATACATACATACATAGATATTGACTCATTGGAACGTTTATATGTCAGATTTTGTTTATAAATGCTTTTCTTCTCGTTGATGACAGTTCATGGTTCGCACAGGCCTTGAAAAGTACTTGAATTTTGACTCGTGATTCTGCATGGAATGGAATTCTTTGAACAATTTTGGTAAAGCTTCATGCAAAGAACGTTCCTGCATAGTTTTATCAACATTGGCCTAGTGGTATCAGAGGAGATGCCATTTGAATCAAAATGTTGACGGACAACAGACAATCATCAATTAGAAAAGCTCACCCTGGCATAGCCAGGTGAGCTAAAAATTCACTACTACACATGGATATTTCCAATCAGTTTATGAAAAATTCATCATCAGCAAAATCAATGTAAAATTTGCATTTTTTGCAAAGCATTCAGCAACGTCTACCCTTGGTCCCAGTGTTTAGCCCATACATGTTTACTTTAACACTATTTCAATCTTTTTTTTTAACATCAGTTGTAATTATAAATCTTTTTTTCTTTTCATATTTTACTTCTATTTTATGAGAAAATGTTTGTGTAATGGAGAATAGTTCATGAATTTTGCACGTGATATTCAGTCTAAGATTAAACAGCAATTATAACATTTAAAGAAATAAAATATAAAGTACCGGTGATGAGATTCGAACCTGCACGATTCGTGAAGAAATAAGGATGGATGAACCTTTACCATGACACTACATCAACTGACTGACTGGCAGTATCAAAACTTTACAGTTATCAAATGATATGTGACAGATAATGAGATTTATTAAAGATTTGTAAACAATGCTCACGTCACTGTCTAATTAAATTCAGCAGTACTACAGTACATGTAAATTGCATTCACAACATTTTAGGCTCTCAGAAGCAAACTATCTGGGTATTGAATTAGCCATTATTGACGTTTGTCTTTTACATATACAGACCTGATGAGCTTGAGCAAATTACGCCTTCCTTTACAGAATCTGCACTACAGTCACACTTGTCATTTGAACAAACTGTATTGTCCAATTCGGCAGTGCATTCCGCATCTTCAGTACAGCTCATTTCAAGCACTGAAACAAACAAAAAGTTTATGGATAACATTAAAGAGCAAAGATTACATCAAACTGAATATTTCACATGAAGCTCATAAGTTTACAGATTGTTGTATACTCTGAAACTGTAATAGATACTACTACTGTATCCAATAGAGCACATCCCACATCCCTCATAAATCTTAGTAACAAATTCAATAATTATGTACACAGTTTGGATAACTCATCTTACAGAACCTAACATTATTACCAGGGTTACATGAACAAAATAGTAAGAAATGCAGGTAGTTAGGAAATAAACTAGATGTGCAACATGTCAGGTCCAACAGCTGTCAAAAGGACTAACTCCTTACCAAGTAGTGCTAGGTAAAAAAACACCTAAATATTATGGATGTAACATGCATGTTATACCACAGAAAAGTGGTCTCGATTTTTCTCCACAGCCAGTAATAAAAAAGTTACAATATAAGCTATTCATAGTAACAACAAAGGGAAGCAATTCTAAAAAAACAAGAGGGCCATGATGGCCCTATATCGCTCACCTGACTACCACTGGCTATAATACAAGGGGTCAAGATTCTAACAATCTTGGTAAAAGTCCAATAGTCATTTTTACATGCCAAATATCTAATCTCTAGGCCTTGTGGTTTCAGAGAAGAAGTTTTATTAAGTTTTTCCTATATAAGCCTATTTAAAACCAAGTGACCAGGGTCAGTTTGGCCCGGGGGTCATGATTTGAACAATCTTGCTAGAGGTCCACTAGCAAATGCTACATGCCAAATATCTAAGCTCTACGCTTTGTGGTTTCAGAGAAGAAGATTTTTTAAAGTTTTCCCTATATAAGCCTATGTAAAACTAAGTGACCCCCGTGCGGGGTCAATTTTGACCCGGGGGTCATCTTGCTAGAGGTCCACTAGCCAATGCTACATGCCAAATACCTAAGCTCTAGGCCTTGTGGTTTCAGAGAAGAAGATTTTTAAAGTTTTTCCTATATAAGTATATGTAAAACTGAGTGACTCCCCTTACTGGGTCAATTTTGACCCCGGAGTCATAATTTGAACAATCTTGGTAGAGGTCCACTAGACAATGCTACAGACTAAATATCTAAGCTGTAGGCCTTGTGGTTTCAGAGAAGAAGATTTTTTAAGTTTTTCCTATATAAAGCCTATGCAAAACTAAGTGACCATCCACGCGGAGTCGATTTTGACCCGGGGTCATAATTTGAACAATCTTGGTAGAGGTCCACTAGACAATGCCAGTGATTTTTTTTGCGCCGATTATACTCCGAAATTCGGGGTCTTCCCAATTGACAAAAATGGTCAAAATTCCCAATAAAAGGCTTAAAAATTCCCAAAAACAAGAAGATTTTTCCCAATTAGATTGATTTCTTGTGAAAGTTGAACTAAAATGATGCAAATAATCATGAAATTCCGACTCTAACTATGGTTTATTCGCAGAATTTTGTTGCCAATTCAATGCACGTTGTTTACATAAAACGGGTCACGGCATAGTACGGCATTTAGTATGACTTTCATCACGGTCACTAAACGCTTTTTCATGCGTCAAAATGTGTCGGTAAAAAATTGTTAGAAAATTACCCTCATTATCGAAAAATGTCGCATATTTCCAAATATTATAATAAGAAAATAAAACTTAAACACGCCATCGGCACTCCGGACATTCAAACATCTTTTGGTAAAGTTAAAGAGAAATCAAATTCAAATCAAATGTCAGAAAAGCAAAGTGATCTGTCCAAGAAATCTGAGTCCCCACAAAATGACCCTCAGAAATCAACAGAAGCTCATGGTGACCCTAAGCAAGGACATTTAAATGAAATAAATTTACCTTAAAATAAAACTTTTCAAAATGTTTTTTTTGAGTTTTGTTAATTTTTCCCAATTTTGAGGTTTATCGCACTAAAAATTCCCAATTTGAAAGGCATGAGCTGTTGCCAAAAAAATTTAAAAAATCACTGAATGCTACATGCCAAATATCTAAGCTCTAGGCCTTGTGGTTTCAGAGAAGATTTTTTAAGTTTTTCCTATTTGTTGCCATAGCAACCAGAGTTCTGCATGGAATGGAATTGACATGGCGCTCCTGTCAATCAAATCGTCGACTGACCAATCAAAAATCACTATTTTTACACCCTACGCGTTCTGTTTTCGATAGTTTATCTCCGACAAGTGGTAAAAGAGCTTGGGTATATATGGTCATTGTCTTCGTGGATAGATGGCTGTATTATGTAATAATTATATAAAAATGATGATGAATTACTACGAAGGGATTTATATCAAGTTAACACCAAGAACTGAAAAGAAATTAAATGATACTTTGCTTACGGAAACTAAATCGTGACCACGGACCTATATGTGTATATCAGGTCAATGTCGTGACCCATGTTAAATGTGTCGGTTACTTTTGCCATTTTATATTAGATTTTAATTCATATCTAGATTAATTAAAATCTTTTTCAAACGCTTTAGTTTTTCACGGAAACTTTCAGGAGAAAAAATAGATAATTTAGTTATAATCATATACTTCGTCCATATGGAGACTAAAAGTATGTTATGTCGGTGTGCATCCTACGAAACCTTAATTTTTAGGAATAATATAAGAATTAATAATTATTGCATTTAACTGATTTTAGATATAGATAGGCAGAGGGCAATTGTTGAGAAGTTTTCAGAAAATATTTGTAATCTCCTCTAACTGTAGGCATTACATTTTATATATGTTCTGACACAAATATTTTGTAAAATGCGACTTCAAAGCATTACGAGCTGCACTTATTGTCTTGGTTAACACGATGGCTGTTTTCTATATCATGGACCTATAAACAGACACGTGTCAAGAAAGATAATACATAATATACAGTGTGACATCTTGCCTTTGTTTCAGTAAGTCACCGGGCGATATGTTTGATATACATCTCAATCCGCCCCGCTTGACTGGTCAGATTTCATGGTACAATAAACATGTATGATCCATCTAATTAAATGTATTGTTAACTAGTAAAACTTGAATGTTTCGTTTGTATTCAATAGATAATAATTGTTTGTCCTTTGGCATCGCTATCACCATATTAAATGCCGCTTTGCCAATAAACTTTGAAACTTCATACTTTGATATTGTGATACATCTTCAGAATAAAGTACCAGAATACATGTAAATACTGACCACGGCATACAAAAAGTACTATATTTGAACGAGCATATTTTCCATGGTGGTGAAAAAAAACTGTGAAAATGCATCGTGAATACATTATTTACATTACTATATATAAAATGTTTTTTTTTAAATATATATTTAAAATAGTTTCCGGATAGAGATCCTTTCGGCATTTTGTGCACTCATTTCCCCCGTCTTGAAGGGTAAGTTTAAAATGTATGCACATAATGCGTGATATGTATCTTGTTCTTATTTAAAAAGGAAACATAAAATTTCGAAAACAAACAAAATCCCTATTAATTGTGTTTCCATCCCTGAGTCGAAACGTGTAAGTTCAGCCTGAACACTAAAGCGTTTTCAGAGGTTTTTTTATCTATTCCTATTGGTTGGCATAGCGACCAGAGTTCTTCGCATGATGTCAATTCTTTGAACAACTTTGATAGAGCTTCATGCAAGGAAAATCCCTGCAAAGTCTCATCAACATTGGCTCAGTGGTTTCAGAGGAGATGTTGTTTGAAGGAAATGGTGGACTGACGGACTTTGTGCCAGGTGAGCTAACAAGGGTAGCTCATGGTGGTGAACATTTGTGCCAAGTTACATCAAAATCCCTCCATGCATGAAGTAGATATGCACCGGACAAGGTCATTCTTGAATTTGACTTTTAACCTCAATTTCTCCAATAGCTAAACCTGGCACTTTGTGCCACTAAAAATTAAGTCATTATGTGCTCCAAACCTTGCTCTTACTAACTGAAGAATACCTTTGTAATTTCTGCACATAGAATGTCAATGTTTGACATAGGAACTATGAATGATTTTTTTTATTGCATTTCTGATAGAGATAATTACTTTTTATCATGTTTTTGGGGGGGAGTTACGCCCCTGAGGCCATCAACCAGTATACTGCCAAGTTTCTTTTTATAATGCACCTTGACAATCATCAAAGTTTCTCTTCTCCCAGTGCTTATTAAACTACAGTATGTCTATCAAAGATTCTATACTACTACATTTAGCTTTACCTGTCATTCACGAGTTTAAATTTACTCACTCACAGTGCAGTTCAGAAATTCTGTTTTTCAGAAATATATACATAACATAACCAATACCGTTTTGTAGTTGTACACGCCTATTATTCAGTTTTCCTTTTTTCGACTACAGTAGTATTGATAGTTGTCGAAATGCTAAATACTGACAGACAGCATATGGGGGTCAATTCTATAATTGACAATGGAACAGTCTATATAAAACAGTATACCAATGGCAACATTTCCTAATCTACATTATGGACCTAACATACATTTCATCCGTTTGTCTGTACGTTTGGCTGAAGGTCAATATATGCTGTTACAGTATGTTCAGCTTTAATCTTCGTTTCATCAACTGATTCTCTCAACATTTAATTTTCTCATCAAATAAAAAAGAATCTGCATTCAGGTTAAAAAAAAAATGTTTTGAATACCATACACATTTTTTTCTCCTAGTGAGGTAATGTTATAGGGCTATCTTGTTATGTTCATGCATGCTACGTTGCTACACATGTGGCATAACCCATTAGATGCTTTTTTTTAAAGCAGCCAAATTGTTTAATGAGGCTTTGGTATAGGTATGATTGTAGAACACTGTACATCTACGAGTCTAAACAACCTACAGTATACATATAAAAGAATACTTAACAAATTTAAAAACACAACAAGAGACTTGACTGGGACACTATCATTATTATTGAACCACTGTGGGGAATCACACGACTTTGTTTTGATATACTTCACGGGATGATAGTCACCGGTAAGTGCCTGATTTTCATACGGTTTTATCAATATTAGTTGGACCAGGACCACACACATTTATGATATTAGAAACATACCCTATAGCCTGGCCATTAAAATTCCACGTACTTTGGGTCCTTTCTGTCCGCTAAGGTATGCACAGATTGCTGGGAATGCATTCAAATGTAATTGTGGAAAAGAATTCTGGCGAGCTAAACCTCATGGAAAGACTTAAGTATTTCACCCAAAAAATGAGTCAAAACTTATCATGTGACATGGCTTTTTAACATAAATAAATAAACAAGAAGACATGGTAATGCCGAAAAGCAGGTTTAAACAGCGCCTGGTGTAGAAACTGTAGAATTAAAAAAACAGTATTTTGACCCCCCCTCCCCTTGCAAAGGAAAATTTTTTTTTGCTTAAAACAATTTAAAATCGAAGAAAAAAAATTAAATCTATTTTTAGTAACAATGACCTTGACCTGAAAAAAAAAATTGTTTTTGCTTAAAACACAAAAGTCTTGAAAACTATAAAAAAAAAAAACCTATTTCTAGTTACAGTGACCTTGACACCAAATGGTTTTTTAAAAATCATGTCACATGATAAGTTTTGATGCATTTTTGGGGTTAAATACTATAAGAATCTTTCACTGGTTGTACATGCAGATGGGAATATCTGGCTCGAGGGTAACTGTTTTGGTGGTAACAAGGCTCTGTCGAGTTACAGCCAAAACAGTTACCCAAGCGCCAGATATTCTCATCTGCATGTGCAGCCAGTGATAGATTCGTTTTCTTGCATACCATTTTCTACTAACAGTAGCAAAAATAAAATAAAACTAATGACCTATATTTACGCGCTATTGTCTTGAAGTAATGTATGAATTTACAAATTCATTCATAAAAGTAGTTCATTCTGACGTCATTAAGTCATCCTGCACCAGGGGGTGTAAGATGAGAGTTTCCAGCACTGGTAACAACTGCAGATATCCTGATCTGGTATGAATGAAGTCTTTCCATGAGGTTTACCTCACCAGAATTCTTTTCCACAATTACATGGTACGGGTATGTCTCTAATATCATAAATGTGTGTGGAAACTAATATTAATGAAAACATACGAAAATCAGGCACTTACTGGAGAGTTTCATCCGCAATTTTCCGGGAAGTATATCAAAACAAAGTCATGTGATTCCCCACAGTGATAGCTGTAAGTGTGATTCAAAAACACCATGCTTTTTGCCATTCCTTCTTATTATTCATTTGACATGTTCATTACAAAATTCAAGCATATGTATTTTCATTCGTAAATGTGAACAAGTTTACAAAGAGAGCAATTTACTCACTGCTCCAAATATATGACATATCAAAAAGGTTGTGTTAAGTATACTGTACATGTAGTTGTAAACTAACCTTGAAGACAAGTCGCCTCCCCAGCACCTTTCTTATATCCAGCTTTACAGTCACATTTACTAGCACTGGCATCACAAAAGGCATTTTCAATCTGTCCACAGACAGCTGTTTCTGTCAATTTTGTGCAAGGTAATTCAACAGTGCCTGTAAAATACAAAACAAGAGACCATGATAGCCCTATATTGCTCACCTGAGTACACTGCCTTTTTGGCTGAATAAGACTACTGATTAATTGTTCCATGACCCATATTCAAACTTTATCTAGATTTCATGTATTGTGTAATTAGCTTTTCATTCAAGAAAAAATTGACTTTTGACTGCACATCAAAATATATTCTGCTTTAAATCCCTATTTTTCGAAGTTTTAACACAACAAGTAAACATTAATTTTCTAAACCTGCCTATTTTATTTCATTGTTTTTTTACTCTACAGTGTGTGTAATACATTATTTTATTTATTTATACCGACCAATAAGATAGCAACGGTGACGGTCGGAGTGACGGTTCCAACTTCCGAGGGTTGACCGCAAAACTGTTGTAACTCCCTCTTTATTCGATGTAAGTTACTGCAGTTTTACAGTCAACCCTACCTGTTACGCTAATATGCATTTTCTTACTTTCTGTCATCACAATTTATTGAAAATATCAAAAGTCTGTCTTGAAATGCATTTAAAAGAGAATTAAATATTCAGACTGCACGTGTTTTTTTCCGTCATAAACAGGCTAATAAGGACTAACCGCTTTTCCCCTGGGACCCATTTTTTCCAATATAATTTATGACTCAAAAGGGACCCATTATTTTGATTTCTAAAATTATAACTGATACAATGAACACTTTATTCTAACTTTTTGGAACACCCCTTGGTTCTTGCATATCTTTATACATGTAGAAAGGATGTCAATAATCGGTTATTAGACTAACCGGTTAACCGTTAATTTTTCCGACCAGTTAACCAATAGTGTCTGTCGATTGTTTTCCGTGGGCATTACTTACTGTAACACTGTTACTAAGGTACAGTATAATGCGCGAACAACTATATCATTCTACTGTATGTCTTTCTTACAGCTTTATTCTTATTGAGAGACAAGGGTTCAAGGCAAAGTACTGACATTTGGCTCTTAATGTGAGAAACTTTTGTCTATAAATTGCCTGAAATGATGTTAAAACGGTCTCAAATAAAGCATGTGTCTGTACAATGCTGAATAATGTTGAAAACAATCAATAGTAAACTGTTTGTACAAAATTGAAATGATGTTGAAAACGGACATTGAATTAAAAGACAACTCGTCTGTTTATGACTAAAAGCTCCTTGATAGGCAAGACTAGATGCCCACGTGCAGTATGTCGAGTCCCCCAGCTGTCAAAAGGACTAATCCCTTACCAAGTAGAGATAGGTCAAAATACACCTAAATATTGGATGTAACAAGCATGATGTACGTACCACAAAAAAGTGGTTTCGAGTTTTCTCTACGGCCAGTAATAAAAAACTTACAATATAAGCTATTTATAGTAACAACAAAGGGAAGTAATTCTAAAAACAAGGGTAGCTCATGGTGGTGAACATTTGTGCCAAGTTACATCAAAATCCCTCCATGCATGAAGAAGAAATGCTCCGGACAAAGATATTCTTGTATTTGACCTTTGGCCTCTAAGTGTGACCTTGACCTTGGAACTAAGGACCTGCTTCTTGCGCATGACACTCTGTCTCATGGTGGTCAACATTTGTGCCAAGTAACATCAGAATCCCTCCATGCATAAAGTAGATATGCTCCGGACAAAGTCATTCTTGAATTATTCTTGTATTTGACCTTTGGCCTCTAAGTGTGACCTTGACCTTGGAACTAAGGACCTGCTTCTTGCGCATGACACTATCTCATGATGGTGAACATTTGTACCAAGTTACATTAAAATCCCTCCATGCATAAAGTAGATATGCTCCAGACAGTCATTCTTGAATTTGACCTTTAACCTCCAAGTGTGACCTTGACCTTGAACCTAGGGTCCTGGTTCTTACACATGAGACACCATCTCATGATGGTGAACATTTGTGCCAAGTTATTAAACAATCCCTTGAGCCATGGACAAGTTACAGCCCGGACAAACTAAACTTGGACGCACACAAGCACAAAGGCACATACTCCGTATCACCATTTGGACATATAAATCGAGCTTTCGCAAGCGGCTCAAAACAAATAACCAAAGTCCAAATTAAATACTTATGTGTAATGCGAATGTTTGACAAGTTTGTGATAAGAATCAAGCTTAGTTAAACTGAGTTACTCAGGTGACAAAAAAACGCTTTCATCATTTAGAATAGTAACATGAATTTGAAATAAATTTTGGGCAACCATTTCAGTTTTGTAATTTGTTTTATTTTATTTACATAAAGGTGCCTGAAAAACAACATAAAAACAAAGAATCCTTTGATCTTTAATAGTTCTTACTCTAAGTTGGTTACACACGTGGGGGTAATTAAAGATACATGTATTTCAGTTAAATGGCTTAATTTGCGACCTGCTTCAATTACATCCGCACTTTCCTTTCATATCAAAGATTTACAGTTATTTGAAGAGAGTAAAGGTACATTAATGTTGAAATCAAGCCATGTTGTCACGGTTTGTGTCCAATTAACAAGTTGACACTTCACACCTTAAATTTCTGTCTGCCAGCTGTTAAAGTCGACGAAAGAGATATGAAGTAATATGAAGTAAAGTCAGGTTATATTTATTTACAATGTCGGGTTTAATATAAAGATAAATAAGGTCGAGAAAAATACCTTCTGATTAATGTCATGAAACCTGACTTTGTAAAAAATATAACTTGACTTTTACTTCATATTCCTGGGGCATGATCTCGTGCTGAGCAGGGAGGGATACCAATTTTAAAAAGAAGGTGGTCCTTCGGGACACCTTGCAATAGTAGTAATATGTCAAACACTGAATTATGTCATAGTTGCCTAAAATAAACTTAGACAACCAACTAGGAACAAAGATTGCCAAGTTAAAGAAAGTAAAACAGTTCTTTTTAAACACACACACATGCATGTACAGGCTCTCATACAAATATTAACACAATGCATAAATTATTACAAAGTGCAACAACAAAGTATCAAAACAATTCTTGAACCATAAGTGATAACAAACTGTTCATAAACAGTTCTCAATTTTTACTGAGCTAAAGTTCATGAACAGTTCTTCCAAACTGAACTGCAGGTTTCGAATTTTAGCTCGCATACTCGCAAAATGCAAGTAAAAACTGAAAAATGCGAGTGACTTTTGCCCAAGCTTGCTAAAATTTGCAAGCGAAATTTCATGATCAATACCGAAAAATCTCGTACTTGATATGTCAATTAATATGCACGCATTTGCAGCTTTTTTTTTTACATAAGGAGTATTCCTGGAAACTCAGCCCTGTTGGTAAATAATGTTTGGCCTTTGGGCTCTGATGAACGATTTGAGAACCACAAACTTTTGTCTGCATGCCTTGTAAAAAAAAATCATATCAGTGGTCAAAACTGTTGCATGCGCCTTAGGTTCTCTCCTCTATCATGTCTATATAGTAAATTTATTAAGTCAACCCAAAACTATCATAAATTTCGACCGGTGTCAATGCTGGTTTGTGAAGCCATTACAGTGACCGGGAAAGGATTTTTTTTCTCTATGTGCCAAATGTCACGAATGTGTGAAAAGTTATGTGACATGATTTGAAATTTAATGTGACATTTAAGAAAATGTATGTGACACTAAGAGTAAGACAATTTACAAGCCACATATTAAAAAATGTGCAAGACACTTTGTTTAAAATATGGCCCTGGCTGTACGAAAGTGAGGGTGCATTGTCTTCTTCTTCCAAGTTAATGGTCACCTTCAACTGGTCGACGATTTATTGCCAGGGTGCGCAAGAAGAGGGAAAATAGAAATGAAATTGAGAATATTAACAGTGAAGGATAAAAACAAGAGGAAGTTAGATAAAGTGTTTGGAACTGTTGAGCTCTGAAAGAGTCAACTGACCCAGCTGACATGATATCTGCAGGCAGCTTATTCCAATCTCTAATGGTGCGAGGGAAGAAGGATTGCTGTCCATATTGGGTTCTGCAGAATGAATT
Source organism: Saxidomus purpurata (assembly GCA_022818135.1). Taxonomy (NCBI): domain Eukaryota; kingdom Metazoa; phylum Mollusca; class Bivalvia; order Venerida; family Veneridae; genus Saxidomus; species Saxidomus purpurata. Next base: position 31,661,104 of record JAFMSR010000010.1, read on the forward strand.
GTAGAACTTACTAGAAGAATTTTATTCCTTTTTCATTGTCTGAATTAAAGATGTTCTGTTGAAGACGACTTTTGGTGTTGATAGCAATTTTATTGTTCTGTAAAACATGTGTGACCACTTTGCACCCAGATACAAAACCATTGTGCTTTGCAGAGTCCACAAACGTTTTACAGAACAAGGCACCCCACACTTTTGTACTGCCAGGGCCATATTTTAAACCAAGTGTCATGCACCTTACGTGGCTTGTTAATTGTCTTACTCTTAGTTTCCCTCTTAGTTTTAGTTGGATTCGTAAATGGAGGAAAATTGGGGCAACTGCATTCACCTTGCGTTTTTTACTTGCAGGGCTCTCGTTAGCCTTTTGAGACTGGGGCCAGGGTCCATATCAGGGGGGAATTTTGCATGATTTTCAAATAATTTTCTTTGAAAGGGGAATTTTCGTCATATCAAAAATGTAAAGAAAAAACACTATCAAATATCATATCCACTTTTTACTGTCAATTTTTTCCGATACGACTGGGAATTGTGCGACATTTTGCACCGGAAATACTACGCTGACGCTATAAACTGTCCAAAACGGACCAGGGTAGTACTAAACGCCGGTTACGGTACCCGGTATTGGCTCTCAAATAATTTTTTTTTTCGAGGGGGAATTTTTGGGCAAAATGGGGGGAAAAAACATACTTTTTTAAGGGGGGAATGGGGCCGATATTCGGCCCCAAATTTTGCCAAACGAGAGCCCTGACTTGTCAGCTGCCACGGCCAGCTTTAAAGTTGTGTTCAAACCAAACACTGAAAAAATTTCATTTTGCGAGTATGCTTTTCATTTTGAGAGTGAACACCAAATCAACTCGCAAACAAAAAACATGGCAAGGCCACGAAACCAGGTGCCTTTATTGCCAAATCAATTATAATCATGTAAACGGATTTTCAATAACCGACCTTGACCTTGGAACCAGCCATGCGACAGGCGTACTTCCAGTCATGTGGACATTTGTCTGAAGTTTCATCAAAATCTTCAAAGGGTTAGAAGAGTTACAAAATGGACAGGATTTTGTTTATGTCCCTGCCTTACCTTGGGCCAGCCATGGGAACATGCGTTCGCCGTCTCTTGATGTGGTAAACGTTATCAAAATCGGGGGGGGGGGGGGGGGGGGGGGGGGGGGGGGGGGGGGGGGCCCCCCCCCCCCCCCCCCCCCCCCCCCCCCCCCCCCCCCCAATCAAAAAACAAAGAATTTAAAAAATGAAAAACAGTCAGGGGAAAATCAATGTTAATTCTAACCCTGGAACTGCACAGGTGTAATTCCAGTATTTCAAACAGTTAGAAAGCAAAATGGAATTTTGTTACTGCATTCTTTTTTTCTCTAAGCATTTGTTCATTCATTCATTCATTCATTCATTCATTTATTCATTCACTCACCTCTTGATTAACTTTGTGTGCCATGTGGTATGGTTTAGATTAAACAATGTTTAGAGTCCCAGCAGACCCTAAGAGTTCTCCTTAGGTAAATTAAACAGGCTGAAGAAACAGATAAGGGTACCAGACTCCGGTGGTGCTTTTATGCACGCAGTATACAGCACATTGATTGTTTGATAGTACTGGCCGACCCAATTTCTGAGGTCCAATCTTTGTGTAAAATACACACTAATTCTTGGAAGTATGAAGAATATATAACTTTGACTAGAACCACCAATCCTTCATAATAACATCGACAGTCCCTTCGAGTTCAAGCGAACAAACTTTAACTGTATTCCATATCCACTCAAAACAAACAAAATAATATACTCTATATGTTTGAATATGCCATTGATTGTACATTAACTCATCATTACCAGTTCAGCTAATCCCATGTAAATATATCACAATTAAAGCAGTGGATGTGAGAAAAGCTTGCTAAAAAACAACTGTGCATCAAAGGACAAAATCAACACCACAAGACTGATCATCATACAAGGTCTTTTCTTTCATCTGAAAGGCTTAGGAACTGAGTAACCTGAAAATGTTTAAATTGTCTCTCCAACAAGTAGGATTGTAATAAATGTACCATAATAAATTTTGATAAAAATGTTCCATGGACAAATATTTCATATCATATTAAACTATTCAGTTCATATAGTTGTTTTAAAAATTTAGTTCTAAATCCTTGAAATGTGTAAGACACTTGATGCAAGTTCAAGCCTTCATCATTCAGATGTAAAGTAATCTAAGTAAAAGTACTGATCACTAAAGATACCACTACTTTGTACCTTCTGTGCAATTTTCAGCTGACCCAGAAATTAGCAGTGGCCCAGTGGTCCCTGGCCAGCAAAAATTTGTTAAGCAAAGGAAAATTTAGTTGCCATATGACATGCACTAAAGATACAAATGCTGCATTTGCTTTCTTTTATAATTTCTGGTCGTTGTACATCATTGTTGTAGGAGTTTTACATCCACTTCAACCGTATTTTGGTCAGTTTAACAGGAGGGCAATTTACCTAACATCATCCTAGGATGAACAAGTACTAGGCTCCGATTCTCCACATGAAACTGCCAACTTCCTCACATAAAGAGACATGGTCAGAGGTTACAGTGATTTCAAGTCAGCATCTCTAACCACTCAACCACAGATGCAGATCTGGTCAGACATAATTTTGAAATAATGATCTGTATTATATGTTTTATGAGGTTAGCATTATGTGCATTACAAAAGCATTAATGCACCACCACTAAATTTTCAAGTTTCATGAAAATTTTGTGAAATAATAGAGGATTTCATGTAAAGTGCTGATAAGGTCCTGTATTCCTGAAGGACATGTCATAAACACAGCTGATCACATTCAATTTAAAAACACTCCATTTCACTTCGTCAAAAGGTCTCAAGCATAGCCATGTTACACATTGAGGGATTTTGAAGTAACTCAAAACAACAGCAACATGATGTGTTATTAATGAACTGTAGGTCTGCGATAAAGATAAACGGATAGTAACCAAAATCAAGTACTGTTAGCGAAGTATTGACACAAAGGATCACTCTTTGGTTGTAATATAGAAAAATCCCCTTGTGCTCAATTTCGCAGTGAGCTCCTTGCTGTCAGCACTTTCAGTGCTTTGATTACTGTAAATACTCAGCCATAAGTCAACCAAATACGATCCCAAAACTGCCTTTAAAAAGCTTAATTGACTATGGAAGAGTTATACAAAATTTGTAACCAAATATTGTCAATCATGAATGATCTAAAGGCTCAATTCAACCCCCAATGGCATAGTATTTAAGTTTAGCAAAATATCAGGGTGCAGTAATTTTTGGATATTTTCATACCCCATTAATTCTAGTTACTCTTTTTGAAAATAACTTTAATTAATTGCAAGGAAAAAAATAGAGGATTTATTCACAGTTTTTCTAGTAGCAACTTTATACCTGCACTTTTGGGGCGTGGACAGACTGACAGACAACACCAAAACAATATCCCTTCACCTTTTGCAGGGGGTAATAAATTAGTATCTGATTAAAGTTTCTTGTTTTTCTGACCAGTGAATTTTAAATGTGAATTTCATACTGTTTTAAACTTTTTCCTATTCCAAATTTGATGAATTAATGAAGAATCAATGATGTGAAACCGTCTATAATAATGCAAAAGTATTATTCATACAAATCTTCAAAATTTTTAAATCCACAGTTCATGAACAATTTACTATCCTCCATAGTTTATGAACTTACCCATTAATTCTGGAAGTAATGGTGGGTCAGGAGGTTGAAAACCTACAACAGTGTGGTTATATCATATAATGCAGGACTCCCTTAGACCTTACCTATAGGGCTGAGGAAAAGGAAATGGTACTATGATCCTATGATGTATATTAAACTGTATACGTCATGCCAACCACACATCATTTGATTATATTACAGCAGGGTCATGTCCCCATCCAAGGCCAGCATGTTCAGCAGTAAACACAAGAAAGTATTATAACCCAGATTTTATAACTAAAAGGTACTATGACTTAAAGTGAAAATTTCTCAATTTTCTTGGAGATGTGTCTTTAGTGTTTTTCATATAGCCTCTGACCCCGACCCTCATCCCTCAAAAGTTTGGTAGTTTTTCTACAATTTCAACTCTGGCATGCTATTTTCTATGGACACTCATCAGTCAGCTAATGATTTCTTAAAATTATTCTATTCTATAGTTTATGTAAGTATGATTGCACCCAGCCTGATGGAAAATGTATAAAACTCAATATTTTTGCTTCTTTAAACAGGTAAAAAAAGAACCATTCCAAGTACCTTAGTATTCCCCGCCCCTGTAAATTTATCTAAGCTTAATAGACTCTAATGTGCCATTGAAATATAGTTTGTGATCTGTAAAATAACAATCAAACCTGGAACACAGCTTCCACTGTCCACTTCATATCCTGTCTGGCAAGCACAGGCTGCACTAGTACACTCAGAGTTTTGCACTTTGCAAACAGCTTTTCCGGTGCAGTTTTCTCCCAGAGCAGCTGAAAAAAAAAAAAAAAAAATTATTCATGAACGTGATGACCACTTCCCACACAAAATGCATTTATGAAAAGCTCTGCCTTAAAAATTGAGTCAATAAAAACTCTCTATCTTCTACAATAACAGAAACAACAAACTAAAACTAGAAGTGAGTCCATACCAGACTCACATGCCCCAATTTTTCTACCACAAGAACGCATGTGCATTTACTCAACTGCATATATGCTGCTTAATATAACTGTAAGGTTCCGTGACTTACAATTTAACACTTTATTAGAAATGCATAAACTAACACATTTTCTGTTTAATACCAAAATGACTGTTTTTGTGTCGCCCTTTCAGAGAAAAGGCGATACATAGGGATCGCTTTGTCCGTCGGTCCGTCACACAAACTTAACGTTGGCTATAACTTTGCCATTTCTGAAGATTTCTTCATCAAACTTTACAATTGTATTGCTTATGACAATAGGGTCATAATGCTACCAAATTTTGTAGGTCAAGGTCATATTTGACAGAGTTATGCCCCTTTTTGTACTAAGATTTCGTCACGAAAACTTAACGTTGGCTATAACTTTGCCATTTCTTAAGATTTCTTCATCAAACTTTCAAATTGTATTGCTTATGACATAAGGGTCGTGATGCCGCCAAATTGTGTAGGTCAAGGTCATATTTGACAGAGTTATGCCCCTTTTTATACTAAGATTTTTGCTATAACTTTGCCATTTCTTAAGATTTCTTTATCAAACTTTCAAATTGTATTGCTTATGTCAAAAGGGTTGTGATGCCACCAAATTTTGTAGGTCAAGGTCATATTTGACAGAGTTATGCCCCTTTTTGTACTTAGATTTTGTCACGAAAACTTAATGTTGGCTATAACTTTGCCATTTCTTAAGATTTCTTCATCAAACTTTCAAATAGCATTGCTTATGACACAAGGGTGACCCTGGTCGTGATGCCGCCAAAGTTTGTAGGTCAAGGTCATATTTGACAGAGTTATGCCCCTTTATCTTAGTTTTTTGCTATAACTTTGCCATTTCTTAAGATTTCTTCATCAAACTTTCAAATTGTATTGCTTATGACATAAGGGTCATGATGCCGCCAAAGTTTGTCGGTCAAGGTCATATTTGACAGAGTTATGCCCCTTTTTACACTTAGATTTTGTCACAAAATTGTTGGTTATTCTGACAAAGCATAAGAGGGCGACACAAGTGTTCTACTGAACACCCATCTAGTTTTACATTACTCGATTGACATTAACAGGGTGGAGGGGGGGAATCACCTGTTTTGCCTTGTTTAGAACAAACTTGTCAAAATTACATCAAAAGGGTCAATTCAGACATCGCCCCAAAGGTATCGCAACTATACTATCACAGCGTTATGTCTTTTTTTGGGGTCTTATATCACACTGGCCAAGATAAAGATTTCACTTGATGTTGCATGGAAGTAATTTTTTCTACTTGCCGAAATCATACAGTCATGTCTTAATTTTATCGTATGACCTGAGTAAGACGTTTTTTCTGAAGCGATTTGTATTTTTTTAAAGTACAGTTAAACTTTATTGGCAGGATCTTCATTCACTCAAATACAATTGATTGCTGAAATTCAGGTCGAGTCCCACCACATCTCTATATAAACCTTAACGTTCCACCTCCGAAACCACTCGATCTCTAGAACCTGTCTATCTATTTCATTGTTTCAGTTACATCATAGACAAATTGTTACACATTGAGGATTCCCTACGCCAATGTAAACAAGAGCCATGTTAGACATGGCGATCCCCCCGCCAAGTGCTCTTTCTTTGACCAGGAAATTCGAGGTGAAAGGAATGGATATGGTAGAGTTTAAACGATGATGGATTCAGTAGATTCAAAAATCAGTTGTTCACTGGCCATAACATATAATGTAAAACAAACAAGCCTATTGTACTTTCAATAATCTTCACACAGATGGCGTAATAGTTCTGGGTGCACTGCACTAACTTCCTTTAAATGTTCTTGACCATTGTATGAAGTTGTATTGAATTCCAAATAGTAGTTTTAAAGTAATGCTTCGGACAAGGAAAATGCAAATCCCATCACAATCCATATCTATAGAAATCAAACCTTCAACATGGCATTCTTCACCAACCACAGCAAACCCAGTTGAGCAAGTACACAAGCTATCAATACACTCAGAGTTGGCCACTGTGCAGTT
>JAFMSR010000010.1:31675268-31999377 GCA_022818135.1 Saxidomus purpurata
TGTTCTGCAGTACCATGAGCTTAAAAATGAAAGTAACAGTTCGCTGCTTCCCCGTTTGACATATTTTCGCGACCTCAAATGTCCGTGAACTTATTTTCGAACATTAATGTTTCTTCGGTTTTAGCGATTTAAACAGTTTTTAATAAAACAAAATTTGTCCAAAAGTATGTTCAATGGTTTAAAATAAGTAATGATAAGTATTAACAAATACTGAAGTTTTAGAAGGTGCCGAATATTGCCAAAGATAAAATATTAAGCATGTAGAGGAAAATTTACATCCAGAACAATTTGCAACTTGAGATTGCACCACGTAAGTCAATAATTTAATTACTGACGCCAAAAAACAATGCCGAAATTATAGGTCTGTTATGACACGTGATTATAGGAAAAACGGGTAAACATGAATTGTGTTGTGATCGCCTGAAGCACAATGTGTGAAATACATAGTAACAATACACAGTGTTACAAACCAGTGATTTTTTTACTTTTTTTGGCAACAGCCCATGCCTTTCAAATTTGGAATTTTTAGTGCGATAAACTTTAAAATTGGGAAAAATTAACAAAACTTGATAAAAAAATCATTTTGAAAAGTTTTATTTTAAGGTAAATTTATGTCATTTAAATGTCCTTGCTTCTTTAATTTACAACTTCATCTTTCTATGTTTCATTTTTTTAAAGCTCACAGTCCACTAAACATTCGTTTCTCATTATTCAGTTCATTTTTTGGTGACATAAACGCATTACAGTGTCCAAACTACGATGAGTAAGACGATTAAACTTTACAAAAAGATGTTCGAATGTCCAGAGTGCCGATGGCGTGTTTAAGTTTTATTTTCTTATTATAATATTTGGAAATATGCGACATTTTTCGATAATGAGGGTAATTTTCTAACAATTTTTTACCGACACATTTTGACGCATGAAAAAGCGTTAAGTGACCGTGATGAAAGTCATACTAAATGCCGTACTATGCCGTGACCCGTTTTATGTAAACAACGCGCATTGAATTGGCAACAAAATTCTGCGAATAAACCATAATAAGAGTCGGAATTTCATGATTATTTGCATTGTTTTAGTTCAACTTTCACAAGAAATCAATCTAATTGGGAAAAATATTCTTGTTTTTGGGAATTTTGATGCCTTTTTTGGGGAATTTTGATCATTTTTGTCAGTTGGGAAGACGCCGAATTTCGGAGGCAAATCGGCGCAAAAAAATCACTGCAAACAACGCATTATAAATTTGCAGAGGTCTATCATATTTCATTTTATGATAGTTTATCAATCAACACCTCTGATTACGACCGAGACGGCAATGTGCGTTATCGGGTAGTGTCTAATTAGCTCCACCTTCTTCCATAAACTAACCAACAGATGACGATCGATTTTTGATTGACACGGCAAAATTGCCGACATTATTTTGTCACAGTGACGATGATCAGAAAAGTCTATTTCCCGTAACCCATCCGAACCCGGAATCGGCTACTATCGCAGATAGCCGCAATGCGCAATGCGTTCTTTGTTTTAAAATGCCGATTTTCATAAAATATTTAGCTGTGCATATTACAGAACATTTTCTTTAAATTCCAAGGGGAAAAGACTTTCATTAGGGGAAAATACCGGTTTTTTTTGGGCTAGGGGAAACAGCCGATTTTCGGCTGTAAAAACAACAATAAAAATTAACTGAATGTATAATTAATTCCACATACACGTGTATTTTATAAGCCTTGATGAAATTTATATCAGATTAAAGTATTACTGTTTTGCCTTTAAAATGGTTGGGTTTAAAAAAACTTTTAATTTGAGCATCAACATAGATTTTATGACAATTGTAATCCAGACAGTGGGGTATATTCACCACTAAAGTCAAAGCTTGCATCAATTCAATGTTAAATTTGTGGATAATTGGTTTTCAGCTGGGCTACTCGATTTGAAAGGTTATGAGACCAGCTGGCTTATGGCATTTCAAAGTTAATTTATATCCCTGAAATCATTGCAATACTTACGGTGGCAAAATCCATAACATATCAATTATTACGCCATCAGGCAGTCATGTACACTTAATCAATTGATCAGCCAGTACATAAAGGTCGCATTTACATATCAGCGACTGTGTAAACATAACTTGAATGGTGCAAACAGATGAAAAATGGTAAGAGTACACTAAATATTTTATGTAGCCTACTTAAGTTTCAAAGTAGATTATAGGCTGATTTACGCTCGGTATACATTTTGATGTTCCATGCGGGTTAAAGATCACAAAAACAGTGAAAATAAAATGTAATCACCGTTTCCAAATTGTGGATTATCACTTTTATTTCACTGTGAAACCCTATAATTCACTGGAAAACATAAAATAAACAAGTTGAACTGTTGGTGTTTAAAGCGAAAACCGTTTCTCAGTCGGTAGATCTATTTGTTTAAAAGGTTTGCCGGTGATTCCGTAATTAACGACGTCAGCACAGGTTAAGAGCGAGGCGCCGCCTATGTGTCACCATTGTAAACAATGATTTTCTTCGGGTTGAAATAACACTTTCTTAATGGAATATCTTATTATTTTTTGTTTGAAATAGGAAGATAAATACCTTATGTGCTTATGAAAGTCGTTTTTTTACTCTAAGAGTATAACTGAGATGTCTTATTTATCCATTGAAAATAACGATCGACCTTGACAGGTACGTCATTTTGCGGGAATGTAAGCGAGGCTCTGTAGAACCTCATGTCAAAAGTTGTGCAAATACCCACAATACGTAGTTATTTATGTGTAGACGTCATCATTTCCGTGAAGAAAATATGTCCGACAATCGGTAAGTGAATTTTGATTTTCGTTATTTTCAATCACCGGAATTTTTACGAAGGAAGAAATGAAGGCTAATTATCATGGTAAGGTATTTATGTTTATAGGTCGTTGCACTTCTATGCACAGTGTTTGGTGGATATAACAATGCTTTTGAAACACTTTTAGCCCAATTTTATGGCAGAATTCATTTGCCGCCGATTGCCGCTAGCGGTTCAAAGTGTTTGGTATAAACCGGAAGTTATTATTTTCTGGAAAGTGGCCGTAAATCGGATACTGCATGGAATCGGATATGATTTATTCTCATTGATTTAATGAATTGTTAGTGTTGTTGAAACTTATTGCACTTGTGACTGTAATAAATTAAACATTATAAAATGCAATGATTGTTTTCATAGAATTATAATTAAAAATGAGAAAAATTTGACAATTTATGTCTGTCTTGAAAAAAAAAAACCTCTATTTTGACGACTTTGTGGTTAGGTGAACTGAAAATTTAATCAATTGTTACTTTGCTCAGTTTTCATATCTATATATGAATTAACTGGATACTTTTTGTCTCAATGCTTATAGCTTTTATACTAATTTATAGTGAATTGACCTCACAGTCAGAAGCTGAAATAGAAACGGAGAGTCAGGCCAGTGATATTCACCAGTCTGACGAGGTATGTGGCCTAGTAATTCAAAAATTTGTGTTCATAATAAAACAAATCTTCATGATGCACTACTAGTACTAAAAAACCTTTTCTGATATTTAAAAGCCAACTGAAAGTTTTTGAATATTAAACTTTAAGGTAAAATTTTGTTGACATTTTTATTTAAATTTTTGCATTAACATTGTTGTCAGGAAATTGTCAAATTGTGCTATTGTGGCAACCCCGGACGGACACCAGTGGGCGCCGACCAGTCAGTGCATACCACCAAGCAGCAGCCATACAACATCAGACTCAGTGTCACTCTTCAGTGATCAGTCTAACCAGGTATGTGTTCAAAATATAATTTTCAAATAGATAATTGGCGTTCATATTACAACAAATCATCACTGTTAACAACATAAAATGAGAATGCTGATATTACAAAAAACCAACTTAAAGTTATTGAATATTTAAACTTTTAAGGTAAAATTTTGTTAACTTTAAAAAAAATTACATGAACATTGTTATGGTTGCAGTCAGACGATGATTCTAGATCAACTGTAAGCACCAGTTCTTGGGGTATTTCCAGGCTACCACCATCTCTTGTTGAGGAAATCAATGTAAGTATTTAATAATCTATCATAAACAGTGATTACAAAATCTGGTACAAAGCTTTGAAACAAACTTAATGAATATTTCTGTTCAGTCTTTATATATATAATTTTATAAATATCAAACAAATAGTTGTACCATTTTGCTCTACATATTAAGAGTATGTTGATGGAAATGATATTCCCACTTACATGTCTTTTCAATACAACATTTTTATTAAACTAAGGACACAGCTGATAAGGCCAGTAAGTGTGACGGAAATTGCCAAACTGCAAGGTGTCTTCGGGAGGAGATTGAGATATTAAAAGTTGAGATCAGCCATTTGCATCTTGTTGGGGGGGGGGGGGGGGGGGGGGGGGGGGGGGGGGGGGGGGGGGGGGGGGGGGGGGGGGGGTTGGGGGGGGGGGGTTTTTTTTTGGGGGGGGTTTTTTTTTTTTTTTTTTTTTTTTTTTTTTTCACTCAATAAGGTTTGTCAGAGTTTGCTTACATGTATATCAGAGCTTGTAGTTCACTAACATTAGTGTACTACATGTTGTGTACTTATATTAGCATCCCTGTATTTAGCTTGCCTGCTTTTCAAAGAATACATGTGATATCTTTGGCATCATCTTAGCATTTTTTATTTCAGCCTTGGAAATAACTCAATACATGTTCTTATTGAAACTTGGTACACAGCTTACCAAAGACTAAAATAACTTTTATCATTTTTTAGTTATGACCCTTCTTTGACTTTTAAATAACAGACAATTTCCTCTTGTGTATACATTAGGATAGATGCTTGCCTATATTACATGTAGTATGCATTTGCATGGAAGTTCTTATTCCTGAAATTTCATGAAACTGCTTTATTTGATAAGAACTGCATGTGTTAATCTGAAATTATACAGTATACTTAGTTTCTGTTAGTGTATAACTATATATTCCTGTCTGAAACTGCTTTTCTTAAATTCTTGTTGTTATAATGGTGAAAGCTTACATATATCTGCTCTTTTGCACAAGATAAAGTAATGCCACTCTAGGATCACTTTTTTGTCCATACATTACCTTACACACATACAAAAAATATTGCACATCTGACTTATGTCTCTCATGATAAAAACAATAACTGACTGATGTTATGTACCTCACAAACTCGAATATTTCTTCTGTTATTTTTCAATAACTCGTATGACAGAGTTTATGTTAGTTCAATGGTTTTCATTAAGGACTGTAAAAGTGATTGAATAAGAGAGGTTTTACTGACTGGTTGTGGTTTTATACTAACACTCGCCTAATCTTGCTTTAATAGCCCTCATCCTCACCAGTTTTCAATCGAAAGAGGAGAAATATTCAAGATGGCAGCAACTAACCTTGATTTAATTAATGAATTAAAACTAAAAAACAAAACTCAAACTGAAATTGCCAAATGGTTATGTGAAAAGCACCCTACATCTTTTAAAGCTTCAGAAGCTGCGTATAGAAAATGTGTACAGAAATGCAAGGAAACATACAGAAAACTTCAAAAAAACAAGAATTCAAAAAAAAGTAGAAAAGAAGCCTTTGATAATTTTTTAAGGTCAGAAATACCATTTCCTCAATTTAGAACTCTAGAACCTAATGAAAAACAAGGTGAATTGCCATGCTCCTCAAATGATGATCATCATGAATGTTCATACAGAACTGTTAGTTTTGACTTGGCTCTTGAAACAAAAATACTTACTGAGGAAAAACAGGAACTAATCGAAACAGTGACAGAACTCAGAAAGAGTAAAATACCTAAGAAAACTGTTTTGAGGGGGGGGGGTGGGGGGGGGGGGGCCTCGTTTGTTGTTTTTTTTTTTTTTTTGAACTTAGAAGTGCAATTAAAAAAAAGCACAGAAATTGGAGAAAAATGTTCTTCAAAGCAGATTAAATAATAAAGATCAACTATTGAAAAGAATAAGACTTCAAAATACTCTACGCTACTTGAAAAGAATCAATAATTTATATAATACTGTTGCACAAATGTCTGGGCAAATTAAAGACTTGAGAAGTGAGCTTACACGCCAAGAACTTGAAAAGGAGATTGAACTTGAAACCAGTAGAAAAGATCTGTCAAATACCATTGAAGAACGTGATTGGCTTGCTGACATTATTAATGATTCAGACACTGTAACTTTTATGACAATTTTGAGGGCAAGTATAGTTATGAACTACGAGAATGTATATACACACTTCTTTCTTTGAATATTAGTGCTCAGAATGTTACACCTGCCATTGAATCTGTGCTTAAGCTAGTAGGAAAAAATGTGAGAAACTGCCTGCTAGGTCTACCATTCTAAACATGAATGTAGAGAGGCTTGTTCTATCACAAAAACAATTGAGCGAGGTTATTCCAAATAAGCCAAACTTAACATTATACACTGATGAAACTTCCAAGTTTGGTGTTAAATACTCGGGATACCACGTCTCTGATGAGGAAGGTACTATGTATGTACTTGGGATGAGACAACTTGAGACTAAATCTGCACAACATACCCTGAATGTCTTTCAAAACATTTTGGCGGATATAGAAGAGAGAAGTGAAGAGGCAAACCATACAGCTAAGAACATTTTGTTGAAGATTTCAGCTACTATGAGTGATAGAGCTAGCACAGAAAAAAAGTTCAACAGACTCTTAGAAGAGCTACGGTCAGAGGTGCTTCCTGAATTGGTGGAGAACTGGAATGAGCTAAGCCAAGCTGAGCAAACAAGTGTTAGTACTCTCCTGAATTTTTTCTGTGGGCTCCACAGCCTGGTTCATTTCGCTGAAACCTGTAACGCTAGCTTGATTGAACTTGAAAACGCGAACTTCAATAATGAACCTCCAATATTTGACAAATCATTTTTAAAAAAATCAGAGTCAGGTGCAGCAAGATTAATAAGAACAGCCTGCAAAGCTTTGGCAAGAGGGCAGATGAAAAATCTGGCAAGTTCAATGACTTTAATTTATATATGAAGCCGGTTTTGAAGGATAATGACATGAAAAGCATTCCTCTTGAAGAATTTCACGGGAACCGTTTTAATATCCTTTTTGAGAGCGCTACTGGTGTGTTCTTTATGAAAGACCAGATTCAGGAATTTCTCAAAGGAAATCAGACAAACAAGCTGCTGAAAGCAGTGCTTCATGACATCAAAGTGCCATGGTTTTGAGTGAAGTGAAAGCTCTTGGTTTAATTAGTAAAAAAAAAAAAAAAAAAAAAAAAAAAAAAAACAAAAAAAAAAAAAAACCCCAAAAAAAAACCACACACCCCCCAAAAGTGCAAACCATTTCACAATGCAAACTCATCACTGTGCCATTGTGGTGCCTCCTTGAAGATAAAACTGTTCACATTTTAGACATGAACAAACATTACTTAGAACTTATGAACTTCTTTGACGAAGCATTGAATGATATACCTAGCTTCATGAAAGGGACAATTCTTCCATTCGGTGAGAAGACGTTTGTAAAACAAGATCCATTGTTGGAATCTCTATTGGCAGATTGGGTATATGATGACAAGGTTGCAGTATGTTTGAATATCATGCTGCCAGCGCTCAGTCAGTTATGCAAAAGGATTTTCGCTGACCACTTGCCTGGTGGTTGCTGGGAAAATGTAACTGATGAAATGCGACAAAGAACATCTGGAGCTGCCAAACACAACAAATTTGCGGAATCGGTATTTGGTTATCTGGACACTTTACTTAGGATGAAGCCAAATGTATCAGTGTTAGCTTCAGAAGCTTTCGTTATGTTCTCGGCAAATAAAAACCAAACAATGGCTGGAAAGAAAAACCGAATTTGAAAAGAACACGCTTATTCAAGAAGCAATGAAGAATGTTTCTTTGGTGAGAGCAAATTACAAAAAGAAGGACAGAAGAAATTGAAGTCAATCAAAGGAGAAAGGTTGAAGAGTCTATTCGTGAAGCAGAGGCAGCTGAGTATAGGCGACTGAATCGGCTAGAAGGGTACACGCAGAAGATGATTTATTACGGTCTGTGGCAGACTGAGAATGAGGTTGATAGTGCCCTGAAAGAGATAAGTACCAAAAAGGAAAGAATGGAAGCTCTTAAAGCTCAATTAAACTTTAGGAAGCATGTTCTGAAACAAGACCCACAGAATAAAGAGAACTTGTATCTACTTTCAAAGAAAGTAAATGACGTCAAGCGCATTTTGACTATTGATGAAATAGCATGTAATGTCAAGAAGCTTGTAAGACACGCCTTCTCCGTTGATACATCTCATGATCCCAACCCTGATCTGCCAATTCTTACCAGCAAAACCATTAGCCATCGCTTTATTGAAGATGGTGAAAGCAGCTGGTGGAAGGGTAAAGTTATCTCACAGGTAATTTTCAGTGTTAAAACTATCGACAACACAGGAAGCGTACAGTCATCTTTAAACTCCCCCATACCTGTGGAACGTAAAACTATTCAAGGGCATTTAAACAAGTGTTTACGGTATTCTTTACATAACTGGTGTTCTCTGTTTACTTAAACCTTTAATCAGTGCTAAAATAAAACTACTTACTGCATAACTAACTCTTGCTGTACGGTGACTAAATTTTAACATGTATTTTAAGTTAACATTCAGTCTGCTATTATTTACTCTTTTTTTCAAAAATAAATGTATATTTTTATAATAGACTTTTAGTGTAACAAATGAAATCATTCTTCTAGAAAGTCCTTTACATAATCTGCTTGCTGTACATTTAGCTATTCAACTTTATATAATGCCAAAATAGGATACAATAACCAAAAAATAATTTATTTTAACATAATTTCAGGTGCCTGGTTATCCTGAGTATTTCAATATCATTTACGATGGGGACACAGCTGTTTATGTGTACCGGCTCCTTGAGGACTACAGAGCAGGGGACCTTAGAGTACTTGTGCAGTAATTTTTATGTGGATATGTGTAATAAAGGTTATAAAGATATACAGTTTTTTTTTCCAAATTATGGTGTCATGTAGAAAAGATAAACGTTTTTATTATGTTGGTATCGGTAACCGTGATTGTGAAGTAAGGATATTTCAAATGGTTGTTAAATTTTAACCAAAAGAGATAGACACTTCAAATAAAGAGCATTATTTTACATTTAAAAATACCTTTCCAATGATATATAATACTCTATATTTTGGCAAAATGTAAAAAATGGCCTGTCTTTGTTACCGTATGCTGGTTGGCCCAGTTTTCGTGGTAAATAGAACTCTTTTTAACACTACGGAGTACAAAAATATAAACAAAGAAACAATCAAGGTCAAAATATAACCAAGAACATTTAACATTTAACATACGATTCACTTTATTTATGCTGATTGTCACATTGTTTACACAGCTTCCAAAATATAAAAGTGTGTTGACCTTTGACGTCACAGGAATATGTGCACCAGAATTCGTGGGGCCGACCAAAAAGTTACATTGCAACAGAAGTGTCCCAAATGATATTTCAGAATCTCGTTTAAAATTATATCTTTATGTCTTGTGAATCAATATCAGTTGATTATATATAAACAAACAGTCAGCTATTCTTCCTTTACCAGTTTTTAAAAAGCAACCATTTCAATAATAAAAAAATGTTCAGACTCACTTTGGGAGTACATGAAGCAACATTTACGGTATAAGAACACTAAATTTTCGTAACGGATATCAACTAAAAACATCAGCTGGAACATCTTTACGGTTTGATTTACTTCGGTTGTTTTATTTAATGAGAGCAATGGGGAAAGAACAAACTGTCTAAATACCACGAATTCTGGACCTACCACGAATACCGGGCCCAGCACCATAATACCTTGAAAACTGGAGAGTAGAGGGTACTTTCAGTGCTTTGATTGTATCAAATGAAATCGACCAGAGAAACCACATTAACGGTCTCGGAATACGCGCATCTATCTTAGATTCTATCTATCGATAACATGTGGATTTAATAAGATCGTTAACATCAAGCATGCAAATTATTATTCCACCTTTCGTCAACCCATGACCCGCAAAGCCATTGGGCCTTTCGCTGCTACAGATAATTTTCAGTCAAACAAATAAGATTGTAGAATAATAAAATACCTACGTTGATCTTCATTTTTCTTCGGTTTCTATCAACAGAGATTATGTTACAACGATTATTCTTTCTGTATTTTTTTCCTACGCTACCAGCAGAAGTGTTTTTAGAACGCTAGGTCGTGCCTTGATGACGTAATACTTTTGATGACATCACTGAACTTGCGCGTATTTTGATCGCTCGGCCTTCGTAGAATAAAAGCCGAGCGATGTTCAGATGTAGGACGGTCCGATTCGTACCACAGGTTGCTAAAGACAGTTCGGTGTCATATCTAAAAAAACACACACATAGATCTAATAGATGTCCGAACACTTAAGCAAGAAATTATGTAGATCTAATTAATGGAGTGTACGTTCATCTTCGTAAAAGACACCATACTCGCTAGTGAACACTGAACAGAAACAACTTAAAACTGAATCAAACTGATTGTGAAATTATTTGGGTTAAATTACTGTACACTTTAATTATTGTAAACCATGATATATGTAATAGAGCGGGTCGGGTATTTCCGAACATTTAAGCGACTATTGCAGATGTTAGTTAATACCCGCACTAACCTTTTAAAACGAAATAAGGTAATGAGGTTTGAAATGTTCGCTATCTTTTGCGTGTATTTCCGATCGTTTTCAGCCAGTAGAAAATAGAGTAATCGTAATGTGCGTGTGAAAATGTTACGTTAACGCGGCTATTTCCGAACACGCCGACCCTACCGAACATGACCCTGCGGCTATTTCCGAACAATTTGAATGTTACAAGAAACGTCAAATACAAATATATTTTAATAGTCTAAAGTTGATTTTCACACAGCACTGTAACTGTTTATGCTTTTGAGGATGAGACTTGTCTTGAAATGGCCATATGTAAAGGGTTCTCGATAAAAAAACGAAAATTTTGGTCCTGACAAGCTCAGCCACCTCTTCAAGCGGTGTTTGGTTGCATTTTAGGCTCTTTATTGCACTCTTTTGACGAATCATTCTGTAATAAACTTTGTCATATTCCAAATTTTCCTGACTGTAGGCTTTAACTCCGAAATTGCAGCGTTTTCAACGTGGCATATTATTGGTACGTGACTTTTCAAATGTCTAGGTGCTGTGATCAATCAAGATTTTAAAGTCCTGAAACATCTATCAACGCCAGAACATAAGATTTAAGTCTTCTGTTTTAGTAGAACATAGATTTAAGTCTTCTGTTTTAGTACGAAAAAGAAAAATTCAAGAACGTAACTCATGAAATAGATCTATATATATACTCTTTATTTCCACTTTTACGTGATTTTATTACACGTTAAGTAAAAATTATAGTATATAGTCTTCAGATTAGGATTTTTGTGCCCAATTTTTAAGATTGATACGGCTATCGCTACCTATTTGTAAATTTGTTAACTCTTTTTTTTTAATGTTTATAGTCCCGGCCGACCGTGGGATTTCTCCCTCAGTTGAACTTGTCCAGACCCTTGTTATTTCTCTAGCAGGACTTAAACCACACACTTTTCAATTTCGATATATGTTCGATATTTTTAACGATTTTGCCCAGATGTTTTTTTTTTTCAAATAGTAAATTGGATTTATTTTTCATAGTAAATCGGGAAAATATATCACGTTTGCATAGCGAACGGAGCCATATCTATATCCCCTATCTTCCTTAATAATTGAGACTAATACATTTTTTAGTCTGCTATATGTATGCAAAAACCTTTTTTTAGCGTCAACTTCACAATTATACAATTATATGTATAGCATCTGCCTTGATCTAACTTGGATATAGTTTTTACTTTAATTAAAAGAGATACAAAATGTATGTATAAAACCTGTTTTAATATGATTCTGTTTAAAATGGTGATAGATAGATATCTGTATCAATTCAGTATTTCTGAAATATCTTATGGCTGTTCGGCAATAGGCGCACATGCTGAAAGTTCTGCGGGTAATTCCGACCACCTTGGTCTCTCTTCTCGAAATGATTGACCAATATTTTAGATCATTCCACATCATAGGTATGTGTTAAAAGGATCAAAAGATTTGAAAGATGAAGTAAGTTTTCAATTAGCCGACAAGTTCAAATCTTAGTATTTTTTTGTAAAAAATTAAATAATCTGTTATTTTCGTAGCCGAAAATGGTGCCGATTAATTGTTTGTAAATTTCTGGGAACGAAAATATACAAATTGACCTTTGGGGAAATTAAATAGTAGAGAGATAAAGTTGGCGTCATTTGATGGCAAACTATTCATTATTAACGCGTTGGCTATGGTGCCCATCAAAATATAAAATAACGTTCGGAAATAGCCGCACTTTCGGGAATGCCCGACCCCGCTCTAGATTGAGGCTAAATAGAGAAATTCATGCAACATAGAAACCCAAAGGAAGGAGCGCTAGCGACTTAATGTTTGCTCTACAGTTAGACTTTATTTACTGCATTTTATGACGTCATGCGCATACAGGTCTGTAGAGTCTCGCTCTTTTAAGATGTTTGGATTTTAGATGATTTTAATAATCCAAAATATTCATGGAAGAGATCGATCTACTAGCATGTATACCTTACATCAAACCAGGTTGTAGTTTAGATAGCAGGGGCGTTTTGTAATCTAGCTAGACCTATTTGTAATCACGGTACGCACAGATTTTGCTGGGGGCCATGGGACCGCTATGACCCCCGGGCCGCGGTAGGTCCAGGGCAAAGCCCTGGACAGGGGGCCCTCCGGCTCTTGGAGCTCTGTGGTTTTAGCAATTTGTGAACGATTCAGATGCAAAGAATCTGTATACATATGTATGTATTTATTATAGACGAAACAAGTTTATATGAAATGAACGGCAACCGCCTAAATATCTGGCACATGTAGCGCCGTGGCAATACACCCTGAGAAAACAGACAATAAATGCCACTAACAGCCTACGTTTATGGAGGATATGATGGTCATTTTACAACACCTGAAAGCTTAATTGATACATCTTTTGACACACAGTGATCAACAAAGAGGTAAAACAATTAATGTATTAATGAAGAGACTTATCGGTGGCTGGAGGAGGTTAGCTTCAGGAAAAGAACTGCTAACTTACCTGGTGGTGCGTTAGTACGCATGAGCAAAGAAGAATCGAGATCCCTGAAATCTCTACAAAAATGTTCATCAGAGCTTCTGAAAAATCCACAAAAATGATCATCAGAGCCCCTGAAAAATCCGCAAAAAATGTTTATCAGAGCCCCTGAAAACTCCGCAAAAATGTCTATCAGAGCAGTTGGCGATTAAACGTTGGCCTATACCAAAATTATCTGTGAAGAACTTGGACAAAAATGCACCTTTGAAGTCACAAAAGCTAGCAAACGGCGACTGCTTAAGCCAACATAGTTATATTTTTGCGAGGATTCAATGAGAAAACGGTAATGAAACTTCACAAACTACATTTTGTAAATGTTGTAGCATTCATTATATATAATTTCTACTGCAGTAAAGAGGTTGCAATCACCTCTTCTGTTAAGATTTTGTATTTGTTTATGCCCCCGAAGGGTGGCATATCAAAATCGCTCCGTCCGTCTGTCCGTCCGGCCTTACAAATTTTCCGTGTCCGGGCTGTAACTTTGCCATGCATTAAAGGATTTCAAAATAATTTGGCACAATTGTTCAGCACATCAAGACGACGTGTCGCGTGCATGCCCCGGGTCCCTACCGCAAATGTCAAGGTCACATTTAGAGTTTGAAGATAACGGAATCCTGTATATGCATACATTCGTGTCCGGACTGTAACTTTGGCATGCATTGATGGATTTTAAAATAACCTGGCACAAATAATAAGCACATCAAGACGACGTGTCGCGTGCAAGACCCACATCCCTATCTCAAAGGTCAAAGTCACACTAAGAGTTTGAAGGTAATGGAATCCTGTATATATGCACACATTCGTGTCCGGACTGCAACTTTGTCATGCATTGATAGATTTTAAAATCTCTTGGCACAAATGTTCAACACATGAAGACGACGTGTCGCGTGCAAGACCCACGTCCTCATGTCAAAGTCACATTTAGGGTTTAAAAGTAAGGGAATCCTGTACATGCATACAGTCAGCCAGGATAGCTCAATACGTAGAGCACGAGACTTGTAATATCGGGGTTGTGGGTTCGATTCCCAGGGCTTACCAACTTAAATTACTAACAGTCTTTCGGATGAGACTTAAAACCGAGGGCCCATGTATGGGCGAAAACCTGGCATGATAAAGAACCAGGGGTGTCTGGAATTGGGACGCTTTCTGTATCTTGCACTATTTCCCGAAACCTAAAATAACTAAACTCTTCTGGGGGCGTTGGTCTTATGGGACACCGGTACCAACGATAAAACCATAATATACCATACCATTTGTGGCCGGACTGTAACTTTGTCATGCATCGATCGTTTTTGGGGGGGGGGGGGGGGGGGGGGGGGGGGGGGGGGGGCCCCCTTCCCCCCCCCCCGGGGGGGGGGGGGGGGCTGGGTGGGGGGGCCCACTGTACTTTTGCGGTTGGGAAAATAAGTTGGCACAAATGTTCTGCACATCAAGACAATGTGTTGCGTGCAAAAACCACTTCAAAGGTCAAGGTCACACAGTTTAAAAGTAACGGAATACTTTATACATGGTTTCTCTGTCATTCATCATACAGCCTGTAATTCATGGAAGTATTTAAAAATTACATGGCACTTGGAGACGACACAGACTGTGAGACACCTCTTTCGGGGGCATTTGTCACTTGTGAGGGACAGCTCTTGTTTTATAATCTAAATGACGCCGATTCTGAGAATTTTCTTATAGATCGAAAAAATTTATGTCTTGAATATCGCAAGTGTTTTAAGCTGTGGAAGCTAAGAGCGGCCACAATATCCCATACCGTATCGTATTGGAAAGTCAATTTAATATGCTAACGTGTATTGTCTACAGGGTCAGACTTTGAGTTTTGCTGTATGTGTATGATATGCTGTATTAAAATTAGCAAACGTTTCACGTGTGTTTCTTATATTCTCGGGTAATGAAATAATGAGCATTTTGTCCTCGGGTGAGTTAAAAAAAGGATCTCTGCTGGGTTTTGCAAAACTTAAAGGCCTTGTAAAGGGCTGATAGCACAAGGCAACTACACATAATTCATAATAATACAATGATTAAAAGGGGATGTTTTAACAGAAAGTCGTAGGTCAAACAAGTTCATCTGAAGCAAACTACATTGTAGGAGGGTTGAAGGTAATAAACAAAATATATCCGAGTGTTCTTTTTATTGTATAATAGTAGTTATAAAACATACAACAAACATAGATTCTACCCGAGATACAAAACCCGAGTATAATTTCATATAAGTAAACTTGGAGGGTTTAAGGTAATACACAAAATATGTCCGAGTGTTCTTTATATTGTCTAATAGTGTCTGTAGTTATAAAACATACAACAAACATAGATTCTACCCGAGATACAAAACCAGAGTATTATTTCATATAAGCAAACTTGGAGGGTTTAAGGTAATACACAAAATATGTCCGAGTGTTCTTTATATTGTATAATAGTGTCTGTAGTTATAAAACATACAACAAACATAGATTCTACCTGAGATACAAAACCCGAGTATTATTTCATATAAGCAAACTTGGAGGGCTTAAGGTAATACACAAAATATGTCCGAGTGTTCTTTATATTGTATACTATACAATTATAGACTAATTTTGTCGAAGTCCGAGGTCAGTATCATTTATTTTACAGGTCCGCAAAACTATATATTGACCGAAACAGTAGTCTAAAATTATTAGATCGTATACCTCATAAAAAGTAGTGTAAATTACACGAAAATATTACAGCAATGACGTCTTGATATCCGTGCAGGTCTACACATCATTTTCCAGGTATACGCATACTTTTGCAGACCCAGCAAGTGAGCGCTATCGGCAAATCAAGATTAAGTATTTGTGACAGGTATACAATATTATACAATTATAGACTAATGTTGAGGTCTATATATAGTTTTGAGGACCTGTTAAAAGTGATATTGACCGAGGACGAAGTCCGAGGTCAATATCATTTTTCACAGGTCCGAAAAACTATATATTGACCGAAACATTAGTCTACAATTATTATATCGTATACCTCATTAAAAGTAGTGAAAATTATGCGAAAATATAACAAAAACAAGAGCTGTCACAATGACAGCACGCTCGACTATTCGAAAGTTTGTTGGTAAAATGGGGTTTTTGTCTAAGAACAGGAGTATTGTGTAATTGTCTATAAGAATTAAGGTCAAAGATATGAAACTTGTTCAAAGACCTTTGTAAATGTACATTGCATTCAAAGCCTTACTCTGGATTCTGCAAGCCAACTGGAGGGAGGATGGGGGGATAATTTCAAAGAAATACATGACCTTGTATATTTGATCATGAATAATTTTGGAACTTTTCAAAATTGATATGTATAGAATTAAAAAACATGGCCGCTGCATGCTGCATAATTATTCTATGACATTTCAAAAGAAAGCCATTTTGAGTATTTCCATATTAGTCTGGTAAAAACTGTGACAAAATTCTAAGTTAAAAAGGGCATAAATATGTCAAAAATCAAAAACATTGGTGAAGATGTTGACAGTAAACATACATTTTAAGTTTCAAGTCAATACGTTCGATAGTATTCTATCTTTAACAAAAAATTCAAAGTTAAAAAGGGACACAAATCTATCAAAAATCAAAACAGAGTTATGGGGATTGTTTCTTCAGGTGTAGATGTTGATGGTTGACACATACTTTGAGTTTCAAGTCAATACTTTTGATAGTATTCAAGATATTTGACTTTATAAAATCTTCAACCAAAAATTCTAAGTTAAAAAGGGATATAAATCTGTCAAAAATCAAAACAGAGTTATGGGGATTGTTTCCTCAGGTGTAGATGTTGATGGTTGACACATACTTTGAGTTTCAAGTCAATACTTTTGATAGTATTCAAGATATTTGACTTTATAAAATCTTTTACCAAAAATTCTAAGTTAAAAAGGGATATAAATCTGTCAAAAATCAAAACAGAGTTATGGGGATTGTTTCCTCAGGTGTAGATGTTGATGGTAAACATATATTTTGAGTTTCAAGTCAATACCTTTGATAGTATTCAAGATATTTGACTTTATAAAATCTTTTACCAAAAATTCTATGTTAAATAGGGATACAAATCAGTCAAAAATCAAAACAGAGTTATGAGGATTGTTTCCTCAGGTGTAGATGTTGATGGTAAACATATATTTTGAGTTTCAAGTCAATACCTTTGATAGTATTCAAGATATTTGAATTTACAAATAACTTTTACCAAAAATTCTAAGTTAAAAAGGGGCATAAATCTGTCAAAAATCAAAACAGAGTTATGGGAATTGTTTCCTCAGGTGTAGATGTTGATGGTAGACACATACTTTGAGTTTCAAGTCAATACCTTTGATAATATTCAAGATATTTGACTTTATAAAAAACTTTAACCAACGCAGACGCCGACGCCGGGGCGAGTGCAATAGCCCTCTTATTCTTCGAATAGTCGAGCTAATGACGTCTTGAAATCCGTGCAGGTCTACACATCTTTTTCCAGGTATACACATACTTTTGTGAACCCAGCACGTGAGCGCTATTGGTCAATCAGGATTAAGTATTTATAACTGGTATACGATATTAATAGTTATTAGAGATACAACAAACATAAATTCCACCGGAGATACAAAACCCGAGTATAATTTCATATAAGCAAACTTGGAGGGTTTTAGGAATACACAAAATATGTCCGAGTGTTCTTTATGTTGTCTAATAGTGTCTGTAGTTGTAAAACATACAACAAACATAGATTCTACCCGAGATACAAAACCCGAGTATTATTTCATATAAGCAAACTTGGAGGGTTTAAGGTAATACACAAAATATGTCCGAGTGTTCTTTATGTTGTCTAATAGTGTCTGTAGTTGTAAAACATACAACAAACATAGATTCTACCCGAGATACAAAACCTGAGTATTTTTTCATATTAAAATGATAAATGCTTAAAAACAATAGGATTATATGGAACAGTGAACAAGTGCACAAAAACAAAATTTGATTTACTTTTTGTTATTGTTCATAACACATTTTCTGTCACATGCTGCGGGACATATGTCATAAATATAAGATACACGCTACTTACAAAACATTAACATGTGTTTTACTTACTGCAGGCTGATCAAGTTTTATGTGTTACTCAATGTATGATTTTTTCTTGACAGATCTATTTAAATTTTACACTTCTTTTTTAAACTTCTTTCCATTGTAAAACATGACTCACAAGTACAAAAAGACAGTAACTAAATATAAACAACATTTAATCTTCCAGTGTAAACAGTAAATGGAATGATAAACAACAAAAAAAAACAATAAAAAGAAAAATCAAGTAAAAACCTGGAATAACCATACATTTAAATGTGATCTATGTCCAACTATAACATAATTTCAATCTGGATAGTAAGGCATAAAATAGCCCTGGCATATTTACAAAATTAAACAAGAGGGCTATGAATGCCCTATATCGCTCACCTGAGTACACTGCTATTTTGGCTGAATTAGACTACCCATTAATTGTTCCATGACCCATGTACGAACTTGATCTAGATTCCATGTATTGCGTAAACATAGTTTTTTGTATATTCAACCTAATTACTTTGTTTTTCACCCAAAATGACCCCTATTTGTACTCGTTTAAGAAATCAGGAAGACAATCATCCTGACCAAGTTTTTCATAGATGTTTTGAAAAATGAAGCCTCGTAAACATGATTATTTTTATGGTTAGCCTAATGACCTACTTTTTGACTTGACATTACCCATATTCAAACTCATCCAAGATATTATCAGCACAATCACTCTGACTAAGATTCAGGAGGATTGGACCAAAACAGTGACTTCTAGAGTGTAAACACTCCAATTGTTGATGATAGATGACCCTAGTAACCTACTTTTGACCAGAGTCTTGGAGATGACACACAATCTTTGACCTGAGATGTCCTATATTCAAACTCATCCGAAAAATCATTAAAACAATCATTCTGACCAAGTTACGTGAAGACCTAATGGAAAATAGAGCCTGTATTGCGTAAACATAGTTTTTATCATCTTTGATCGGGTGACCTGTTTTTTTTTACCACAGATGACCCACCTCAACCAAGAAATCATTAAGATGATCATTTTCACCAAGATTCATGTACATTCGGTGGAAAATGCAGCATCTATTGCATAATCATAGTTTTTCTTATATTTGACCTAGTGACCTACTTTTTAAAACAAGATGAGCTATATCTAAACTCGCTCGAGATATCAAGACAATTGTTCTGACCAAGTTTCAGGAAGATTGGACAAAACCTGTGGCATCTACAGTGTTAACACTCAAATTGTTGACTACACACAACGGACACAGGGCAATCACATAAGCTCACTTTGTGCTCAGGTGAGCTAAAAAACCGAATACAAATTATGTACTCATATTATTTGTTCAATAAGCCAGCAACTACTTTTGCCTACAACTCAAATCAAGGTCTGACTGCATACTGTTTGAAGTACATGTTAAAATAAAAATAGAAATAGCTGCAACAGTTTTGAGGTAGCCTTTAAGATTTAGGTATCACACATCAATCAAAAAGGTTTGTGTAAATATCTCAGTGTTAAGTAACCAAGTGTACGGAACAGTAATATAAACACTAGGAGAGGGAGGATATATTGCCAGTATGACCAGTTGACATCATAATATTGTAAAATTTCATTGGATGAAACCTCTGTTACATTTGGTGTCTGGCACATTGTAAAGGCAGAGCTCTCTGACGGGGACAAACATCTGAAAATGAACACAAAAACATTTTATCTACATCAGAATATACAATTACAGTAGCAAATCTCTATTGTGTACAATAACAGAAGGCCCAAAAGGGCCAGTATCATCTACTGGTCTGTCTGACTGGATTGTTCTGAGTAAGTTTTGCTTTGTTACCAAGGAAAAGCTAACAGAGATCACCGTGACCTTGACCCACTGACCAAAAAAACCAGTAGGGATCATCTACTCAGTAAGACCAATCACTGTGGGTGATGTGGATCACATGATATTGAGTGGAAAATATTTCCAAAGTTTGGGTCACTGTGACCTTGACCTTTGACCCACTGACCCCAAAAACCATAGGGATCATCTTCTCAGTAAGACCAATCATCCAATGAAGTTCGAGGACTGTGGGTCAAATCGATCTCAGCGGAAAATATTTTCAAAGTTTGGGTCACTGTGACCTTGACCTTCTAACCCCAAAATCAATAGGAATCATCTATATATTGCAGAGATCCTTCTGAGCAAGTGTGATGAAAGTTGAATGAAAATTGTGACCTGTAGAGTGTTATCAAGAAATTGCTATACAAGGCCACTGTGACCTTGACCTTCGACTCACTGACCACAAAAACAATGAGAACATCTACAAGTTGCAGGGATCCTTATCAGCAAGTTTCATCACACTCAAATGAATATTGCGACCTGTAGAGGGTTATCAAGGAAAAGAGTACGGACAGATGGACTGGACGGACGACGGACAAACCACCATGGCATAAGCTGTGCTGGACATCGTCCAGTACCGCTAAAATACTACAAGAAATATGATGTGCTTGTTTTATTAAATCGAGACATTTTTATAAAGTTTTAGCCAATGTGCTACAAGTCTGACCTACAAATAAACAGTCATTTACTTTGAACAATGTCAGAAAGGAATTACTATGCATCTTTCCAATATAATTTGTCAAGGCTATATTTCACCAGTTTTAACAACTTACTTAATTTATTATAATATGGTGTTTTATATTCAGGTCATCTGAAATGTTTAAGCCATTTATTGATAATATTTAGCCTCCCTTTCATGCAACTGACCTTGTGGTGTCTAGAATTTGCGCATTAAAATTACACACCTGCAAATATTAAGAAGTTAATTGCATTTTTAAGGGTCAATAAACACAAGGTCTTCAGCATATACTCCACACCTTCAGTGGGTGGATGCAAGTGGTGACGGGTGACACATATATGTTTCGATTTTTTGTTTCATTCAAGGTATTTCACAGTTCTCACACGCATGTACTTCTGCATGTATATTCTAATGTAACTGTTACTTTGTTGATACCTGTGGCAATGTTATAGGTTAACTCACTTTATGGGACTGCCATCTTTAAACTCCAGCACCATTAAGGAATGGAATGAGTAATGTAGAAATGATAAATACTTCATCCAGTCAAGCCATACAGGAATGTTTCTTGTGAACAGTCCACCTACATGATAAAATAGAAAAAAATGAGTAAATCAATGAAGCAAAACATGGCAATAATGTATTAAAGTTATTGGCAAGCAATTTGGTTTTTATAAAACAAGAAAAACCTTTGACCTAATATTAACCTTGTTCTTCAGATAACACTACCAATTCACTTAAATAAACCAAGACCTTGAAATGCTACCAAACAAAATATGTGAGGGGTGTATAGATTTCATTCATTTGAATTTCATTTTCAATTTGAAAAGATACATCTGAAAAATAAATGTCACACATTTAACGTGGTGACATTCATAATACTGGTTTGTATAACCTATGGGTCAAACAATGTCATTTACAAATACATGTATATCTTACATTCTATGCTCTGTAATCATAGATGCTAGAATCTTTAACTTGTTTTGTCAGGTAACTTACACTTGAATACAGTCCTCAAAAATGTCCTTTCAAACATTAGTTTATTACAACCCTGAAGTTTACCGAATTTTGTATTCTAACATGATTAATTAAAGTTATATTACTCTTCAAAATGGTCACATTTGTTTATAGTTAAGAATGATGCTCAAAACACAGTGGATGCTTTAAAAACATAGAACATAAAATTTACCAATTTATTTCTATAATTGACAAATACAAATAAAGATATACATAACCAAAAGGGTTCATTTTTTATTTTTGACTAGGATAGTCAAAAAAGATTTTAACAGATTTCCTCTATATTCAATGTGAATGAAACTGTTATACAGATCATTATTTATGGGTTACAACTATGGCAATTTTTATTATTCTAGGAGTATAAATCACTGATCAATGTTTCATTTAAAATTATGATAGTCACTTCGAAGGGTAATGTAACTTTACGTTTTATTATGCAATAAAGCGTCTGGTCGATATGCAGTCAAAAATGATCTAATATGGTGGGTGGTGGGTGCCGTGTGATGTTAAATAAATATTTGCGTAGAAAAGATCGCTTTTCATATATTCATCTTTTTGTAATATCTTGTCATGTTAGAATTGAAATAATAAACAACTCGGTATCTCTTTGATGCGCAGTTATAAGAGCAGCCTTCGTGGTTAATAACTGAGCATCAAAACTCCCTATCATTGTGTATCAGAGGATGAATTACCCTGGAAAGGATATTATTCCTTATGTCAGCAAATATTAGGACTTGATACACATGATTATGTTTAAATATCAACATAACAGGATTTTTGTACAAACCTAGTAACATGATTGCCATCTGGAAGGTGATTGAAACTGTCATAGCTTGGTTAATCTGAACACACGCTATCCCAATAAACAGTCCAAAACTCTAAAACAAAACAGTAATTTCATAAATATTAAGATCGAACAAAGGTTACCAGTCAAAATCTTGATAGAAAGAATCAAATGTATATGAATTATCATTACCTATACCTTATTAATTAGTGAAATTAGTGAAAGGTAGCACTCCAAAAACAACAGACCAACAATTTAACTCCCACGAGGAGACTAACTGACTAAAATCGCTCATCCGGGTAAAGAATGTACCAAGTACCTTTAGGGAACATCTTAATTTCACACTCGTTGCTAAACAAAGTGTCAATAGGCAACCATAAGATGCATTACATTGATAATTGAAGTAGAAAAGTTGTTAAGTTTTCTTCCATTAGCTTGTTTCTACAATTATAGAAAGTCTAGGAAACATCATAACTGACCTACACTCAACTGAAATCAGGTTACAAATTTTGATAAATGATCAAGTAAGGTACTTTGTGTCAGAAGTCCTATGTTCAGTTGTGTAGAATAGTTTTCATTATTTTTGCACAGACTAAGGAAAGATTCCTTAAAATGAAATTGATAACGCACTAAAAAATAAAGAGAAATTGTTTGTTTTGATGATATTTCTGAAAATAGATATTTCTGAAAATAGTTTTCATTTGACTTTGTCAGAGGTCAACCTAAAGATGCATTTAGTCAAATTCAATTAAATTTCTGTCCAACGGCTTATGCCAATTCACTAAGTTTACTCTGATCTGACCTAAGTGCACTAGTTTATAACTGAAAGTAAACATTGTCCGACAGTTTAGAGCCGCAATGACTTCAAGGAAAGTCTGGTGTTACTTATATAAACAATGTAATTATGCATATTTTTAATGGTATAAATTTGCTCACCTGTCCAGCAATTGAATCTATAAATATTGTGCCAAGTGTAGCAAAGAATGGCTCTATTCCACTCAGACCAATGACCCAGTATGCAATGATTACAAACACAGTGGGCTGTATCAGTATGAGAAGAAGCTCACTTGTCATCTTGGCCAGATAGTATGCCGACAATCTGTACCAGTGTGCAGACCTTTCTTTGTTGATAACCATTCTCTCCATAGGAACTGATTTATAAATTTCTTTATAAAATAAACTTGTTACAATTATAAAAAGAGGCTTGGCAGTCATGAAGCTATGAAGGATCAAATATATTTCATTTTACTTATTTTTGATGTTAGACTTGAAGTACAAGTATCTGATAACTAAAATGAGAAAATTGTAACTTTTATTTCATGATTAGGTAATTTTACGATTAACCTGAGATATCAAGAAGTTGCAAGTAATATCTATGTGTATTTTAGGTGGTGCACTGCATAATATTATGCTTATACCATGGATCAGTTAAAAACCAGACTTGAGCATGTCCCCAATTTTTCCTTCTCTTTATGGTAACAAAAGATAAGTGTTTCAACATTAACCGTCTTGTAGAGCTATTCTTACAGGTTAAGATTTAATACCACTGATTTATTCATTTTCCTTCTTTTAAATAAAAAAAGATAATCAGCATTAACTAAGCTAACACAGTGTTTTGTGATTTAATAACACAGTAAAGTGTTTTGTCAATAATGTGGTATACCAGAGGTAAAAGTATGTAAGTTCAAAAGGGCATTGCTCTGCAACACCTTACTGGATACACACAAAAATGTTTTGCATATCTACCATTGATGGTTATTACATGTACACACTTCAGTACAATCTCTTTTAAAACTGAAGGAGTTTGCTCCTTGATCTATCTATGTCACATGGAACTTTAACAAGAGAAATGTGTGAGTTTAAAGGGGCATAACTATGCAGCACCTTGATGGATACACACAAAAGTCATGACTTGCACATCTACTGGTACTTATCATAATAATTGTTTGTGCCAATATTCATTGGAATTCTTACTTTAAAGGTGGGGTTTGAAATAAAATATAAACAGGAGTGATCAAATTGCCATTCCTCTGTGAAAATTTATATAAAACTGGAACAGGCCGATAATGTACGCATCTCCCCTTAAACATGAAGTTTTATTGAATGCCCTCCAGTATTTGCTGATAAATAGCCGGTAAACAAATGCGGGACAGACGCACAAATGCATTGATGGACGGACAAAGTGGTGACTACATTGTATAATTTTTTTATGCTCCCCGCATTCAGAGCATAAAATAGCAGCTTGTAGTAGCATCTTTTAAACTACCCAAACTTTTACCCCTTTTATACTAAATGGAGGTTTTATGAATCAAATAACGCTTAAATCATACTTACATGAAGTTACAGCATCAAACAGAGGTATGAATGCCCAGTGAGCTGCAATAAAGAATACAGCTCCCATCCTGTCACGTAGGGTCTCTTCATTCCGAGGTAGCTGGAAAAATATCAAGCTCACAAAACCACAGATGAGTAGATTCTCCAACAATTTACTTTTGTTGAGTATTCTTTTATGAGATTCTCGGAAAGTCCTCATTGTCAGTTGGGTATATTGTGTATAGAAACCTGTCGGCCATTTTTTCTCAGAGTCGGAATTAGTTTCAAGAGTTTCCAGATCAAGAAGACTCATGCGTATGCTGCCTGGATCTGAAAACAAACAAGGAGTTTATATCTCTTGTAAAATTGCAACCTCTCTCCATAAAAGTAAATGCTAAAAGGGGCCATAACTCCTGTAATCATTTGTAGATTTTAACCAAAATCAAACTTGATCTGAATTTTATAAACATAAACCTACTTGTAAAATCTTAATTAAATCCACACAAACTTTCAAACGTTATTGATCAGAAACGGAATATTTGCATGGATGGACAAGGGGTACCCTTTATGCCCTTCAAATGGCAGGAGCATTAAAGTAGATTCTTTAAAAGGAGTGTTAATTTCAGTGTACATGCTCTACCACTAGATGTATTTGACTTTGAAACTTTGATAAACCTGATACTATACTATACACCAAATAAATAACCTGCCAAAACAAGTTTTTTTAAGGTAAAGTGATGATGGCATCTGTCAACTTTTAATGGTGGGTCTAAAATAGGGGATACAGAAATAACATTATCTATGTAAAGTCTAGTTAAAAACCTATCATATAAATATTTGGTACAGCATTTACATTATTCAATTAAAATTTGCAGGTGCCTGTGTATGGGTATTGGTTATCAATGCACTTCTGTACAAACAACATAAACATGAATCTATGTACAAACCCGTATCACTACAGGCATCTTGATTATTAGTTTGTCCTGACCCAGATGTGTTGTGGAACTTTGCTGAAACTCCATCAAACTCATCTTGGTTCCTGCCTTCTATGACATTCTCATTTTTCCTGTTTCTATGATGAAACCTGCATAAAATACAAAATCTAAATGAAGACATACACTGTATTTCACATCTATAACCACCATAGCATTGTTTTTGCAGCAGGACTGTTTAACAGTTTTTCAATCATTTTCAAAAGGGAATATACTTCTAAACAGAGATCACAGAAAGATATTACGATAAAAGTACACATCTGTACCTCTTGTTATAATAGTATGCAGTAATTTTATACAGTAAACTCCGTTTATAACGAACCCCTTGGGACCATTTAAATTTGTTCCTTATATCTGGAGTTTGTTATATCCATATATCATTTTTATATAAAATAAAGAAAAAAATCTTCGGCAGAAAAAAATTATTCCTTATATCCGCCATTTTGTTATATCCATATATCATTTTTATATAAAATAAATAATGAAAAAAATCTTCGGCAGAAAAAAATTGTTCCTTATATCCCGAATTTCACTATATCCGGAGTCATTATATACAGAGTTTACTATAACTGTAACTATAATCAGAGCTTGTAAGCTTTAGTTTCTGACATGCATGTAATTATATTCATCAGTCATCACTATTGTCAGGGCCTACCTGCTATTTTGTTGTGACAGCAAGTTAATCTGTATTTATGAAAAATACCAAAACCTACCTGTTCTTGCTTGCGACATCCAGTAATACTGTTCTCATATCCTCACTCTCAGATAATACTTCCACTGTAAAAAGCATTTAAATTTTAAAACTATAAACTTGAATTGGGAGACACTCAAAATCCCCTCAGTCAAAATTCCCTTACATTTCCTTACAAAAACGGCATAGCAGTCATACTCCACTCTATGGATAATCGATTTTACTATACAATTTAAATATTATTTCAATCATTCGCTATAGTAGAGTAAAACTAGAGACAAGTAAAAGATTTTGTAAATATTTTTCTTTCAATACATGTATACACTTTTCCACTGAGGGGATTATGACAACTATGCCATTTTTGGACCAAAGGGATTTCGACTGAGGGGATTTTGAAGTACACTCACTTGAATTTAAAGAACAGCTGGATACTGCTGTCTATTTACACATTTCAGTAAACTCTGTATATAAAGAACGCCTTGGGACCATTTAAATTTGTTCCTTATATCCGAAGTATGTTATATCTATAAAGGACCACTAGACAATGCTACATACCAAATATCTAAGCTCTAATTTGTGCAATCACAGAGAAGGTTTTCAAAATATTTCCTATATAATTACCACTGGGGTGTGCACAAATCTTAGCCAAAGGGCTGAATTAAAACAATCATGGTAGAGAACTGCTAGGCAACGCTACACAACAACTATCTTAGCTCTGGTCTTCATGGCTTTAGAAACATATTTCCTTACATAAATCTAGGTTAAGTGAACCTTGAGGCAGAGCCAATTTTGACCCAAAGGCCATAATTTGAACAATCTCGGTAGAGGACCACTAGGTGATGCTACCAAATATCTAAGCTCTTGGCCTAGTGTTCCCTTATACAAGTCTATATAAAACAAGTGAACCCTGGGGCAGGGTAAATTATGACCGCAGGGACACGCTTGGAACAAAATTGACAGAGGACTACCACACCATGCTATACACCAAATATCTCAACTCTATACCTTACAGTTTCTGACAAGAAGATTTTAAGACATACTTCTATTAGAATAACGTATGACCCCCGTGGGGCCAATACTGACCCCTAGGGCATAATTTGAACAATACTGTTGGAGGTCAAGTAGATAGTGCAACACATGAAATAAGCTCTACGCTTTGCAATTTTGAAAAAGAAGATTTTTACAGTTTTTTCCTACTTATTTGTTGCCATGGCAACCAGAGTTCTACATGGAATGGAATTATTTGAAAAAATTTGAAAGAGCTTCTTGCAAACAAAGAACATCCCTGCCAAGATTCATCAACATTGGCTTACTTGTCTCAGAGATGTTGTTTTAAGGAAATTGTTAGATGGTATTCCATTGTTCTAAAACAACAGAGTGACCACTAAAAGAACAAAAGATTTACCACTTAAGGGACAAAGAAAGGAATGAAAACAAAAGATTTGTGCGGACAGACAGGCACATGACAGAATATGAGTGATCTGAATAGCTCACTTACTGCCAAGAGTTAAAAATGGTCATTTACATGGTAAAGATCAATGCACAATAGCATTACACCGATCATATTTCTGTGCATGTATGTGTCACCCCCAAAACACCTTTCAGACAGATAAAAGTAACACAACACAGACATTGTTCAATTGTATCCAAAGTAGGACTAGTAGCATTCTTACATATGAAATCTGCAGGGTTATA
This sequence comes from Saxidomus purpurata, assembly GCA_022818135.1. NCBI lineage: Eukaryota > Metazoa > Mollusca > Bivalvia > Venerida > Veneridae > Saxidomus > Saxidomus purpurata. The sequence goes on from JAFMSR010000010.1 coordinate 31,703,525, forward strand.
GTTTTCTTCAATCTCAATTCCCACTGACTGGAAATGCTGTACAACCTGGCTTGTTTCCCCAAAATATGCCACCTGAAAACAGAATACAGTAATAGTTTCTGTCATGAGCATGTGGTTTAGATTGAAATATCCATCACTGAGGGTAACTGTTCTGGTTTCCAGAAACCAGGCTCTGCCGAGTTCCTGCTAAACAGTTACCCGAGGTGACGGATATTTCCATCTGAACCAAATGTCTCATGATAGAAACCTTTTCTTGCATACAGTCTTGCACTTTAAAGTAGATTTCTACATGCAAACTTACCGAAATGATGCAGTATCGTATCATAAAAACAAATGATATTCACATGTTGCGTTTGAGCAAGTGACATCAAAATGTTTACAACGTTACAGTCACAAGTAAGTCATGAGTGTCGTCTGGCACAGGAGAGGTGTCGGACCAATCTTTACAGCATGGGTAAAATCAACGGAAATGCCAATCCGATATTCAAGAAAGCAATGAAAATAAATGGCCCACCTTTATAAGATATATAAGATTGCTCCGGAAGGCTGTGAAGTTTACAGCTACGGCAACTTATACAGTGAATGCTCAAATAGAAATATGTACTACATTGTATGAGAGATGCAAATGAAATCATAATATTACCAGAGGCTATAGACTATATGATAAGAGACATTTTAGCAACTTAAATTCAATGAAAATCTCATATAAATAGTATTTCATCTTACTTTTGAGTTTTGTGAGGCTGGGAACCAGGTACAGCCGTGGTAATTTGTGTGCAGCATTTCCCGATAGTATAGTTTCATATAGAGACGTTATACACTAGCTAAAATCCGATACAACTTTAAATGGAAGATTCTATTAAAAATAACAAATAAAAAATGACTCACTATAGGGGTGTACATTGTATCTCAGTAGCCAGGTATCGATCGATAAATACAACGTCAGTAGTGTACTTCCTGGCCTTTATCATTGTGAGTCGCATTATTTAAAACAAGAGCTGTCCCTCACAAGTGACGAATGCCCCCGAAAGAGGTGCCTCACAGTCTGTGTCCTCTCCATGTGCTCAATAAATGTGCTATGTAATTTTAAAATCCTTCCATGCATGACAGAGTAATCATGCATACAGTATTCCATTACTTTAAACACTAAGTGTGAACTTGACCTTTGAGGTAGGGACTTGGGTATTGCACGCGACACATCCGCTTGATGTGCTAGACATTTGTGCCAAGTTATTTTAAAATCCTTCAAAGCATAATAAAGTTATAGTCCGGACACAAATGTATGCATATATACAGGATTCCATTACCTATAAACTCTAAGTGTGACCTTGACCTTTGTGTAGGGATGTGGGTCTTGAACGCGACACGTCGCCTTGATGTGCTAGACATTTGTGCCAAATTATTTTAAAATCCTTCAAGGCATGACAAAGTTACAGTCTGGACACGAATGTGTGCATATATGCATATATAGAGGAATCCATTACCTTCAAACTCTAAGTGTGACCTTGACCTTTGAGCTAGGGACGTGGGTCTTGCACGCGACACGTCGTCTTGATGTGCTAGACATTTGTGCCAAGTTATTTTAAAATCCTTCAATGCATGACAAAGTTACAGTCTGGACACGAATGTGTGCATATATGCATATATAGAGGAATCCATTACCTTCAAACTCTAAGTATGACCTTGACCTTGCGCTAGGGACGTGGGTCTTGCACGCGACACGTCGCCTTGATGTGCTTGACATGTGTTCTAGTTATTTGAAAATCCTTCAATGCATGACAAAGTTACAGTCCGGACACGAATGTGTGCATATATAGAGGATTCCATAACCTTCATACTCCAAGTGTGACCTTCACCTTTGAGGTAGGGATGTGGGTCTTGCACGCGACACGTCGTCTTGATGTGCTAGACATGTGTGCCAAGTTATTTTAAAATCCTTCAATGCATGACAAAGTTACAGTCCGGACACGAATTTGTAAGTGGGGACGCACGGACGGACGGACAGACGGTCAGACGGACAGACGGTGCGATTTTAATATGCCACCCTTCGGGGGCATAAAAAAGTATTTTATTAAATAAATCTACACCTTAGTGCATTTATTGATCCAAAGTATTTATATTAAATAAATACACCTCAATGCTGTTTAGTTTAACACAATTCGTAACAAAGTTGAAACGGAAATAAAAGGTAGCCTACTTTCCATGACTGAATAGAATACGACCGCGCATCTCGAAAATTTGGAATTTAACTTCAAACGATAAATAGTATTACAATCCCATCCTTACGGTATCAATTTAAAAGCACACATTTAAATAGATCTGTAAATGTTTTTACGGGCATGGTGTGACAAAAAGAGTGACACAGACATTTTCCCCGACACCTTCATATCCTGCTCCCCGGAATGTGATCAAATGAGTACAAAAGTTATTCTTCTGTTTCACGGTTTTATTTGTAATCGTATATACAAGTTATTACATACATACAGTAATTCCGTGAATTTGTTGTGATTTCAACAACTTGCACGCAGCAAGTGAGTTAATGTGTCATAGAACTTTATACTAATGATTATCATAATAATGGATGTGGGTAGCCAACAACACTGGAAATAAATTTGCACGCGATAGTAAATATAGCGGTCACATTGACGACATGTACATTGTTACGGTCTAGTTGGAAATAACATGTACGTGTCAAAAACATTCAGTTTTTAATCACACATAGTCAGTTTTCCCGTCGCTTTATTGTAATGAAATTCGTCAGTATATAAATTTTTATTATTGATTGTGTCTTTACATCAAAACGTAAAGTAAAAATATATAGTATGTTAAAGCGTGATACCATGGTCTCGCTGTAATGCTATCAAGTTTGGTCAATGAACATTCACATTTACATAATTTCATCATGTATAATACATGTACATATTAATGAAATAAACAAAATGGATACGAGATATTACCCGTCTGCCATTTCATTTTCATGTCCAAATTTTGTTGATTTGAACTTTTTTCCGAGACTCATTACCCAAACTCTTTCCCGAAAATAAAAGAATAGGAAAACCATAGGCTTTGAAAGTAAAACCACCATGCACAATCGAAAAGTTTCGTGTTCACTGTTGGGCTGGCATTACATGTAGACTGCATGGGAATATTGATTTCACAGAAGATAATTTTCACTTTTCAACAAGAAAAGGTTTCGGTAGGCAGGTATATTTGTCAGAAGCCGAGAACGACAGAAAGACTGAAATTATCAATTAGACAATTTCTTCTCATTTTGACAAAACATGGACAGGACGATGTGAAAAGGGCATTTTTATGGAAAAATTATCACAATGATCATCAATTTGGTAGGATGGTGTACTGCAGTTTTAATGAAAATTTAGCAGCTAATACTATTCGTTATATCTTGAAGTATTGAATTGTACATACATGTACAATTAGTGTCATACGCATGAAGACATTTCAAACACGGCTTGATAATATGTACCCGAAACTGTGCTTTTCGGTTTTATTTTTTAAAAAAGACTTCATTAGATAAAAAGATCTAGCGTAAAGTTCCGAAAACATAATGCATGTATAATCATACAACCTATACTCATGAACTTGCGGTAGTGATTTAGATTATCAGCCAGAGATATCATTGAATCATTCACAAAAGAAAGACCCCTGTCCCTAATCAACGCAAGAATACTGCACAGCATATGCATTTTCTCCCATATAGAGAACATCTCGGCAGATTGTAGCGACTGCAGATTGCTTTGGATTTTTGCAACGGACTGTTATAATTACAAATACATATATCACACGGTAATATAATGGTGTTTTCCATTTTCTTATTTTGGAATTCAGAAACCTTCTTGACCTCGTAAGAAACCTCGAGTCTACGGGTTCAAACTTTGGTTATGTAGATTGGTTTTACGGCACAAAAAGAGAGGTTTTCCTTTTCTACCTTTCGGGATAAACTGAAGTGTCACGAACCTCACGACTTAGTGTATCTCTTGCCTACAGATGGTGGTAATGTTAGCAATATTTCAAAGGGTTAAGTTAATAAATGGATTTTAACCCTATTCGATGTACTTTCAAAGTAAAAAAAAGGGCTTACACTCTTGTCTTTGGATGGAAGTGATGGTTAATATAAGTATGGCAAGTTTTAAAGCAATATCTGTTATGGTTTTGAAATAAATTGGGGTAGTACGCAAAACTTGACCCAATACGTAAAACGACCCTAATTTTGACAAAAACCTTAACGACACCCCTATTTTAAGCGGTAATTCTATAATGGATTCTCCCACTTTATGTATCGACAGATGTATCGTTTTTTTTATAGAAAGGAAGGTGTATATGCGTAGTTAAACTAATATGAACTACTGCAGATTAACGGCCACGGCTGTATTAAAGATTCACTAAATCGATCACTTTTCCACTTTTTGTGTTATCCTTGGTATCGATGTGCATATCATGGTTTATAAACTTGTGTATACATCTAATTATCTGTATATGTATGCATCATGTTTGTTTTAACCATGTTTGTACATCTGTGATATACTGAAACAAATCTATCTATCTATCTAACCCTTCAATACATAACAGGGTTCATTTTTTGGGTAAGTAGATGAATATTAAAACAATCTGAACCTGTCCCGCAGTGAGTAACAGAAGCTTGTCAAACTGGAAGAAGTTGTGTGAGGAGGGCTGGTGTATGGAGGCTATAACTGACTTTCCAGACTCAGCCACGTATGTCTTCAACAGTGATATCAAACTGGTTGTTGTGCTGGAGTCTAAACCAGTAGTTGGTTCCTGGAAGATATGCCAAATTCATTGCCTCACATTATAATTTATATGGGTATTAAAACTGATAGCAATGTATGAGTTAAAGGGGCACTAACTACATCTAGCAGATTATATTCTCGAAACATAGATTATGTGTTCAATGAACGTAAAATGATAAATAAATACAATTTCAAAGAAAAACTTATGGCGAAAAATGCCTCATTTTACCAAAATTAATCAATATAGAGGCTTTCTGTAATATATCGTATCCACCCATTAATTGTACAACAACAACTCTACATAGATTATTGAATGTTTTACAGTACTGCGGTATAAATTAAACCGCTGATTTTATCGATAATGACTGGGAATGCATAGCTGAAACTTTTAGGTTAAGTTATAATACTTAAAGATTCTATTATTTATGTTTTTGAGGTTATTTAGTTTGGCATCAGTTATAGGGTATGTCCCTTTAAAGTCCCAGGTACACAATTACAAGTACATGTTGCTCTTACTTTAACAAGAAAGATGTCTTACTGGGGGTAATTAACTCTATTTGTACCAAAAACATTCCTAACTATACTTTTTAAGTTGATAAGTACATCTTAAATATATATCGCAGTATTTTTTTTCCATGACATTGCAAAGAATAAGAAAGGCTTCCTGGAAACTCTTCTTTGTGAAGAAATGACTAAAATACAAAAGAAAGACATATGCCAATATAATTTTTAACGTGAAAAGAACATGATTCTGTCATTACTATATTCATAATTGAATTTTTCAAGATGAGTATATTCAAAATGATCCTGGGACTTTAAAACACAATGATCCTGGGACTTTAAAACACAATGATCCTGGGACTTTAAAACACAATGATCATGGGACTTTACAACACAATCTGTAGGCATTTTCATTTTTCAAGCACCCACCCATATATTTATATTCTTGAAATGTATAGTCTAGGAAACTCAACTTTATTAAATTTTCATCGTCTGTTATAAGATCTCCTTAAGCATTATTATGTTAAATGAAACATCTTGCTGACTCAAAATAAATCAACTTTTATGATTATTTAATTAAACAAGCAGTTTTCTAATTTGTTTAATTCTTTTAGCATAAAAATAATCTACTTACATCGAGAAATATAATATCTGGGTCACATAGAAGCTCGCAAGCTATACTTGCTCGTTTCTTCTCACCTCCGGACAGCCCTGGAGTGAACATATCACCCATACCTGTTAATGTAAAATATACTTCAGTCAAACAGTTAAAACTGTACTAAGTTTAATACTTGTGAACAATAAATCATTTCATAGTATGTATTAGGCGGGAGACACTCAAAATCCCCTTGGTCCAAAAATGGCATAGTTGTCATAATCCAATCAATGGATTTTACATTGTAATTTCAATAAAAAAATTTTTTCAATCATTCGTTATAGTAAAGTGAAACTAGAGACAAATGAAACATTTAGTAAAATTTTTTCATTCAATATATACTTTTCCACTTGTAAAATCCACTGAGGGGATTATGACTACTATGCCATTTTTGGATCAAGGGGATTTCGACCAAGGGGATTTTGAAGTACACTCTTATTGGTCACTGTACTTTTTCTTGCCTTTATATATAAAGTCGATGTTTAATGGTAGATAAACAGCGAATTATATTGTCTTTAGGAATTATTTACCAATCAGTATTTGTGATCATTGTTGGACTTGCAATATGGATGGATTGATTACATTATCTGACTCATATAATAACATCTACATCTACATCTATGGGGATACTCCCAACAATCAATTTCTGATCATAGGACATAAGATCCTAACACTGATGTACATTGTGGAGTGCATACTTTGATCAAAGTGAACCTCATAGTGAATGCATTGAATGACTGAAAGAGTTAAACAAATTCCATAACCTGTGAACATTTATAATACAGAGTGTATAAGAGGTAGCAAAACACAACAGTGTCAATTTCATACTATTACATCATCTAAATTGCTGATAAACAAATGATTTTGCTTTTGGGACTAATTTAAAAGAAAGAAGCAGTAATTTGTTATACTGAGGTATGATGTCCGCAAAGTAACATTTCTGTAGCTATATTTAATTTAAAAAAAAGGCGCTAGTTATAATTGAAACAAGAGGGCCAAGATGGCCCTATATCGCTCACCTTGGTACAAGTCCACTTGCCTGGTGGAAGATCACTAGAAAATGTTATATACCAAAAAGGTTTTCCTATATACGCCTTTGTAAAAAAAGTGACCCCCCCCGGGCAAGGTCATTTTTGACCCCAGGGGCATAATTTGAACAAACTTTGAAGAGGTCTACTAGGCAATGCTACATGCCAAATATCTAAGCTCTAGGCCTTGTGGTTTCAGAAAAAATGATTTTTAAAATTTTTCCTATATAAGCCTATGTTAAACTAAGTGACCCCCGGTGCGGGGTCAATTTTGACCCGGGGGTAATAATTTGAACAATCTTGGTAGAGGTCCACTAGCCAATGCTACATGCCAAATATCTAAGCTCTAGGCCTTGTGGTTTCAGAGAAGATTTTTAAAGTTTTTCCTATATATGCCTATGCAAAACTAAGTGACCCCCGTGTGGGGTCAATTTTGATCCGGGGATCATAATTTGAACAATCTTGGTAGAAGTCCACTAGCCAATGCTATATGCTAAATATCTAAGCTCCAGGCCATGTGGTTTCAGAGAAGAAGATTTTTAAAGTTTTTCCTATATAAACCTATGCAAACTAAGTGACCACCCCCACCGGGTCAATTTTGACCCGGGGGTCATAATTTGAACAATCTTGGTAGAGGTCCACTAGACAATGCTACATGCTAAATATCTAAGCTCCAGGCCATGTGGTTTCAGAGAAGAAGATTTTTAAAGTTTTTCCTATATAAACCTATGCAAACTAAGTGACCACCCCCACCGGGTCAATTTTGACCCGGGGGTCATAATTTGAACAGTCTTGGTAGAGGTCCACTAGACAATGCTACATGCCAAATATCTAAGCTCTAGGCCTTGTGGTTTCAGAGGAGAAGATTTTTGAAGTTTTTCCTATTTGTTGCCATAGCAACCAGAGTTCTGCATGGAATGGAATTCTTTGAACACTTTTGGTAGAGCTTCATGCAAGGAACATTCCTGCATAGTTTTATCAACATTGGCCTAGTGGTTTCAGAGGAGATGTCAATTGAATCAAAATGTTGACGGACGACGGACAATCATTGAACAGAAAAGCAACCTGGCGTAGCCAGGTGAGCTAAAAATCACAGCTGTAAAACTTCATCACTCAATCCCTTACATGTTTCAAGACACTTGTTTAAATCTAAGGCGTCCACCACAGTCTGAAGGCGTGACAGTTTCTCTTCCTTAGACATTTCATCTGGCAGTCTTATCATAGCTGCAAACTGAAAATTGTGATCAATGTTTTAAAAATACATAAATTAGTAAATAAATCTGATTCACATGTCTTAACAGCTTTGAACTGGTACAAGTGATTTCAAATAATAACTTTCAACATCAAATTTCAACATTAATTAAAGTGATGTAAACTAAGCTACTGCCATGCCTTATAGTTTCAAGTCAATAACTCTTTTAGGGGAGCAATGGTGTAGAGGTTAAGGTGTCGGCCTCTCATCCCGGAGGTTGCGGTTCGAGCCCCACTGGGGTCACCACCTTACTTCCTCTAATGACACCAGTACTGGTTTTTTCGGAGAGCGGACTCTAGAGTGACTCGATAAGCTACAAGCTTTCTTCACAATCGAGTTAAAATAAACTAGAGCTATCACTAAATGTGATTAATACCCCCAAAAGGATTGCTTTATAAACTGAAGAAGTTCGTAGTAACATAATACCTTGCAAACAAACTAAAAAGAGATATTGTTCTTAGAAGTTCCTCTCATTGTGCTTGACCATTGTATGAAGTTGTATTGAATTCCAACTTGTAGTTTTCGAAAAATGCTCCAGACAGGGAAAAGTAACAAAGGGCAATAACACTGTAATTAGTCAAGATGGATTTATGGTTCCTGTGCACTGCACTTCCTCTCACTGTGCTTGACCATTGTATGAAGTTGTATTCAATTCCAACCAGAAGTTTTCAAGTTATGCTCCGGACAAGGAAAAGTAACAAAGGGTAATAACTCTGTAATGAGTCAAGATGGAGTTATGGTTCCTGTGCACTGCACTTCCTCTAAATGTACTTGACCATTGTATGAGGTTGTACTGAATTCCAACCAGTAGTTTTCAAGTTATGCTTCGGACAAGGAAAAGTAACAAAGGGCAATAACTCAGTAAATATTCAAGATAGAGTTATAGTTATTGTACACTGCACTTCCTCTGAGTGTGCTTGATCATTGTATGAAGTTGTATTGAATTCCAACTAGTAGTTTTCAAGTTATGCTCCGGACAAGGAAAAGTAACAAAGGGCAATAACTCTGTAATTAGTCAAGATGGAGTTATAGTTCTTGTGCACTGCACTTCCTCTCAATGTGCTTGACCATTGTATGAAGTTGTACTGAATTCCAACTTGTAGTTTTCAAGTTATGCTCCGGACAAGTAAAAGTAACAAAGGGCAATAACTCAGTAAATACTCAAAATAGAGTTATAGTTCTTGTACACTGCACTTCCTCTGAGTGTGCTTGATCATTGTATGAAGTTGTATTGAATTCCAACTAGTAGTTTTCAAGTTATGCTCCGGACAAGGAAAAGTAACAAAGGGCAATAACTCTGTAATTAGTCAAGATGGAGTTATGGTTCTTGTGCACTGCACTTCCTCTCAATGTGCTTGACCATTGTATGAAGTTGTATTGAATTCCAACTAGTAGTTTTCAAGTTATGCTCCGGACAAGGAAAAGTAACAAAGGGCAATAACTCTGTAATTAGTCAAGATGGAGTTATAGTTCTTGTGCACTGCACTTCCTCTCAATGTGCTTGACCATTGTATGAAGTTGTATTGAATTCCAACCAGTAGTTTTCAAGTTATGCTCCGGACAAGGAAAATGCAACAGACCGCCCGACCGACCGACCGACCAACCACCGGGTGACTCCTATATACCCCCCTAAACTTCGTTTTGGGGGTATAATAAGTATAAACTAAAAACTTTTTATCAATTTGCCACAGAAGAAGTCATGATGATTAAAAAGATGGCCTATATAAAATGTACTCACCAAAGGCCTGAGGCTGACATACAAAAGAATGAGTCTTCCAACTATGAGGAAAGGCAGCAAGCAAGGTACACACTACAGCCTATACAGTAACTACATTAAAGCATGTCTATATTAAAACCTCCAGAGTTTCTTCCCTTACCTCCAGAGTTTCTTCCCTTACCTCCAGAGTTTCTTCCCTTACCTCCAGTGTTTCTTTCAAAGTCAGATTTGCAAAAAAGAACTCTTGTTGCAGAACATAGCACATTTTTCTCTTCACTGATTTATTCAAGGGAATATCCCCTGCCAGAATATCACCATGGTAGGGCAATCGTCCATTTAAAGTATTCAACAGAGTACTCTTTCCGGCACCTGGCGATAAACAGAATACATTCAACATGATTTCATATAAGCTTCAATATTGTGCCACATAAATACTCCCTCACTCACAATTTAAGCATTAAAGGATAAAATGTAGCTCAACATTACACAGTTCCATGTACATGAAATTCCTGATTCTCTATAATGTATATGTACTACATTGCTAAATATATTGATACAACTGCAAGAGCGATATATTGAACCCCTAGAATTGAAACATGCCGGTGTTTGGACTGCATGGCTTAATTTAACCACACTTGAGCAGATTATTACAACAAACTCTGTAATGACACCTTAAAGCCCCTTGTTCATATTTTCCGGCGAAAACATTTTTTTCTCCAAAGTGATATACTGAAAATCAAAAAGTATACAAAATTTACAAGTTTTTATCAATTATATGATAGATGCAGGAACATTCTAACTTACCACTAGGTCCCATTATAGCCAGCAATTCTCCAGGTGAAACTGAGCCTGTGACATTGCGCAGAATCTCATTCCCTCCAACTTTAACAGATACATTGAACCAGTCCAGTTCCATCTCCAGTATCTGAAAGAAAATATCCAAAGTGTTGAGCGTAAAAAACCTGACCAGATTAGATAATGGAAAGGGCTTCATCAAGTAAAATATTTAGCATTATGATAATATATGTTTAATATACATAATATTTACTATTAGAAACCACACCATAATCTTTTAATCCCCCCCAAAAATTAATAGAATTAGTATCACAATGTTAGGTACGTTATTAGAAATATAAATTAATTTAATTGGATACTTGTGCAACTAGAGCTGGGATTAGTACTCGTGTACCCAAGTCAGGTAAAGCTACTACATGGGTATTAAATCATTACCCGGTACCCATTCAGTATATAGCTACAGACTAAAGTTATTCAGTTTTTTTTAAATAGAGAAAAAATCTACTTCCACAGTAAATACTGAAGCAGCAGATTTCATAACCAGAGGGCAGATTAATTACCTAGCACCCGATATTATTACAGCATATCTTTATTAATTCGTCATTGTTTTCCGATCGGGTGCAATAACAAGATACTTTCTGTCATACAAATGTATTTACATACAATGTATCTGACAAAGTCCCGTATATTCACAAATTTCCTACAAATGAAATTGATAGAAGTTTCAAATTATGAAAGTTGAAACTGATTTGAATACGACAACAAAGAAATGAATAAAAGCAAACCATTGAACGAAAAAATATTGCAAAAACAGGATTAAAACTGATTTCTTTTAAGCAATTTTCATTGATTCATTTCAATATGGCTAACAACAGTACGCCATGATTCAAAAGCAAAAACTCGCCAAAGTCTTGTAGCTCCCGACAAAAAGGTTGAGATATGTACGAAAATACGAGAGTTGCCAATCCATGTGTATTTAGGTCCGTCCTAAAACTATCAAAGCTTGATTAAATAGTTCGATCAAGCTATACAATCAGCTTATGAATATCCCAGCTGGCCAGCCTGCATGATGAATTTCTTCAAGAGCTGGACACTGGCTGGGGATGCAGTGTGTAAAACAATTGCACAGATTTCAAAGAAGGCAATCTGTCTGTCTTCCTTGATGTGTTCCCTGATATTTGCACATCAAAGTGAGACGTAGAAGGCAGACAACTCTAAAATGTCAACCTGTTAAATCGGTTTGCCTTCAAAGTGGAGATAGTGAGACTACATACCCCTATGAGTGAGTCTGGTTACTTAACAAGGAAAAGTAACAAAGGGCAATAACTCTGTAATGATTCAAGATAGAGTTATGGTTCTTCTGCACTGCACTGCCTCCCATTGTGCTTGACTATTGTATGAAGTTCAGTTGTATTGAATTCCAACCAGTAGTTTCTAGTTATGCTCCGGACAAGGAAAAGTAACAAAGGGCAATAACTCTGTAATGGGTCAAGATAGAGTTATGGTTCCAGTGCACTGAACTTCCTTTTAATTTACTTGACCATTGTATGAAGTTGTATTGAATTCCAACCAGTAGTTTTCAAGTTATGCTCCAGACAAGGAAAATGCAACAGACCAACCAACCAATCACTTTGTGATTCCTATATACCCCCCTAAACTTCATTTCTGGGGTTTAAAAATGTATTAGTCTCAAATATTAAGGAAGATAGTGGGTATAGATATGGCTCTGTTCCCTAGTATGCTTACAGGATATACATTCCCAATTAGTTTAAAAAAACTTCAATTTCTTAGTACTGTTTGAAAAAACAACATCTGGGCAAAAATCACAAAAAAATAACCAACATAAAGGTTGTTTTCCGTCAAAATTGAAAAGTGTGTGGTTTAAGCTATTTTATACTTTACCCAGAAGTAGATCTTCATATAAGTCATATTGTACACTGATTAAAGATACGTCTGCTATTTTCAGTTGCATTCTTGAATTTTTCTTAGTCATATTTTTATGGAACGCCAAATCTACATATACTCAAATATTTTACGAGGTCTTAAATATTTGGATATCCCTCATTCAATTAATGGTATCAAAATTATATTTTAAGTGCGCTATAAATGAACTGAAAACCTCTACAATTTCTTCTAATATGCCTATGGCTATATTTCTATAGTCAATTCGAGTGCTTTAATATGATTAAAGAACTCAGAAAAATAAGCAGAGTTTCAAACATTAAAGTAGCTCCTTCCGACTTTTCTAATATACTCCTTGCATAAAAAATGAAATAAAGTATTGAAAAAATATCTGTATAAATACATCAGTCGCATGAAATAGTTGTGATTAAGAACCTAATTATTATTTTTGGTTGCGACAGTTAAGGATTAGAATACTGTCACCTTGTTTTCGTTTAAAAAGGCCAAGAAAATTCAGGATTAATCGTCACACAGTGTTTTGATTCCGGGTGACAAAACAATGAATGAAAACGTTTACCTCATCACACTGACATCATAACTCAACGTTAAAACATTGAACAGCTCAGTTTAGCATAGGATTTTAAATTGATTGTCTGCTTTGTTAGGTTCTAAAATCTGACGTCTTCTGCATAATGTCACAGTCAGTCAGTATATATTCTAGAATTATTTGAAGAGCTGTCCAAACATTTATAGACCTCTTCAAATATTTGAGTAAATGTAGATTTGGCGTTCCATACATTTCACACTGATTAAAGATAGGTCTGCTATTTTAAGAGTAACATTCTTGAATTTTTCTTTGTCAAACAGAAGACAAGGAAGACCATGAAGACTTGGATCTCGCATATCCGGGTACTGATCAATTATTTACATTCGGGAAAAAGGTGATTCCTCGGCTTTCATAGTTGGTCTCCATGCATTTTTAATTTCAAATTGTATAAAACCAAGAATAAAAATGAAAGAAGATGACGCTCTACCATTACTTTGTAACTATCAAATTGGATTTATATATATAATATTAATTCTATCATGTTAAAAGCTTTTTGCTTCATTTTAAATACGTTTAAACATGCATATGTTTCAACAGTAAAGACCAAGTTTTCACCTTTTGCTGAATGAAGAAATGAACGCGACCTAATAATCTGATTGGTTTACTGGTCAGTATGACGTCACGGTGAAGTCAAGAATAAGGCCTAAAAAAAAAATAGTTGTGTTTCTGGTGGCATGGCCAAAAAAAAGAGAGTCGGTAGGTAGGGAATTTTTTATTTTTATTTTTTTTTGTGGGTATGTATTGTTAGTTCTGCAAGTGGTGTTTGCTGCATACAATTGTTAACACCCCTTCCCTTTTCATTTGTACATCTAAACTTGTTACTCATTTGACTATATTATAATAAAATAAATAATACATGAAATATACAAGATTAATCTGTGTTTTAAATTTATCTTCTTTCATATATAGATTATGAATTTATGTAAACCGACAACATTTTCATATTAATCTTTATTTTCAAGTTTGTGTTTATATTTGACTATCATACATATCTTTTTTTACACTACTTAAAATATTATTCACAGAGACTAGGAAATGTTTTAAACAAGAACAGATTTTGGCTGAAATAATCTCAATTGAAGACTGACAAAGACAATCATGACAGCAAACTTTTGTTTGAGATTTGTTGTGTAAAAATTGTAATTTCAGGGGGTGGGGGTAAAAAAACGGGGTGTTTCAAATTGAAGGGTCATTGATTCTTCAGTCTTAAATGTTAAAGTTCAAAATCAAATTTAAAGAGTAAAGGTGAGAATTTTTGGGGTTTAGCTATGGGCCATAGGGTTCTTATACTCTAGGGTTGCATATTATTTTTCTTTTTGTCTTGCAGCTTTTAAGTTATATTTTCTAATACTTAAATTAGGTAGCTGCTAATCCCCAACCTAAGCTCCATCAGCTCAAAAATGAAAAATATTTACATCGTTTCCCGTTTGTCATATATTTTCGCGACCTCGCATGTCCGTGACTTCCTTCAAATTTTCGCGATTTTTACCGCTTTTAATACAATGAAATTTGTTCTGTTCAGAGTAGTTTCAGGGGGCTTTAATTAAGGTTGTTTGAAACGAATTTAGGAAGATTTAAACACGCAAGTCAGTATTTAAATATTGACAAAAAACAATGCAATTATCATAACTTTGTTGCGCTTACGTACGGCCGAGTTCAAAACGTTTTTAATGACACATGATTATCGGAGAACGGGTAATACTTAATTGTCTTTTGATCGCCCGAGGGCGTTTTGTGTTTCCGACAATCTGTGAATAACAATACACAGAGTCGTGTCAAGAACTTGTCACTCTCCACCACTCACTACTAATCCGTGTTACAAACACCGTTACAAAAATTCGCCGAGGTCTGTTATTTTCAGTTTCATGATTGTTTATCAATTATCACATTTGATAACGACCTAAACAGCGTCATGCTGTTTAACAGGTAGTGTCTTATTAGCTCCGCCTTCTTTCGTATGAATTAGCCACAGACGACGATCGATTTTTGACTGACGGCGAAATCGCCGAGACTTGTAATGACGCCGCTCCACCTACTTTCGTATGTTAGCCAACTGACGACGGTCAGTTTTTGATTGACACGGCAAAATTGCCGAGTCTCGTGACGCATAAGAGAAAATGCCCGCGGGTCAAATTGACAAACTGGACATCTTTTTGCGGGTCAAATAATGGTATTTTACGATTTTCAGGCACTGAAAACGTTAAAAAAAATTTACGGTCGGCGGCAAAAAATTACGGTCGGTCGGGCCACCGGAAACACAACTATTTTTTTTTTAGGCCTAATAGTTTCTGTCGTGAACACGAGGTTCAGATCGCAATATCCGTCACCGAGAGTAACTGTCTTGGTGGGAACGAGGCTCTGTCTCATGATGGAAACTTTTTCTTACATACCGTCTTGCACTTTAAAGTAGATTTCTAAATGTAAACTTACCAAAATGATGAATAATTTATCATAAAAATTAAAAAATATTCCGATGTTGTGTTTAGGAAAGTGACGGCACACTGTTTATAACTTTGCGTCATAAGTAATTCACGAGTCGTCTGGCATAGGAGGGGTGCCAGATCGGATTTTCCGGCATGGGTAAAATCACTGTAAATGCCGATCCCATATGCAAGAATGAATTACTGTCAGTAATACTGAGCAATTGTTTTGACTAATCGGACTAAGTATATGGTATATGGAGTTTTGCAATTCAGGACAAAGCATGTAACTCGAAAATGAAAGCATTAGTACTTATTTTAGACTAAAACTAACTAAAACCTTTAGTTTGTTTGTTCCCTGTTACCTCATCTGCATATGGCGTCGAATTACAAAGGGACTTAATTCTGGGAATGTGTATTATCCGGACCTATCCGGCCATCGTTGTACGGTTTGACGGAAAACGCGGCCGTACCTATTTATTTCCTATGGAAAGCTGACATTCTGAAGTCAGCCCGGTTAGCTCAATTGGTAGAGCACGAGACTTGTAATATCGGGGTAGCGGGTTCGATTCCCGGGGTTGACCAACTAAAATTACTAACAGTCTTTCGGATGAGACTAAAACCGAGGTCCCATGTATGGGTGCTATACACCTGGTATGTATAAGAGCCAGGGGCGTCTCTGGAATGGGACGCTTTCTGTATCTTGCACTATCTTCCGAAACCTAAAATAACTAACCTCTTCTGGGGGCGTTAGTCATATGGGAAACCGGTATCAACGATCATGAAAGCCCAAAAATACGACATTCTGAAGTTTACGAATATGAAAAAAAAAAATCCGTCGGCATTTACATATTTTATTTCAATGTGAACATTGTTGTTTGTTTCACAATAGCCAGTATTGATTTTTCAAGCTTTGAAAATACGGCCGTCCCTATTTTTTCTTCATTTTTCAATAAACCAATACAATTTATATATCGTTGGAAAGCTGATACAACATATCTTTGACAATTCAGTGAAACAGCACGAAGAAATTGTGGACAGTATGTACCAATGAGATTCAGGGACTAAAATAAAAAACATAAATAATTATATTGCCTAATGATTAAACAATAGCTGTGTAAAAGTGACATTATGCGCATCTTACTGCACATAGTGTATGTTTGATGACAGTTTTATTAAAGCAACTTTCGGTTGCTGAAATAAATAAATCGGACTAATAAAATAATAGTTCCTTCCTTCGCAGTGATCTCCCTTGTGTTTTTGTTGTTGTTAGACGAGATTTTGGCAGTGGAAGGGAAGCAACTCCTGCATGCAGTTGTTGTTTGTAAAGAATACTTTTATGGAATTCCTACTTTTATAGTAATACAAAGTGGTTAATGCACATATCACATATTTTATTTTTTCACATCACATGAGCAATTTTATGTTAGATATTTTCATATGTATTTATGAGTTTGATCTCGTTAATATTTTATTGTTACACATTCGTAAACTGCTGAATGATGGCTTTCCAACAATATGTAAGTTATATTGGTTTATATCAAATGAAAAGAAATAATGGACGAAGGTAGCATTTACCCAACTGCGGAAATCGATGTTGGCTATTGTTTAAAAAAGTACCATTTTCAAATTGATACAGAAAATGTAAACGCGATCGGATTTTCGATATTATTACATATTTGTTAAATGTAGAACTTTCCCTTTCCAACTGTTTATAAATTATATACGTTTCTAAAATAATGAAATATGGGTAGGGCCGTAGTTTATCACTTCCCGAAATCGATGTTGACTATTGTTAAAAAAAAATAGCAATGTTCAAATTAATTGAGAAGATGTAAATGATAGTCGGATTTTAAAAATGTTTGCATATTTGGAAACTGCGAAATGCCAGCTTTCCAACGATATATAAATTGTATTGGTTTATAGAAAAATTAAGAAAAAAATAGGAACGGCCGTTTTTTCCAAGCTTCAAAAGTCAATAATGGCTGTTGTGAAAAAAAAAACAATGTTCACATTGAAATAAAATATGTAAATGCTGTCGGATTTTTTTTTTTACATATTGAAACTTCAGAATGTCAGCTTTCCAACGGTATATAAATTATCATTGTACAATATTTAAACATAAAGATTTATGGAAATAAATAGGTACTGCCGCGTTTCCGTCAAACCGTACAATGATGGCTTGTAATTGTGCTTATTAGGTCCACCAACCCCGTTCGAGGTATAGTCGGTACGACCCGGTACAATGATGGCCGGATAGAGCCGGATAATACACATTACCGGTGACCTATCTGAATTCCCCAGTGAAATATAATCCTGGATTTGTTATTAACTGAGCCGTTTTAAAATTTGTGCAACCAACGAAATTTTCCAAAGAATGGAAACTAAACTTGTCCAGACCTTTGTAAAACATGTAAGTAACAGAAATGGGCTATCCTCAACAACAATAAAAGTAAAAAAGCTTGACTTCGTGCTTGTTGAAAACAATCGTAACGAATTTAAAAATGGAAACGCCCATCCAAGCATTTAACATGTTCTGCATATTGTCATCATTTTCTACTCATATGCACAATAACAGTGACATGAAGATTGAAGTTTGGACTTACCACCTGAACCCCAGCAGATACAATGTGATGTGTGTAATTACACACAAAATAACAGGGAAACAATGTTCTGATTGTCGAGTAGTCTAATTAATTTGGCGTATCATTGTGACACCTTTCACAGATCTGATATTTTATAACTGTCACACCTCTAAGCCTAATTTTAATGTGCTCCATAATAGGCGGAAAGTGTAGTTTTAATATTAGGTACAACTGGCGCGTTAATTATGAAATAACATCCGTTCCAGCGGTGTTAGTCGTTTAATAAACAATGATTTGGAGTACTGATACGCAGTAATTAGCCACGAAGGCTTGTGTGGTTTATAACTGCCCATCAGTACGACAAATTATTGTTTATTAGACGATAACAATGCTGAAAAGGATGTTATTTCGATTCTAACATGACCAGGTATTACAAAAGGTGAATATTAAAATGCAAAGCTTTATTTTCTACGCAAACTCTCATTAAACGTCATGCGGCGCAATATGTCATGTTCACAGCATATTGGTTCCCGTGCTGTTTATACATGGTTTAATATAACATAATTTTTCTACTCTTTGTATATACAGACAAAATCGTGAGTCATGTTAGAATACACAATTAACCTAGTTCAAATAACATTTTTCTGCTCTAAAATGAAGAATTAAATATGTCTTTAAATGAAAACCTAAGATTTTATGAAGAATCTCACCACTTAATTAAAATCTGAATGTTTTAACCTAAACATGCAAGTTTACATGTTTATAAAGTGCCCAACAGAATTTTGTTGGGGATCTGTTCAGAGCTATTTGCACATCAAAGTGAGACGTCGGTTTGCCTTCAAAGTGGAAATAGTGAGACTAATTGTCGAGATGCAGTGGTCAGGTGGTAGCACATTCACCCCAGAATCAGAGGGTCTGGGGTTTGATCCACACCAGTACCATGGCAGTTGTGTCCTTTGGCACAGATATTTCACATTGCATAGATCTGTCTGTTTAAGATTGATTTATTCTGGAATGAGTCTGAAATTAATCAAAAGTTGTTAACAAACAAGAAATTTGGGAATGAAATAAATTAGTATAAATAAATATATTAGGGTGTTCACAACTAGAAAACAAATAAGATTATCTGTAAAAAGCATCTCAAAACACACTATCCACACTTACCAATCTTTCGCTTATTTTTGTGTGAATTTCTCAGTAAACTAGCACAGACTTGAATATAACTATGTAAACAATCCAGGGGAAAAGCAAAATATAGTTACTAATTTGTAATTGTAAGGGTTTGTCAGGAGACACCACATACACTACTGCCTGATAATGCTCCATGAAGCTTTCCTTGAAATCGGTGTTCCTGACAAAATAAAAAAAAAAAAGAAATCATTAAGAATTTTAACCTGTGATCAGCTGATTTAAAAAAAAATGTAAAATTCATGATTTGCTTTTCTACTGGAAGTCCTGTCAAAGAAATGGAATATCAAAATTAAAGTTTGACAGTGTATTGAGATTATTTTTAATTCATTCAGAATTTATTTTTAAAAAACCCCCAAAATGAAGGTTGGGTGGGGGGAGGGGTATATAGGAGTCACCCAGTGGTTGGTGGGGCGGTTGATCGGTCTGTTGCATTTTCCTTGTCTGGAGCATAACTTGAAAACTACTGGTTGGAATTCAAAACAACTTCATGGTCCAGCACAATGAGAGGAACTGCAGTGTACAAGAACCATAACTCTATCTTGACAAATTACAGAGTTATTGCCAAGAACAATATCCCTATATTTAGGTATTCTATTACTACAAACTTCCTCAGTTTATAAAGCAGTCTTCTCGGGGGTATTTATCACATTTAGTGATAGTTTTAGTTGATTTAGGCATAACTTGTAGGTGGGAAAAACGCTTTTGCTTTGCTGTTCTCACAATGTCTACTGGTGTCTATCAATAATGCAAAAGTTGTGCTCTTAGACCGTGCTAGTCTCAGCCTTTGAGAGTTGAAGTAAGCTACGTTTCTGTGTATTTACCTAATTAAATTCACAGAAAAGCCAGTCATCAACATGAACTCTTTGGCAGAAATTTGTGGTAGCGATAGATGCGTTATTAAATTTTGTTTACTTTAAGAAGAAATTTTGAAGGAATGCTTGGACTTAAATGACGAGGCTAGCTTGGTCTAATATTCCAGGATATTTTAGTTTATCAAGAAATTTCAACATAAACATTGTTTAACAAGGAATACCTTTTACTACAAGCACTTAATCTTCAACAGACTTTCCTTTGTACAGGGTGGCGTGGAGATACTTTTGTGACGGCCATATTTGAATGACTGGAGATTCATCAAACTGGGAAGGCTAAAACATGGGTTAAAATGTAGAAACTAGAGTTTTCATATATGCTAAAAAATCATGCAAAAAAAAAACAACCTGATTTAT
Source organism: Saxidomus purpurata (assembly GCA_022818135.1). NCBI lineage: Eukaryota > Metazoa > Mollusca > Bivalvia > Venerida > Veneridae > Saxidomus > Saxidomus purpurata. The sequence goes on from JAFMSR010000010.1 coordinate 31,724,170, forward strand.
ATTTAATGTGCAAAGGTTGAAAAATCAGGGGGGGAAATGGATGTCAAAAAATTATCAAGTCATTGTTAAACATTCTTTTACCTTATTGTTTTAAAACAGGTGAATGTAAAAAAAATGTTTCTCTCAAAACAGAGTACCTTACAATGTACATCGTCTATATGCCCTCATAGGGGTATACAATAGATTTGCTTGATATTCATTGTCTAATAAACAATGATTTGGAGGTCAGAGGCCCTGATTGGTCTCTAAGTATAACTAGGCATCAGAATGACAGAGTTATTTATTAGGCAATGAACAATGCTGAAAAGGATTTTATCTATCATGACAAAATATTACAAAAGGTGAATAAATGCAATGCATTATTTTCTATGCGAATATTTATTTAACCTTGTGTGGCAAAATATGGCATCATTTTTGGCAAAATTGTGAGTCGTGTTAGAATAGCAAAATTTAGTGTGATCTGTACAAAAAAAATTTCTTGCAAAACAACTTTTTAAATCAAAAGTACAATCATGTTATAAATATACTGATAAAGCCCAAAAGTAGCATCTGTTCATTCAACAAAGTGTACAAAATGTAGGTAGTTTGTAGAATGCTTGGGCGTAGCATCTTGAAATCTTGTCGTGGAGGTTGGTCATCACCAGCAGATGACCCCTATGGATTTGAGTTCAGTAGGTCAAAGGTCAAGGTCACAGTGACCCAGAATAGAAGAGTGGTTTCTAGACATTTGAGACTAGCATCTTGAAACTTGTCGTGGAGGTTGGCCATGACCAGCAGATGACCCCTATTGATTTTGAGTTCAGTAGGTCAAAGGTCAAGGTCACAGTGACCCAGAAAAGTAAAACTGTTTCCAGAAAATATCTTGAGAATGCGTGAGTCTAGCATCTTGAAACATGATGTGGAGGTTGGTCATGACCAGCAGATGACCCCTATGGATTTTGAGGTTAGTGCGTCAAAGGTCAAGGTCACAGTGACCTGGAATAGAAGAACAGTTTCCAGAGGCTTGAGACTAGCATCTTGAAACTTGATGTGTAGATTGGACAAGGTCACAGTTACCCAGAATAATGGTAACTCGAAAACACTCAGGCTTAGCATCTTGTTATATTATTCTTGGTCATCCACTTTGATGAATGTATGCCAAATGGTCCTTTGCATAGTGCGACTTTTGCAACTTACTGATTGCATCAATTTTTGGGGGCATGGGGGGTAGGGGGGCAAAGAAGGGGGGGGGGGGTGGGGGGGGGGGGGGGGGGGGGGGGGGGGGGGGGGGGGGGGGGGGGGGGGGGGGGGGGGGGAAGAAAATTTTTTTTTTTTTTTTTTTTTTTTTTTTTTTTTTTTTTTTAAAAAAAAAAGGGTTTTGGGGGGGGGGGGGGTTTGGTTTTTTTTTTTTTTTTTGGGGGGGGGGGGGGGGGGGGTGGGGGGGGGAGTGCGTGTTTTACAAACAAACAGTAGAAAATATTCTAGCATCTGCCAGTTATTTACTTTCATACTTACAGACTTTTTCCTATCTGTCAAACTCTGTTAAACTTTCTACTTTGGAAGTAAATCTGTCTAATGTTTATGCTAAATTACACAGGAGGTTATCTCCCTTCTTCACACAAACAGGATGCCTTGAGATAAATGTGATTTTTGTGCTATCTTTTATCAGACGGGCTGCACATTTTAAATCCCTATTACACCCAGATATTGACAGCTTAAAATACGTTTAAAATTCCAGGGTTGGCAGTTGATATAGATCAAACATAGGCACAGAAAAATTAGTTTTGATATAATATATACATTTATAATTGTATGCACCAATTGATGTACTTATGTGTAAAACATTTACCACTATATAAATTATATCCGGACTAACACAAGAATCATAAATTTTATTTTAAAGTTGGTTGAAATTGAGAAAAATTGTCTTTTAGTGATGATGCTAAAATTTTACCAAACTCAAAATTATGCACATTTTAAAGCTGTTGGGTTGTTAAATGGTGTAGATTTTTTTATGGTTTAGATTTACTAGTGTCTCCCTTGCCGTACTCCGCACACACATTTTGCTTGATTTGGCCATAACCTTCAGCTTTATGACATTGTATAAAGGGGTTCATGACCTGAGTAAGAATCTTAGTTTAGTTTATACTAATTTATTTATTCTCCATTGCGAAACAAGTTCTTACAACTTATATTAATCGCTCTCAAGACTCATTCCAGACAATGTAGAATTATTTATGTCTTGCCTAAGGACACTACCGACATGGGGCTGGTAGGGATTGAACCCTGCAGCCTTATGACATTGTATCAAGGGGTTCATGACCAGTAAAATCTTAGTTTAGGAAAGTATACTGAAGATGGAACAGTGAATCATTCAGGTGGGTGATGGGATGGAAGTTTGGGGCAATGGCACTTTTGTAATAGCTCTTCCATTAAACCTTGTCCAAAAAATCACATGAATTGGAAGGTATCAGCACCTTTCAAGTTTAGGAAGTGTGAAAAAAATCAAATTGTAAGTGCTTATGAAGTCAAAGAACTGGTATGTTTTAGAAAGTTCTCAGAAGAAGCAGGTAATGGACCCTGCTCCATTTTAAGGTATGAAGAAAATGTTATCTTTCCAAATTGTGAGGAAATATTACAGGGTGATTCTAATTAGATGAGATGTGGGGCTGGGAAACGGAGGGAAGTTGCATTTTTCCCTACTTTTTTACTTTGCATGTATTAACATTGTCTATTGTAAATGTTTGTCAGATGATCAAGGTACTTATTTTTATGTCCCCAAAGGTAGGCATATTAAAATCGGACTGTCAATCTATCCATCAGGCCTTCCAGTTTTTCATGTTCAGGCTGCAACTTTGTCATGCATGAAGGGATTTTCAAAGCAATTATGGCACAAATGTTCAGCACATCAAGACGACATGTGGCATGCTACAACCACATCCCTACCTCAAAGTTTAAAGGTAACAAAATCCTGTATATATGCGCGCATGCATTTGTGGGCTGAAACTTTGCCATGAGTTAGGGGATTTTAAAATAATATGGCACAAATTTCAGCACAGTCATGAAGACAACGTGTTTTGTGCAAGACCCGGATCCCTACCTCATAGGTCAAGGTCACACATAGAGTTTTAAAGTAATGAATCCTGTTTATATGCAAACATTTGTGTTGGGACTAACTCTTTTATGCATTGAAGCATTTTAAAACAGCTTAGCATAAATGTTCAGCACAGTCATGAAGACGACGTGTTGCATGCAAGTCTTGACCATGTAAATTTAATCTGCACACTTTTTTTTCCGGACTGTAACTCTCTTATGCATTGAAGGATTTTAAAATAAATTTGCAGGCATGTTCAGCACATGAAGGCAATGTGTCACATGCATTAGTTCCGCTTCCCTATCTTAAAGGTCAAGGTCACACTTACAAGTTTGCAGGTCATGGAATCTTGTACATTTGTATATGTATTCACACATTCATTTCCGAACTGTAACTCTGTCATGCATTGAAGGGTTTTAAAACAACTTAGCACAAATGTTCAGCACATGGAGTCCTGTATCCCTAGGTTGAAGGTCAAGGTCATACTTAAGAGTTTATAGGTCATGGAATCCTGTATACATGGTAAATCTGTTATGCATTGAAGGATTTTAAAATTACACAGGGCAAATGTGTGTGCACTGTAGATCCCTGTCCTATGTATGAAATTTTTTTTTATCTGTTCAGACTGTAACTCAATCTGTTATTCATTGAAGGATTTTAACATAAATTGGCATTAATGTTCAGCGCATAGAGATCAAGTGTCGTACACAAATACTGGGTCCTCACCTTGAAGGTCAAGGTCACAGACTGTGAGACACCACTTTGGGGCATTCGTCACTTCAGTGTGACATAATGCTCTTCATCGTATTGCAATATATATATAACTTAATTGTAATATATTATAATAAATATTATTTATTATTTTCAAATTGGTTTAAATCTAACTAACTTACCGATATTGTGTAATTAATGCTGCTTTTGAAATCCAGAAGTCAAGGCACAGGTTTCTCTCTGCACAGTAGATCCCTTCATAATCTGTTAAAATGGGTTAATCTAGATATAAGATAATTATTTTAATTTCATAATGTTTGAATTGAATTTAACGAGATAAACTCTATTGTATGGCCTTTATTATCTGCACTACAGTTTTGTGTGCAACAATATAACAGTTTGATAGCGAAGTTTACATTAGATAACACTTTGACATACTGGTCAGAAATTCTTTTAATGCGTTATCTTAGCGTAGTCGTGTTAAAACTTCTTTATCAGTTCTCCAATCCAATTTTTATATTTTTGGGGGTCTGTATCAGAGGGAACTGGAGATTTTCTTACTGTTAACAGTTCTAGGTCTAAACAGTTCAGGGAATATAAGTTATAATGGAAATTCCTAGTCCATATTTGGAATTTGATGAAAAGGTAGTATTTAGTTTTTTTACTTTAGTTTTGTCATTTGAGTATAGATTAAAGACGAGGAGAAAGTAAAATATCTTTTACAGTTTAACCTTAGTATGCGCTCACTTATAGTGCAAAAGCTGCTAATCTCTGGTAGCTAAATTTAGTACTGCTAATTTGTCCCACACACTGTTAGTTTCTGTAGCAGAGACTGGTTAACTCGGAAAATTTACAAAAATGCTGTGTTGAAAGGCAGATGATGCTATAATTCATTTTATTTCTCCAGTCTTAAATTTGCTTTTACATTTTAGGTGAATGAAGTTATAACGTCAGATCACGACAAAGACGCCTTGTTTGAGGCTTTAAAGAAATACCAAACGTGAGTAAAGTCTTTGTTTATCCCCGATGCCCCTCGGAACAACGTTTTAGCAAATGTAAAAGTAGGAACTTGTTCACTATCTGTCATAAATGTTTAAATTAAGGGGGCAGGTAGTCAATAGATTTCACCTTGTAAGCAAAAGAGGTCTTGCTGGGATATTGCTAGCTGGTAGCTAATTTCCCATATGCAGTTGAAAGTCAAATCTGGCATCTTTACCCTTACCCTATTTATTTCATCGTCGCAACCCACAGTTAATTCCTGCCGCTTCTCTCCGTCATATATTCAATTGGATACTGAATAGCCTGGGTTACCGAGGATATATTCATTTATTCACCCTCAGGTGGTTCTCTTATTGTCGTCTGTCTGTCTATCTATCCATCTGTTTATCTGTTTTCTTTTCCATTTCCGCTCTTTATCTGCAAAACCCCTTGTTGGATTTTCTGGGAAGCATGAGTATGAAGTCTTAATTTCTGCAATTTTGGGATTATATAGTCAAAGGTCAAGATCACAGGGGCCTGAAATGTGAAAATATCCTGTGCACTCTTCATCTCCATCAGTATGAAGTCTAGTTTGTCATGGCCATTGGAAGACTTTGGGGTTAAGGGTCAATTTCTATAATTATGACCTTTAATGAAAAAACAGTTTCCTATTAATTACTGAAGAATGGTTGATTGTAGGATCATGTAACTTGGTAGGGTTATTGTTGATGAGCTATGAATGACCTTTGAGTTGAGGTCAGTGAGTCAATGGTCAAGGTCACTTTGGGAGGGAGTCTGAGTTTATGTGTGTGTGGGTGTGGGGTGGGGAGAATAATGAATTGCCCACTTTTTAAAATGAACAACACCATTAATTCTCTATAGGGATGTTCAGTGAAAAGTCTGAAAATAGCAAGATATAAATGTAGAAATTTACCCATTACATCAAGTGTGACAGCATGTATTTTAGCTGGTGTTCTAGCATATCAACTTGTTTATTTTGTAGGTTATGTAGTTGCATGTGCATTGTGCAGGGATCAGTTGTTTACACAATAGGGAAATCAAAAGCTTTGAAAAGTTTCCCCTTTGATTTTTTAGGTCCGCAGATGTAAAAAGACTCGTCAGTGATCTGAAGAGGCTTATCAATGAGCCAACAAAGTTGGAGATTTATGATGCTATCAGGTTGGTACTTGTTTAGATGTTTCAATCTCTTGGAAAGATTTGGTCTTACTTAATACCTCTTCAATTGTTAAGTTAAAACATCATAAAAAATCCTTCGTACTTGAGTGCCACTGACACTATAAAGCACATATCAGAGTAACCACTAATGGGAATGATTTGAAAACATTTATTGATGTCTTTGGGGGTTGGGGAGTGGGGATCAAACAATTGAGTTAGATAACTCTTAAATGACCTTATCATAAATTATGGCTCTTGTCTAACTTAGAAATGATGTATTTAAGTAACCGCTAACGGGGACTATTTTAAACATTCCTAGTGTCTTTAGGGGCTAGCAAGCAATACAGATATCTTTATTTGATTTATCACAAATTATGGTCATTGTCAAATTTGTTTTTACTTAAAGTTTTAAAGTTTTGTGTGCATCTTTGAAATACTTTACTAATGGTTTGCAGCCTTAAAGCACTGCAGGGAAGCAATTATTTTCTTAGCTTAAAAACCTTGGCATGTAAAATTAACATCACACTCTGTATTACATGTATCAGAGAATGTGTGAGAAAGCAGAAACAAATTATGAAAAATTTGCTATATTTCAAATAAGGCAATTCTGTCCATAGCTATTTTTGACCAAATTCAATAAACTATTTTTGACCAAATTCAATATATAGACATTATGGTAGGCGTGTCGCCATGTGTGTTCCTAGAACAACCATTTTAGTTTTATTAAGGCAACCGTATGATGCGGCCACATGCCTTAAATGACATCACTGTGACCTCACATAGATAGAGTGTCATGGGTTTGAACCCTGCTACTGACCATGTCTCTTTTTGGGTCTAGAACTGGTTCTTCCCAGGGACGCTGGTTAGGTAAACTGCCTGCCTGTAAAAATGACCAAAATGCAGTTGGAACAGGTGTTTAACTCCTACAACAACCTTAAGTGACCACTTTTGATAAATCCCTTAGGTGGTTGCATAAGACGAATTTGACTGTACGTAGTAAGATTTGTTACATTTTGCATGTATATTAATAATTTATGACAGGGGGGTAATAAGGAAGTTGTCAAATGGATAAAACAGTAACTCTTAATGTAATCACCATATCAGTTTATATAAACATTTGCAACTATCTGGGCATTATGTATTTGATATGGGTAGATATTGCCTGATAAAATGAACAGATTTTATTCAAATTATAGCCAATAAGTCTGCATCACTGATAGAAATAATTGAACAAGTTCGTTCTAAATACTTCCGAAGGGACACAAAAAGATTTCTTTAAGACAGAACTTAATTACGGTAACTCTCACCCTCCTGGGCAATTGGGAACCAGTGCAGATCAGGAACCAGTTGCAACATCAACATCCCTGCAGTCTGATCATGATCTGCACTATATGCTATTCAGTTAGTAAATTTTCCAATGAGTTTTCTGATTGGCTGAGATATAAACAGCCTTATTAGGAAATCTGGTCATTCAGTAAGATGAAGTTGAATCATTTGTCATCAGATCTTCCCCTCAGGAAGTTAGGAAGAGCTGTACTTTAGCTAGATTGTAAATTTTTTCTCTACGGAAAAAAAATAAGACAAGAAAACATTGATCAGTATTGTCTGTTCTCATGCAGTGGATTTTAGAGGTTGAATACATTTTCTGCATGTAAGCATGGTGCATTGATTGCTGTCAAGCAACAAGGAGTAAAGTATGAGGGCAATAGTTAAGTGAATTCTTCTACATATTAAAATTCATTGGTCTGACCGTTAAATAGCAAGTCAATTCAATTTAATAAGTGGCCGTTGCAATTAAGTTGTTTGTTTAATAGAGATGGTAATTGTTTTTATGGTTTACCTGGTACATAAAATCCAGACGAATCATTTAACATGTAGGTCTTAAAAGCTGCCTAGTATAACAGGGTTTTCTAGTAGACAATTAATTATTCATACCAATATATATTAGCTGAGATTTTGGAACAGATTTTAGCCAATTAGGCCTCCCTAGTTCATAAAATATTAATGCTGGTTCCACAGACTGCTTTGACTGGTTCTAGGCCACACTAGAATATCACAAGTAACTATTACTTATTAAGGGTAAGCAAATTGCATTTTCTTACAATCCAAAGCAATGTATTTAGAATTATAGACCGGGACCTTAAAAATTTGTAAGGAATTAAGGATGGGCTGTTTTGGGGGGAAAAAAAGTAAACCGAAAGTACCATGGATTAAAAGAGCACATGCACAGTTTTCGTGGGTTACAAGAAAGGAAAGGTAAATGTTGTATTGAATTAATCATATCAGATTTAGCATGCAGACACCATCTTATTTCTTGTAAATAAAGAGGAAATGAAATTGTGATATTAAATATTTAATAAATCAGTGCATGTGTGTATAAAGGGCAATATTGTTGGTGGTGGAGCATTTTAAGAGACTTACTGGAAAAAAGAATCTGACAGTTTTAGCTTTGCTTAAAAAATTACAATATTTTGTGGTATTAGAATTGAAGAAGTAGATATTTTAATTGTGATGTATTTTAATTTCATTCATTTCAGTGGATGCACTCCTTGGGGCATATCCTTATGCATCTTAACTCCACCCCTGTAAATTACTCTATGATAAATCACAGATATTATGTTTGTTATTCATTAAGTTTTTTTCAACTTCTTTACATATGTGTTGTTGGGAGTACTGCTCAGTTGCATCTTCTTTGCTGGGGGAGGTGGTATATGTTCCAACTTTATGTGAAAGAATATTTCATTAAAACTAAAATTTTAATGTGCTTATCTTGTAATTAGTTTGAATTATTGCTGCTTGGTCATGTCCCTAGTGATAAAATAAATTCTAAAGTCTTAAACTTTAAAAGTACTGAAGATTGATATGTTCTTCTACAGGCCACTGATTCGTCCTCAACACCAGCAGCATTATGATAAACTTGCTCCAAAGGCACCTGGTCGGAGACTAAGGGTGATCAAGTTGCGTCGCAGAGGTCCAGAGAGCTTTGGATTTGCAGTAAGGGGAGGTAAGTGAGAAATACAAGATGTGTAGGGTGAGTAACTTGCATGTAGCTGCTGTCTGTCATCAGTGTCGAATGAATGATCAAACAGATTATACTTTGTAGCATTGTCCTATCAATGACACCACAAATCAGACTCCAGTTTGAGACAAGACTCCAGCCATCAGTGTCTAGCTATATTTCCAGTGCAAACACAAATATATGTACATGTACAGTGAGACCTCTGTGAGGCAGCAAGCTTTGGAATAAGACAAAAGTGGCCTCTTAAAACAGCTGAATTGTGATGTTTTATAATCTTACATATCACTGTGATCTAATAGCACCGTCTGCTTAAAGTAACAGCCAGTCTGTAATTAATACCACCGTCTGAGGACAGCACCGCGCTTAAAGTAACAGCACCATCTGCTTAAAGTAACGCACCGTCTGCTTAAAGTACGCCCGTCTGATTTCAGTGTCTGCTTACACAGTATCAGTCACCAATACTGCGAAACCATTTGGCATTAATAGTCATGGGAACTAACTTTGATTTTGTGGATAAATCCAAAGACAGATTTTGCCTCAAAATTCCATCTTAGATTTCTTTGCTTCGACTGAAAATTGAGTTTAGCTTTTAAAAGACTTTGGATAATTTACTTCTTTGGTTTAAGTTTTTAGAATAACACTTATGGGTAAGACAGGTGGGAAGTTTTATTGTTTTATCATTATGTAAAAAATACGCTTCAGTAGAAAGATTAACGGATTTTGTATTGATATTCTAAATAAAATTTAATGACAAAATTCCTAATAGTGGGGATCATTTCACCCAGGAAATCGATGAGATTGGTGAATGTCAAAGATTATACAGTGCATGTATTTGAATTTAGGATTGGGTATACCCAATATAATGCTATATAATGCTATGCCTCCATGGCCGAGTGGTTAAAATCACCGACAATGTCTCTATGTGAGAAAGTTTCTTACGGATGATAGAAGTCTAGTTCTGATTTCCCAGTAACAATTGTTAGGTAAACTGCCCGTCTGTTAAAATGACCCAAAATATGGTTGGAACACGCATTTAACTCCTTCAACAACAACATACCAATTCTGCTCGGAATTCTTGATACTAAACAAATGGGGAAACTGCAATAATAAAAGTGATGTAAAATTTAGCCTAATTGTGAAAAACTGTTTACTGTAAACTAGCAGACGGAATGGGTCACAACTAAAATGTAAACTATTATCTTTTTATCTTTTTATCAGGATTTGAACATGGTGTGGGAATATTTGTATCGAATGTGGCGGCAGGCTCGCAGGCAGACCAGAAAGGACTCAAGGTATGCATGTTTATTTCTTTCTGAATTCTTGTATGTTGTAATAAGTATACCCTGGTGGTACGTTAGTTTGATTTTACAGGCAACTTGACCAACATCTGACCTGGTATTGATCTATTAGATTTTTCAAACTTGCTGCAAAACCATGCCATCAATCTTTTTAGCTCACCTGGCTATGCCAGGGTGAGCTTTTCTGATCGATGATTGTCCGTCGTCCGTCAACATTTTGATTCAAATGACATCTCCTCTGAAACCCTTGGCCAATGTGATAAAACTATGCAGGAATGTTCCTGCATGAAGCTCTACCAAAATGTTTAAAGAATTCCATTCCATGCAGAACCTGGTGCTTGGCAACAAATAGGAAAAACTTTAAAAACTTCTTCTCTGAAACCACAAGGCCTAGAGCTTAGATATTTGGCATGTAGCATTGCCTAGTGGACCTCTACCAAGATTGTTCAAATTATGACCCCCGGGTCAAAATTGACCCTGCGCGGGTGGGCACTTAGTTTTTGCATAGGCATATATAGGAAAAACTTTAAAAATCTTCTTCTCTGAAACCACAAGGCCTAGAGCTAAGATATTTGGCATGTAGCATTGCCTAGTGGACCTCTACCAAGATTGTTCAAATTATGACCCCCGGGTCAAAATTGACCCCGTGAGGGTGTTCACTTAGTTTTGCATAGGAATATATAGGAAAAACTTTAAAAATATTCTTCTCTGAAACCACAAGGCCTAGAGCTTAGATATTTGGCATGTAGCATTGGCTAGTGGACCTCTACCAAGATTGTTCAAATTATGAGCCCGGGATCAAAATTGACCCCGCACGGGGGGTCACTTAGTTTTACATAGGCTTATGTAGGAAAAACTTTAAAAACCTTCTTCTCTGAAACCACAAGGCCTAGAGCTAAGATATTTGGCATGTAGCATTGGCTAGTGGACCTCTACCAAGATTGTTCAAATTATGACCCTCGGATCAAAATTGACCCCGCACCGGGGGTCACTTAGTCTTACATAGGCTTATATAGTAAAAACTTTAAAATTTCTTCTTCTTTGAAACCACAAGGTCTAGAGCTTAGATATTTGGCATGTAGCATTGGCTAGTGGACCTCTACCAAGATTGTTCAAATTATGACCCCCGGGTCAAAATTGACCCCCACCGGGGTCACTTAGTTATCGTAGGCTATATAGGGAAAACTTTAAAAATCTTTTTCTCTGAAACCACAAGGCCTAGAGCTTAGATATTTGGCATGTAGCATTGCCTAGTAGACCTCTTCAAAGTTTGTTCAAATTATGCCCCTGGGTTCAAAATTGACCTTGCCGGGGGGGGGGGGGATCATTTGTTTTACAAACTAAGTGTATATAGGAAAACTTATTTGGTATATAACATTATCTAGTGATCTTCCACCAGGCATGTGGACTTGTACCAAGGTGAGCGATATGGGGCCATCTTGGCCCTCTTGTTCAATATACACCTAGAACATATTCGTGATTCAGACTATTTTTATACCCCCAAAACGAAGTTTAGGGGATTAGGAGCACCGGTGGTGGTCGGTCGGTTGGTCGGTCGGTCGGTCGGTCGGTCGGGCGGTCTTTGCATTTTCCTTGTCCGAGCATAACTGAAAACTACTAGTTGGAATTCAATACAACTTCATACAAGGTCAAGCACATTGAGAGGAAGGCAGTGCACAAGAACCATAACTCCATCTTGACTAATACAGAGTTATGCCCTTTATTACTTTTCCTTGTCCGGAGTATAACTTGAAAATTACTGGTTGGAATTCAATACAACTTCATACAAGGTCAAGCACATTGACAGGAAGTGCAGTGCACAAGAACCATAACTCCATCTTGACTAATTACAGAGTATTGCCCTTGTGCTTTTCCTTGTCCGGAGCATAACTTGAAAACTACTGGTTGGAATTCAATATAATTTCATACAATGATGAAGCACAATGAGAGGAAGTGCAGTGTACAAGAACCATAACTATATCTAGAGTATTTACAGAGTTATTGCCCTTTGTTACTTTTTCTTGTCCGGAGCATAACTTGAAAACTACTGGTTGGAATTCAATACAACTTCATACAATGGTCAAGTACATTGATAGGAAGTGCAGTGCACAGGAACCATAACTATATCTTGACTCATTTCAGAGTTATTGCCCTTTGTTGCTTTTCCTTGTCCAGAGCATAATTCGAAAAGTACTGGTTGGAATTCAATACAACTTCATACAATGGTCAAGCACAATGAGAGGAAGTGCAGTGCACAGGAACCATAACTCAATCTTGACTAATTACAGAGTTATTGCCCATTGTTACTTTTCCTTGTCTGAAGCATTATTGAAAACTTCTTGTTGGAATTCAATACAACTTCATACAATGGTCAAGCACAATGACAGGAAGGCAGTGAGAAAGAACAAAACTCTATCTTGACTCATTTCAGAGTTATTGCCCTTTGTTACTTTTACTTGTCCGGAGCATTATTCGAAAACTATTGGTTGGAATTCAATACAACTTCATACAATGGTCAAGCATATTGAGAGGAAGTGCAGTGTGCAAGAACCATAACTCTATCTTGACAAATTACAGAGTTATTGCCAAGAACAATTTCTTGTTTTAGTTTGTTTGCAAAGTATTCTGTTACTACGAACTTTCTCAGTTTATAAAGCAGTCTTTTGGGGGTATTAATCACATTTAGTGATAGCTCTAGTTAAACTGTGTTTTATGGTATGGTACTGATTGTCTATCCGTCTGTTAGCAGTTGCAGTCCAGGTTTAAGCTCAGTAACTCAGCCTAGGATATTCAGACTTGCTAGTCATATTGCCCAATGTCAGTTCGGTCAGTAGGTCATCTTATTGTATTAAGGAGGTTTCAGATAAAGCATCTTATGTTTTGTAGATGGGAGATGAGATCATACGAGTAAACGGATTTACTATCGCCGAGGCTATTCATGAAGAGGTACTGAATTTGATCAAGGGTCGTGATGAAATTGAACTCAAGGTCACAAGTACGTATGTTCTAGCAAATAGCTCGTAATTTGATAAAATATCTATTAAATTAAATTATGTGGAAGAAATAATTTTTTATCCCTCCACCATAAAGAGAAAAGTATCTGAAAATAACAAAAATTATGTCAATTTAATGTCTGCCATTTAGATCATAAACTGTTGTGTGATGTAGCCTAATAGGTGTGCTGATAAAGTTATAATGATTTAGTGAGTGAGTTATCTCCCTTTTTTCCAGATATTGGTATGGTGCCCATCAAGCAGTAAGTACCACTTCAGTATGTTTGTAGATTACATTCCTTATGCCTGGCATTTCTGCATCCTAAGCATAAGCATAATAACATCACTGTTCTCCTTAATGACTTTAAATGGTTAAAATCTTTCTATCTTATATTCTTGAAAGATGAAATCCACATTACTATCTTTATGAAAAATACATTATTTGATAAGTCTTTAATTTTGAAGGCAGCTATTTTTCCCATTTGAAACTCTTTCAAGATCACTCTGTTTCCGAATCTGTATTAGGGGTTTATTACTCGTGAAATAAAACATGCAATGTATTTTAACTTGTTTCTGTTTTCCCAGGAATCTGACTGATCCAGTGACGTGGCAGTATGTAGATAAACCAGGATTAGCAAAGTCTCAGGTAATTAAGAAATGAATTCACTGAAGAAATAAATCATGAATCTAAATAAATTTATTTCTGCTGCTTTTGAAATATTTTCATGAAATTTTAAACCATCATTTTTTATTGGTGTTTTGATATACTTGAATACTCACAAGAAAGGAAAGAGTGAGAAAGGTTTTTATGACTTTGACTTAACTAGGTTAGGAGGTCACTAGTTCGATCGTCAGCATGGCAGTTCTTGCCACTGAATTATCTCCACTGTGCAAAAATCAACGTTTTTAAGAAGTAGAAATATTATAGGAATAAAAAACGTAAACACAAAACTAAAAAAAGAAGTTTTGAGATTTGAATTGTGATTTGTTTAAGGACTCTGGATCTACGGCTGACTCTGAAAAAGAGAATTTGGTGAAGATATTCATCAGCCTTTATGGAGCATCAGGTCTCGGATGCAGGTATGTAGTCTTTGTGATATTCTTTCAGCTGATATGCCATTAAGCTGTTCTTGTTTTCTGAATTCAGCTTACCTTTCTTTGATTAATTTAAAATTCTAGCAGAAACCATATGCTGGATTTTTTCTCCAGACTTGAATACACAAAATGGCCTCCAGGAATGAAGATATATTAATTTTTAAATGATTTCTTTTTGTAAACTGCTCAAAAGTGCTCCATAGTCTTTTCTCTAACTGGTTGCCTTACCAGTACTTAGCATTTTTGGTTTAAAACTGACGGTGTTCTTTACTGCACAAATTGAAAATGGCCTCGGGTAAAAATAACACAGATTTTAACACTGTAAAGTGGGTAATATTCACAGTTATTTTATTTTCACTATTTTCTTGAATGTCCCACTTCACTAACTTAAAAATCTTAGGAAAGTTTCCTTTAACATAGATTTACTATTAGTGAATGCTCCTTTCACAAATTAAAAATTGGCAAATAAGTCTGTCTTCTCACAAATCATGCAATTTTTGTCAGACAAAATAGCCCAATTTACAGTCACTATTAACAGATAGTTTCATTCTACTGCACACAACTCCAAGAGTCTAAATAGAAAATTGTTTGTTTCCCAGAAGTGAGTAAAGTTTTAAAACTGACAAATCAGAAGTGAGCACAATTACAAACAAACTAATCAGATGACATATATCAAAGACTGGTCTTGGGGCAAAGAACGTTTACCTCTTTCTCAAAAAAAAACAACAACAACATCACAAACAGACAAAAATTCAGTACCATTAGATATGTGTATAACAATTAATTAATCAAATTAACCTTTGAATTTCATATAGCATTATTAGTGGGCCACAACACTTCCCAGGAATTTTTATTGAGTCTGTGCGGCCTGGAAGCTTGGGGGAGGACTACAACCTAGAAGTTGGAGACCAGATAATAGAAGTGAATGGGAAGAGCTTTGAGAAGATCAAACACAAAGAGGCCATTGTTGAACTAAAAGGAAGCAAGGAGCTTAATATGGTCATCAAGAAAGCAGTGGTAAAAACATTTATTGAAATATTAAAATAGAGATATATTCGGTATTTAGGTGTGTTTATGTTAATAGCTCGAATATTTGAAATTTGAGTGGTTGTAGAGTTATTGTACACTCACCTTTTTGTTGGTGACCTTGTGTTAGAAATTTGTCTGGTTTCAATTGGTATGATACAGTGAGGTTTCAAACCCATGACCAACCTATCTCGTAGTGGAATTGGAAACTAGAGCTAAGACAATAAAATGTTTTTATCAACAGGGTTTACCACTGATGAACCTGAAGAAGAAGAATGTGGGAGCAAGTCCAGTTCTTGTGAAGAAGGAGCCAAAACCTGTGCCACAGGAAGACAGGTATGAGGACACTGAGGTCAAGGTCAAAAGTCAAGGTCATGAGGTTACAACAGATTATGATGATGACCTTGAAGTCAGGGTAACCGATATAGACCATGGGGTCAAATTTCAGAGCAGTGACCCTAAGGTCAAGGTTACCAATCCACCAGAAGGTGATGGTGTCAAGGTCACTCAAGGTCATAAGGGGAAGGTTGAAAGTAATATGGAATCTGTTGGAGGGTTTGGTAGATCAAGGGTTTCAGAATCCATTGGTTATACTGATAGCCAAGCTGAATCTGACTTTGATGATGATATGACAGGAATCATGAATTTTGATGACTCTTTGAAACATATTCATAATGATAATAAAGAATTTGTACTCTTGCCAATGGCTAAAGGTTTCAAAGATGAGCCGAATAGTCCTGGTAAAGCAGGCGGTAGAGATCTTGACTTCAGTACAGAGCTTCATGGGGTTCTTGCTGGTATTAGAAAGAAGGAGAAAAAAGCTGTAAAGTTTGCTGATTTTATTGATGAAGATGATGATGATGTTGGTGGTGATGATGAGGATGAGGATGATGATGATGCAGGTCTAGATCAGATGGTTTCTGTAGCTTTTGAGAATGACGTTTACTGAAAAATTGGAAAGGTTGAGGGATAATATTTCATAGGCCTGAACATTTGTAGTTATTTGTAGGATTGCTGTTACAATTTCTGTGTGTTTTACAAAACATAGTGACTGTTCATTGGCAAAACAGTTTATTTTGGTTAGCATATTTATAGTTTGATCTGATTATTGGACTGAATCTGCTGTATTTAGTGGGTTTTATGGAGTGATATATGTAGACACTGACTTGTATTAGTTTTGCAGTGTGATTAAATACAGGACGATGAGACAGAGATATCCGCTGTTCTAATTAGAAAAAAAAATCTTAGTTTCATATTGTGTGTGTTAGCATACCATGTCTTTAACTGTATGCATGTATTATGTTTAGCATGACTTGGACATTTAAGGAATAAGGACACAAGAAAGTTTCTCATTATTTTTAATAACATGTAAAATGTGATTTACTTTTTAGCGGGGAAGTTGTCTGGTAAGAACAGGAGTTTAATGTTGTGAACTTGCAAACTGAACTAAAACTTTTGTAATTACATGTATTGCTAAACTGTTGCATATCCTACTTTATTTCATTTAAGTTATGACAGTTTTGCAGTGTTGTAGAAGTTATCTTTATTGAAAAAAAAGAATTTGGAATAATTTATATGAATATTAAGTGACAACTTTTGCATATAATCCCTATAATTTTGTAACAATTCTTTTACTCCAGATTCATTTTTTTCCCATAAATTTGATCTTGATGAATAATCTCATTTTTATGAACTTAAGTACTAACGAGAAATATTTTGTAAGAATGAATCTAGAATTTTATTTTTAGTTCAGTTTGCATTTATGTTAAATGTACATGTACAATGTATTATATATGTTTCGCTTATTTATTCCTCTCATTTTAACATATCTGATTAAAATCTGAATCTCCCATCACCCTTTGTTGTACTGTATGTATTTTAACTTCTCCAGCTCAGTCAACTCTTCCTACAATGATCAGTTCTTTCCCAGAAATTTGTAATGAATTATTGATTTATAATTTAGACCGAGACAAACTTATAAATCTGTTTTTCTTATAACCTTGAAATAGATGCAGATAGCATTTCCAAAGAAGTTTGAAGCTTATGTTGCAGTGTACTAGGGGTTGACTGGACCTCAAACTTTGTAACACTTTAACTTGATGTAAATCACCTTCCCTTAACCATGCTCTAAATGTTTCTTCATGCTTTGTCCTTGTTCTACCTATTTTATTGGAATGTATTACAACTACCTACACCCATCTTTGGGTCATTATTCAGAGACGCTGGTATATAAATGTATACAGATTACAGAATTCCTTTAACTTACATTTCCTTGCTTTTATCTTTAGCACACCTGCATGCATGGTTGTATGGAGCAAAACTAATTATTTTCCACTAACATTCTTTCTTTACCCTTTTACATCACTTTATGCACACTCATTGCTTAATTGCTTTATTAACACATCTCATTTCATTTTTTTGCATTAAATTGCTTTAGTTATAATTGCAACTTTGAGTAATTAAGGCTTTCCCATGGATTATCATTGATATACCATGGTTCAAAGTTTAGATGTGCAGGAATTCAACCGGGCTGACAGATATCAGAGCATCTGAACAATGAACCATTTTATATCGGACAATAAACCATAAAAATGTGTTGATTATGAAACAGATACAATATTTGACATCATACTGGTCTCTCATCATTTGATTGGTTAACAAGTGTTTATCACATTTGATTTCTGTCTTTGTTTATCTAACAAAAACATACTGTCATTTTAGAATGTTTTCTGAACCGGCTTAATTTACTTGTTCACAATTTTGTTTTCCTCATGCTTTATGCAGTCAGTCTTTTTTCTGATCGGGACTAAAGGTTAAAGGTTAAGCTACCAATCATTCTTTGTCTGTCAACCTACTTGTCTTTAAGCTTATTTGTCTTTCTGTCTGTTGTCTGGAATACACTTTTTTACTGCCAATTTCATTTTCCAGTCTATCAAACACAATAAAGGCTCAGTTCTAAAGCAGTTATGATTGGCTTTGACATGCTTTCTGTAAAGACAAGCATGTGCCAGTTACTATGTCACATTTGACCAGATCCGCTCTTTCTGCTTAAATTTTCAAGGCTGAGATACTTTCAAATCGTATCACTCGTGTGAGCAATTCATTGCTATGATGGCCATCCTGTTTACTATATTTATTTCTTGTCTTCTTCGTTACTGAATTCATACTGTAATCAGGAAAAACTCTGTCTTCAGTTAACACTTTCTTCCTTTACCTTAAAACATGCACTGTTGGTAAGTATCATTTGTGTTGTTATTTTAGAGTTTAATGAAAATCTGCAGTTTAAAAACCATATGCTTTGTATTAAGATCTCTATAAATATATACATCGATTTAAAATAAGAAGATGAAAATTAATTGAAATTCGCGAATTTTTCTGCACTTTTGTGTAATATTTTGACTGAATTTTGTCATTTCTGTGAATTGTACCATAATTAATGCTTTAAAACAGTAAAACAGTTGTTTCTTTTCTTGTTTGTAGTGAGATTTTAGAGGAAGATTTGTATTCCAAGGTGGAGAAAAAGAACTGGGAGGAGGAGCAAGAAAAATTGAAGAAACAAAGAGGTAGGAATTATTTCTCTCTTCATAATGATGATCATGTACCGTAAATGTTGCAAAATCAAAGTTCTGAAAGTACTTTAAACAGGCATGGTTGAATGATTATTTTAGAATGAAGATTATAATGGTATAATATCAGTGAAATGTGAGAAAGCTGCAGATAATTTATATAATTATGTGTTATACTGAGTGTTCAATGACACCAAAGAAAGTATCAATGGAATTGCTTTCAGTTTAATATATTGATAGCACATATTTACTGCTTTCATTACTTGTTTTGTTTCATTAAGATCACTGTTGTCTATTTAAAGCTGAGGAAGAGGTGAAAGAACAGTTTAGAAGACAGAAGCAGCTGGAGGAAGAACAGAGGGCGAGGGAGGAAGAAGAGAGGAGGGAGATGGAGGAACATCAGAGAAGGTTGGCGGAGCAAGAGAGAATCAGACAGGAAGAGGAAAGTAAGGAATATGACTTCTTAAAATAGTTTTACTCATTACTCGTAGGAGTGATCAGTAGAAGTTAACTGACGGAATATCAAACATAGTGAAAATTTAAAACATTTTAATTTCAAAAAGCGTAAATTTCATGAGTTCTTGAGGTTATAATAACAACAGGTAGTTTACATTAGTGTTTTTCATGAAATGAACCAGAACGCCCATTTACGTCTTTAAAAAATCACTTCTATTATACGTAAAGAGTCCTGTCTGAAGCAGAATGTGAATTTGTTACCCTATTTGGTTAACAGAATGCATTGATTTAAAAGTCAAGCCTGCTTCTTGTAAAGTGTAGTTGGATTTCTGCCTTTCAGGTCCATCTAGGACTGATTCTGAGATTTAAGTAGATATAGGGCATATCATAACAATTAAAGTTGTGTTTAACAACAATACCACGTCTTTCTTTTCCTATTGCAATGACTGCATTTGTAAAATAAAGTGGTTTTTGTAGAGCAGGACTCATTTTAATGCATGACTGTTGTGTATATGCATGTATAATTAACAACTTTAAAAACGCAGCCTTTTTAATACATCATAGATTTTGAGCAGTGAATAGAAGGGCTCTTTTTGCAAAATTGATGATGTGTGCAAATGTTATGATGCTTCAATTTTGTAATGGATTTGTTGAATAAAACCAAGGAATGGCAAAAAGAATGGTGTTCGTGAATTTTTTAAATCACATTTACAATTTCAACGACATACCCATAAAATCCCTGGTTGCGTTTTTAAAGTTTTTAAGTATATTTAAACCTGTTAGAGGAGGAACAGCGGCGTCAACTGGAAGAACTTAGGTTACAGCAAGAGGAGATGGCTCGGACAGAGGAGGCAAAAAGAGAAGAAGAGAGAAAGAAAGAAGAAAAAAGGAAAAAGGAAGAGGCAAAGAGAAGGAAAGAGGAGGAGGAAGAGAGAAAAAGGAAACAGATTCTTGCCAAGAAACAGCAGGTCTGTATGCTGCTCAATCCACACAGTTTCATGTCTTTGAACTATTTCTCAAAGTCCTGTTTCACTTTGGTTTTGACTAAAAAAGACTCCAGGGCGTTATACTATCAAGTGATGACCTGTGTTAGGTGATATTGGCGGTTCTTTCTACCAGAAAACACTTCAAATATGGCTATAATTTTGCTTTTGAAAAATCCTTTTAAATCGAAAGTATAAATGTAAACGCAAATACTTCATAATATATGTAGCAACCTGATAGGTCTCTTGGCCCGTGGTGGGTAGACTAGTACATTGTGGAATAAGAAAATTATATTGCAGTAGATGTGAAGAGTTTGTAAACAATTATTTCACCTAAGGTGAAGAAAACACCAGTGCAATAGTAAAACTTAATGTTAAATTATTAACATTTCTTCAGACCAAAAAAATGTTCTCTCTGTTTGACATGATACAGAAAAGTTATGGTACCCAGTTATGCTGGTTAAGAATCAGGTACCAGTAGCTAAGTACCTGAAATATTGTATTCAATGGGCGTAAATCTCAAAAGCTCAGTTGCAAATCTTGAAAACCTACATGAAAAAGTATCATTTATGTTAACTGCATTTGATGAAATTTCAGTATAATGTTGGAGTATGTAATTTTTAATTGAAGCTATCTTTAATGTTTCCTTCCCACCTCTGTGCTTTTTCTTGTAATCAGAGCTTTGTTTTTCCAAAAAAAAAAAAAAAATGAAAAAAAAAAAAGAAAATGGGGAACAAAACCAATGTTGTTTTTTTGATCTGACTGATAGAAAGAGCCATTAATAGCATCTGAAGCATTTTCTGAAATTTTGATAACACATTTTTCGACAAATTTTCACACTTTCTCAGAACAGTCCAGTCAGTCCAGTAGAGTAAATAAATATTGTAACCACTTCACTCCTTAGGGCTACATGTTTCATTGAACTTGACCCAAAGTGTATACTGTGAAATAATTGAATTTCACTACAACACTGAATATATATGATATTGCACACAAACTTTACTGTAAGAATTTTATGTCCAATCAGATTCCAGTTTATAAGAAGCGAAAGGAGAATGGTTTCTATGGTAGAATTCATTTGCATCAAAAGCAAGTAGATCAGGATAGCGAAAAGTATTTAACCTGGAGTCAGCGTGAACTCGTTCAAATAATGTCTGAACCAGGGGTAACTTGATTGGAAAGTCTGTTGTTGTATCTCATTTCAAGCACAGGTTTTCATTGGTACATTGGGCTGGGTTTGTTTTTTTTGCCCTAATACTAGCCCAGCAAATGAAGTTACTGACATGTTGAGGAAGAGTTACTTTTAGCATTACAACCAAGTTACTGGTACCCCAGTTACTGTTGAATGAATTTGAATTTTTTTTTTAGTTACATCACAATAATGATATCATGTATCTTCCTTAGCAATGTTTTTCCACAGAATTTGAAAAATAGATCTGTTTTATGACATACTTGTATTTTGGTTTTTTTTGAAACAAAATAAAAAAGTATTTTGGTTTGTTTTAATTGGATACAAAAAACGAGAAAGTATATTTATCCTTCAAGGCAAAGTTGTGTTTTCTGTCAAATGTTTGATGTATAGAAAGACTTATTAAACTCCACTCGCAAAGAAATCTGGGAGGATATCGCTACTTAAAGCTCAACAGACCAGATTTTCAGGGCTAGTTGATTTCTGAAAGTAACTGTTGTTAAAGGGAAAGACACCGCCCGTGACCTCACAGATGTCATGATTTTAAAAGGACAAATTTGCCATCTAATACTTTATGTTTCATGACCTTCCAACGTTGAGATAAATGGTAAACATGGTGAAATGGTTACAACATTTTCTTAAATTAGTGACACATGTGTGATTTACTACCAGTAAAGCTCAGTTAAATGCTAAATACAGTCAGAGCTCAACAAAGACCACTACAGCAAACTTTTACTAAGGAGCAGAGTTAAATTTTTGCATGTTTGTTTTATGGTAGGGGGTGGGGGGGGGGACTTGTTAATTTTGGTAATAGATTTAGAGGTTGGTTGAAAATGTTAAACATAACCTTAGCGAATAACTCGTATTTTTGACGGTGACAGAGTTGAGCTTGGTTCAGTGTTTTCCACTGCATTGTTTGAAACTAAATACGTTGACCATAGTTTTAACAGCATAGTCAAGGGTTTACAAATTACTTTGTTGTTTCAGTGAATATGGGTAAAATCCACTTATTACCACGCTATAGATAAACTTTGAAACGTAGGTAACACAATGTGAAAAAAAGGTTGTTAGGCATGTTTAAATTAATAAACATTTATCTTTTTTTTACCAGTCCAATTTTTGATAGTTTGAGACAATGTGTGATACTTTTTACCACTTCCCAAACATGGGGGGAGAAGGTAATTCTGTCAAGGATTATAATTATGCTTAGAAACTATTAAAATTTCCATACTACCAATAGGGGGGGTTCCTTGGGAGGGGGGGGGCGTACGTGCCTCAAAGAGCTGTAAAAAGAACAAACACCACTACAGCAAACTTTGTTTCTGTAGGAGAAGAGTCCACTGTTTTCTTTTTACTGAGTAGTCTTTATTTGGGATGTGGTCTTTAACACAGGTTTGACTGTACGTGCTTGCAATAATTTTAGCTTGTTATCTTAGATAGTTTATTAATTGCTAACATTTTTGTGGTGTGTTATAATTTTTCATGGCACTATAAAGAGCATGTTTTGCAGAGTTATGTCTCCTTTAGCCTCAGACATATGGTATTTCAAGTCTGTACTATGCTGGAAGCTGTAATTTTGCCTGTAAATACATGTCGGTTATAACAGGACCAGTCCTAGGTTTTCAGTATGGTATAGACGAATGAAATTATTAAGTACAATTTTTTAAGATTGTCTTAATTCAAGGATACTGAGGCATAGCAGTAGATGGGATTAACAGGAGACACTCAAAATCCCCTTGGTCATAATCCCCTTGGTCCAAAACTGGCATAGTAGTCATAATCCCCTTAATGGATTTTACATTTTAATTTCAATAATTTTAAATTTTTTTTCAATCATTCGCTATAGTAAAGTTAAACTAGAGACAAATGAAACATTCATTAATTTTTTTTATTCAATTTATGCTTTTGCCACTTGTAAAATCCATTGAGGGGATTATGACTGACATGACTACTATGCCATTTTTGGACTAAGGGGATTCCGACCAAGGGGATTTTGAAGTACACTCACATACTTTATTCCCGTATGTTCTAGCAGTTGTGGTAATTTTATAAGTTACAGTGTGATTTACTGAGATTTTTGTAGGTAAAGATAGTAACAGCAAGTTGTCTGATTTATTGAAGAATTTTTGAGAAAAAAAATCATTTTAATATTTATTTATTTGAATTTTAAAAAAAGATTTTTGAAAAGTTTTATCTTTTAACTACACTAACTCTATCACATTGTTTATATTTCACTGCATTTGACAGTTTTCTAAACTTTTCCGTGAAAGGGTAAGCAATGCAAATAGATCTACACATACAATCCTTCTACACACAGTTTTACCCGTAAATCAATCCAAATCTTTATACTATAAATTAAGTATACAGTTTATACAAGGCAATCATTTCATTGAATTGGAGTTGATTTGAAACATTATTGAATTAATGTTTTTAGGTTATCAAAAGATCAATTTACCTAATCCTTACTTGTTTGCCATGCCGTTGCATTTGCTACAGACATTTGCACCCAATTGTTAGATAATAAGTTCACTACTGGCAATTTATTCTACTTTTTACAATAAATAACCCTCCCTAGTCCCATAGAGCACTTGCTTGTTACATAGATTTCCTACCGACACAATGCAGTTACTCGTTACATAAATTTGATACTAACATTTGATCTAAACTTGTCATATACATTTGCTACTGACACTGGCATCTTGTTATATTGCTTTGCTTTTGACATTTAGCCCTGAAAGTGTTGTTATAGACACTTGCACTGACTTGTACTGTTAAGTGTAATAGTCATGTGTGATTAAAACACTTGTTATTTTGTTTTTGAAGTACTAAGTAGTTTTATTCATTGCCATAGATGTTTAGATAACAAATCTTGTACATTAAAAAAAATGAACAAAAAGGTAGTTGACAGAGGACATGTAAAAATCACTTGTAACATGTTAACCTGAGTGTATGATTAAAAAACTAGCATGTCATGTATGAGCACATTCCTTTACTGTAATAAAATAGAATTGTTTCGGGTTTTTACTACTATATGTTCATAGGCATTGACCATTTCTTTTTGTACATAAAATTATTCAAAAATATACACTGCAGACAGACATTGAATGGTTTGTGGTGCATAATATTTTCACCACATGAAATAAGTAAAACATTTTGAAGAAAAAAATTCTACAAAGCTATATTTGATATTAGTATAGCTTTGAGGCTATATGGCATTAAACTTTTTTACTCATTATTTAGCTGAAAAATTAATGACGCCTTCTACATTTTCAAATCACTGTATTGTTTTCCTGCAGAATTCATAGCCAAAACTAAATTTTTTTAGCTGTACTGGACAAAGTCCAGCATAGTTTATGCTATGGTGGTTTGTCTGTCGTCAATCTGTCCATAAACTTTTCCTTGATAATGCTCTGCAGGTCACAATTTTCATTTGACTTTGATGAAACTTGCTGATAAGGATTCCTGCAACTTGTAGATGTTCCCTATTTTTGGGGTCAAAGGTCAAGGTCATAGTGACCTCCGATATCATTTCTTTGATAACACTCTACAGGTCACAATTTTCATTCAGCTTTCATCAAACTTGCTCATAAGGTTCCCTGCAACATGTAGATGATCCCTATCGTTTTTGGGGTCAGTGGGTCAAAAATCACAGTGACCTCTGTTGGATTTTCCTTGATAACGCCCTACAGGTCACAGTTTTCATTCAACTTCCATCAAACTTGCTAATAAGGTTTCCTGCAACATATAGACGATTCTTGTTGTTTTTAGGGTATTATTTCAGTGGGTCAAAGGTCAAGGTCACAGTGATCTGAACTTTGAAAATCTTTTCCTTTCAATATCTTGAGATCTACACCCACAACAGTCCTCAAATGTCATAGGATGATTGGTCTTACTGAGTAAAATTTTGATCCATACTGTTTTTGGGGTCAGTAGGTCAAGATCACAGTGAACTCTTAGCTTTTCCTTTATATTTTCACAAAACTTACTCAGAACAGTCCAGTCAGACCAGTTGAGTGATACTGGCCCTTTTGGGCCACTTTTTTTTGTATAGTTTTAAAATTTGCAGAGCAGGAGGTTTTCTTGCCCTTTTCCTAAGAAGCGTAGAAATACACATGAACTATTTTTAATGACCTTTTATATCAAGCTCTTTGGCTGTGAAAATATATGTACAATATGAAATGTATTAACTTTTATTTTCACAGTCAGCCGTGCTTGCAGGAAGGTCTGGACCCTCAAATTCTATGAAACCTACACTTCTAGGGGCTGCACCAGGAGCACAGGTAGGTCTTTAGTCCCTTTCCTAGAGATAAACAAAAAATTGGGCAATTGGATATAAGCAACATGGCTACTAGAAATGTTAATGGCTGCCTCTCTTGTTGAGTTGTCTAGAACACTAGACAAGGAGCATACGCTCATATCCAAGCGAGCCTTGCATACTATGGATTTTCAGTATTAAATGCAATTTCTTGGGCTATTGAACTTATACATTTTACTTTTTAGCTGACCTGGCACAAGTGCCAGTGAGCTATTAGGATTGCTCACTGTCTGTCATAGGTCTGTTCACTTTTTCCTTAAAACAACTCTCCTCTGAAACCACTGGACCAATGTTGATGAAGCTTGGCAGGGATGTTCCTTGCATTAAGCACTATCAAAGTTGTTCAAATAATTCTATTCCATGTAGAGCTCTAGTTGTCATTGCAGCGGAAAGGAAAAACTTAAAAAAATTCTTCTCAAAAACAGAAAGGCCCAGGGCTTAGATATTTAGCATGCAGCATTGTCTAGTGGACCTCTACCAAGAGTGTGCAAAATATGAAGCCTGACTCAAAATTGACCCCACACTGGTGGTTCACTTGATTTTACATAGGCTTATATAGGGAAGACTTTAAAAATCTTCTGCTCTGAAACAGCAAGACCTAGAGCTTAGATATTTAGCATGTAGCGTTGCCTGGTGGACCTCTACCAAGATTATTCAAATTATGACCTCTGACTCAAAATTGACCCTGCCCAGGGGTCACTTGATTTAATATAGGCTTGTATAGGAAAAACTTTAAAAATCTTCTCCTGAAACCACTTGATCTAGAGCCAAGATATTAAGCATGTAGCATTGCCTGGGGGACATCTACCCAGATTGTTCAAATTATGACCCCCAGATCAAAGTTGACCTGGTCCAGGGTTCACTTGATTTTACATAAGCTTTTATAGGAAAAACTTTAAAAAATCTTCTTTTCGCTATGGAAGGCAGAGCGATCTTGGAGCCATCTTGGCCCTCTTGTTATAGAAAATAGTATTGCCTGACAGGTTTTTGAGATATTGTATTCCATAATCAACCTATTCATAAACTGGACAAAGTATTAGTGCCCTATGCTGTATATCAATGGTAATACGCAGTTAAATTGCAGGATTAAGAATATTATTTTTTATGGAACTATGTTAATTATTTCAATACACATGCTTTATTATTGTAGACGTCATTTGGCAGCAGTAGTGATGGAAAGGAAGTTTATGTGATCTTGGTAAGTCATTTCTGTTTCTGGCAGATATTTGTATAACCATGTATTAATAAAAACTAGTAGTGAAATATTAACAATGGTATACAGAGGATAATTGTTGGTTTTGATATTAAATGTCAAAGAGGTATTTTCACGATGTGGTGCGAAAAATAATAACTTTTGGTGTGCACGAATGAAATTAACGTGATATTGCATTGATACCCAATATATTTTAATGATATTGTCATATGGTTTCCAGTATGCATCACTCAGTATATTTTTTTTGACGGATATACGGGTAAACGATTTTGATAATTTCATCAAGTGAGTTTATCGAGTAATAATCCACCGCTGTATTTCTACAAACAACCAAAAGCCATAAATGTAAGCAATGTTTACCATGTTGCTGATGATCCAGGGCAGATTGAACTGGTCTGCTGGTCTCTCTTAGCATCATGAATTTTAGTGATTGTGTCTTGGTTTTTTTCACTCGCAGGATGAAAACAGTCCATTAGATATTGAGCTTGAAGGTGGTATGGGCTCCCCTCTTGGAGGGAAAATTGTTGTTGCAGACGTCTATTCAAGAGGAGCTGTTGACAAGAATGGTAACACACTTTAATTTCGCTACTTGTATTGATAATACTGTAGTGAATTTTTTAGTTAAAGTTGTAGACAAGTACCAGTACATTACCAGTCCTAAGCAGTGTTTTAAAGGTCAATAAAGGTAAGATTGTACATGAAGTTTGATAGACAAACATTTCATGTTCTAGTCAAATACAAAAACAACATATACTGGCATGCAGTTTATGTTTGTCCCGTTTTCCAACTGAGAACAGAAGTGTTGTTCCTTACAAAATCAAATTACACAATTACAAAATATACTTATTTCCCCTCCCCCCATCATGAAAAATATTTATCAATTTTGGTTTTGTAAGTTGAACCCCAATTCTTACACATTGACACAATATACCTATTCTTAGACAAAAACCCACTTTACTGACAAGCCCTCAAATAGTCAAGCATATGTTGTCAAGAGACAGCACTTGTTTTGATAAATTGCCATTAGAACTCTCAGCTGAATCACATGGTATGACATTTTATTTCATAAACTTGAAGATAAAAAGATTTACTATCATAGAAGCTATTCAAACATAAATGAATTCAAAAATAGTTTAACAAAAATCTGTAATTTATGAAATGCAGGTGAGATAAAGAAAGGAGACCAGATTTTGAAGATAAATGATGTAAGCCTAGAGGATATCAGTCTGTCGGATGCAAATGAAGCACTATGGCATGCTGAGCAGGAATGTCTTCCAGGGGTAGGTGTATATAAAAACAGCTTGTCATGGGCTGTTTAATTTGTCACCAAAGAAACATTACAATTGAATTTTGATTAAAGGTTTTAATATCCCTTGCAGTTAAGAGGTAGGGAAATATTGTCTGACCTTCACATTTTGTGTCCCCACCATATCTCAAACACTCGCAGGATTTTCATAAAATTTGTCAAATGTACATTGGTTTTTCTCTATCCTCTCTGTATCTCCTAAACACTTTGAAATACTTTCATAAAATTTTGGTCAAATGTTAAATTCATCTCATTAAGACGATGTGCAGAACCTGTGTTCAAATCCCAAAGTTAGGGGTCATTGGTTTCTTGTGTCTGCTCCATACCTTTTTTATAACTTGAAGGATTTACATGAAACTTGGGTCAATGATTATCTTATCAAGACAATATACAACCTTTGTTGCAGCTGCACTGGCTGAAGGTCAGTCACTCTTGAGGGTAATTGTTTGCTCTTCCCAGCTCCATATTTCGTAAAACCGGTGGAATTTTTTATTGCGGTTTCGAGTATTTTGCTGTGTTTATAAAATCATTCTTCAGTTTGTTAAGCATGGTTTTCCACAAAGAGCTCCCTTTTTGAGGTACTTTAGGAAGACTGTTATGACAAACTTTTTGGTAAAGTTGTCAATGATGTGAGAAAAGCAAGGAAAGGCCTTTGCAACTTGTATGAATTCAGGTATGTATGCTGACCTGAATCCTTGCCAGCAGATGTCTCTAGTGTATGTTTACCATTTTTAGCTCGACTTTTCG
This sequence comes from Saxidomus purpurata, assembly GCA_022818135.1. NCBI lineage: Eukaryota > Metazoa > Mollusca > Bivalvia > Venerida > Veneridae > Saxidomus > Saxidomus purpurata. The sequence goes on from JAFMSR010000010.1 coordinate 31,753,314, forward strand.
AAGAAAAGGGGAGCTATCCTACTCGCCTCGGCGTCGGCGTCACACCTTGGTTAAGTTTTTCGTACCACCCCACTTTATTTCAAAAGTATTAGAGGTATGGCTTTGAAACTTACCATACTTGTTTACCATCATAACCTCCATCTACAGACAAGAGTACATAACTCTGTCAAGGTTTTTGACAGAATTATGGCCCTTTTTTGACTTAGAAAGTGTATTGAGCTTGGGTTAAGTTTTTCGTACCACCTCACTTTATTTCAAAAGTATTAGAGGTATGGCTTTGAAACTTACCATACTTGTTTACCATCATAACCTCCATCTATAGACAAGAGTACATAACTCTGTCAATGTTTTTGACAGAATTATGGCCCTTTTTGACTTAGAAAGTGTATTGAGCTTGGTTAAGTTTTTTACCACCTCACTTTATTTCAAAACCATTGGAGGTATTGCTTTGAAACTAACCATACTTGTTTACCATCATGACCTACATCAACAGACAAGAGTTCATAACTCTGTCAAAGTTTTTGACAGAATTATGCCCCTTTTTACTTTAGAAAATACATTGAATATGGGTAAAATCCACTTATTGCCTTAACCCTTTGAGATATTGCTTTGAAACTTTGAATGCATGTTAACATCATTACCCCTATCTGTAGGCAAGAGAAGGTAACTCTGTCAGGGATTTGTTTTAAAAATTAAGGCCCTTTATTGACTTAGAATCTTGGTTAAGTTTTTTGTACCAGTCCACTTTTTGACTAAACTGTTTGAGATATTAATTTGAAAGTTGGAATACTTGTTTACCATCATGATCCCAAAACATGGGCAGGAGAAGGTAGTTCTGTCAAGGATTTTATTTGAATTATGGCCCTTTTTGACTTAGAAAGTCAGTTAAAATTTTCATTCTTGTCCACTTGTTGACTTAACCATTTGAGATATTACTTTGAAAGTTGGAGTACTTATGTACCATCATGACACCTATCTGTAAGCAAAAGAAGATAACTCTGTGAAAATGTTTATTTGTACTTAGAAATTCCTAGTTAAAGTCTTGTGTGCCCTTAACTGTCAAAGTTTTGTTTTATAGGCAAGCACTTAAAAGTCGAGCGCGCTGTCTTACTGACAGCTCTTGTTACATGCCTACTACGACTACGTAAAAAGTGTCGTTCAAGAATTGCTTATTGTTTTAGTTGCACTAGCTTTCAATAATTACGAGAGTGCAAACTTCTTGACGTTCAAGTTGCAGAGCTGTGTTTAACTTCCAGTTGTTGAATTTCTATACAAATATTTGTAGAGCCATTATGTGGTTTTGTTAATTGACGATTTTCTTTATCATTGCAGGATGGTATTACATTTGTTGTGATAGAGTCAGGGTTAAGTCATGAGGATGAAGTGTAAGTTATTACATATATTACTTAAATGAATTAGTATAAACAAAAGTTGTTTGAAATAACAGGTCATGTATTGAAATTTTGATCTAAAGATTGGCTGCATAAGAGTGCTCAAAAGAGATAGTTCCAATATTTGATAAGTAGAGACAGAATATAGTTTTAATTGTATAAATTATTTAATCCACATTAAAAGTGGAATTACGAGGTGCCACTGGAATATGTTTTTAATAGAAGTGTTAAAAATACCAAAATCCTTCTGTTTCAGTTTCCTTTTTAGAGGTAAATGTTTCATTGTTAAGCATTTTGTGCATACAGTAGGCCCATTAATATACACTTCCAGGAACACCACACATTTAATTTTGTTCAGAAGTACATTCACTTTTGCGCAATTTATTGAAGTCCTAGATGCCACTACTCACTCATTAATTTGTCATGTTGCACTAGCTGACAGCATGAATGTTTGTGTATTTTTGTCCACTTTTTCAGTTGGCTAAACTTTGTTTCCATCATTTTTTTTCATGTCGGGTATACATGGTTACTCAGCTATGCATAGCATTTTAAAATTACATGACACAATTGTTGAGCAGTCATGGAGATGACATGTCAATGTCAGTCACAAGTCATCCGTCCTTACCTTGAAGGTCAAGGTCACACTTGAGGTCCTCAATTTTAGAATCCCGTTTATGTGCACATGTTGATGTCCAGATTGTTACTCTGTTATACATTTAATGATTTTAAAATGAATTGGAACAGATGTTTAGCACTGACATGGAGGTAGTGTCATGTGCACATACTGGGTCCACAACTTGGGGGTCAAAGCGTCACAGACCAAGACACCTTTTGGGCATTCATCACTCGTCAGCTCTTGTCTTAGATATGGGTCATTATATATGTACAATGTTCCGACAGCTTTTTGTAACTTGAAAAAGGTTGCCATAGCATCACCAAGCTCGTGTAACTCTCAGTACAAGTCAACTTAGTCAGATGGCCAGTTGCAAACGTGTAATTAAACATGTTTATGCTTTGTTTATTTCAGTACCTTCTTCTGACCTGGATCATGTCGAGGTTGACCGGTGTAGTATCTACTCCGACCAGACCAGTATCTACTCAAGAGACATTCCAATAACATATATTTACTAAGCAATGTGCATTACGAAACTTTCGCAAAGTTGTGTTTATTATTTGCAAGACTTTTCTTCCGACAATGGCTTTGAAAATACATTTCTGTATTGGTTGTTAGATCACAGTGGCAACCTGTATCTTCATTTTTTTGCTGTAACTTGTATAAATACATGTACAATTTTCTTCAACATTTGCATTATAAGCATTGTTGCCTTAATTCTTGGAGTCAAAATAAAACATTCTTATATTGTAATTGCGTCTCTGGTTTGACTTGCGTCTCTGGTTTTAGTCAATGGCCAGACTTGAAAATACTCTTCAATGTTTTCCTGGCAAGTTGCCGTGTTCAAAGTTATTAGGCATCAAATTGCTAAATAGAGACTTGAGTGCAAAGTAATCAAATCTCTGATCTTCATGCACAAGAGCTTGCTAGGTAGTGGTTGTTCTACTTGTCTTCATCCACAAGAGATAGCTTTGTCTTCAAGCACACAAGCTAGCTAGAAGTTGCTCTATTTGTAACTCATTTTCTGAGAATGAAATTTTACCCAATTATGATACAAAGTTCCATACCAGCACAAAGAATTTCAAAATTCATATTTTAATCAAGTTCCACCATTCAAATATACAGCAATTAGCTGGCAATATCTTGATTTCTTTCATCCACTGACATGGGTACACATGTTAATTATACTGAAATATTCAATGGGTAATCCATGAAGTTAATTTTCACTCACTCATTGATGGTATCATTTGAATTTTATGATTAAGTTACTTAAACTGTTTAAAACAACTAACAAAGGAGATACTAAGAAGAATCGGATGTATTGAAAGAAATCAAATTACAGCCTTAAAATCATGTATATAATAATTCATGTAAAATAAACAATAAATGACAAATACACCACAATTCCACATAGACACAGAAACATGTGGAATGTACCCAGTACCTAGGGCTATAACCACAAAATGCTAAGTGAATGCAGAACCATTAGCAGATTGGACAGTCAGCCCTAAATATATTGACAAGGGGACATGACTTTACAAGGCTTTTATTTTAATGCAGTATTTCAGAAATACAACAAATCTTCCTAGCATTTAAATGTCTTGAATTCCCCTGAAAACTTTTATCTTAAAAGACTGACAAAAAGGGTGATTTCAGGAAACCTCCAAACAAACTTTGAGAATGTATAAATACTGTACACGACTTTTTTTCAACAAAACAAGAAGTCCATAAGGGCCTGTATCGTTTTACTGACAACTGTTTTGGGTCAATTTCTGAAAATGTTTTGGAATGTTATAAAAGGAAAAGCTAACGCACGTCACTGTGACATTGACCCCTGAAAGAGTAGGGATCATCTACTCTGCAAGACCAATCATCCTATGAAGTCTGAAGACTGTTGCTGATGGAGAGGAGAGGAAATGATTTTCAAATTTCAGGTCACTGTAACCTTGATTCTGACCTTTAACCCACTGACCCCAAAACAACAGGTTGCATGATAACTTCTGAGCAAGTTTCATGAAAGTCAAATAAATATTGTGACCTGTATTTGACTAGCCTTAGTGCAATTTTGTTTTATGAACAAAATTGGTTATTGACCACTGAACAATGCTACACATAAAATATCTAAAGCTTTGTATCTTGGATTTTTGGGAAAGTAGATTTTTTTTATTATAGTCTCCATGGCAACCAATTTTAAGTACATGTAACATCTTTCCAAGAAAAATTCATGAGAAATTCATGAGCCTTCATCTATTGGTTGTATACAAGATACTGTTTGAAGAAAATATTGAATATATGTACAGAATGGTAAGTGGTCACATGCAATAGCTGTTCCAAAGCATAATGATATATGCTTAGATGTGCTTATACTCGTGTGTTCTAAACATAGTCTTTATAAAGTAATGATGAAAACATTTTTCACTGAAGAGTTCTTTTTGGTTTCCATGGCACTAAGCACCGACCAAGGTACCAATGGATAACATTATAGTTTCCTCAAAATCCCAGTGGTTTCTAAATACTAGCAACAATATTTCATTTTGCAAAATCTCTCAACCCAAGCAGCTTCATTGCGGCCTCTGCTGGATTTGACTGCTGTTGCCAGTACATGTTTAATCAAAACTAAGAGTACATAGTTAATGACTAACAAAATATCACTCACCTGGCTACCATTGGCTATAATACAAGGTCATCAATAGCAGAAAGGGTCAAGTTTGACCCTGTGATTTACACAACTTTCGTAACTGTCCACTCTAAATTCCTATACTTCAATTTTGACCCATGGGTCATGAGTTGAACAATCCTGGTAGAGGTCAACTAGTTTATGACATATGCCAAATATCTAAGCTCTAGGCCTTATGGTTTCAGAGAAGATTTATTAAGTTTTTAGTATATAAACCAATGACAACACAATGTGTGACCCCCTGGGCGGGATCAATTTTGACCCTTGGGTCATAATTTTAACAATCTTGGTAGAGGTCTACTAAGCAATGCCACATGCTAAATATCTAGGCATTGTGGTTCAAGAGAAGATTTTCAAAGTTTTTCCTCTATAAGCCTATGTAAAGGCAAGTGACACCCCTGGCAGAGCCAATTTTGTCCCTGGGTTAATAATTTGAACAATATTGGAAGAGGTTCACTAGGCAATGCAACATGCCAAATATCTACGCTCTGGGCCTTCCTGATCTTGAGAAGAATATTTTCTAAGTTTTTCCTTTCCGTTGCGATGGCAACAAGTTCTGCATGGAATGGAGTTATTTGAACAACTATGATAGGATTTCATGCAAGGAACATCCCTGCCATATTTCATCAACACTGGTCTAGTGGTTTGACAGGAGACGACGTCAGAAGGGAAATGTGAACGGACGACTTACTATGTACAACGGACAGTGAGCGATCCCAAATAGCACTTTGTGCCAGGTGAGCTAAATATAGTTCATACCACTGACTGACAGAAATCCCTCAGAATATAAAAAGCAAAACCAAACAAGATGGCACTATATGGCTCACTTGAGTAAATGACCAACTTATGTTAAAAACAAGCATAAACACAAACATTCTGTTAGACCATCGCAAGACAATTTACAAGATGATTGTCAATAAAGCTTTTTCTTGGATTTGACATGGTAACCTAGGTTTTTATTCAAAGGTGAACAACATTCAATCTTGACCTAAAAATCATCAAGAAAAACACTCAGACCAAATTTCATGACAACTGGGTATTCAATGTGGCCTGCAGATTGTTTACAAGGTTTAATTTGATTTGTTCTACTGACTTAGTTTTTTACCCAAAGAGACCAAGCTTCAAACTTACCCTAGAAATCATTGGGACAGACATTCTTGCCAATTTTCATGATGATTGAAATTGACCGATAAACAAATGTGGCATCTAGAGTTTCATGTCAAATCAAGAAAAAACTAGTTTTTAACCCCAGGTGACCCAGATCTGAACCTGGCCTAGAAATCATTGCCAAAAACATTCTGACCATTTTCATGATGATTGACTATAATCGTGGCCTCTACAATGTTGCGGTTTTCTTTGCTCTGACCATTGGACCTTGTTTTTGACCACAGGTAATCCAGATTCGAAATTGACCTGGATGACCAATTTTCATAGTGACTGGTTAATGAATGTTGCTTCTGTAGTGTTAACAACTTTTTCTTTGATTTGAACTTCTTTTTAACCCAGATGCAAACTTGGCCTAGATATCATTGAGAGAAACATTCTGATCAATTTTCATGATGACTGGTAAAAAATGTGGTCTCTACACACTGTCCCTAATAATTCTGACCATTTTCCATGAAGATTGGATGACAAATGTGACCTCTAGAGTGTTAACAAGGCAAATGTGAACAGCTGACTGACAAAAGGCGATCACAACAGCTCACCCAACAGCACTTTGTGCTCAGATGAGCTAAAAAGTCAAATTAGCACATAATATTAAACTCTGCATGATTTTCATAAAATCCTTATGAATTGCATAATAAACAAAAAGCATAATATTCAACATAATATGTACAATAACTATATACAAAGCACAATTTTTTATATATCTAAAACTGTTTAAAAGCTTCAAGTAAAGACAAAACTTCTGGCCTGCAATAGAAAACAACCGAAGAAATACCACTATAATTCAACCTGAAGTGATTTTACATGATGAAGTTCCAGTCCCCCAAAGGTTTTAAATGATGCACACTTCTTCCCAAACTAAAATATAGATAGATCTATGAAAAATAAAAGAAAAATTCATGGAAAAAAATGTCAAAATCTTCAAGCTTTCACCTAAATAATATTTTTATGCAACTTTTTGTCATTAGGAAAATAAAAACAAAAATAAGTGCACTTTCTGGGTATCACTGGATGAAATTCACTGTGGTAAGCATGCTTTTTAAACCTACCACCATTATACTTACCATCCTAAAATTTAGAAAACTGTACATTTAACAGACAGCACAATCTTCTGTAGAAGAGCTTCATTTACTATTTAGCCAATATTTTCTTTTCTTCCAGTGCTTTTGTTTTCAAGAAGATTCTAACAAATTGTGCTTATCCTGAAGTTCCAAGACTTCCATTTCAGTAAGCCAATGATTCCTCGGCTTTTATATTTCATCAACTCCTAGATCCATTTAGTCTGTGCTAAGACTACAGCTGAAATGGAAAATTCCCTTTGTCTATGCAAGTTTTCTCAACTCAACCATTCATATTATTCAAAATGTATATGCCCAGCACTGATTCTCAATCAACAACTCCTTACTACTAATTCAACTTTCATTCATGCAATTTCAAACCATCAACGTTTCCTAGCAAAATTTCTTTGCCATTTTCATGCATTCTATATCCCAGCCTTCAGCAGTAACTATTCTTTTTTCTCTAGTTTGTTCCCTTTAGTCTCTCAGAAAAGCATCCCCCGTTGGCATCCATGAACTCCATTAAGCATAGATCCCTTGCTAACTGACTGATAACTCTGCCAACTCGGTGTGGATTAACTTTGTTATCTTAACTGATGAAATATTCAGCAGCTTCATTATTCCTATCTTTTCCTGTCGAATCATCTGACTACCAGCTGGCACATCTGTTAACGAATTGTTTCCAAGAGATTTAAAAGTTATTTCAGTCAGTCAATCAGCTGAATTTAATTCATATAAAAGTTTTTCTTTTATTCTACTCAAGTCCTGCATCAACTGGTTTTTTCTCAAATTTCTTCTGTGTTAGCATATCCTAAATTTCAGCCATTCTCCTGATACAGCATATCTTTTGTTTTGCACATTATCCTTCATATCCAGTTGTCATGCAGTTTCAGCATCTTGTTAATTTCAGTCAGCTTCCTGTGACATTTTTTTTTTTTTTTTTTTGGGGGTATTATCCCATTTCAGTCATCAGTTTCAGCAGATTCTTCATTTCAGTCAAAATCTGGTTTCAGCACTTTGTATTTCAGTCAAAATCCTATTTCTTCAGATTCTTTATTGCAGTCATAATTCCATTTCAGCAGTTCTTTTTTATCATCCTGTTTCAGAAGCATTTGCTTCTTTCAACAATTCAGTAGCAGAATACTTTACATCCGATATCCATTCACCTACCTTACACTCCCTCCTATTTCACATCATCAAAACTTATTCCTAACTCTGCAATTCCTTACATCAGAAGGAAGTGAAATCTTCTTTGCATTCACAAAAAAACCCAGGAAGAATGGTATCTTCATACTTATACTTATTTTCTTTACTTCTTTTAAAACTTACCAGTTTTTTAATTAACAAATTAACTCCTTGTGATGAAAGGACATAGAATAAAAAAAAAACTTTAATAAAATTTTCTTTTAAGACTTAAAAAACTTATTAAAACTTTACAGCGAATTATGTGAAGGATTTAATTTCAACTCAAAAAAGCTAGTGATATCTCTTTTGCTTCATATGAAACTTTTTAAAACACATTTAAAAAATATACTTGGCCTATTTTTCATAATTTAACATACTCACCTGTATATAATCATCAATGATTGGATGATGTAAGACTGCTCCCTGGGTTACATCCAATTATATTTTCAGTATCTCCTCAATCCAGAATATCCCATACTTGACTGATGATTCTCCTTTTTGTGTTGGACAAGGTGCGTTAATACCATGAAAGATGCTGGACATAGAGAACAAACAAACTTTACCTTCAACTCTTGATGAGAAGTGAGCCTCACATGTTTATTGAGCCCGCTACTATTGCTGAATGTCATATCACACAATGAGCAATTCCAAGAATCTCTTGAATGTTTAGTTGACATGTGTTCAGTATATCCAGTGGAAGATGTAAACCCTTGTTCACACTGGTCACATCTCCAAGTTTTGGTGTTGCTTTCTATCATATCATGCCATCTGCCATGTCTTCTCACAACTTCGTGAGACAAGAAGACCTTGTCACATTTGGAACACAACATTTCTGTTAAATATTCATCCTCTTCCTCATCAATATCTTCCCGGTAGTTACTGTTTCCGCCAAGTCCAGATCTTCTGGACATAGTAGGTGAGTTACTTACCTGATTCATTGGGGCTGCCACCCGTACTCTCCCAAGCAGTCCTCTGACTGCCTGTTGTGGGGTGCCAGCAATGAATGGCCGCGGGTTCATAGAAGTTCCTAATCCCTGGCTTGTACTTTGATTCATTGAACCACTCTGCTGGCTGACTCGACCTTGCATTACATTTTGATTAACTGACAACATACCAACATTTTGATTCTGTTGGAACTGACCAGAATTCATTTGTTGCAAGGACATTTGTTGATTAGACTGTAAATTGTTCTGATACATTGACTGCGGTGACTGAAACTGCTGTGAACCAGGTTGCTGCTGTACCATTTGGGGCTGCTGTTGCATTTGGTGAAATTGTTGCTGCTGCTGCAATTGTGACTGCATATTTTGAAACTGTTGCTGCTGTATTTGTTGCTGCATGCCAATTTGTTGCATTGACTGCTGCTGAAACTGCACATTATTTGGCTGCTGGATAACCATGGACGTTGGGGTTCCCACAACATTCATCAAGGGAGGAGGCAAAGACATGTCTGGTCTAATGCCTAAACTAGGAGGAGGCATTGGAGGCATTGATATAGGTGAATTTTGTACGGGTGGTAAACTGTGATCAACAATGTTATTGGAATTTGAGAACTGTACAGGAACGGATTGTGACTGTGCAGTGATGAATGTCTGAGGCTGCATTGACTGCTGCATTAATGGCTGGTTTCTTTGAAACTGACCCATATTCATACTCGATACAAAAGTAGTATTTGTAATATTTCTACTGCTCCCATCTTCTGAAAGACTAGTTCTATGTCTGTCATGTGTCTGAAAATTCCGGGTCTCAGTTGTATTCCTATCCCTACTTAAACTTCTTTTTCCTTCATTTCTGCTGCCTTCACGATTTCTATTTCTGTTCCTATTTTCCATGTCGCTTCCAGTCAGCTCCAATTCCTCATTACTTCTGTGTAATTCCTGATCTCCTACTTCATTCCTTTTTCTGTCAGAATACCTGTTATCTTTTCTATCTTCATGAAGATGCCTTCTTTCATCATTTCTAAAGTTTCTTTCATGTTTATTTACATCATCATTTTTGTTGTAACTTCTTTCTCTTCTGTACTCAACCCTGTCTTTTTCATCATTTGTCAAATTACCTTTCTTCACTTCATACTTACCCATACTTCTCTGCTCTCTGTCAGTAAACCTTGTTGGTTTATTTTGTATTTTCTCTTCTGTGTCATTACTGGAATAGTAACTTCTCTCATTCCTAGTGAATTTCTCCTCATACCTATCAGATTTATTGTTTCTTTCTGTCATTTTATTGCCTTTTTCTTCTTGAGCTTTCTTCCATCTCTCTTTGTCATTATATTTTCTCTCATCTAGATTCTTATATTCACCTTTTCTTTCAATTCTTGTTCTATCATATCTCCCTTCAGTGCTTCTCTCACTTACATTTCCTTCAGTGTAGTTGGATTTTCTTCCTTCATGTCTGCCACTTGATCTGTAAGTATCAGTTGTTCTCTTCCTAGAATTAAAGTCATCTGTACTGGAGTTTTCATACTGAGAACTTCCAGATATGACCTTTGAATAATGATCATTACTTACTGTAATTTCTATAGGACTTATTGACCTTCGTTTTTTCACAATCTTATTTTCATACACATCACTGCCTCGTTTATGCCCAATTACTTGATTAGTCTTTTCAATATAAACTGACCTTTGATTCCGCACATCAACCTGCTTTAATCTTGCTGGCTGATTGTAACTTTTTGGAGTACTTCTACTGTCTATCTGGCTTGAACCATGGTCAACAACCTTGCGAATATCATCTGTTGTTTTTGATATTCTGTTCCCTGAAGAATCTTCTACTGATTTCCTCATTCTGGGTTGACCAGGTTTTCTGAAACCTGGTCTTTTCAACTGTCCGGATTCACTGCCATCATGTCCATCAGACATATATTCATATTCAGAAACATCCTCTAGATCACTCACACGGTCATACTTACCTTCATCTTCACTGACATCTTCAAATTCATCTTTGTTACCTTTCCTTACTACTTTTAATGTTTTGTTGCTGTGATGGGGCTTATTTGATCCTGGTGGAGAAATACGTTTGATTACTGGTTTCTTTTTAGTTTTATCGAAGTTTGTTTCTGTCACTGCCTTGCTAAATGTTGGATTTTTCAGTAATTTCGTAAGTATTTTTTGCTCAATTGCCTTTTCCATTCTTAGTTTTTGTTTACGTGCAATTAATCTTCTCATACTTGATCTGGCTCTTTTAGACAGAGGTTTCTTGCTTTGAGATGCTGCTTTGGTGTCAGTGGTTGTATTATCTTTATTGTCTTTTTCTACAGGCACTTGCACCTCATTTGTGAATTTCAATCCTTCATTATTACCCAATGCCAGGTTGTCAGAATAACCAGGTTGCATCTGGTTATTGACAAAAGGGATAAATACAACTTGGTCACCATCAGGATGGAACTGCTGTGGCAAATACTGCACAGGAACCTGAGCATCATTTTGTGGTACATCATCTGGATTAACTATGAATTGTCCAAACTGATCAATCATGTGTTGCTGACCTGTCTGCAGGTCTGAATTAGGTATAAATATAACTTGTGGTTGACTAGAATCCAGTGACACATTATCCAACTGCTGGTCATTGTCTGGAAGGTCCTCTTTCCTTAATTCATCTGAAAATATGTTCTTATCAACCACAGATCTTTCGCTCCAGTGTCTTTCTTTCTGATTCTCTTCTCTGTTATATTCTTTTCCTCTGTCAGTATGGCTTCTTCTGTTACTTCCATTATTATATGCACCTCTAAAGTATTTTCTTTTTACTCTCTGATAAGCTAAACCCCTTGATTTAAATGTTGGCCTATCCCTATGAAACTTATTTCTTTGCATATTTCTATCAAAAGTTTGCTTTAAAAAAAAGGATCTTGAATTACTATCAAAATTATTTTCCTTTGATCTTTTATCAGCAGACCTACTTCTTTCTCTATCAGACCTACTTCTTTCTCTATCGCTTAAATTAGAAGACCTATTATTATCCCTAACCCTATCATCTTTTAAAACTGCCCCTGTTTTACCTATTTCATTCTTACCATTTGTCTGTTGTGGGAGATGTTTTTGGTTATATACATTTACCAATTTAGATCTATGTTGATTGTTAGTTCCTCTGTATCCAAATTTCTGGTATGTTTGTTGTCTTTTCAGATAAGAGTCCTTAATTTTCGAGGCAACTGACAATCTTGACCTTCCACCTAAATAGTTGTTATTACTACCTGAATGTCTGAAATCTTTATTACCAAAAATTCTATGTCTACTGCTGTATGCTGATTGTCTGTTTCTCCTTGTATTACTTCTTCTGTTTGAATTTCTTAATTCTGATGATCTATATTCATTTTCATTTGATTCCCCAAAGAAACTTGCGCTGGCATCAGCATGTATTTCAAACAGAGGTTCAATGTTAGAGTCTTGTGCAGAAGTAGAATTTTGTTTAATGTTATTGTCTTTATCATACTTATGTCTTCCAAATCTTTCTCTGTCCCTACTGCTTCTTCTTCCTGCATCACTTGCCTCAGTCACTCTTTCCCTGCTTGCTCTGTTTCTTGAACCACTATGGTTACCACCAGTTCTTGAATCAATTCTCATTTCTCGTTCAAATCCATCATCATCAGCCATGATACTTAAAATGTCTTCTTCATGAACATGTCCTGATTCACTTTCAGCTTTCCTGCCTGAATTAATTCTTTGTTTATGTTGGTGCTGCTTGTCCAGTGGTTTCTTGAAACTACTATTTTCATCTTTAATACTGCTAGACATTTGCTTCTTTGGTTCACCCTTTTTCTTAACAGAACCACTATTGTCCTTGTTACTTAGTTTATTGGAATCATGCTTACTTACAGCAGCTTTAGTGTCAGAAGACTTTTGACTATTTTTATCAGACTTTTGGATGTTTTTGTCCAACTTCTGGCTGTTTTTTCCCCCAACACTTGTTTTTTGTTTAGTTGCAGTAAGACTTGATTTCTTTTCTGCTTTTTCTTCAGACTTCTTCAGTTCATGTCTAGAGTCACCTCTGATATTATGACTATTCCTATCCCCACTTTCTATTCTTTTTTTACTTCCAGTACCACCTTTCACCAGTGAAGTTGTACTAGATTTATGTGTCTTACTTTTGTCATCAACTGTACTTCTTGTTTTTGATGAATCATGTTTTCTATTGTAGTGGGACTTGCTTTGAAATTCACCACTTTGCTTTGCTCTACTATCCTGTCTGTAGTCTTTTATGTCTGCTGTTCTGAATGGTATGTTTTTTTCACCCCCTCTTTGATCTTTCCAAGTGTGTCTTGATGATCTATTGTCATAACCTCTCACATCATCTTGACCAAATGTCGCACTTGGTACATTCTGATTCCTGGTACTTTCTACACAGTGACGAGTTCCCCTGTCTCTGTAACTGCCCTGCCGGTCATGATGCTGCCCTTCAACTCTGACTTCAGACCTATCATTCTGAAAGTCCCTATCAAATCTTTCCACTTTATCATCAACGAAACCTCTATGATCCCTTGACCCATAATATTCATCACTTCTAAATTCCTGCTCCCTGTGATGATAACCATCTACTTCTTGAGTTTGTACATTATCCCAGTAGCGATTGTTGTCTCTATCACCAACTTCATCATAGTGTCCCAAAATTGGCTCAACATTCCTTCTGTCTGTATCATGATCTCTATATAAGCTATCATCATTACCTTCATCATGAACACCATAACCAGTTGTGCTTACATCTTGGTACCCATCTCTGTTGTAAGCATCATCAGCTATTTCTATTCCAATATGTACTGCTGACCTGCTGTATCTATCTTCACTTGTGCTATATTCCCTAGCTTCTTGTCTTACATTTCTAAAACTCTGGCGATCTTGTTCATACTCAGTCCTTTGACCTTCCCCTCTCTTGCTATATCTATCATGCTGTTGATCTCTTCTTCCAAACAATCTTCCCTGTCTTCGATTTGTAAAATCACCTCGATTCTTCTTCCAGGTGCTCTTGTTTTTCCACATTTTCAAATTTTGTTTTGACGTTAACTGGCTTTAAGCAGTCTCCAAAGATTTCTCCTTTCAATTCATTGGCTGCAAAGGCACTGCTAATTCCTAGAATGTCAAGTTTGGCCACTGTTTTACTGTCAACCAGTCCACAGAACTCTACATCAAATGCTATGTGACACCTGTAATATAGATTAAAATTGTACGTCTGACTAACTTGCATAATGGACAGATCGTCTTCTCAGAAAGAAAAATATGACATACATTATCAAATGTGACCATTAATTATTGTGTTGAAAATTTGAGATAAACAAAAGAATTAATAAATTATAATTTATTTTTTCAAAAGCAAAAGGTAGGTTTTCCTACTTATCAAATATCTTTGTAATTTTCCAGAAGTCTTGGACCTTTAAGACTGCTTCTAGAGTGTAAACAAGATCAAATTTTCTTTGAAAGGTCAAGTCGTAATTTTTTGTGAAACAGGGGTAACAACTTTACAAATGCTTGTCAAATCTAACCAACGAGATAACTTGTTTGATATTTTATCAAAAATCTGTAAATACTTGGTTATGCCTGCACATGGAATGTGGCTTCTTTACCATGAATAGATAGTAATGGTAGGCAAATCACAGGCAAAACAGACAGACATCCAACTACCCTAAAGCTCACCATGAGCACTTTGATCTCAAAGGTGCTTATAATCAAACATAAGAACGTTTTTATATTGTCATACTGTACAATTTCCTTCTTCAAATCATACTGTCTCAGACTGCTAATAAACACCTACCATTTTCCTTAATATGTTTGTTTACGTGAAAACAACAGACCTTTCATTTACATTTTCATATATATTAAGGTCAGACAATAAACTCTTAATATGTTTTTTTTTGTTGTGCATAAATGATACAATAATTTCAAAGTATTGCCGGTAAAAATATCATACTGAGATGTTCAAGGATGCTGCTGATATTGATAAACAATATTGAAAAGCAAAACACAACATGTAAAAACAAGAGGGCCAAGATGGCCCTATATGGCTCACCTGCGACTTATGACAATATGTGACCAAACTTCAACTCTAAACTAAATAACAAACACAAACATTCTGTTTGACCTTGACAAGAAAAACCTTTTGACCAATTTACATGATGATTGGGCCACCTGTATGGCATAAGGTTTTTAACCGGGTGACCTAGTTTTTGACCTCAGATTACCCATATTCATACTCAATCTAAATTTCATCAAGACAATCATACTGGCTAAGTTTCATGAAGATCCAATGAAAAATGCAACCTCTATTGCATACACAAGGTTTTTCTATGATTTGACCACGTGACCTAGCTTTTGACCCTAGATGACCCATGTTTGAACTCAACCTAGATTTCACTAAGGCAGTCATGCTGACCAAGTTTCACGAAGGTCCAATGAAAAATGCAACCTCTATTGCATACATGAGGTAAAGTATGGACAGAAAGACAGACACCAGACGATCACAATATATCACCTTTGAGCATTTGTGAGATTTTCTATGATTTGACCATGTGACCTAGTTTTTTGTTCGAACTCAATCTAGATTTTATAAAGAAAATCATATTGACCAAGTTTAATGAAGATCCAATGAAAAATGCAACCTCTATTGCATGTATACACAAAGTTTTTCTATGATTTGACCCCGTGGCTTACTTTTTGACCCCAGATGACCCATATTCAAATTCGACCTAGATTTTATCGAGGCAGTCATACTGACCAAGTTTCATGAAGATCCAGTGAAAAATGCAGCCTCTATTGCATACAGGAGGTTAAGTGTGGACAGAAAGACAGACACCAGACTATCACAACAGCTCACCTTTGAGCACTTCACCTTTGAGCACTTGTGAGATTTTCCCAAAATACATTGGAGTTTTCTACCGAATAGTTCACAACTTTAACAGTCTAATTATCAGTTTATGGATCCATCTGATATAAACAAATTTCAATATGACCAGAACCAAAGTAAAAGAAACCGCAGTACATCGTGAACCGCGATGAATCGTTAAACCTCTAAAAACAAGAGGACCAAGATGACCCTATATCGCTCACCTGGCTAACATTGGCTATAACACAAAGCCAACAAAGCATTTTTTTAATGGATGGGGGGTCCTGATTTGATCAATATTCATAGAGAACCACTACATTATGCTATATTCCCAATATGTAAGCTCTGCGTAACTTTTCAGAGGAGATATCGTCTCAAGGAAAATGTGAACGGACGGTGTACAATGGACGGTGAGCGATCCTAATATCTCACCCTGGTACTTTGTTTAAACCCGGTTAAAATAGCAATAACTCAAGAAATGCATGGTGGTTCTGATATATACTTGTACATGTACATGTACCATTAAATATTTTGATTTCAGTCACTTGTTTTTTCTTATGTTGCTGATCTACCACTGTTATAATCCACTTTTAATGCTTTTTTACAAATTACCTCAAATGTAGAGGCGCAAAACACTTACCCATATTTACAAACGACTGTAATGATAAAAGTACAAGAACAATGCACAGGTTTATCAAAACATCTGCGGCTACAATCTCTTCTTTAGAATCAAAACTACACTAAACAGCACAGTTATCTCTGAGACTATCAACTTCTAATGCAACAGCATCCAAATATGGAACGATCACATCGACATCAGCATCCTGGAACAAATAAACAATTCATTTACCATATATGCAAGACATAACAGTATTTGAGAGCCATAATCAGCTTGATTTTTTGTGAGTTATTTTTCCTTTTCTTAAAACAAGAAGGCCATGATGGGTATTTCTGTAAACACGTGAAATTCAATGAACATGATGAAAACCCACTCTGAATCTGTTTATAAAACTAGGTCCAAATTTCGCTAAAAAAGAAAGTAAGTCATAAGGTCATAGACAAGGTCATCCAGGTAAAATATTTCTATCTCTTTGCAGAAGGTACACATTGTCCTATGTTGTGACCTGTTGAGTGTTATCAAGGAAAATCCATTGAAGGTCACTGTGACCTTTGACCCACAAAACATTAGGCATCATCTACATGTAGCAGGGAACTTTCTGAGATGAAAGTTGAATGAAAATTGTGACCTGCTAAGCATTATCAAGGAAAATCTTATTGAGGTCTCTGTGACCATTGCCAATGACCCCAAAAAGAATAGGCATTAGTTACATGTTGAAGGAAACCTTCTGACAAGTTTCATGATGGTTGAATGAAAATTGTAACCTGTAGCAGTGTTATCAAGGAAAATCTAACACTGTCACTGTGACCTTCCAAAAACAATAGAGAATATTTGTATGTTACCTGTAGGTTTCCTTATCAGCAAGTTTCAATGCCGAAAATTGCACTTTGCTTACCCAATTATGTCTTAGTTTTGACAAATTTGATCTCAGCCACGTGTCTGACCTGAGCATCAGCTGTGTAATATGTTTGTGTGACAGGTTTTTATCTGCCATTTTTAGCCTAGTTAAAACAGTAATGTTTTTAAACACCTATGATGTTGGACACAATGAATTTTAGCACTGAACTGTTGTGACTATGCGCCATAATAGTTTTTAGTCACACAATACGCAGGAGAACCCCCGAGTTATAAAATGGGCGCTTAGATAAATAATGAACAAAACAGGCACAAAAAAGGAATGAACGAAATGGGCACTAAAAATACGGAATTGAAGAAAAAAATATTTAACTGGGCTAAAATGTATGCTAGTGTCAGCACACTTTTTAAAGGTAGATTCGTACCACATGAATTTTTTATTTAGGCCTAAGTTCAGGGATCGAATTTAGCAAATTTTAGCAAGTGGCAAAATTCTTAACTTGCAAAATGAGGAAGTCATCTTGCATTTTGTTCTCATATTTTTATTATAATACACAATGTATGATGCTTTAGTAAACTGTATGTAATATGACATAGAACATAGTCAAAACTGCATGAAACAATTTTAACATGCATCTTGTAATAAACTTCACAATAACAGAGTTGGCAGTTTCTGGTATTGGCTTAACATGTGAAAAATTTATCCATGATCGGTAAACATTCACAGACAGTGCACCACATGTACATTTGACCTTGCTTACAACCACGTGGACGCGCTTACCAATCATATTCGCTTGTTATAAATACATATCTGATTATAGGCACAGCAAAACCAGAGTGAGCAACCTAAAAAAAGATTTTTATGCTTAACGTCATCAGTTACTGCAGTGGGCCATGTCACGCACGCGCAGAAGGGATAAAAAAAAATGTGTTAACTTCCGGGACACAGACTTAGAACAAAAGCGTTAACTACATGATCAGGAAAAAAACTCACTCGCAAAAAAATGCGAGTTTGAGTAATTTCTCATCGCTGTATTGAATTTTAACTCTCTTTAATCACTTTGGAGCCGAGCATCAACTGCACACTCCCTGCAATTTCTAGCTTGTTACCGCTCCCCGGTGGCTTCTATCTGCTCACCGAATTATCCTCGTCACCAATGAAGTAATACCTGAGGAGAAAAGTCTCATGTCCCCAGCTTGAATCGAACACTGACCACCAGCTTGGGAAGCTGACACCACAACCACGTCTCTAACGGGTTAACCCCACAGCAAGGCTGTTGGAAGTGATCTATAACCACTACATTTTTATTATGTAGCCTCTACACCTGCAAGTTTGTTTCCGTTAATCTTTAAACCTGCGCATGCGCAATAAAGGGAAGAATTTTGAACTAATTATTGACCTTTGTTTCCTTTCAAATACTAGTTGAATTAACTGCAAAACCATTTTAACATTAACTAATTTACAACATGTATTTTTTATCAAAAAACAAATTTCACCTTTCATAAACAGTTACGGAGAATTGTCCTATGAGTTTGTGTTTCTTATTTGATGACGTCATAGTGAGGCGTCGCAAGGTCGAATGGTAATTTATTTTCCCAAAATGGTACAGTACATGCAAGGTGTCTTTTCCAAATGTCACCCAGTCACGGCGACAGAAATTCAATCTAGGTGACCAGTCACGGAGACGTCACATGGTCAAGTTTTGGTCACCTAAACGGCCACCGCGACCATTTACGATGCACTGAGATATGTGGTCGCGGAGATTCACGGTGGCCGGTCGCGGTGACCAACTCGACTGAAATAAAGTATTTTACAATTATTTTATTATATTTATTGATGTACAAAATGTAGAATACATCAATTTCTGTAAATACTTTTTATTTTTCATCTACGGTCTCTATTATTAGCACATCGCCACCGCGGTATTTCTGTTGTGAATTGCCGCTCGAGTATCACTGCATCATTATCATCCTTATTAGATATAATTGTTTCAAACGTTTTCTTTCCTACCTGAACTTAAAATATTTATCACGTTTATTTAGATTCTAAAGATATCGATATATAAACGATTAAACACTTTCGATTCGATATCGATTGCCAGTTTCACGTTCGAAAATTCCATCAAAACTCAACCAGAATATTAACAATCACTCTACCCAGAGTTCCGTGTTTTTCTAACGAATGATTTAATTTAATGAAATGTGGTCTCATAGGCAAAAATAGTTCAGCACTGCAAGAGTTGATATATATCATAGACCAGAACCATATGCTTAGTACAAATAAAGTCAAGAGATTTGGTAGAATATGTAGTCAGTGACTTTTTACGCCCATGTATCGATATATCGCTGTATTGTCGATATTTCTAAATCGATATATCGATACAAAAACTTTGATCAATTACATCCCTAGCGAATATGCATATTTTTTTTTGTCTCAGGAGATTTTGAGTATCTCTCGTCTTACGAAAGTCGACAGACAATGCATAGAAAGTCCGTAAATATTTAAATTATTGTAATAATTATTGTCCAATGTTTGTTTATTTTCAAATGCAAAAAATGATCTAGATTTATATTAAAAAGTTCCAAATGTTGTGTTTCCAAAATGAAATTACCGTCGGCTATATTTGGTGTCCAGCAAGGTTCAGTTGTGAGACCTCTCTTTGTTGCGAATTATGCTTTCTTTTATATTTAATTTTATTATTTTGTACGGATCATTCAAACAACCGGAATATTACGGAAATGCACATTATTAATAAAGAAATGTTGAATATCAAAATGAGTTGCTCGTTCGCAGCATACTTTTTGTTTTTTTCATTTATGATCACCTCTAATTTTTAAGTAACTGCCAACGCCCATGCTTTCACAGTATTTTTTTTTCATTTTGCCAAATAAAGTTATTGTTACTGCAAAGTGTTTTCTATATCAAAGATAAAGCAGGTGTCACGAGATCATATATACTGCCGCGATGCCCGGTTTGTTTGATCTTAGTGAGCACGTGGTATTAAAAAGAAACAGTTTGAGACATCGACAACTGATTGATATTTATTAAATCATAAGTTTGGAATAGATAAAGTAAGTTTGTCTTTTTAGATTGATTATGTTGCCGGGGTTATTTTACTTGATCCTACAGTATGTTAGTTTGTTGATAGCGGCATCGTAATTAAAACGATTTGGGCGTTGTGAAGTTTCGAAAAACATCAAATGACAATTATTTTTATATTTTGTTATTGATAATTACAAGTAAATCAGTAAAAAACATAACAAATATTCAAGCCTCGACCCAAATGTGGACACCGCGTCCAGTCACCGCGAATTGTGACAAATGGTCACAGCGACCGGACACTCTAACCACGGTCACACGATTAACCGAAATACTACCGAAATACCCGAGAAAAAAGTATTATCTTACAATCTATGTATTTACGTATATTATTTGTAGTTTGCGTATTTCCTCGTGAAATATTGAGGTTGTATATTGAAGCATTCCGCTATTTTCAAAGCAAGACTCGCGGTGCCGAACATCAAAGGAGCGGCGCAGAAATCATGAAGACTAATATTTTTATCAAACGATAGCAGAAAAATTCAAATACTCACTGAATTAAATACAAATCTGGCATTAAACTGCCTGCCCAGTATTACTCGACGTTTCTTAAATATTGATCAATCGTTTTTTTTTCTTACTTGAATCGCTGACGGAGAATTGCAAACATCCACATACTTATTTTGCGGGAATCGAAACGTATCGTCAAGCGTTACTACACATTCTTACCATTGACGTGTTCTATGTTAGGGACATGCACATCATAGTTTGCGTGCAAAACTTCTGCTTTTCACAGCCGATATGGTATATTCGACGTGAACGCTGCTTTGTACAGTCAGTAACATGAATCACGCATATGAGATACGAAATTAGATAGATTGTCAAACTATTAGAAAGACTTTACAGGCATTCAAACCATAAACATTTTGTTTTTCATTATGATAAATTCGCTCTCACACATGGCTCCCCGTTGAAAGCCAATTTATTCAATAAACTGAGAAATTTATATGTACGTATTTTCATTTTGTACCCAATGCTGCAACATTGCCCGTTTTCGAATATATTTTCCTATGACGATGAAATTATCATGTTTTCATAACAATACCGTAGCTGGAAAACATCGTTTCATACTGTATCATTGTGGTTAAGTACTTCAGACAAATAAGCGTCTATGAAACAGAACACATAAGTCTACATAAGCTAACATGTTGCAGATCTCTAAAGTTCAATTGACAAGTGCCACATTAATTAAAAAGGTCCAACGGACAAAATTATTATCAAGAATCTCAATTTCTCATAAGTTTCCCATACGAGTAAACATGCCGAATCTTTATATTTTCCAAATGTCATACTACCGATCGTATTTGACAGATAGCTTCTGACTACGCAATGGCAGCATTATTTTTTTAATGTGCACTGTATGACTGTATGCTATAAACAGTGTAATCATGTTTGATTCAATAAAGATATTGGTATTATTTTATTTTGCTATATATTTTACCACCTTTAAATAATTATTGTATCATAATTCAGGTATACCTTTCATCCATTTTTTTTTTGTACATGCGTCCGTTATAAAACTACAGATGAAACTATTTCAAGCTCTTATTTGTAGCAATTACGTTTTAGCATCATATCAAGGGTACTGAAGACATAAAAAATGATATTAAATCCGAAAAAAAAATACTTGTTTATTGCTAGCCAGCAGAGCTTAACGATTTTAAAAATCTTGATATTTCATTTTCCCCCAAGGCAAACACATTTACTATAAATTAATCTGTTTATTGTTTGGTTATTCCAATCAATACTTGTTTATTGCTAATCAGCATGTTTAACAGAGGTTGGGGCATCGTTGGCAGGCTGCCAAATTGTTTATCAGTCTGTCATCACCTTTGATTAACTTGACTCTTTAAAAAAGCTGGCTCGTAATTCAGTTTTCAAAAACCTGTTTGAGGTACATGTAAAGTAGGTCTAAATGTAAGTCAACCTAATGATTAAAAAACGCGGTTAATTTGTTGTAACGACTGATTTTAATTTAAAAATATTCCCAGTCTGTTTGTATCATGAATATAAAGAAGCAAGTTTATGTTTTAAAAAAAAAAAGCAATTTATTTTAATTTCTGCGGCGAGGTAAATGAAAAGTTATGCAGCAACGAACACTCAGCTTGCAATGACGTAATTACTATGGCATATACATATGACATTGTTGTGTCGGAACATTTGATTGTTTCCCACGCAAAATATTCCCGTCAAATACGAGAAAGCCACGTGCTTTCAATCAAAGATAAGTGGCAGTGCAGGTCTAACAGCAAGCATGTTAAAAATTAATATAGTTTGCTGTTCTCATTCTTTTCAACTTATGAGGAAAACAGACATGCCTTGCAAACTAGTTTTGTGTTTGAAGATCAGTACATTCAATACATGTATTTAAAACTCTCATGTACGATTTCACCTGACTTTCAACAGAATCCACGAGCATTATGCTGGTTTATACTCACTTTTAATTTCATTAGAATGCTAGAAGCAGCCCTTAATTTCATTTCAAAAATATAAACTTTTGTATAGATCTACATATTTTAATGATCAAGCGAGAAAAGGTTATAGAATGATGTCAGTAAGTAAGAAAGTGAAAGTACAAACGTGCAATTTAATATATGACATTAGCGGGAAAAAGCACGAAGTAAAGACTGTATATTTTATCTTTCATGACATATTTTCGAAAAATATAATAGATACAGCATACAGGTGATTCTTAATTCAAACTTCTGTACATTCCTGATTTTTTCGGGTATTTCGGTTAATCGTGTGACCCCTCTAATCACGGTGACGGGTGACTCAGGGGGCAATTGGGTGACCAAATTCGCGTGGTCACGATGGCTGGACATCGCGGTGATGGGTGACAATTGGGAAAAACACCCTGCGTGTACTGTATCTATTGCTTACGATTGTTTTGCTGGTTGAAATAAAGTCTGCATATTGGGGTTGAACACGGTGAATCTCGGAATATTCTAGATGTCAATTTTGCAGATCGGGGCCAGAGCCTGATAATATATATCTAATCAAGGAAAACAGGACATATATTTTGAAATTAATACCGTAAAAAGCCCACAAAGTATCAAAATATTTAGTTTCATTAATGAATAATTGAAAATTAATTGTTTGTTTAATAAAAAAACCCTCGAGTGCCCCTAATGCTGAGCAAGTGCATTCATCACCAGGTCATGTGACAAAAACTCCATGTAATGGCTAAACAACTTTTGAATAAGAATTCCCTAATAATTTTTTTAATTGTGTAGTTACCATGCAAAACTAGTTACTAAATGAAGAATTTGAGGTACTTTTTCATGTCTTTTATCAGGATTATGACAGTAATGCATTATTTGGCCATATCTTTGCTTCTATGTGAAAGGGAATACCCCTAGAGAAACTTGCATAGAACTGGGACCCGTCCTGTACAAGCACTTAGCAGTAAATGACGTCATATTTAAAAACACAAACTTGTAGGATTCAATGCTAGTTTAAGTAAAAACAACCTTTCGCGCCCAAAGTTGTTTGAATTTCTAAAGCAAAAACAGAGGGAAAAGGGGGGGCGTAGGAAGTTGCCCTGCATGTTTCACCTTTTAAAAAATTCCCATAATTCTCTGTAATCGCGGTATTTAAATCGCGACCCTACTTTCTGCTTATAAAATGTGCTTACACACAATAAAACTCATTATTGATTCTTGGAAGTCTAAGTTAATGCATAATATATTTATTTTAAATATTCAACAATTTTAACTGGAAAATAGGAACAGTTTTATTATCAGACTGTATCGACGCCATTTTGTTTTCTCTTCTTGTCTAGTACAGAGGGGTCATCTCAACTCAATGTATCTTTTAAACGAAAACAGACTCCTATAGTTCTTTTTTACTTGTCAAATGTTGACAAAAGTCATATTGTCCAATTAAATGAAGGTAAAATTTACTCTCTCTGATTATTATTCTGACTGCCGACCACAATTGAGACCGCAAAAGTCATTGTCATTTGCGGAGCACGTGCTAGTGCCTGTTATTTTTTGTGTTCAAAGTGACGGCCCTTAGACACGCTTACTGGCTCCATCACGTGATGAAAACAACTTTATTCTTACAAACAATATGGCTGCCGAGATTTAAATACTTTTCAAGGCTTTCGAATCAAATTAATTCTAATAATGATAATTTTTATGGTGAGCGGGATGACGAGGAGAAATATATTTGTATGAAATGGGGTGATTGCATGAAAGGTTACTTTATCTTCCCATTTACGATGAAATACTGCATTATTTAATGCCACGTGACCTATTAGATTCTTGTTGACATATATGTGTCACTAAAGTGTCAGCCTGGTTACGAATGGAAAGGAAAATCAGAAAAGGGAGATTACCGCGATACCAGTTTACCCGCGATATGAGCAGAAACTACTATAAATACATTATAAATACAGCTGGGGATTTTTGGAGTATTTTACTATTTATGTAGAGATTTCATTAAATCAATATTGTAAAAAGTATTTGCTTGTCATTTATGAAGAGATTTCCATTCTCTGTGGAATTAGTGTTCCCACATGTTCACAAGAGACTTATAAAACTCCTTCACGGCCGTTTAATACACAAATTACTGGATCGATTTAGAATTTCCTGTTTGAAGATGGCACCGACAGTTATAAATATTAAATCAAAATAATGAAGATAAACTTACAAATAAATTGGCAAGTTTAACTGTCTTACTCTTAGTGACAAAGTTCGTTCAGAATTTTAGAAAATGATAACGACCTTATACATTTTATAGAAATTATCAAAAAGCGTCTAATGACCTCGATCGAAAGGGAGAGAAAATTCTTTTTCTACGAGTCAAAGCTGTTTGATGTATTACGGAAATACTTGCCGTTTATCAACAAAACAAGCTTATGACCAGATATGGCGTTTTTCACTCATATCTGGAGTGAATGGAAAAGAAACTTAATCTTTTCTCTTCGTTTCAAGATGTCGGATACTCCTCTTTCCTTCGGAATGACCCCGATTAGACACACACGTGTAAACATTCGTATCCGGTACATGTTGGTGTACAGATTTTGCCGGCCACGTATTAAGAACTATTTCTCAAGATCTGGGTCAGCTATTTATCTGACACTACCATCAGCAAGCCAGTAGATTACAAAATGAACTTAAGATACTTGAAAAGTGGTATTTGGAGCCTATATGTCTAGTTACCCACGCCACAAAAAAGACACATCATATACCAACCCATTAATATCTTCATGGAACGCTTCTTAAATTCGATCAGTCACATTTACCAGCCAAATACTTGGGCGCGTATATCTCTTTTAACCTATCATGGAACGACCATATAAATAGGCCAAGAAAGAGAGAAAATAAAACCCTAGACTTTCTTCGTCACAATTTAAAGGTTAAATTTGAATCCCTCATCAGCGTTCAAAGTGACCATCAAAATTTCAAATAAAACATTAATCAGTGATTTATACTCATAGAATAATAAACATTTCCATACCTACTACCAAAAAATAACGATCTGTATAACAGTTTCATTCACATTGAATATAGAGGAAATCTGTCAAAATCTTTTTTGACTACATCCTAGTCAAAAATAAAAAAATCCACCCTTGTGGTTATACATGTTTATCTTAATTTGTATTCGTATATAACAGAAATAACTTGGTAAAATTTATTTCTTATATGTTTTTAAAGTATCCACTGTGTTTTGAGCATCATTCTTAACTATAAAACAATGTGACCATTTTGAAGGGTAATATAACTTTAATCATATCGGACTTTTGTACGCCCCGACCCCAGCTCGAGTATGGATCTGAAGTATGGTCACCTCATACAGAATCTGTCCAACGTCGTTCAGCTCGCTGGATCAAATAATTACACTCGTACAGCCAGTGTTTCAATTAAGCATTTTACAGTCCTTAAACCTGCGTCGACTCGACCCCAGACGCTCTCCCTTATGTATATAATAATAAACAACCAGGCTAGTACTATCCCTAAAATATTATCTAACTCCGCCCTCACGTCAACCTTGATATAGCCATCCATTATGCTGCAGGTTAATCTCAGCAAGCACTGATTACTACAAGTTTTCCCTTTTTCCCAGGACACTATACCACTGGAACAGCCTCCCCCTGACATTCTATTCCTCTCTACACCAAAGCAATTCAGTCAGTCGTTACATGCATTGATCATGCCTCACCCTAGTCAGTACGCTAGCCTTGTTTTTATCTTTTGACCACACCAAATTTTCAATATACAATACTTTTTACTCACGGTATTTCTTTTTAACCTATCTCATATAGTTTTTCTACTATCAGTTTCATGTCTACGTCCCTGTAAAGGGTTTGACATAACTGGCAGATTAACATATATATTCTGGATCCCTATTTGATCTTTTTGTAGATCCCAGCTGTTTTCTAATTAATTAATAAGTAATGTTTAGATATCCTGCATTTGGCCCATGGCTAAATGGAGTTTGATTGTTATAATGCTTTGTGTTTTTTTAACCTGCTTTATTTTTTTACATGTTTTAATCAACCTTACTTCAATCATTATTCTTTTATTTCAGTTCTTTAATATTGACATTCTTTTTTGTTGACGCGCGTCAAGTCTAAGTCCACAGTAGGGGTTGGACTAAATGGGAGATGGATGGATGGATGTTCCCTTGGTTTGCAACTTTCCATATGTTGCCATGGTTCCTAATTTCCGTATTCATATACAGTCATTTTTCTTTTGTCTTTTCTTTCTTGCCTCTTGTTTTGGTTGTATGTTAATTAACGCACGTGGTTACGGTTATTTCAAGTCAGCGACGCTAACCACTCGACGACGTAGGTGGATTTATTTTCAGTTTTACGGTTAAATCCCTATATATATAATATATATCCTATCGTTGTAATATGTTTGACAACATTTTTATGTACATGTACTTTCTTGTAGTAGACTATTGCCAGGAATTTGAAAAAAAAATTATGCAGGAAATTATAGTGGCTATTGATTTTATGTCACGGTACGGACTTGTTAACAACTGAGGAAAATTGTGTAGGTGGTCGTACAGCTCAGTCGGTTTCGCCCTTAAGTAAAGGGGCACGGCCAGGCTGTACATTTTTCTCACCCACTTTACCAACCATTGCTAGTATAGTTTATTTCAATTGCAAGATTTTGAGTCGACAGACAATGCAAAACTTTATTAAAAAGAACCTAAACTTCGATAAAATTTCGGGATTTTTTGTCAGTAAATTAATTGTCTATAAAATCATTGTCTTATCACGGACATAATCATATCTTGTTGCATCAATTACTTCATTTAATGTCAAAATAAACAGCGGGATTGCTGCGTTTGCAGCCGACGATCGGAACATCGCCGCCGCTCTAGACTCGTCTGTTTGAAGTGTGGGCGCAGAGAGCGTCGCCGTTGTTTTGAGCATGTCTTCACAGAAGAGTAGTGACGTGTCATACCATACTGATTTTCTTCTGTTCAGTGTTTTAAGAATTGAATTATGTCTTTGTAATCACATTTTATAAGATTTGTGTCAGACAAAAAAGAAGCTTTTACTGTTGATCGTTTTGTCGTTCTTTTTAGCTCTTAAAACTATCACCCTTAATTGAAAATAGATTATTCTCTAGATAAATGTGTAAATTACGAAGTAACAACACTTCCATATATTCGATATTTTAAAAATAAATAACTGAATAATCTATATATTACGTCAAAATGAAGCACAAATAAAGCTGTACGCATAACGTAAAAATGTGGCACAGACGGCGTCAATTCCGATTTTCGACGTGGCAGCAGAGTAGTTAAAGAGGGTGACAAATGTGCCAATTTGATGTCCTTTTTTCAATCAGTTGTAATCGAATATTATATCAAATGTCCGAAAGGCTCAATGATAATTTATTTGCAGTCTAATTTTGTTACCGCCTGTACTACATGCAATACTATGAGAAAGAAAATCTATAAGCGATGGAAGCATTTGACACCAGTTGTCAAACACAAGCAAAATTAATACGCACCTCAGTAATATGTTAAAATATTTGATTATGATCAGTTTAGCTCAAATTTACAACAACACCCCCCCCCCCCTCCCACAAAAACAGCAAACTTCAAAAAGAGCAGATTTATATATAATGACTGTAAATATGAGTATCTATTTAGTATCTATCAGCTGCTGTGCTTACAAAAGTTTCTTGAGCACAATCTAATGCTCAACGCGAAAGCATGCTCAAGTAATATTAAGTAACAGTCAAGTTTTTTTTTTTTTACAAAATCTGATTTTCCATTACAATAATCAAAAGTACTGTTATTGAGCGCATGCATCTTTATACTAAGCTCCACTTTATAGATAAATATAACTTGTCTTGACTTCACATTACTTTAGAATGATTTCGTGCTGAACATGTAACTTTTAATAGATTCTCATATTTACAGCTCATTGCGGACCGATTATCATGTCCCGGTGCGGCTCAGCCGTGTATTATCCTCTTATTTGATTGCATGACATTGCATTATGTTGTGTTGTGTTCTGTCCTTTTCTATCCTATCCAGAGTTACACGAAGAGTGCTTACCAAAAAGTAACACTGGGCAAAACATAGGCGTGGCAAATGTTT
This sequence comes from Saxidomus purpurata, assembly GCA_022818135.1. Taxonomy (NCBI): domain Eukaryota; kingdom Metazoa; phylum Mollusca; class Bivalvia; order Venerida; family Veneridae; genus Saxidomus; species Saxidomus purpurata. Next base: position 31,782,359 of record JAFMSR010000010.1, read on the forward strand.
GTTATCATCCTGTCATGTAATGCATCGCTCGGAAAGGCAATTATATACCATATTTCCCGAATCAGCAAGGTAAACGGGAACAAATTGCATTGCATAGATTGTATATATCTAAAATCGTTTTAAATTTCATCTAGGTCAGGGCTCTTTGTGTTTTCATATTCATTTTCTATTTATGCTTATAGATTAGTTTCTGTCCACGGTGCTGCGGAGCTTAAGAGATTCATTTGTATTTCTTCTATCTATGTGTCTTTAAACAACAGGAATACAATATAAATCCAATCTGCAAAATCCAATTAAAGATGACTGTGAATGTTTTGCTTTAAAATTAGTGTTGCCTTTATTTCTATGTTAAATAGTTCCGTTTCTGGGATATCAAATGGTGGAAATAATCCTTAAAGTTGATATCGTGGCCTTATTAAGATTTACAGAAAAAAACAGACAGGCCTCAAGTTCTTTTGTTGAATATGAATTCATAATCTAAACTTGACACCTACATCTAAAACAAACGAACCCAGTTTACTATGAAAAGTACCAAAATATAAAAAAGTAGTGTGTTCCTGTTGGCCAAAACTGACCTTAACCGAACTTCCTTTAAGTCAGACCATCTTTATTGGTATTTGATGATTTAAATTAAATAAATGTTCTTAATTAGTAATTAAAATACAATAAGAAGCTATGAAAATTAACAAATGAAATGAAAGTGACATTCTCTATCGATGGCAAATAGATTTATTATTTACTTTTGTCAGCTAATCACTTCCGCTTTATTTTTATTTGTTATATTGGCAGGGATGCTGATAAGAAAGTATAATCAACTATGCTGAGTGATTATCCACTTCATGATCTTACGTCTTCGCAAATGTTTGATTAAATACCCTTTTGACCATTTTAGTAATTTCTATAAATATGATATGAGATCCGAGCAAACCGTATATATAACGCAATTTTGCAACATTGCTTCACTTGACAATCTAATACAAATCGAAAAGGATAACCAAAACGAACGTATCTGTACCGCTAATCAACAGTTGAAAACTCTATTACAATTTCAAAGAAGACAATGGTGTGTGTTTTTTCTTTTAATTGTAATTAGTTTCTATGAGCTGGTTTATTAATCAAGTCTGACATGATATTACTAGTATTATATGTGAAAGAAAAAAATCTTTTATCTTTAGTATCTATTTTTTCCAACTTCAATTCAAATTGCGGTTTAGAAAAAAAGATATGAAGTAGAATATCATAAGCTTACTGTGTCATGTTTATTGTTTGCAGGAAACAACGATACTCGCACTCAGAATAATACTCATGTCCCTGTCTTGGAGTTCATCTTGTGCATTTCTTTTGCAACCTAGACAAAACATATATGAACAGCAACCCGGTAAGCAGAAAGCAATTGGAGCAAATTCGACATTTGTTACAAAGACAATTCGTTTTGCTGGAAGTGATATTAACATGCAAACCAAAAACAGTACTCAAATGAAAGACACAAATATAACACATGAAAAGCTAAACAGTGTTATTGACAGAAAACATCCATCTGATTTGAGTGAATTGAACTCAGAAAAGGTTACATCAGAATTAAATAATTCAAAATTTGCCAACAGTATATCAAACCAAACGAGTCAAATGAATGTCTCCGAAGTATTGAGTAACATTGTGAAGAGATCTACACGCGGATGCTTCATAAGTGATCGTTCTACTTGTCCATGGGTTTACGATGACAATAACGAAGCGACTTGCCAGCGCAGTGTACCAGTTGGCTGTGAACCTCAACACTGTCTACTGAGATGTCATCTTCTGTATGACGGCAATCGCCCTATAGCCTGTATATCTGTGATACCATGTGTAATACAAGCTCTAGGAGGCCAAACCAACACGAACTGTCACTGAGATTCTAGGAGATACAACGGAAAATGAACTGATAGAAAAAATAGATTGAGAGAAAACCCCACTAGCCATTTACATAAATGAAGTAAGCTCTTGCCAAATAGGGGGCGAAATGGCTCAGAGTTAAAGTCAATTCAACAAGAACTCTCTTGAAAATAAATTCCGCGCTTTGTAGACAAAACAGTATAATGTTTTAGAAGGATCCGTTATTTTCATACACTGTTGCGATCAATTTTGACTATAGACAAAAAGTATACAGAAAACATTTTCAAATTTTGAATAAAATTTACAGGGTTGTTATGTATGTGTTGGTTATTTCTATCATTTAGATTAAATGTAGCTTTTCAGAAAGTAGTTTCTCCACTGTATACAAAATGTCTGCGCATTCTCACAGTCGTTTCCAAATGGAGATACTAAGTCCATCATGAGTTTTGCGTGAAATAATTTAAAAGACGACAATAAAATGTACAAAAATAAACGACGTATGCCCAAATTAGAAGTGAAACACTGTACATATATATCACGTTGTATCCGGTGTAAGTCGACATATTAGATATCGTGTACGAAAGATACTGTTCTGATTTCAAAGCAAACTTGTTATTTCTTTTTGTAAATTTTAACTACACAATTTGTAATCTGTGACTTGTTTTCAGAGTAAAAAATATATAGTGTCCTTTTAAAAATATTTTTGCATTTCTATTTTACTACTCTCCATGTGTTTATTCCAAAAACTGTCAGTTTTAAACAGAAAACCGACTTCTTCATTCCTTTTTCAATGTAAATAGTCGTGCGTCGATCTACTACTCGTCGCATTGATGGCTCCATTCGTTAGAAAACATGTTTGCATGTCTTAATGGCATTAGAGCTCTCACCAGTGCTGTGACGTAAAAAGTTGAAAACGTCAGTCCATGTGTGAACAGAGCTCATGTGCACAGCAGATGTATACATCACTTTTTTATGACAGAGAGCCATTTGCCTGCCTGACAAATCAAATTTTAAAAAAAATCTTTAATTTCGTCTTGGGAAAAGGGAAAACCGTGTAGAAACAGAATTAACCGCATTACATAAAGAAGTGCATTTTAAGTCACTTGATATCATGATAATGGTATATCCTGATACATTTTATACATTTTTAAGTAGCTTGGCATATTTAGTTTCAACTAAATTATGTGTATTCTGTATCCCTTGAAATCAAACAGAGAAACAGTTCCAACAAGGAATCGGTAGACATAAATACATTTTTGCATATTTATTGAATACAATACCAGTTTTCATTGAAGTGTAGACAATAACAATACATCATTAGCCGCAACTGGCTATAACTTCGAGATAGATTACTTTTTAAAACATAACTTCGAAACAGCGTTTTATTGGAACAGGATTTGTTTACTAAAAGTAAACACATGTTGAAATAAAACATAGACTTATAGAAAAGGCATATCTCTTATCTGGCAGTACTTTATTTCGTCATTCTAGAAGCAGAATTTGTATTAGTCGTTTTAAATGACCTGTTAGCAGCATAGTTGCAGAAAGACAGAATGTAAGTTAGTGTCAATGACAGTGTTTTTCTTGTGCAAAACACGACATTCCACTGAATGTCCCCGGGATTTATGAAAAATAAACTGTACTGAAATGGGTTCTTGCGCCAGTGACCCTATTGACTAAAAAGAAAGGAAAGCAATGACAGCATCAATGTAAGTGTTGCTCTCTCTGAATATAAATTACTTTTCAAATTGATGTATGCATTGCTCACGATAGCCTTGACAAAACCAAACCGCAGGCACGTCTATCATTTTGATTTTAATGTTAACACGTTTTACGAAGTATCTGTAGCCAATCAGAAAGGTTGAAAACGGTGAGACGGCGTTGCTCACGGTATAAACGAGTTCGTAAACAAAGGCTCATGACCAATCATGCAGAATCTTTCAAATTTTATCTGCAGTATTATAAAATATTTTATGTGCGAATCATAAGATCACTACAAAATGGTGTTATAAACGTCTAACTATATAATCTGTTCAGGTCGAGGGATATAAGAATCTTTGTGAATAAAATGTGCACTTGAATTTTAGAAATTACTAGTATATTTAAGTAAAGCGCCACCGAGTAATAGAACTTATATTTGTGAAATAACAGCGAGGGTATCTTTTGTCCTGTTTATAGCTTCTGAGTTAAACAGTTTCGCATTAAATCATGATTACTGTGACTATGTACGATGACTATCAGCAATATCTTACTTAATTCTCAGTATAGTCAGTATAGGGGTGGAATACACCTCACTTTCCAAAGTCACTGGCATCAGTAAACGCAAACAGTTCTGATATTTGAAATCAGTTGAAATAACAAAGCACTTCCGTCCTCTCTGGTAGAAATGAGCACCAATCAAGATATTTCAAATGTTTTTTTTTCGGTTGTAGAAATTGAAAAAAGCGCTTTATCCGCATCATTTGATTGGTCTAAAATCATGTTTGTATTGTGATGGATTCAAGACAAAATATAAAGGTATACATATAGTTCCCACGTTAACAATATTTACCTCCATCGTTTTTTTAATGTTTTTAATGTTTTGTTAATTCCCACCCTGTGCTTCTTTCGCGCTGTATTGCCAGATTTTTGAAATAAGTATATGTGAAATGTGCAGGAAATTATAGTAGCTATCGATTTTAAATTTAGAGAAGGTGACAAACATGCCAATTTTATGGCTCTTTTTTCTATCAGTTGTAATCGAACATTATATTAAATGTCCGAAGGCCCCTTTTTTCGTGACGCCAGTCATTTCTGTTTGATGATAATTCATTGGCAGTCTAATTTTGTTATTGCCTGTTCTACATGCGATACTATGAGATAAATATTTTATAAGTAATGGAAGCATTTGACACCGATTTCAAGCAGTTGTCAAACACAGGCAAAGTTATGTTGCTCCACAGTTAAAAACCAAAAAACAACAACAAAGACATGAGTTAAAAATCTACAATTTTAACATGTGTAACAAAAATATGCGAAACAATTCATTTTGTCCTGGGACATATCACACATGTAAAATTACAAGAGCGTAGCAAAAGATTCGAAGTAGGGGCATCATTACTGATTATTGAACTTTTATAAGTAGTATATAAACTGCAATATAAGAAAAAATGAAACTTTTTCACCGTCTACTTTTTAAGATATTGAACTTTTAAAAATGATCAAGGTCTACTTTTATATTTGCTCAAATTTGTACATAATTGTTACAGCTTGATAAAATTAAGGAATATTAAGATACAGTTCTCATATCTTGGAAAATGACATAAATTTTCACGTAATTCAATTAAATAACTACAAAATAAAAAAAATAACGAAAGCAATGGCTCCTATGGGGATTGAAGCCTGGACCTCTTGATTTCAAAGCGGACGCTCTACCACTACGCCACAGTACAAAATAGATGCAACTAAAACCTCCAAAGTATTCCAAATGGCCATTAAACAGGAATTACTCATTAAAACCCCAATACCTTAATGGGGATGGTATAATCAGGCTAAACCCCTCGGTCCTTAACGCTCACTGCGGGCCGATTATCACGTCCCGGCCTGGCTCAGTCGTGTATTATCCACTTAGTAATGTATTGCAATGCATTCTGTTCTCTTCTGTTTTAATGTATGAAATTAATCATTTTGATAAATTATTAGTTTATCTGTGACGGGTTCAGAACTAGATAACATTTGTCTGAAAGACGGTATGTGAATAGATCCATTTTGTGTCAATGGGTTATATAAGTAGATTTTTTGTCTGAAATGAGGTTTATGAATTGTCTAAAATATGAAATTTAATAAATGCATTTTTTGTTTCTCTGATCATAAATGAAATTTATAATACAAAAATGTAATTGAATAATGCATTCATATCGACAAAAAGAACGTATAGAAATTCTGTATATGGCATTGGATTTTAAAGTGTGTGTGGGTGTGTGTGTGTGTGTATGTGTGTGTGTAAAAATCAGATAAAAATGATAATAAAAACTGGTGATACTACTAAACTCTCTCTTGGCTCACCTTAAGAGCAGGAGATCGGAGGTTTAGTGGTATTTGTTCAGAGAACCAACTGGCTGTGAGTAATTTCTTGCTGCAAGCGTGTTTGGTACTTTGCTTTTTAGACATGAATCGTAAGATAACTATGTTCAAGCTCTAAGCTTTTGAGATGTTAAAAATTATTCATCGTCAATGTATTCTCTTTCAAAATACTACTTTATTCACTGGTTGCACTGTCTCTTGATCTTGCTGTGGTGAAGTACTTACACATATTAATGTACATTTACTGCTACAGACATGGGGAACTATAATGACCACTACCGATATCACAAAAATCAAGGGAATTAAGTCAAATTTCATGTGTCATCACGGTGTCTACAGAGTTACCCATCTTTTATCGATATTTGCGAGCGTGTGTGATTTACGGGGCCATAAAACCAGTCACGTGTAACTGCGCCTGCCAAAATATCGTTGTTTTTTAACCTAGATTATCTAAAGCCTAAGGGAGATGTGAAAGTTGAATTGTTACTAATTTAGGTAAAATTTAGGTATTGTGTTCTTTTCTTGTGACTATTATATACCGAACGATATCACCTTATTTTCAATAAAAAAAATAATTATGAATAAAATTGTTTCAAGTGGGAAGCACAATATCATTAAAAACGTGTTTATAAAATTTAATGAATTTGATCATATCTAATGTAAAATGAAGTACGTTGAAAATACGAATCCAGTGATACTAGTAATAATAATTGTTGACAATAGTAACAGATCGAGGAACTCAAAAAGCTGTTACACTCGTTGTTCTTGACATATTTGACTTAAATTGTTGACTGACCTCTTCGCACGCGCGTTATTTTGTTTGTTCATGTCAACAAATACCTTATGAAAAATTTAATGATGGACATGGAATTCAAGAACATGCGTGCACGGCAAATCAATTGTTATTGAGGCATGGGAAAGACACGATGCTTTTTTTTTAAAATGTAGACAACTTTAAATGTCATCCTTTACTTAGTTTGGGTCATTTCCAATTTAAAAGTCTGCCACATATCAATGATTTGTTTATATACATTTTTTTCACACTAAAAAGTTACACGTTAAGGAGGGAAACAAAATTTAAAAACAAATTCATTTCTTCGGAAAAGTTTTAAAAAGACAAAACATACGCGAATTGAGACTGCATCTGTATTGTGCAAACAAAAAGTGGATCTTCAAGACATTCCCTTTCTACACTACTTCATAAAATGACATTTTCACCTTCCTATCAAATGAAATCAATTGGCGCTGGGGTCAAAGAATAGTGATAACCACTGTTTCAATTTAGTCATGTATAAAATAAGTCTCTGTCCAAGTGATTGAAAAAGAGAAAAAAAAACATAAATAGGTTTTTTCAAACATTTTACAAACTTTAAAATTAGGTGAATGATAGTAGTATTATTAATAAAACATACGGGTCTTGTATATATAATATGATGAAAAGTTATATAAATTATCATAGTTCTAGAATTCAGTAAAATATATTCGTTTCATAGACATATTTTTTCTTTTAAATCGGTGTATGAAGCATAAAACAAAACCCAATATACAGCTTTAAGTATTTTATTACAGGTCATTATAAATGTTACGTAATGTCCGGCCATAAAACACTATAACCGAGCAGACGGGTCGATCATTCGGAAGTGTTCGAGCGCGACAGTTGGAAAATAAAATATACATATACACGTTTCAAAAGAAAAAAACAAAAAACGAACATGTTTTTATTATTCCTTTTTTATTGAAATGATATCACAATGTTTTATTCTGTTCCGTTCGGGATCGTAAAAAGTTGTTATAGCGTATGCGCTACGCTTTTCTTTTCAGTAAAACTGGCACATTTTGCGCGTTTTACTATAATGAAATGACGGTTGTGGTTTTAAATTTAAAACATGCAAAATTAATGAAGTCTCAAAAAAGGCAAAAATCATTAAAAAGGGGAAATGTTGTATGTGATTATGCCTCTATGATTATTAAATAACTTCATTAGTTACAGTAGTTAATTATAAACATGTATAGTAAATCAGAGGTGTGTATTAGCCATGTATGTGACACTCTGCTACATGTTTGAGCGGTTCAGTGGTCTAGTGGTTAACGCTCTGGACTCTGCATGTTAAATAACGAGGGACTGTCTCTTGACCGGGACGCGTTCTGTATCTTGCACTATCCCCCAAAAACTAAAACAACTAAAACTCTTCTGGGGGCGTTGTTCATATGGATTATCTGGTACCAACGATAACACTATACAATAAATACATACATGCGACATGCTGGAATCTTATATAACCGCGGCCGCGACTGTATATAATTTAATCAACTTGTTTAAAAAAAACTTTTATTAAAAAAATTATATACTGTAAAAGTTTTTAAAAAGCTTCAGTGGGTACAGACCGATATATTATACAACACTGCGTATGCAAGAAAACAAAGACAGGAAATTATTTACCCGCAGGCAATATCCAGATAATAGATAGGTAAAACGATTAAGGGTCATAAAACTGATCCACTTTAACCCCATTCAAGTGTAAAGATTATTTGAATCGTTGTCAATTTGTAACCTAATTTTAAATAATTATATCTATTTATCCTTTATAATGATGCATTTGCTTTACTTATAAATGTTAATGTAAAATGTAATTCAATTCCATTTACAAGTACCCTGTGAAGAACAAGAGTAACAACCGCGTTGAAAACAGTCTTATGCTATTTTAATGACGTGAACAATAATTGACAATATACATTGAACAAGTAATAAAACCTATGTCCTGATGACACCACCCCTACCCCTCTAACACCAGATGCGATCCGGTCACAAGGTTTTGTTTGAATTTATAAAACTATTATAACACCTTTGTATCAGTTCAATAATTATGCTTTCAACGACAATGTAATTAATTTTTTATTCACATGTTTTATGAAGTTTTATTTGGGATACGAATTAGTTAATTATTTTTATAAACATGCCCTTGGTAATATTCGTGAAAATAGTTATTAACGTTGATCAGGCGAACCCAGGGCGAATTAACTTTTAAAAACATATTAGTGACAAACTATTAGTATCGGCGTTAAAAAGAATGTGCCTTACGTAAAATGCCGAGTACTGCCGAAGCGGTAAATTCTTATTTAAACTTAACAGGTTAGTTGAGTTAAACTTAAAAAGGACTGCAAAGATATCCATTAAACATAATTATTTTTATATATCTAAAACGTAAAATGAAATATCGAGACATCGTAATAGTGACATTTGTTTTGTTATATTAGCAAAAAGGTGAAAATTTGAATTAAAATGCAATATTTGCACATAAACTGGCATTGTTTCGCGTTTCCACTATAATTCAATGCCCGTAAAAACGGACGGTGATAGTTTTTAATCGTAAAAAGGACCATTGATTTAATACTTTACATTGACAAAAAATATTCATGAAATGGCAGACAAATTAAAAAAACATTTGTGATAATGACAAATTTTTTATGTTTAACAGAAAGAAAGTTATGACGAGTTATTTAATAATATCCTTCTTTACTCTTTGTAAAAACGCATGTCGGTTTTCCAATACACGATGGTTAAAATAGTTGGGGATGTGTATTTTTAACTATTTCCACTTTAAGACAATCAAAGCTTAGGTCTATCAAAAATGGAGGCATACCGTTTAAAAGTCTTGCATTAATCTATCACCGGAAACCTATTGAATTTATTTATATATGAACCAATATACTCGAAATTAATTATTTGTCGAAACTATCCAGAGTTACAAGAAGAGTGCTCACCAAAAAAGTAAAACTGAGCAAAATGTAGGCGTGGTAAATGATTGATATCATCCTGTTAGGTAGTACATAACTCGAAAAGGCTGCTATATACTAGCAAGCACCTAAGGTAAACAGAAATGAATTGTTTCGCATTTATTGCATATATCTACCAACGGTCTAGTTTTGGGCTATTTTTGCTAAATTCGATTTAAAGTTATGCTAATAGACTAGGTTCTGTCCACGATGCTACGGAGCTTTAGAGATTCATGTGTATTTTTCCTACCTGTGCATCTTTAAACAACAGGAATACAGTATAAATCTGCAAAATCCAATTAACGATGACTGTATATTTTTCGCTTTAAAATAAGTGTTGTTGTTGTCTTTATTTCTATGTTAAATAGTACTGTTTCTATGATATCAAATAGTGGAAATAATCCTAAAAGTTGATATCGTGGATTAATTTAGATTTACAGAAAGAAAACATACATGACTTAAGTTCTTTTGTTGAGTTTGAATTAATAATCTGAAATTGACTCTTACATGTAAAAATACGAATCCAAGTTACTCTAAAATTACCACAATATGAAGAATTTATTGGTTTTATCCAGGTATAATACACATATAATAATTTATTACATAATTAAATTAAATTAGATACATAATCAGTGACATTTTCAAACTGACAAATACTATCACAGAAGGCTTAAATTAACACATTAACTTGATATCACAGATTCAGATTCAGTGCAAATAATCAGTACTATTCATTGTGACTATTATATTCTAAGCTTATATGCACATAATGAGATGTTTCATGATCATAAACTAAATCATAGAAATATTAGTAAAATAATATATGGAGAAACTTGAAATAAGCAATCAGTCAAAATTAGGTGTGTAATAAACCTAGGATGGCCCATTAAAGCGCTGAAGCTTATTTCTAATGAAAGTAGTGTGTTCCTGTTGGCCAAAAACTGACCTTAACCGGACTTCCTTTGAGTCAGATCACCTTGATTGGTATAATATTATGCTGATTTAAAATAAATAAATAGATTAAATTAGTAATAAAACATGCAATTAGAAGCTGTGAAAATTAACAAATGAAATGAAAGTGACATTCTCTATCGATTGCTTATCAGTAAAGATTGTTATTTATTTTTGTCAGCTGATTTCTTCCGCTTTATGTCTATTTGTTATATTTGCAGGGATGCTGATAAGAAAGTATAATAAACTATGTTGAGTGTTTACCATGTTCATGATCATGCATCTTTGCAAATTTTGATTAAATACCCTAATTTTGACAATTTTAGTAATTTTATAATAAAAATTGATATGAGATCCGAGCAAATCGTATATATAACACAGTATTGCTTCACTTGACAATCCAGTACACATCGAAGACGATATCAAAACGAATATATCTGCCCTGCTAATCACCAGTTGAAAACTCTATTACAGTTTCAACGAAGACAATGGTGTGTGTTTGTCTTTAAATTGTAATTAGTTTCTATAAGCTGGTTTAAATGGTATATCGATGTATAGCTCAGACATATTTTAATTGAATTTTTCATATTTGTACAGCCCTAAAATTATTTTGATAAAGAAACTTTAAGAATGAATTCTGTCATGATACTCCTACTTTAGTACAATAAATGTGATAAAAAAAGTTTTATTACATTTTATTATCTATTTTCTTCACTTATATTCTAACTATTTTTTAATATATGATATTTATCTTTTGCAGGAAACAACGGTACTCACATTCAGAATAATACTCATGTCCCTGTCTTGGAGTTCATCTTGTGCATTTCTTTTGCAACCTAGACAAAACATATATAAACAGCAACCCGGTCAGCAAAAAGCAAATGGGGCAAATTTTACATTTGTTACAACGAAAACGGCAACTCGTTTTGCTGGAAGTCATATCAACATACAAACCAAAATCAGTTCTCAAATAACAAACAAAAATATAACACATGAAAAGCTGAACAGTGTAATTGACAGAAAACATCTAACTGGTTTGAGAGAATTGAACTCAGAAAAAGTTATATCAGAATCAAATAAATCTGAATTCGCAAACAATTCATCAAACCAAACGAGTGAAATTAATGTCTCCGAAGTATTGAGTAACATTGTGAAGAGATCTACAAGCGAATGCTTCATAAGTGATCGTTCTACTTGTCCATGGGTTTACGATGACAATAACGAAGCGACTTGCCAGCGCACTGTGCCAAATGGCTGTGATCCTCAACACTGTCTACTGAGATGCCATCTTCTGTATGACGGCAATCGTTCTATAGCCTGCATATCTGTGATACCATGTATAATACCAGCAATAAGAGGTCAAACCAACACGAACTGAGATTTTAGGAGATACAAGAGAAAATGAACGACAGAAAAACTATACAGAAACATAACCCCACCGACCATTTAAACCAACGAATTAAGCTCTTACCAAATAAGGAGCGAAATGAATCACAGTCACAATGTATACTCAAATCAACAGGAACAGTCTAGAAAATAAATTCCGCGCTTTACGGACAAAACAGTAGTGATTGAGAAGGCTCCTTTACTTTCATACTCTGTTGCAATCAACTTTGACCTTAACCATAAGAAAGCATAAAACCTTTTCAAATTATAAATAAAATGTACATGTTTTTTTAATTCTTTTTATCATTTAGATCAAATATTATAGTTTGCCTATAAATTCCCGGTGTAGAATATAGTTATTATGTAGAAATGTGATCCAGACTGCTTGATTTGCCCAAGTTGTGAGTCGAATTGCGAAACACGTGTATGATCCAACGGCCAGCATCTAAGATCACATTTCAATGATAACAAGAAAACCATTGATGCAAAAGGGCGCCGAGAGATAGTTATTTCATCATAATTCAAGTGAATATGGTAAGCAAATACTTAAAACAAATAATTCAGCAAAACACATCCTATTTTCGTACTAATTTTGCTCCCGGTTTGAATGACATTTGTGATAGTAGGAAAGTAAACTTCCACTACAAGGTCATACATTTAAAAATTGTAGAGATAATCGCCTAACTCGGGTTGAGCATTGGCGCATGTGCAAGTGGATTACCTCGACCTTTCTAACTCGACGTATCAAGTATGTATAGAGTTGTCTTTTTGTCAACTTGTGTAGTTTTCAACAAATAAAGCTTTTGTTTGACTAAGTAGTTGAAACATGACGATTTAATTAATTTCTTCATGATTTTCCATGACAAATTGAATAAAATTTCCCAAGGGCACATGAATAAGTCCAAACTGCAGATAATCTCTAATATAGTTCGCCATCTTGAATCCTGACCAACTCGTGCGCAACTTAGGGTTACACGAGTAGATTGGAGATTTAGCGCATGTGCATTGGTTTAACTCGACATGTTCGGATTTGAATTCTGGTAACTCGAGTATCTTTTCGAAAATTATTTATGTTTATCATACCGCACGCTACAAACATTACACGGCTATAGCGAAGGGTATTGTCTCAGTTTATTATAATGGCATTATTTCAAAAACTATCTTCAAACTAAATCGGGTGTTTTATAAATTCGCTATATAGATTCTTGATGGGATATATGGCCTTGATATCATTCGACTATCTTATAAAATAAGAATATGTGATTAAATCTTGTCAAATAATGTCAAATTTAACTTTGTTAATATAACGTGCACTTGAAATTTGAGAAATAACTAGTATATTAAAGCGAAGTGGTCGAATATATGTACTTATATTTTTAAAATAACAGCAAGGGTGTCTGTTTTCCTGTTTATAGCTTGCGACTATCTTCACCTAATAAGTTAGATATATGTCTAATACAGAAACCTTATTCCCACTATAGATACGTATATGTATACCAGATATATAAGTTTAAGGTTAAACATACTGTATATATTGATTAAAGAGCCGTTTTAAGGTTCAGATGAGCATATACTTTTTTTTAAAACATGATTTTGTACCAATGTAATTATGTATAAGGGCTAATCTTTCTCTGATCTAATATTTCTCTATGTATTGATAATCGAAAACAGGTTTTCACACCTCATTTCCAAAAGTCCATTTTAAACTGGCATCATAAAAAGCAGACAACGCCGATCGTATAAAATCTGTTGAAATAATAAAACACGTCCGTCCTCTCTGGTAGAAACATTCCTCTACGTATTGATAACCGATTTTTTGGTCACATTCGTAAGTCACTGGCATCAGTAAACGCAAAAAATTCCGATCTTTTCTCATTAAACAATGAAATCTGTTGAAATAATAATAATAAAAATGTCCGTCTTCCCTGGTAGAAATAAGCACCAATCAAAAAATTTCAAATGCATTTTTCCGTTGTAGAAATTGAAAAAAGGCGCTTTATTCACATCACTTGGTTGGTCTAAAATCATGTTTGTATTGTGTTGGATTCATGACAAAATGTAAAGGTATAGTTTAATGCAATTTTTTACTTTTTAAACACATGATTTCTTATTTATTTTGATGGCCAGTGCGATCGTATTTCCTGCACGTTTAAAGTAAATTTATTATCTTAAGCATTAGTTATGAAATAAAGGGACACGAAATAGAATATGTCAGTGTTTATATTTTGCTCTCGTATATAAATGATTTCATTGCTTATCTTTAAAATAAATGTTAAAAGTGTCATTGTAAGTAGTGTTGTCACGTTCCAAAGTCACATTGATTGCCATGTGTTTGCCATCCTCAAACATCCTGCGGTTCCGTTTTTGATCAGTTATGTAACCACTCTAAACTATAAAAAAGATGTTACACAACTGCCCCTTGCACATTTTAGTTTGGAACAAAACCTGTTGACTTTGTACGAAAATGTTTCTGCTTCAAATATGTATTGTGGTGCTTGCGCTACCGCTTTCCACCAATGGTTTTATATTGGATACACTATTTGGCCAACCACCAAAAACAGTAGAGTCTCTAGATCTTAACAAATATCTTGGCAGATGGTACCAGGTACGTACTTTTATTTCCATAAAAGAAAAACTTTATTTAAACAAATTCAAATGGAAGTAAGGTGAGAAGATTTTCAACATGGTGTTTTTGACTTGAAGGTATACAATTAAGTGACTGCCTGTGTCGTTGTAGCTGATGAAATGAACGAATCAAAGTTCTACTGATGATGATGATGATATTTCGATGTTGGCCTAGTTAGGAAATTTGTGTTTATGACTAACATTACTGTAATTAAAATTGTGGTCACATATTCTTGTGAATGAGTTGAATTATATCTTATTATATAACTTACGTGACTGTTTTCACTAAGCTTTGAGATGGAACATTTTAACAGATTAAATCAAATTTAGTTTTGGTTGCATTCAATAGCGGGAAGAAGCACAGACGTAGCTGGTTAATGGTTCCGTGATAATAACTGTGATACCAAGATATTGCATGACAGTGCTTCCTCATTGGAAAGGGAGAATGCAATACCTTTTGAATTGTTTGTTTAAAAAGGAAAACATGAGTCGTATGTACAAAATATCTCATATATGAATTTTTGCAATTTCAGATGTTTGCAAGCCAGTCTGTCGTATCGCTTTGGGAATCAAACGCATACTGTGTAACAGCTGATTGTGAGTATTTTATGAATTACTTTAACGTCAGCTTAGCGGCCGTTACATAGTTATGTTAATTTTCAATTCGAGAAAGGAGAATTCTCTAATGGCAAATCTATGTGAAGTTAGTCTTTCGCAATATTTTTAAATTAGCGAAATGGGAAATTCGCGAAAATAGCGAAAATTTAATCAGCGTGAATATTACCCAGTTCACAGAATAAGAAATCTTAAAGTACAGAGGAAGATTGTTATATTTCTTATTCTAAGTAAACTATGTTGTATTTGGTCAAATTGATTGATCATCACTCTCACATATAAATTCCGTGTGCTTATCTGCCAAGTAGTAAAATACATCTACTAACAAGTTTAATTCGCTATGATTTCTGCAAAGTTGAGACTGCAACACTAAGTTTATTTAGAAATCAATAAAATCACATTTGATATATTACTATATTACATTTCCTTTACTTTTGTTAAACTAGGAAAAAACAATGATTATTAAAACTTTTTTTAGATGAACAAACTTCTACCGGCAACGTGACAGTTTTGAATTCAGAAAGACTGAACAATGCTACTGGTGCATTGAAAACCATCCATGGTTATGCAGTACCCACGGCTGATGCAGGGAAGTTCCAAGTTCATTTAGAAACTGTGCCAATAGGGGCTCCATGTAAGTAATTGATTAGTATTTTGAAGCTTGAAATAACCAGAGCATCAACGTCTTTTCGCCTTGAAGGTATAGGGTGATGAAATTCATGAAAAATACTGACTCAGTTAAAGGTTTTCTTAAGAATCAATAATGTTACTGTCAATTACTGTTGAATAATAACAAACTTCTATTGAAACGTGATTATGGGTGGCTTAAAACTGGTTAGCCGGTAGATTCTTTAACATAACTATTTCCTAATAGAAAAAGCTACCACAATATATTGAAAGTATAATATCGTTATCTTCTAGATTGGATTTTGAAACTTGGACCTGCCACGTACGGCGACAAGATGCAGTACCAGTACGCAGTCGTGAGTGACAACATTAGAGGAACATTATTCGTGTTGGCCCGAGACCCGACCCTTTTTCATCGCGATTACGAAACTGAAATTGTTAACTTTTTGAATGCCAACGGGTTCAAGACATTTTATAACAAAGCAATATCTACATACCATGGAAACGACTGTGTATATAACTCTGATCATCACTAAATGTTTGAGCTTTTCATTTTTCCGGTGTAATATTTAGAGATTGTGTCAACTTTTGTAAAATATTTAATAAAATCTATCATTTCTGTTAGGTGTCTTTTTCTGTTTTCTGTTTTATTTTAAACTGGATACTATAGAACTGTCATTACTGTAGCGCATGGACAAACTCCAAGCCAATTATGAAGTATCGCTACATCTGGATAAATGTATTGAAAAGCTGGAGGAATTTAAATGTTACATGCGATTACATAAAACATTGAAAAGACATGTTAGATGTAAGATTATAGTCTAGAAAGAGGAAGGTGCTGTACTTTGAAGAAACATGTAAATAGAAAAGTAGTGAGTGATGAGCAGAGAAAGCAAGCAAGGATATGTATTAAACGAATGAATCGTTTTCCATGTGCATCCATAGGTAAACTATAGAATTCCACCGTAACTCACCAATTATAAATTTGATTATCAAATAATCCATTTAAGTAATCAACACTATAGATTTATTCTTTGAAGACTATGTCATTCGTTACTTTGATACGTCTTTGGTCTGCGTTAAAAGGAAAAGTAAAATGAAAAGAAAAATCTGTAAAACAGAACACACTAAGATAAGGGTAGCTGATATTCCATTACCAAGACAGGGTATTGAATTGTGTAGGTTTTTTTTGGGGAAAAATAGCATGATAAAATGAAAAAGTAAATGCTTAACGGCTGCTGGAATAACAATGTCTGTCCACAGCAGAAAAAAAAGTAATCTTCATAATTCTTCATAATAATATCATAATTCTACCATAAATGAAATGCAAATGCTTAACCAAGACAAATCAATATTGAAGCGATTACACACCATGAACTATTAGTATTCTGGTATATAACAACAAGATCTCCTGTGACCGTGATACTTCTGATATCTAAAAACCGTTTAAATATCAACATCCTTTCACCAACAATCAATTCAACATTCACAAGCAAGCATCACATTAATCCACAGGTTCAAATTTCTTACTTCTTAAATATTCACATACAAATCAACATACAGATCACGTCCATAACGAAGCATAATCTGCATAGTGCTCATAGAAAAGACTGTCTATCTAACACACACTCTGGAAAAAGAGCAAAAGAACCAGAAAATAAAATGTTTTTTCTCAAGGACCAGATGGAGGTGATCGGGGTTTGAAGGGGGAAACGGGTGATTGATAAACTCTCATTTTTATCATTTCTTTATCATTTTACCGATCTCTTTGAAATTAGTCTCTATGAAGGGTCCAAGACAGCAACTATTTTTGTAGCAACAATTTTAAAGTATTATTAGCTAGTAAACTAGTAAATGTTATTTCGTGTATCCCGAGATAGTTTTCAAATCGTTGTCAATGAGCCCTGCTGCGTGACAACGTTACTTTATCTGCGGTAGCCAAACACACATTGTGATTGATATCATTTTATGTTATATTTAACTTTTTTCAAATTAAATTTAAGGGTAACTACTGGATCAATACAGATTAATACCTTTTTTATTTGAATGCAAAATGTAATTTGCTCGTCCATTCAAAAGGAAAGACCGTTTTGATGTTTAACGGTATAAACGTGGTGCTCTGCATAGCGATCATCTTTAAAAGAAAGAAAAAACTTGTTCCAATGAAAAAAAATGTACAACTCCGATACATATCAAAAACAATTACGTCTGTGAATGATGACTAGACTAAATTTGTCAATAAAAACTGACTCTCGACATAAACAATTGATAGTGTATATGCTAGAACATTTAAAAGAATAAGTACGAGTCCACATTTACACAGTTAGTGTAAATATTTCACTAAGACGGACACAATACATATATATTCGTTAAACGACAAATTTCCTTAGACAGCGCTTAATGATGATGGAGTAAGGCGTTTATTGTATTTAGAGCGTGCTAAGAATGACAAGAAAAACTGTGATACAAAGTATCACAGTGGGCCAACAAACAAAAATCCCATGTAAATATTTTGAAAATTGGTGATAATTGATATTGAGGCATGGCCCCAAAAGAACTCGAGGGAACCAATTCTGGTTGAACAAGCAAAACCTGACACGACACCATTTTTATGATTATTTGCCGTAAAATATTCTTAAAAAATTAAAAATGATTATTAAAACAGCAGAAAAAAGTTAAAAAAAAAATTGGGTGTTGATGGGATTCGAACTCGTGGTTTCTAAAAGTACACGTACACAAAAGTGTTTTAATTATCGGCTTTATCCATTACACCACGGAGGCAGACTAATTACGAATGGGAAAAAATTAGCTAAAACAATATCATATATGTCTAAAAAGGCCATAAAGGGAATATTCAGTCGACTCGTTTCGTTTCTATAATGTCAAAGGTTGTGTTAGTGGAAAAAGCAATCATATATCCATTTTTCTAGGTGTAGATTGCGACTGAAACGTGAAAAGCGCTTTTTTCTTTTTTTACCAGCGTATATTAGATTGCGCCCTCTATGAAACGAACGACAGCTCAATTACAAACGACAACTCTTGCTTTTCCAAAAAAATTGACTGTGTCTACAGTTTTCATCTCAGAAGTACCTCAATTTTATAATGAAGAGAGACGCATATGTTCGATCTAGTGCTTAGTCTCCATGCATCTTTTACTCACCACGTATTAAATATAGCGGGCCGCTGCTGCGGCCCGCAATAATGATTGTCAGCTGATCATGTATACACCTCGCTTCTGAGAACGTTCAAAGGATTGTCAAGTGGAAAATGCACTCAAATTTTAAAACTTTATAAGGGAAGACATGTTCTGATATGTAAAATATCGGATTTTTTTTTGTGTGGGTTTTTATTTATAGATTTTAGCTATTCTTGCGCTGTATTCTTAAGTTATGGCAAATACCACCGATATGCCTTTTTAAGAGATACGCGTTTCTGTTGGAATCTCCCCCGCGTGTTAAAGGTGAAGTAATGTTGTCATCCGCCTTTTCCTTTAATATTAGTGAATCGATTTAAGTGAAAGAAACACATCAGGAAAATTTTGGACACATTATTTTTAATCATGTCTTCGAAGAAACTGCCATTTTACAAGCTTCTGCAAAGCTGCGATCTTTCTTAAACCGTATGTACAATAAAAATGTAAATGCCGTAAAAACAATACTGCCATGCAAAACAATAAGTATGGGAGACTGCCTCTTGAAATTTTAATAAATCTAATTAAGTATGATTATACTTATAATTTAATACTTTTAAACAAATAAACTAAACCTTTTACCATGACACATATATATTAAAATCTTTATCAACTTTCTTATCTATATTTGGTATTTTGTTCATCACAGTCACGTTTAGAACCAAAGTCAGGAGTATCACGTTGTAAGCCATGTTGAAATGATCCTTTTCAACAGTTCCTGTTATACAATACATTGTACATACAAAACTAGCATAAATAGGTCCCCTGAAAACTAAAATGCTATATATGAACAAATCTTCAAGAGCAATGTTTCGTCATAGTTTATGTTTGGCAGCATTTATTCTGCCACTTTGTACAGAATGTTTTATTTTAGACACGTTCTTTGGGAAAGAACCACAAACAGTGACGAGTCTTGATCTTGACAAATATGTCGGAAGATGGTTCCAGGTCAGTGTGTTGTTGGATTGTTTGATTATAGATATTTTGTAGCTAAAGCTCGCATCGTTGGAGCCCAATAATATTCCGGTTTCTAACTTGACTGGTGGTGTTCTTAAGATGCAGACGGCTGCCGAAGTCGTTTATCATTTGAATAGAGATAAAGAAAACATTCCGGTATATTTTTTGTCTATTTTAGTGTTCCTTTTTCTAATGACGTGCTTGTTTGATTTAATGATGGCGACTAACATGATACATCTTGAAGTTTAGATATTAAATGAATTTCCAGATGTTCGCAAGTCAGTCTGTGGTCACTCTTTGGGAATCAGATGCGTACTGTGTAACTGCCGATTGTAAGTTTTTGTTTCAAATTTGCAGATTGTTCATAGTTGTAAGATGAAAAATAAACACCATATTCTTTAGATTGACATTATGCATTTAAAATTTATTTAAATGTTTTATACTTTTTATACAAATTGGACAGGCAAAGCGATCAGAAAGGTCCATGTTTTTAACAAAAATGTACGTGTACCGGTAGTATGTTTGTAACTCTGTGTTGTACTGACTACTGTTTACAGTCGCCGTATTTCTATGGTGCAAATGTTCGAAAAGACAATTTGGCACCATGCATTGATAAGTCCTAAGTTTTGGAAACACAGTATTGTGGTCATTCCCTATAGATGCTTAATTCTATTAAAACATGTATATATTATGCTTGTGATCTTAAAGCTGCTACATGAATGTGTTAGTTTAATGGCAAAACGATATGAGAGGCTTTAATATATAGTTTTACCTTTGCTTTATGCAGATGAAAGAACCCCCAATGGCACAGTTACAGTTTTGAATTCAGAGAGACTTCACACTGCAACAGGTCCTGTAAAGGTTATTCATGGCTATGCAACACCGACAAATGAGCCTGGAAAACTTGTAGTTCATCTTGAATCTGTTCCAGTCGGAGCTTCATGTAAGTCTGAGTCTGTTGTTTAAAAAAAACGCCGAATTTTTTGCCGGAAACATCCAACTATTTTTTAGTCCTAACTGGAGTTTGTTCATAATGACTCAAAGCCTTTATCTCACACTAAATGTATATATTTCGCATTTGATAGGCCTGTACGAAAATGGGCGTCCAGCCGATAAAAACAGAAAGTCATGAATTTGCCTCAAAGTGTTTATGTTTCTGACTGAAAGTATTTTTTGGACTACTTACTAGGTGCATTTGATTTCTCCAGCAATAAATAATTTCCATTTTGAAGAGTATGTCGTCAAATTTTCAACTGAGTAACAGAAACCTTAAACCGAAATGAATTGTTATGTGTCTTAATTGCACTGGTCGAACTTGCTATCGTTGCACCGTTCTGACACAAGGAAGTGAACAGAAGGCATTGACAGCATACCAAAAATTAGTGTTAATAAAAGTACTCTATAAAAATAATTTCAGACTGGGTTTTGAAACTTGGACCAGCCACCTACAGCGATAACTCCCAGTACCAGTATGCAGTCGTAAGTGACAACATTAGAGGTACTCTATTCGTGCTGGCACGTGACCCGGATCTGTTTCATCATGATTATGAAACGGAAGTGGTCAATTTTCTGGACACTCATGGCTTCAAGACATTCTACAATAAAGCAATAACAACATACCATGGAAAGGACTGTCTTTATAATACCAACCATCACTGAAACATTTGTCTCGTTATTTTGTATGAATATAAACAAATATCAAATATTTTGTAGAATACCGAAAATAAAATGATAAAATATGAAGTTTACTTCAGTATTTTAAATATTAATAACAAGCTAATTCGTAATGCTTCAATGATGTCGGGACAAGTGGACCCATGTAGTGTATTTCTTCATTAAAGAGGAAATATTCTTTAACATATTATTGCGATGGATGTGTTGATGTATTCTTCTGGGCAATGTAGAAGGACATTTTGAGTCTATGCTCAGTCGTGACCGTTATGCTGGCGTTTGAAAATCTATGTTTAATATAACAAATTGCACATTTCTCATGTGGTAACAGAACGATTAGCAGAAATAATTCTCAATATTTTTTACAGCCAGAAAGTCACCCTCTGTTGTGTTTATCTTAACGTTTAAAGTGTGCTGAGTTTTATTTCCAATCAGGAATGTTGAAAGAAATATACCACTGTAAACATCATGAGTGACTGTAATTCGATTGTAAGTGGCGGACGTGTGTCTGGATGAGAAATTGAACAGTGTGATGTAAATCTAATGACGACTGATCCCCTATGAACTCTCCTTCGTAACAGTTCCGCCGGTTAGGGTTAGGGTACTCGATTAAGCATGCATCTACCCCAAACACTTATGAACAAAGTTTTGTTATTATAAATGTTTGAAACAAAATTGAACAAACACTTTTAATAACTGGAAAAAAACAACAACTGATGTACATGCATTATGGTCTAAAAGAACAGGATTAGATAAACATAAGGACACTAATTATTTAAATGAAAATCCATGTCTTAGATGTCTTTGAAGTATTGCTTTCTTGAAACGGGAAAATAATTATACAATGAAAACAGAATTCACATTCGTTTGATCACAAAAATTTAGTGTCCGTGAATTCATAAATTACGAATAAGGAATGACAAATTTCTATGACAAGATGTCAATGGTATATTAAGTTAAAAGAAAGACACACAGTAGTTTCTTCCTGCACTGATGAGTAATTACGTGACAACCTACAAGACCATATTTATATGTCTATTCGTTTTCAAGGCACGTTTAGGTGGATTTACGAAGATAACATATTAGAATTGAGTATAAGCGTAAATTAGATATAACATTAGAAGGCATACCCAAGGACATGCGGAATTCTAGACCCACCGACGTAGACGTAAAAGCAATTATAGAGCGACTCCTATACTTAACCCCGAAAGCTAAATAGAATATCCGGTACATCGGTATCATTCATCACCGCATTATCTATACAGTCATCATCACAGATAATAAATTGAAACTAACGGAAAACAATGACTATTATAGTTTATTTTTAATCTTCCGTATCACGCCTGCCCTATTTTAACAAAAGTCGAAGAAAATACTTCAAACAAAATGTTACAAAGATGATAACATATTAAGCTTAGATGATGAAAGTTTGTTTTTGCGTATTTTAATTTAAATGAATAATTAAATTTTGTTTAACATTTGTACTTGTTTTGCCGAAATCCAAGTAAACATGCATATATTTTGCTTCATATCAATTAAACAGTCATTTTTTTGTATAATATGTTTTGTCTAAATCAAATTAACATTATATTTTATTTCACATCATTCAGAAATGGACTTGATTTCTACAAGCAAGATGCCTGGAACATTGACCGTGTTAAATATGTTGATACTTATGCTGAGTATTACAAGAACAGTAATCACTGAGGGTGAGGAACCTACAAAAGGTTATCCAATAAACAACAAAAGAATGTACATGGAAACCTCCGCTAATCACAACTATACGGAGCGAACAAATAATTCTGTTCGTGTGAACTTCAACAGCACAGATTCAAGTAAGAAGAGAATGGTCAAGAGTGGTGCTGAAGCTTCAACATGGACGTTAGTACATCGCTCTGTTCATGTGAAGAAAGACATTACGACTGCAAATAAAGATTTAAAGACAATCAATGACGCAAATATCACATCAAATGCTGCTAAAACTTCTCTGTTTCCTCAAAGAGACAAAAATGAAAACGAGTGTCATGTGGACTTATGTGTTGATACATCTGAACTAAAAGATCAACCCGGAAATCCATGTCCCGAGATACGCATGTGTTTATGTGGTTCGGACAAACACAATAGGCAATTTGTCGACTGCTCTGAAAGGAACCTTACAGAAATCCCGAGTTCTTTTCCAAATGAAACAGAGTACATCTCTCTGGCTGGCAATGAAATAAAAGCAATACCCAAAAGAACTTTCCAAAATTTGCAGAATCTTAAGTTTCTAGATTTATCGAGGAATACAATAGAAAAATTGGACGCTGACGCCTTTTTGGGTCTCCACTTTTTGTGCTGTTTAAAACTTAATGGAAATAAATTGAGATACACAAAGTTCTCAATTTCATACTCCGCTTTCAAGCCTCTAGATAATCTTATTTACTTAGATTTGCAACAAAATTTGCCAAACATAACACAAAATGAATCTTATCCGACAGAAGCACTGAGTCATTTGAAAGAGCTTCGAATTTTACACATGGACGGTTTGAGTGATAACGGTTGGAAAACAACAGATTTCCAATCTTTAAGAAATCTGCATAACTTAACTGTAAGCGGAAAACTACATAATGGCAGATGTTCCATAAATTCTGTTACAAGAGGAATGTTTAAATACTTGTCTACTTTGAAATCATTAAAATTAGAAAACTGTGGCTTAAACTGGGTTGAGAACGGCAGTTTCGGTGAATTACATGCATTA
Organism: Saxidomus purpurata; assembly: GCA_022818135.1. Classification (NCBI taxonomy): domain Eukaryota; kingdom Metazoa; phylum Mollusca; class Bivalvia; order Venerida; family Veneridae; genus Saxidomus; species Saxidomus purpurata. The sequence continues at coordinate 31,806,826 of JAFMSR010000010.1, forward strand.
AATAGCCTGGACTTGTCTGAAAATAAAGACTTAACATTTCGTAGTTTGGAAAATCTTACGTACGCACTGAGAGATAAGGAAATGTATTTACTGAATCTTACTAAAATTCATCCAACTTTTGGTGACTGTGTACGTATATCAGCAACAAATTTAAAGTATATGAGTAACATGACGATTGAAAATTTTATCCTAGATTCAAACCGACTTGCCTTTATTGAAGAGGACGCCGTGGACTCCTTCCCAAATCTCACTGGATTCGTCTCTTTAAAAGATAATTTAATACTGCTCGGTAAGTATGTTATCTCAATAATCAACAAGGACAAGCTTGGTAATGTAAGCAGTTTGACTATGTCTGATCAAATGGCCAATCATAACATACAAGAATTAATAAAACCTGACACGCATCAGTTTTTACAAGATCTTTCACATGATCAGAACGAAACAGCTGAAGAATTTAGTCTGTTTGATTCAAATATACATAAGAGGATAAACAAACGTAATTATCCTGGAGTTATGTGCAAGTCTTGTGATCATTTTCACGATGTGACGCCTTATAATCTTCCTAGTAACATTCGTGTACTTGACATGAGCAACATGAAATCAAGATATCCATTAAGAAGAATTTGTGTATGTGAACCAAATAGTTTCAGAGATATAGACCTACACAGAAATGTTTTTTATCGCATCGAAGGGCCATTTTATGGACTTGCTAATTTAACATCACTCGATGTATCATGGAATTTATGTGAATATATGAGTTCTAATGCACTTCACGAGATGACAGGTTTGCGCTACTTAAATTTGTCAAGAAACTTTTTAGGCATTTCATTTAACGAAGATACAAATGGAGATATTTTTCGCGAACAATCTACTTTAATTTCTCTAGACATTTCCGAAAATAGAATAAGACGATTGCCTCGAAAATTCTTTAAAGGTCTTTTAAAGGTCGAAAGACTCTTTCTCAGAAATAACTTGATGTATGCTTTTAACTTGGATATGTCTTCCCTGAGTAAACTGAAATACCTAGATTTAAGTGTTAATTTTCTAGTGTATATCACTAATGATGTGTTACGGAACTTCAGAAATTTAGCAACACTTCACAACTTTACCATTGATTTAGCCCTAAACAATCTGTCATGTAGCTGCAGTCAGCTACAATTTGTGAAATGGATCGCGACTTCGGGGGTCAATTGTCATAATTTGAAGAGCTCCACATGCAGTTATGAAAATGGAGAAACGAGAAATCTGACAATGGCTTCACAGCTGTACGAGGAATTGTCAATACAGTGCCAAAGTTACACCACAGTTATATTTGTCTGTACAGTTGGCATTGTATCGTTGATAACCATACTCACGGTTGTGATTGGTTACAGGTACAGATGGAATTTGAGATACTTTTATTATTCAGCAAAAATGAGAATGAAAGGATACTCTCCTATTAAAAGCGAAGAGGACGAGGTGTTCGATCACAATGTATTCATTTCGTTTGCTGATGAAGACAAAGCATTCGTTAGAGAACTTATCATTCCGGAACTAGAAGAAAAGAGACAACTTCAACTTTTGATTCATGATCGCGACTTTCGACCTGGAGAATTTGTGCACGACAATATTCTTACAGCGATTTGCACTTCAAAGAAAACGCTTATTGTCATGTCAAAAGCTTTTCTACAAAGCGTCTGGTGCAGATTTGAAATGAATATGGCAAGAATGGAGGCAATTAAGACAGGACGGAATGTGGTAGCCATCATCATGATGGAGGACGTGCCCGTTGCTGGTTTGCCATTGGAAATTGTAGACACTATTAGAAAGCAGACGTACCTCGAATGGCCTCATGAGGAAATCCATCGGGAACAATTTTGGGAAAGACTTTATCAGTCTTTGAAGTGATTATGAAGTTTTGGTCTTTGTTTACTGTGACAGCAGGAAACTATATGTTCTTCTGAAATTTAAGCACTAGATATCTATGTAAATATTCAGTATAATGACACATATTGATAAATATACTTATGTAAAAAAGTGGAAGTGCAAGCTATCTATAGATATATTATTTATCAAACATGCGTTTGTGGTTTTATCTTATGTCGATAAACTGCCTTTACACAGATAAAAGTTAGTTTGTTTGTTCACTGTTATTTCTGATATGTTAACTAATGACTGATACCCATTTTGATACCTTAAATATTCTTAATATGTCCTATTTTAAAAAAAGAGTTTTGTTTGGAAGCGGAGAAATTCTGTGGATATTATAGATTTCAATGGGAACACAGAAAAACATGAATTGAAAGATTGAACAGGAAAACTCAGGTGAATCAGAAGACTTTGGCGAAATAGTTTCACGCTTTCAACCTAGAGTATATTTGATAGAAAGGTGACAACTGTAACACTTTGACAGGCAAAAGCTACAATTTCCTATACATGTAACTGTATGTATATAGGGAAAACAATTCCCTAATAAGAGAATTTCTTCAAACCTGGTATGCTGACCGAGTATCTGAAAAAGAAATATGAAAAAAACTCATAGGTCATCGGCCTTGATCTAGAATAACTGAAAAAAACACAACAAAATGCTGTGTTCAAAGGAAGATATTTCAAAATCAAGGCTGGCGACTTATGTTTTTAGTTCAGATTTCTGTTTCAAACTTTGTTCTCAGTCAACATACCAAGCTTGAAGAAATTCTCCTATAAGGAAAATTTATGCCCTATACTATACATATAAAAAATTGTAGCGAAAGTCTTTACAGTGTATGGTTAGTAGTATCTGTTAAATATTTGTAGATTTGATGCATATTGCTACATTTGTATATTAATTATACAGAGGTAGAAAATCCTCTGGTTTGAAATAAATTTATCTTATTTCATTAAACAATGACGTGTTGATTGTTTTCTCGTCATAGCTCAACACAGCCGACATACTATGAAGCTAAAAGATTCCCATGACAGTTTTTATCTTCAGTAATGTTGAAAGTCACGTCCTTACGGGATTTCTTCCGGGTCACTCGACAGTATACCAGCTTATTGATATTTACAATCAAATCTGTAAATCATTTGACGATAAAATGGCAACTTGTATGGTATCTTGCGATACCTCCAAAGCCTTCGACAGAGTGTGGCACAAAGGACTCTTATTCAAACTTCGTCAGTACGGGGTGTCTGGTAACGTCTTTAAGTGGGTTTCTAGTTATCTTTCTGAACGGAATCAACGAGTGTTTGTTGGCTCAACTTTCTCGCAAAGACAAGCGGCTCCAATCAGGTGTTCCACAAGGCTCGGTCCTTGGTCCCCTAGTCTTTCTAGTCTATGTGAACGACTCTTCTAAGCATGACCCGTCTATTTGCAGATGATAGTTCATTATCCGTGTCTTTAAATGATTCAGCTTATATGGAGACAATCCTTAACAATGACCTTAATTCAATCTCTAACTGGGCAAAGCAATGGTTAGTCAAATTTAACCCGTTGAAAACTGATGTAATGTTTTTTTTTCACTTTCAAATATGCCTAGGCCAACAATTCGATTTGAGAATACTCCACTGACATATGTTGGTAATCATAAACATCTTGGTTTAACTTTCAGTCATGATGGTACTTGGCATACACATATATCTAACATTGTTTCAGCAGCTTCAACGGTCTTAGGGTCTATGCGAATGCTTAAATTCAAAGTCAGTCGTAAAACACTTAACCAAATATACATAACATACTTACGTCCCCAACTAGAGTATGCATCCCTTGTTTGGGATAACTGCACCATTTATGAAAAAAATATTCTCGAAAAAATGCAATACGATGCTGCCCGAATCGTTACCGGGTTAACAAGATCTGTCTCTATTGAGCAACTTCTAAAAGAAATAGGATGGGTGTCTCTTACAAACAGACTTGAAATTCAAAAGCTCACCCTTGTTCATAAATTCAAATATGGCAATCTTCCCGATTATTTGAAAGAGCTTTTCCCACCCACTGTTGAACAAACTAATGATTATCCTCTGAGGAATAGAAATGAGTTTATATCTATACCAAGAAGATTGGAAATCTATTCCAAATCAGTATTACCTTCAGCCGTCAAACTCTGGGACGAACAAGATGAAGAAACTCGTAACATTGATACCCTATCTTCCTTTAAATGTCATCTCAAAATTCGATATGAACTTTCGGGAATTCCTCAGTATTTTGTTTTTGGTAATAGAACGGAACAGATATATCATAGCCGCATAAGAAATAACTGTAGCAATCTAAATTCTGACTTACATAATAACCACATAAGAGAACATCCTAGCTGTTATTGTGAATATGCGATAGAAGACGCTGAGCACTTTTTTCCAGTGTCCATTATTCAGAAACCATCGCCTAACACTATTTAGAAGCACGCGACTTTTCCATCCTCTAAGTACATATAAGCTACTGTTTGGTATTAATACCCGTACTGACGAGGAAAACTGTAACCTATTTACAGAAGTACATACATTTATAAAGAGTACGAGACGTTTTAATGATACATAAAAAGGGTGTCATTGTCCCAGTAAATGTTATAGATGTATATCAGTATGGGGTGTCTGGTGCGGGGTTCCCATTGAGCGAGGTGTTTGTTCGATCACGGAAGGCAGTCAAACTTTTTCAGCGTTTTGTTTTTCTTCAAATTGTTTAATGTATTTTTTTTCTTCAATTTGTTTCTCTCTCTTTTTTTTCATTTTGTTTTCACTTAATTATTCTAATAGTTCATTTGATTGATTCAATTCTTCCTTGTAAAGATGTATAAGCGATACAGCTATCTTGTCATTTACTTAAAATCTGACGTCTTCTGGAGATGGCCGTTTCTGATGTTGTGATAACTCGTGGCCCGATCCATTTGTTATAGTTTAACATATCTTGCATGCCTTTATACATATGCATATGTAACTTGTACAATAAAATAATATTAAATCTAAAAATCTTGTGGGTGATAAGTATTACTAGTTTACAGAGATATTTCACCATTGCTCATCATAAAAAAAATAAGTTTAACTAATCAATTATCACAAATTGGCTGAACAAATTAGGTGTTTTTTTGGATTGCAGTACGTTATCGAATAAATAACATACTATACAATTCTGTATTGTACTTATATAGTCAAAAATCACACACTCCATATATGCCGAAGTTGCATAGTATCTGAAATCTAGTACATAACTGAAAGGTTTTTAGTTCATCTCAGTCAGAAGTTAAAAAGCCATTGCTTCAGTTTCACTTGATAATGATCAAACAAACACTAACACTAATAGGTCATTTATTTAAGATGAAACACACACACTGACAAGTATGATCCCGATTAGCTCAGAAGCGCTGTGAGGTCAACAATAAAGCTTCAAAAGCTTTTCAGACTAGTTCTAATCACTAAAGTCATTAAGTAAATTGTGACTAAGCTCATCAAATAGTCATTCCTACTTGGTATAGCTTACAGTCTTATGAAAATACACTTTTCACGGCTTCATATACAATGTACATCAATAAATATATCAATGCGTTAAATAAAGAAAGACACTACTTCAGCCGATGCTTAATTAGCACCAACCAGGACTCCATACATTGCCGAAATTTTTCGGATCGCCTCTTTTATCTTCAGGTGGATAATTGGCGGGAACCATTGTCAAACGGTGATAAGCGAGGCGAGCTTTTAATGCCTCAACAATATCCTTGTGCTGGTCGGCAATATCAAAATGTTCTCCGGGATCATCTGTAACAAAAAATATTCGAAATAGCAATTTAAGGTCATGGTCTAAGGTAGACAATCCTAAATGACAGTTCGTAAATAATGTGACACTCAAGGGACGCTTTCTGGAAAAAATCTTTACGAATTCTGGTAACGATAATGATCAGATCTAAAAATTGATTAACATGAGGAAATATCAAATGAAATAAGTAATCAGAATTATTGTGTTTTATCATTTTAATACGAACACATATAGTAAGATGTGGATGTCATTAAATAAAATACTTAGGGCTTAAGGCTTTACTTAATAAGTCGATTCAAACTTCCGTCACTGCCACTGATGCAGATATTAATGAAATAGCTGTGAGTTCGGTTCCCAGTTTAAGAAAAAAAAAGAATTTAAAGCTTTAAAACCAGTTTCTTTGTTTTAAAAGGCAGCATGCCTGATTTTTCGTTCAAGTTAACAATCATAATAGAAGAAATAAATAATCACTCTCTAAGTCGAATAGTTGGTACTCCGGGAAAGGCTTATCGTCTATAGGTTTTTCCTTTAGATGTGGCAAAGGCGTCCATCCATTAAAAATTCCAGGAGAACCTTGAATGAGTTTGTACTTTTGAATTCTGTAATTACACAAGACGTAAATGTTTAATGTTAAGGGCAATATAACTTGAAATAAGTGACCTAGAAGAAATAAACTATAGAAAATGATAATGCATAACGATAAGGCTCTGAACAGTGTTAAATTGTTCCCCACAAGAGGTCTCAAACTTTGATTCAAACTGGAATCAAACCAATCCAATTCAAACCATCAAAATTTCTATTTCGTTAGACATTTCCACTCTGTCAGTTTAGTGAGGTGAATCCGTGGTCAAATGGTTATGGTCACTGACTTGTAATCACTACACCTAGGTTTATGAATTCGAGCTATACTTCCGACGGACACTTTATGTTAAGAAAGTTGGCAGTTTTTTTTAACAGTAATCGAATGGTATATAATTGGCCCTTTCCAGAAACGATAACTGTAAACTGCACATAACTTGGTAAACTGTACATAACCGAAAAACTGCTGAAACAAACGTTTAATAATATGGCATTGCATCCAACAAAAACTAAATGCATGCTAATTGGGTCTGCTTATAAATTAAAATCCACTCGAAATCTACAACTATTTATCAATGACATACGTCTAGAAAACGTTACTTGTCATACGTTACTTGGAGTATATGTTGACAATAAACTAACCTGGCACAATCAAATTGACAATGTCTGTAAAAAACTGAATAGCAAAATTGCCCTGTTAAAGAACATAATATATTACCTCACACCTGAAATGAAAGTTATGTTTTTAACGCATATATATTGCCCATATTTGACTACTGTTGTACGGTCTTGGGCAAAGGAACAAGTAATTATGTGAATAAGATAAATATACTACAGAAACGAGTTGCAAAAATAATACTTAATAAACCGATGCGAACACCATCGGCAGAGCTATTCAAAGAATTAAAATGGCTGAGTTTTTCAGACCGATGCAAATACCACTGTGCTGTCCTGGTATATAAAATTATGAATAACAAGGCCCCATCATATTTGGCAGATATTGTAACGTTCTCTGACAATAAAACATACCAGTTAAGATCAGTATCAAACAAGGATCTTGTCTTACAGATAATACGTCGTACTAAATACATGGACACATCATTCACAAATTATAGCAAAAATATATGGAATGACATTCCTTTAAATATACGTATTTCGAATACTCTTAAAACGTTCAAAGGAAATTATAAGCATTATTTATTGTGTGAATGATAAGTTAAAATTACAATTTCTTAACAGTTTAATTTATATTCATGTCCTTTGAGTGTCTGTCAGTGAATGTTAATGTATGAATGCATTTATCAACAGAATGTTTAATAGTCTTATATGTAAATGTGTCTTTCTAGTTTTAACTTTGACGGGTGATTTATTTTTAAGTATTATGCTTTTCATTTGTTTCTTTACTTTGAAGGCCATATTGAAAATTAGTATATATGTTTTCATATGTTTAAATGTGTAACCTTCGGTAAATAAAGCTTTTGTTATAAAACCGTAGTCTGACCAGTGGCCTTCGTGGGGCGGTCGGGACTATGAGCAATCTAATGACTGATTGAAGAAAAAATTAAGCTTATCATATGATAACTAAGCTACGCAAAGTTTAAAAAAAATATTCCCTACCGGATTGCCGAATTATTCTTTATATCGTCAATGTTATACACAAATTCTTCTCTTGCTGATGGAGCACCCTGACTGATAGTTGGCCACTGGTTTCGTCCGTCCATACCAGTATCTAAAATCAAATAAAGTTGAACCTATGTTAGTGCTCAGATATTAAGTCACTTGGTGTTAGAAGCCAATACTAATACAGTAAACTCCTAATATAACGACTCCGGATATAAAACACAAACTTTCTGGGCTGGATTTTCTCTTTTTTTTCAATATGAAAATGCGATATAGATATAACATACTCCAGATATAAGGAACACATTTAAACAATCCAAAGGAGTTCGTTATATACGAATATGTTTACTGTATATGTAAACTGTTCAGGTTTGTATTAAAACACCTGTTGCCACTTTCAATGTATGTAATTACTGGATGCTGAAAACCCCGCGGTGACGGATATTTCCATCTGAGTCAAGTGTCTCATGATGGAAACTTTTTCTTGCATACCGTCTTGCACTTTAAGAAGATTTCTAAATGCATCTTATCAAAATGATGAATTATCATGAAAAACAAACAAGTTTCCGACGTTGTGTTTAGGAAAGTGACGTCTCAATGTTTATAACATTACGTCATAATTAATTTACGAGAGTCGTCTGGCATAGGAGGGGTGCCAGACCGCTTTTGCCGGCATGGGCAAAATCACCGGAAATGCCGATCCGATATGCAAGAATGAGACAGGTCAATGAGTAAAATAACTCACCATGAGGATTTTACAATGACACATCCGTATTATTTCTCTTCGGTGTTGTTGCAAATATATCTTTTCCTTTTTGCGTCAACTCTACTTTTATTGGATTTCATTTCGGCGGAAACAAAAACATTGAATTGAATTAACTATTCATTATTTATTTGATGTGACGGATCACTCATTTATGATCCTTATGGGACATTTGTGTCTTACAAAGAAGATAATATTTCTTTAATTCTTTTGAAAGATTGACAAATTTGCCTGTATGCTTAAGTTCGTATGTTGGCAAGTTAAAATGACTGAAATACGGTTTAAACCCATACAACAGGATCCGGTTATTCAAAACTTTAACCAGCATTTAAACTAACAGTCCATTTAATTGTAGGGTTGTATTTAAACATTTTAAAAGATTTGATAATATTCTTTATGTACTAAGGTCAGTGGAAACTACTAAAATTCTCTTTAAAGTAAACTTAAAACAGCTCATAAGTTTTTCCAACATGATGTAGTATTTTGAGTCAAAATTTAACCAATGGTTAACTTAACAGCCGGTTAAATTTTCGAACAACCGGTTCCAGATCACAGGGCCTTACTATACTGCTATTTTAGAAAACTCAGTCACTATTTGGGTGAAATCTAGGGAATAGTTCATTAATTGTATTGTTACTGTACCTGGTGTTCCACCTGCCAATGATAACAGAGTTGGGAACCAATCAACTGCATGAATCATTCTACAATTTGAAGAAAAAAAAATCATGATTTCTTTTGTCTTGTTTTTCGCTTTCTGCATTAATTTGTTATTTCTGATTTGTTGACACTGTTTACCCCATTTCTCTGCTTGCATTTTCTTGATCGTTCTATATTCACAGTTTTTATTGCACATAATTACACATGTATGTACACTTTTTTCTGAGCTTTTAAAAAAATCTAGCCTCTTAGATTCATTAACTTATTGCTAAAGATTATAATAAAACTAATTTGATTACAATATCTCAAAGGAAAGTATTGAAACAGAGAGTATAATGAGTTGTTCATACTATTATGTAATGACTTTAAAACGAATATATGAAGTACCAAATAAGGAGCGAAATGAATCGTCTGTATATCTGTGATACCATGTATAATACCAGCAATAAGAGGTCAAACCAACACGAACTGAGATTTGAGGAGATACAAGAGAAAATGAACGACAGAAAAACTTTACAGAAACATAACCCCACCGACCATTTAAACCAACGAATTAAGCTCTTACCAAATAAGAAGCGAAATGAATCACAGTCTCAATGTATACCCAATTCAACAGGAACAGTCTAGAAAATAAATCCCGCGCATTACGGACAAAACAGTAGTGATTGAGAAGGCTCCTTTACTTTCATACTCTGTTGCAATCAACTTTGACCTTGACCATAAGAAAGCATAAAACCTTTTCAAATTATGAATAAAATTTACATGTACTTTTCTGATTCTTTTTATCATTTAGATCAAATGTGTCTTTTCAGAAAAAAGTTTGTCTATAAATTCCCGGTGTAGAATATAGTTATTATGTAGGAATGTGATACAGACTCCTTGATTTGCCCGGGTTGTGAGTCGAATTGCGAAAAACGTGTATGATCCAACGGCCACATTAGGACCACATTTCAATGATAACAAGAAAACCATTGATGCAAAGCATCAAAGGGCGCCGAGAGATACTTATTTCATTATAATTCAAGTGAATATGGTAAGCAAATACTTAAAACAAATAATTCAGCAAAACACATCCTATTTTCCTACTATTTTTGCTCCCGGTTTGAATGACATTTGTGATAGTAGGAAAGCAAACTTCCACTACAAGGTCATACATTAAAAAATTGTAGAGCTAATCGCCTAACTCGGGTTGAGCATTGGCGCATGCGCAAGTGGATTACCTCGACCTTTCTAACTCGACGTATCAAGTAGGTATAGAGTTGTCTTTTTGTCAACTTGTGTAATTTTCAACAAATAAAGCTTTTGTTTGACTAAGTAGTTGAAACATGACGATTTCTTCATGATTTTCCATGATGACAAATTGAATTATATTTTCCAATGGCAAATGAATAAGTCCAAACTGCAGATAATCTCTAATATAGTTCGCCATCTTGAATCCTGATCAACTCGTGCGCAACTTAAGGTTACACGAGTAGCTTGTGAATGAGTTAAATTATATCTTATAAACTTACGTGACTATTTTCACTAAGCTTTGAGATGGAACATTTTAACAGATTAAATCAAATTTATATTGGTTGCATTCCATAGCGGGAAGAAGCGCAGACGTAGCTGGTTAATGGTTCCGTGATAATAACTGTGACGCCAAGATATTGCGTGACAGTGATTCCTCATTGGAGAGGGAGAATGCAATACCTTTTGAATTGTTTGTTTAAAAAGGAAAACATGAGTCGTATGTACAAACTATCTCGTATATGAATTTTTGCAATGTTCACAAGCCAGTCTGTCGTATCGCTTTGGGAATCAAACGCATACTGTGTAACAGCTGATTGTGAGTATTTTATGAATTACTTTAACGTCAGCTTAGTTGCCGTTAAATATTTATGTTAATTTTGAATTCGAGAAAGGAGAATTCTCTAATGGCAAATCTATGTGAAGTTAATCTTTCGCAATATTTTTAAATTAGCGAATTGGGAAATTCGCGAAAATAGCGAAACTTTAATCATCGAGAATATTACCCAGTTCACTGAATAAAAAATCTTAAAGTACAGAGGAAGATTGTTATAATTCTAATTCTAAGTAAACTATATTGTAATTGGTCATATACGTTTGATTGATCATCACTCTCACATATAAATTCAGTGTGCTTATCCGTCAAGAAGTAAAATACATCTACTAACAAGTTTAATTCGCTATGATTTCTGCAAAGTTGAGGCTGCAACACATAAGTTTATTTAGACATCAAGAAAATCACATCTGATATATTACATTTCCTTTACTTTTGTTAAACTAGGAAAGAAAACAATCATTGTTAAAACTTGGTGGTTTTTTTAGATGAACAAGCTGCTAACGGCAACGTGACAGTTTTGAATTCAGAAAGACTGAACAATGCTACTGGTGTATTGAAAACCATCCATGGTTATGCAGTACCCACGGCTGATGCAGGGAAGTTCCAAGTTAATTTAGAAACTGTGCCAATAGGGGCTCCATGTAAGTAATTGATTAGTATTTTGAAGCTTGAAATAACCAGAGCATCAAAGTCTTTTCGCCGTGAAGGTATCAGGTGATGGAATTCATGAAAAAATACTGACACAGTTAAAGGTTTTCTTAAGAATCAATAAGTTAGCCGGTGGATTCTTTAGCATAACTATTTCCTAATAGAAAAAAACTACCGCAATCTATTGAAAGTACAATATCATTATCTTTTAGATTGGATTTTGAAACTTGGACCTGCCAAGTACGGCGACAAGATGCAGTACCAGTACGCTGTCGTGAGTGACAACATTAGAGGAACATTATTCGTGTTGGCCCGAGACCCGACCCTTTTTCATCGCGATTACGAAACTGAAATTGTTAACTTTTTGAATGCCAACGGGTTCATTTTATAACAAAGCAATAACTACATACCATGGAAACGACTGTGTATATAACTCTGATCATCACTAAATGTTTGAGCTTTTCATTTTTCCGGTGTAATATTTAGAGATTGTGTCAACTTTTGTAAAATATTTAATAAAATCTATCATTTCTATTATATGTCATTCTCTGTTATCTGTTTTCTTTTAATCTGGATACAATGGAACAGTCATTACTGTAGCGCATGGACAAACTCCAAGCTAATTATGAAGTATCAATACATCTGGATAAAAGGAATTTAAACGTTACATGCGAATACATAAAACATTGAAAAGACATGTTAGTCGTAAGATTATAGTTTAGAAAGGCGAAGGTGCCGTACATCGAAGAAACATGTAAATAGAAAAGTAGTGAGTGATGAGCAAAGAAAGTAAGCAAGGAAATGTATTAAACGAATGAATCGTTTTATTCTTGGAAGACTATGTCATTCGTTACTTTCATACTTGTTCGGTCTGTGTCAAAAGGAAAGGTTAACATGAAAAGAAAAATCTGTAAAACAGAAGAGGGATAGCTGATATTTCATTACCAAGACAGGGTATTGAATTGTGTGTTTTTTTTGGGAAAATAGCATGATAAAATAAAACAGTTAATGCTAAACGGCTACTGGAAAAACAATGTCTGCCAACAGCAGATGGTAATTTTCCCGAAGTCTATCATAATTCTACCATAAATGAAATGCTTAACCAAGATAAATAATTATTATTGAATCTATTACACACCATGAACTACTAGTATTCTGGTATAACAACAAGATCTCCTGTGACCGTGATACTTCTGATAGCTATAAACCGTTTAAATATAAACATCCTCTCACCAATAATCAATTCAACATTCACAAGCAAGCATCGAATTAATCCACAGGTTCAAATTTCTTACTTCTTAAATATTCACATACAAATCAACATACAGATCACGTCCATAACGAAGCAAAATCTGCATAGTGCTCATAGAAAAGACTGTCTATCTAACACACACTCTGGAAAAAGAGCAAAAGCACCAGGAAATAAAAGGACCAGACAGAGGTGATCGGGGTTTGAAGGGGAAGCGGGTGATTAATAAACTCTCATTTTTATCATTTCTTTATCATTTTACCGATTTCTTTGAAAATTAGTCTCTATGAAGGGTTCAAGACAGCAACTATTTTTGTAGCAAAAATTTTAAAGTATTATAAGCTAGTAAACTAGTGAACATTATTTCGTGTATCCCAAGATAGTTTTCAAATCGTTGTCAATTCAACTTTTTTTCAAATCGAATTTAAGGGTTAATACTGGATTGATACAGATGGAAACCTTTTGTTTTTGAATGCAATATGTAATTTGCTTGTCCATTCAAAAGGAAAGACCGTTTTGATGTTTAACGGTATAAACGTGGTGCTCTGCATAGCAATCCTCTTTAAAAGAAAGAAAACAACTTGTTCCAATGAAAAAACTGTACAACTCCGTGACATATCCGAAACAATTACATCTGTGAATGATGACTAGATTAAACTTGTCAATAACAACTGACTCTCGACATAAACAATTGATATTGTATAATGCTAGAACATTTAAAAGAATAAATACGAGTCCACATTCACACAGTTTGTGTTAATATTTCACTAAGATGAACACAATACATATTTATTCGTTAACGACAAATTTCCTTAGACAGCGCTAATGAAATAGTTGTTATACAGATGATGGAGTAGGGCGTTTATTGTATTTAGAGCGTGCTAAGTATGATAATGACTGTCAGCTGATCATGTATATACATCGTTTCTGAGAACGTTCAAAGGAATGTCAAGTGGAAAATGCACTAAAATTTTAAAACTTTATAAGGGAGGACATGTGCTGATATGTAAAATATCTGATTTTCTTTTTGTATGGGTTTTTATTTATAGATTTTAGCTATTCTTGCGTTGTATTCTTAAGTTATGACAAACACCATCGATAGACTTTTTTAAGAGAGATATGCGTTTCTGTTTGAATCTCCCCCTCGTGTTTAAGGTAAAGTAATGTTGTCATCCGTTTTATAAATATTTAACATATCAGCAACAAACACAAATTTAAAGAGAAACTTTTCTGAACCCAAATACTTAGAGAAATGACGTGGAATTGAAACCTTCTAAAAAGGAACAATTACGAAAACATGTAATATAAAAATGAACACGAAAAATACACTGAAAATAAATAAATAACAAGCATAAAAATCAGGAAAATTTTGGACGCGATTTTTTCAATAAATAATAATGTCTTCGGAGAAACTGCTATTTTACAAGCTTATGCAAAACTGCAATCTTTCTGGAACCGAATGAACAATAAAAATCAAATGCCGTAAAACAACACTGCTAGGCAAAACAACAAGTATAGGAGATAAATTTAAATTAAGTATGATTATACTAATAGTTTAATATTTTTAATCAAATAAACTAAACCTTTTACCATGACACACATATATTAAAATCTTTATCAACTTTCTTATCTATATTTGGTATTTTGTTCATCACAGTCACGTTTAGAACCAAAGTCAGGAGTATCACGTTGTAAGCCATGTTGAAATGGTCCTTTTCAACAGTTTCTGTTATACAATACATTGTACATACAAAACTAGCATAAATAGGTCTGCTGAAAACTAAAATGCTCTATATGAACAAATCTTCAAGAGCAATGCTTCGTCATAGTTTATGTTTGGCAGCATTTATTCTGCCACTTTGTACAGAATGTTTTATTTTAGACACGTTCTTTGGGAAAGAACCACAAACAGTGACGAGTCTTGATCTTGACAAATATGTCGGAAGATGGTTCCAGGTCAGTGTGTTGTTGGATTGTTTGATTATAGGTATTTGTAGCTAAAGCTCGCATCGTTGGAGCCCAATGATATTCCAGTTTCTAACTTGACTAGTGGTGTTCTTAAGATGCAGACGGCTGCCGAAGTCGTTTATCATTTGAATAGAGATAAAGAAAACATACCGGTATATTTTTTTTGTCTATTTTAGTGTTCCTTTTTCTAATGACGTGATTGTTTGATTTAATGATGGCGACTAACATGATACATCTTGAAGTTTAGATATTAAATGAATTTCCAGATGTTCGCAAGTCAGTCTGTGGTCACTCTTTGGGAATCAGATGCGTACTGTGTAACTGCCGATTGTAAGTTTTTGTTTCAAATTTGCAGATTGTTCATAGTTGTAAGATGAAAAATAAACACCATATTCTTTAGATTGACATTATGCATTTAAAATTTATTTAAAAGTTTTATACTTTTTATACAAATTGGACAGGCAAAGCAATTAGAAAGGTCCATGTTTTTAACAAAAATGTACGTGTACCGGTAGTATGTTTGTAACTCTGTGTTGTACTGACTACTGTTTACAGTCGCCGTATTTCTATGGTGCAAATGTTCGAAAAGGCAATTTGGCACCATGCATTGATAAGTCCTAAGTTTTGGAAACACAGTATTGTGGTCATTCCCTATAGATGCTTAATTCTATTAAAACATGTATATATTATGCTTGTGATCTTAAAGCTGCTACATGAATGTGTTAGTTTAATGGCAAAACGATATGAGAGGCTTTAATATATAGTTTTACCTTTGCTTTATGCAGATGAAAGAACCCCCAATGGCACAGTAACAGTTTTGAATTCAGAGAGACTTCACACTGCAACAGGTCCTGTAAAGGTTATTCATGGCTATGCAACACCGACAAATGAGCCTGGAAAACTTGTAGTTCATCTCGAATCTGTTCCAGTCGGAGCTTCATGTAAGTCTGAGTCTGTTGTTTAAAAGAAAAACGCCGAATTTTTGCCGGAAATATCCAACTATTTTTTAGTCCTAACTGGAGTTTGTTCATAATGACTCAAAGCCTTTATCTCACACTAAATGTATACATTTCGCATTTGATAGGCCTGTACGAAAATGGGCGTCCAGCCGATAAAAACAGAAAGTCATGAATTTGCTTCAAAGTGTTTATGTTTCTGACTGAAAGTATTTTTTTTGGACTACTTACTAGGTGCATTTGATTTTTCCAGCAATAAATAATTTCCATTTGAAGAGTATGTCGTCAAAATTTTCAACTGAGTAACAGAAACCTTAAACCGAAATGAATTGTTATGTGTCTTAATTGCACTGGTCGAACTTGCTATCGTTGCACCGTTCTGACACAGGGAAGTGAACAGAAGGCATTGACACTATACCAAAAATTAGTGTTAATAAAAGTACTCTATACATAATTTCAGACTGGGTTTTGAAACTTGGACCAGCCACCTACAGCGATAAATCCCAGTACCAGTATGCAGTCGTAAGTGACAACATTAGAGGTACTCTATTCGTGCTGGCACGTGACCCGGATCTGTTTCATCATGATTATGAAACGGAAGTGGTCAATTTTCTGGACACTCATGGCTTCAAGACCTTCTACAATAAAGCAATAACAACATACCATGGAAAGGACTGTCTTTATAATACCAACCATCACTGAACCATTTGTCTCGTTATTTTGTATGAATATAAACTTAGTCAAATATCAAATATTTTGTAGAATATCGAAAATAAAATGATAAAATATGAAGTTTACTTCAGTATTTTAAATATTATTCTAACACAAGCGGCTGTTTTTCCGGTATAAACATATAGGGAAAAGCCTGTATTTTATTTTACGATAAAATACAGCACGTTTTCCCAAGGACGACGTGCCTTAAATGACGTAACGACGTGACGTATGTAAACAAGCGCGTCCAATCGTATCTCGCATTTAAAGGTTACAATGATGTACTACTACGCGTTAAATAAAGTTCGGGATTGTTTTCAAAGAAAATAACGTGTTAGAATCGAAATAATAAATTGTTCCCTATATTTTATCATTGAATAAAATACAGTCAGTCATTTGGATGCGAAAAATTAAATCACTCGTGCTACGCACTCGTGATTTAATTACTACGCATCCAAATTCCTGACTATATTTTATTCAACGATAAAATACAGGGAGTCATTTATTATTTCTTAAATAACAAGCTAATTCGTAATGCTTCAATGATGTCGGGACAAGTGGACCCATGTAGTGTATTTCTTCATTAAAGAGGAAATATTCTTTAACATATTATAGCGATGGATGTGTTGAGATGTATTCTTCTGGGCAATGTAGAAGGACATTTTGAGAGTCTATGCTCAGTCGTGACCGTTATGCTGGCGTTTGAAAATCTATGTTTAATATTACAAATTGCACATTTCTCATGTGGTAACAGAACGATTAGCAGAAATAATTCTCAATATTATTTTACAGCCAGAAAGTCACCCTCTGTTGTGCTTCTCTTAACGTGTAAATTGTGCTGAGTTTTATTTCCAATCAGGAATGTTGAAAGAAGTATACCACTGTAAACATCATGAGTGACTGTAATTCGATTGTAAGTGTCGGACGTGTATCTGAATGTGAAATTGTGGGTTGAAAATCCATTGATGCTTGATCCCTATTTGAACTCTCCTTCGTAACAGTTCTGCCGGTTAGGGTTAGGGTACTCGATTAATCTTGCATCTACCCCAAACACTTATGAACCGAGTTTTTTTATTATAAACGTTTGAAATAAACTTGAACAAACATTTTTAATAACTGAAAAAACCAAACAACTGATTTACATGTATATGGTCTAAAAGAACAGGATAAGATCAACATAAGGACACAAATTATTTAAATGAAAATCTATGTTTTAGATGTCTGTGAAGTATTGCTTTCATGAAACCGGAAAATAATTATACAATGAAACCACATATGTAATATTCGCTTTCGTGTGAACAAAAATATTTAGTGTCCATGAAATCATAAATTAAGAGGAATGACAAATGTCTATGACAAGATGTCAATAGTATATTAAGTTAAAAAAAGACACTAAGTAATTTCTTGATGTACTGACTCATAATTACGTGACAACCTACAAGAACATATTCATATGTCTATTCGTTTTCAAGGCACATTTAGGTGGATTTACGGAGATAATATATTAGAATTGAATATTAGCGTAAATTAGATATAACATTAGGAGGTATACCCCAGGACATGCAGAATTCTAGACCCACCGGCGTGCACACATGTCTAGCAGCCTGCGGACAGACCCGCACACGTGGGTGAAGTTTGTAACCATTACCTCAAGGTTTCTGCCTCATTTCTAGACGTAAAAGCAATTATAGAGCGACCCCTATATTTAGCCCCGAAAGCTAAATAGAATATCCGGTACATCGGTATTATTCATCACCACATTATCTATACAGTCATCATCGCAGACGGAAAACAATAATTATTAGAGTTTATTTCTTATCTTCCGTATCACGCCTGCTCTATTTTAACAAGAGTCGAAGAAAATACTTTAAACAAAATGTTACAAAGATGATAACGTATTAAGCTTAGATGATAAAAGATAGATTTCGTGTATTCTAATTTAAATGAATAATTAAATTTTGTTTAACAATTGTACTTGTTTTGCCGAAATCCAAGTAAACATGCCTATATTTAGCTTCATATCAATTAAACAGTCTTTTTTGTATAATATGTTTTGTCTAAATCAAATTAACATTATATTTTATTGCAGATCATTCAACATGGACTTGATTTCTACAAGCAAGATGCCTGGAACATTGACCGTGCTAAATATGTTGATACTTTGGCTGAGTATTACAAGAACAGTAATCACTGAGGGTGAGGAACCTACAAAAGGTTATCCAATAAACAACAAAAGAATGTACATGGAAACCTCCGCTAATAACAACTATACGGACCGAACAAATAATTCTGTTCGGGAGAAGTTCAATAGCACATATTCAAGTAAGAAGAGGATGGCCAAAAGTGGTGCTGAAGCTTCAACATGGACGTTAGTACATCGCTCTGTTCATGTGAAGAAAGACATTACGACTGCAAATAAAGATTTAAAGACAATCAATGACGCAAATATCACATCAAATGCTGCTAAAACCTCTCTGTTTCCTCAAAGAGACAAAAATGAAAACGAATGCCATGTGGACTTATGCGTTGATACATCTGGATTAAAAGATCAACCCGGAAATCCATGTCCCGAGATACACATGTGTTTATGTGGTTCGGACGAACACAATAGGCAATTTGTCGAATGCTCTGAAAGGAACCTTACAGAAATCCCGAGTTCTTTTCCAAACGAAACAGGGTACATCTTTCTCGCTGGCAATGAAATAAAAGCAATACCCGTCAGAACTTTCCAAAATTTGCAGAATCTTAAGTTTCTAGATTTATCGAGGAATACAATAGAAAAATTGGATGCTGACGCCTTTTTGGGTCTCCACTTTTTGTGCTGTTTAAAACTCAATGGAAATAAGTTGAGGTACACAAAGTTCTCAATTTCATACTCCGCTTTTAAGCCTCTAGATAATCTTATTTACTTAGATTTGCAACAAAATTTGCCAAACATAACACAAAATGAATCTTATCCGGCAGAAGCACTGAGTCATTTGAAAGAGCTTCGAATTTTACACATGGACGGTTTGAGTGATAACGGTTGGAAAACAACATATTTCCAATCTTTAAGAAATCTGCATAACTTAACTTTAAGCGGAAAACTACATACTGGCAGATGTTCTATGAATTCTGTGAAAAGAGGAATGTTTAAATACTTGTCTACTTTGAAATCATTAAAATTAGAAAACTGTAGCTTAAACTGGGTTGAGAACGGCAGTTTCGGTGAATTACCTGCATTAAATAGCCTTGACTTGTCTGACAATAAAAACTTAACATTTCGTAGTTTGGAAAATATTACGTACGCACTGAGAGATAAGGAAATGTATTTACTGAATCTTAGTAAAATTCATCCAACATTTGGTGACTGTGTACGTTTATCAGCAACAAATTTACAGTATATGAAAAACATGACGATTGAAAATTTTATCCTAGATTCAAACCGACTTGCCTTTATGGAAGCAGACGCCGTGGACTTCTTACCAAATCTCACTGGATTCGTCTCTTTAAAAGATAATTTAATACTGCTCGGTTTGTATTTTATCAAAATGATCATAGAGAACAGGCTTGCCAATGTAAGAAGTTTGACTTTGTCTGATCAAATGACCAATCATAACATACAAGAATTGATAAAACCTGACGCGCACCAGGGTGCTGTGGGGTTCGTTTTGGGGAGGCTGCGTTTTTGGTACGTGGCATTCCCTGTTTGTATTATTTTGTTTTTTTTTACAAGATCTTTTACATGATCAGAACGAAACAACTGAAGAATTTGGTCTGTTTGATTCAAATATACATAAGATGATAAACAAACGTAACAATCCTGGATATGTGCAAGTATTGTGAACAATTTCACGATGTGACGCCTTATAAACTTCCTAGTAACATTCGTGTTCTAGACATGAGCAACATGAAATCAAGATACCCATTAAGAAGAATTTGTGTATGTGAACCAAATAGTTTCAGAGAAATAGACCTCCATAGGAATGTTTATTATCGCGTCGAAGGGCCATTTTATGGACTTGCAAATTTAACATCACTCGATGTATCATGGAATTTATGTGAATATATGAGCTCTAATGCACTTCACGAGATGACAGGTTTGCGCTACTTAAATTTGTCAAGAAACTTTTTAGGTATTTCATTTAACGGAGACAAAAATGGGGATATTTTTCGCGAACAATTTAATTTAATTTCTCTGGACATTTCCGAAAATAGAATCAGACGATTGCCTCGAAAATTCTTCAACGGTCTTATAAAGGTCGAAAGACTCATTCTAAGAAAAAACTTGATGTATGCTTTTAACTTGGATATGTCTTCCCTGAGTAAACTGAAGTACCTAGATTTAAGTGGTAATTTTCTAGTGCACATCACTAATGACGTGTTGCGGAACTTCAGAAATTTAGCAACACTTCACAACTTTACCATTGATTTAGCCCAAAACAAACTGTCATGTAGCTGCAGTCAGCTCCAATTTGTAAAATGGATCGCGACTTCGAGGGTCATTTTTCAGAATTTGAAGAGCTCCACATGCAGTTATGAAAATGGAGAAACGAGAAATCTGACAATGGCTTCACAGCTGTACGAGGAATTGTCAATACAGTGCAAAAGTTACACCACAGTTATATTTGTCTGCACAATTTGCATTGTATTGTTGATAACCATACTCACGGTTGTGATTGGTTACAGGTACAGATGGAATTTGAGATACTTTTATTATTCAGCAAAAATGAGAATGAAAGGATTTTCCCCTATTAAAAGCGAAGATGACGAGGTGTTCGATCACGATGTTTTCGTTTCGTTTGCTGATGAAGACAAAGCATTCGTTAGAGAACTTATCATTCCGGAACTAGAAGAAAAGAGACAACTTCAACTTTTGATTCATGATCGCGACTTTCGACCTGGAGAATTTGTGCACGACAATATTCTTACAGCGATTTGCACTTCAAAGAAAACGCTTATTGTCATGTCAAAAGCTTTTCTACAAAGCGTCTGGTGCAGATTTGAAATGAATATGGCAAGAATGGAGGCAATTAAGACAGGACGGAATGTGTTAGCCATCATCATGATGGAGGAAGCAACGGGTTTGCCATTGGAAATTGTAGACACTATAAGAGAGCAGACGTACCTAGAATGGCCTCATGAGGAAATCCATCGGGAACAATTTTGGGAAAGACTTTATCAGTCTTTGAAGTGATCATGAAGTTTTGTTCTTTGTTTGCTGTGACAGCAGGAAACTATATGTTCTTCTGAAATTTAAGCACTAGATATCTATGTAAATATTCAGTATAATGACATATATTGATAAATATACTTAAGTAAAAAAGTGGAAGTACAAGCTATCTATAGATATATTATTTCTCAAACATGCGTTTGTGGTTTTATCTTATGTCGATAAACTGCTATTACACAGATAAAAGTTAGTTTGTTTGTTCATTGTTATTTCTGATATGTTAACTAATGACTGATACCCATTTTGATACCTTAAATATTCTTAATATGCCCTATTTTAAAAAAAAGAGTTTTGTTTGGAAGCGGGGAAATTCTGTGGATATTATAGGTTTCAATGGAAACACAGAAAAACATGAATTGAAAGATTGAACAGGAAAACTCAGGTGAATCAGCAGACTTTGGCGAAATAGTTTCACGCTTTCAACCTAGAGTATATTTGATAGAAAGGTGACAACTGTAACACCTTGACAGGCAAAAGCTACAATTTCCTATACATGTATGTATATAGGGAAAACAATTCTCTAATAAGACAATTTCTTCAAACCTGGTATGCTGACCGAGTATCTGAAAAAGAAATATGAAACAAAACTCATAGGTCATCGGCCTTGATCTAGAATAACTGAAAAAAACACAACAAAATGCTGTGTTCAAAGGAAGATATTTCAAAATCAAGGCCGGCGACTTATGTTTTTAGTTCAGATTTCTGTTTCAAACTTTGTTCTCAGTCAACATACCAAGCTTGAAGAAATTCTCCTATAAGGGAAAAGTTATGCCCTATACTATACATATAGAAAATTGTAGCGAAAATCTTTACAGTGTAAATTGATTAACGTGTGGTTAGTAGTATCTGTTAAATATTTGTAGATTTGATGCATATTGCTACATTTGTATATTAATTATACAGAGGTAGAAAATCCTCTGGTTTGAAATAAATTTATCTGATTTCATTAAACAATGACGTGTTGATTGTTTTGTCGTTATAGCTCAACACAGCCGACATACTATGAAGCTAAAAAGATTCCCACGACAGTTTTTAACTTCAGTAACCTCGAAAGTCACGTCTTTACTTCCTTTTCTACTTAGAAGAGTTATATGTAAAATGATTTCTACGTGGCTCCTTAAGTCTATCCTCAAAATGTGTCATGCAAAGGGGGGGGCGGTTATTAGTGGGTGATAAGTATTACTAGTTAACATAGATATTTCACCATTGCTCATCATAAAAAAAAGTTTAACTAATCAATTATCACAAATTGGCTGAACAAATAATTAGGTTTTTTTTGGATTGCAGTACGTTATCGAATAAATAACATCCTATACAATTCTGTATTGTACTTAAATGGTCAAAAGTCACACACTCTATATATGCCGAAGTTGCATAGTATCTGAAATCTAGTACATAACTGAAATGTTTTTAGTTCATCTCAGTCAGAAGTTAAAAAGCCATAATAAATTTGCTTCAGTTTCACTTGATAATGATCAAACAAACACTAACACAAATAGGTAATTTATTTAAGATGAAACACACACACTGACAAGTTTGATCCCGATTAGCTCAGAAGCGCTGTGAGCTCAACAATAAAGCTTCAAAAGCTTTTCAGACTAGTTCTAATCACTAAAGTCATTAAGTAAATTGTGACTAAGCTCATCAAATAGTCATTCCTACTTGGTACAGCTTACAGTCTTATGAAAATACACTTTTCACGGCTTCATATACAAGGTACATCAATAGATATATCAATGCGTTAAATAAAGAAAGACACTACTTCAGCCGATGGTTAATTAGCACCAACCAGGACTCCATACATTGTCGAAATTTTTCGGATCGCCTCTTTTATCTTCCGGTGGATAATTGGCTGGAACCATTGTCAAACGGTGATAAGCGAGGCGTGCTTTTAATGCCTCAACAATATCCTTGTGCTGGTCGGCAATATCAAAATGTTCTCCGGGATCCTCTGTAACAAAAAAAGATTCGAAAAAGCTATTTTAAGGTCATGGTCTAATGTAGACAATCCTAAATGGATTCATAAATAATCAAGTGACATTTCAGGGACGCTCTTTATGAATTCTGGTAACGATAATGATCAGGTTTAAAATTTGATTAACATGAGGAAATATCAAATGAAATAAGTAATCAGTATATATTATTGTGTTTTATCATTTTAATACGAACACGTGTAGTAAGATGTGGGTGTCATTAAATAAAATACTTAGGGCGTAAGGCTTTACTTAATAAGTCGATTAATTGCAAACTTCCGTCACTGCCACTGATGCAGATATTGATGAAATAGCTGTGAGTTCGGTTCCCAGAAAATATTAGAATTGTAAGCTTTAAACCAATTTCTTTGTTTTAAAAGGTAGCTTTGCCTGATTTTTCGTTCCAGTTAACAATCATAATAGAATAAATAAATAATCACCCTCTAAGTCGAATAGTTGGTACTCCGGGAAAGGCTTATCGTCTATAGGTTTTTCCTTTAGATGTGGCAAAGGCGTCCATCCATTAAAAATTCCAGGAGAACCTTGAATGAGTTTGTACTTTTGAATTCTGTAATTACACAAGACATAAATGTTTAATGTTAAGGGCAATATAACTTGAAATAAGTGACCTAGAAGAAATAAACTATAGAAAATGATAATGCATAACGATAAGGCTCTGAACAGTGTTAAATTGTTCCCCACAAGAGGTCTCAAACTTTGATTCAATTATCGCCCGCAAACTGGAATCAAACCAATCCAATTCAAACCATCAAAATTTCTATTTCGTTAGACATTTCCACTCTGTCAGTTTAGTGAGGTGAATCCGCGGTCAAATGGTTAAGGTCAATGACTTGTAATCACTACACCTAGGTTTATGAATTCGAGCTATACTTCCGACGGACACTTTATGTTAGAAAGTTTCTTAACAGTACTCTAGTGGTATAGCATTGGCTCTTTCCAGAAACGATAACTGTAAACTGTACATAACTGGGTAAACTGTACATAACTGAAAAACTACTGAAACAAACGCTAAAACCGCACTCTGACCTGTGGTTTTTGTGGGTCGGCGGGGACTATGAACAATCTAATGACTGATTGTTGAAAAGAATATGGATTAAGCTTATCGTATGATAACTAAGCGACACAAAGGTTACAACAAATATTCCCAACCGGATTGCCGAATTATTCTTTATATCGTCAATGTTATACACAAATTCTTCTCTTGCTGATGGAGCACCCTGACTGATAGTTGGCCACTGGTTTCGTCCGTCCATACCAGTATCTAAAATCAAATACAGGTGAACGTATAGTGGTGGTCATAAAAACAGTCATCTGCTTTAAGCAGCAAATACTAATACAGTATAACGACTCTGGATATAAAACACAAACTTTCTTGGCTGGATTTTCACTCTTCTTTTTTTTTCAATATGAAAATGCGATATAGATATAACATATTCCAGATATAATGAACACATTTAAACAGTCCAAAGGAGTTCGTTATATACGAATATGTTTACTGAATATATAAACTGTTCAGGTTTGTATTAAAACACCTGCTGCCACTTTCGATGTATGTAATGAATGGATGCTGAAAACAGGTCTGACTGTACACAAAATGTGCGTACAATGTACAGGGTAGGAGAGTGGCCATATCACATCTTCAAAATGACTGTAGACCGCGGTTTATTCTTAAGAATGGCCGAGTGCCAGAATAATAGTTTCTGTAATGAGCACGAGGTTCAGATCGAATATCCGTTACCCGAGGTGACGGATATTTCTATCTGAGTCAAGTGTCTGATGATGGAAACTTTTTCTTGCATACCGTCTTGCACTTTAAAGTAAATTTCTAAATGCAAACTTATCAAAATGATGAATTTTCATGAAAAACAAACAAGTTGCCGACGTTGTGTTTAGGAAAGTGACGTCACAATGTTTATAACATTACGTCATAATTTATTCACGAGAGTCGTCTGGCATAGGAGGCGTGCCAGACCGCTTTTTCCGGCATGGCTGGAAATGCCGATCCGATATGCAAGGATGAGACAGATCAATGAGTAAAAGAACTCATCAACAGGATTTTACAATGACACTACCGTATTGTTTCTCTTCGGTGTTGTTGCAAAAATTACTTTTCCTTTTTGCGTCAACTCTACTTTGATTGGATTTTATTTCGGCGGAAACAAAAATATTAAATTGAATTAACTGTTCATTATTTATTTGTTGTGACGGATCACGCATTTATGATCTTTATGGACATTTGTGTCTTACAAAGATGTATATTTCTTTAATTCTTTTGAAAGATTGACAAACTTGCCTGTATGCTTAAATTCGTATGCTGGCAAGTTAAAATCGCTGAAGTAAGGTTTAAACTCATACAACAAGATCCGGTTTTTCGAAACTTTAACCAGCATTTAAACTAACAGTCCATTTAATTGTAGGGTTGCATTTAAACATTTCAAAAGATTTTATAATATTCTTTATGTACTAAGGTCAGTGGAAAACTACTAAAATTCTCTTTAAAGTAAACTTAAAACAGCACATAAGTTTTTCCAACATCATGTAGTATTTTGAGTCAAAATTTAACCAATGGTTAACTTAACATCCGGTTAAATTTTCGAACAACCGGTTCCAGATCACAGGGCTTTACTATACTAGTATTTGCTTGCCGTACCATACACGACCAAACAGTACACTGCTATGTTAGAAAACTCAGTCACTATTTGGGTGAAATCTAGGGAATAGTTCAATAATTGTATTGTATTCAATAACTGTACCTGGCGTTCCACCTGCCAATGATAACAGAGTTGGGAACCAATCAACTGCATGAATCATTCTACAATTTGAAGAAAAAAATCATGATTTCTTTTGTTTTGTTTTTCGCTTTCTGCATTAATTTGCTATTTCTGATTTGTTGACACTGTTTACCCGATTTCTCTGCTTGCATTTTCTTGATCGTTCTATATCACAGTCTACTCACACTATATCGTAACTATGTTATTAATATAACGACACACTTTTTCTGTTTTTATTGCACATAATTACACATGTATGAACACTTTTTTCTGAGCTTTTAAAAAAAATCTAGCCTCTTAGATTCATTAACTTATTGCTAAAGATAATAACAAAACTAATTTGATTACAATATCTCAAAGGAAAGTATTGAAACAGAGAGTATGATGAGTTGTTCATACTATTATGTAATGACTTTAAAACGAATATATGAAGGTAGTTAGCATTACTTACTCTGTGTTGACGTATTTAGTCTTTTGTAAGAGAGTCTCACTGTAAACAAAAGCCACTCCTTTTGTGCCACCTTCCCACAGTGTAGTTTTGGCGCCCCGTAATGGCAAATTATTCGCCGCTTGATATGTAGGGCCTCCATTCTGCAATATATAGTTGACAGGTTTTAATGTACATGTGTATCAATTTAAGATTTCTCAATAGCAAGCATTTTATTCATTGGTCTGTAGACAGGCTGCCCTGCAACACCACGCCAACAACGCACGGCATATGATAATAGTAAGCTGCATAACTATTTTTAAGAACGTTCACAATATTAGATGGTTGTTCGTTTTACCCATTGAACAACTAAGTGCAACCGCTGAATCCGACGAATATGTAAATTTACTAGTGTGCTTGAGTTCACATAGCTGCCACTTTTTCACATAGACCTCACTTTTGCATTCTAAGTAACTCTATCTTCACAACGTAAGTACAAATTATTAAGGTATGAATATAGACAATAAAATCATGAACAAAAATATCTTCTTCTAAAAATAACACTTACGTCAGTCGTGAAGACAATAAGGGCATTCTTCATGAACCCTCTGAACCTTAGAGCATCTGTTATATTACCAACGGCTTCGTCAAGAGCAGATATCATTCCTGTCAGGGAAAACACAAATGTATTTACAATGCAAGATTTATTCATTTCACGTGGTGGAATTATGTTTTAGTATTAATACTTTTTATAACCGTTTTAAGCTGTCGATTGAAAAAAAACTGATATTGGCGTCATATACTGACGGCAACAACATACGCCTGTATAGGTACCTAAGAAATGTTACTGTTTTCCTTAAACAAGAGCTGTCAGTAGGACAGCGCGCTCGACCCTTTTAATGCTTGCCAGTAAAACAAAACTTTGACAGTTAAGGGTACACAAGACTTTAACAAGGAAGTTCTAAGTACAAATCAAGAAACATTTTCACAGAGTTATCTTCTCTTGCTTACAGATAGGTCTCATGATGGTACATAAGTACTCCAACTTTCAAAGTAATATCTCAAATGGTTAAGTCAACAAGTGGACAAGAATGAAAATTTTAACTGAGTTTCTAAGTCAAAAAGGGCCATAATTCAAATAAAATCTTTCACAGAATTACCTTCTCCTGCCCAAGTTTGGCAATCATGATGGTTAGCAAGTATTCCAACTTTCAAATTAATATCTCAAACAGTTTAGTCAAAAAGTGGACTGGTGCGAAAAACTTAACCAAGACCCTAAGTCAAAAGAGGGCCTTAATTTTAACAAATCCCTGACAGAGTTACCTTCTCTTGCCTAGAGTTGGGAGTAATGATGTAAACAAGCATTCAAAGTTTCAAAGCAATATCTCAAAGGGTTAAGACAATAAGTGGATTTTACCCGTATTCAATGTATTTTCTAAGTAAAAAACGGGCATAATTCTGTCAAAAACTCTTGTATGTTGATGTCGGTCATGATGGTAAACAAGTATGGTTAGTTTCGAAGCAATACCTCTAATGGTTTTGAAATAAAGTGAGATGGTACGAAAAACTTTACCAAGCTCAATACACTTTCTAAGTAAAAAAGGGGCCATAATTCTGTCAAAAACGTTGACAGAGTTACGTGCTCTTGTCTGTAGATGGAGGTTATGATGGTAAACAAGTATGGTAAGTTTAACAAGTATGGTAAGGTTAACCAACGTGTGACACCAACGCGGACGCCGGGGCGAGTAGGATAGCTCCCCTTTTCTTCGAAAAGTCGAGCTAAAAAAGGAGGAAATCAAATCAATCATCGGACACAATACCATCCAGACACCTTACCTCTAGAAACATTACCACTAGCAACATTACCAAGTCTTACAACATACCAACGCTGCCAAAACACTTTAACTTGGAAAAGGAATAAGTATTCTTGGTTTTACTCCAGAAAGCAGGAATGATATTGTAGCGTAATAAAAAAACTAAGGATATCTCTGTTTGACACAATTAAAAAAACCCCGCAGATCCATGTCTGTTTCATTTAAAGGTCGTGTCATAAGTATCTATATTAGGCTTTCTTCATACCGCAATATGTTCTTCTAGCTTTCGTGGAAATGTTCTTGTAAATATTTTCATATCTCTCTGGTACCTGAAAAAATGGGGATTTTATATATTATTTATCTGGTTATAAAACCAGAATACTACCAATTCAGTTTTTTAAAAAGAAGCTTTTTTTTACGATGCCTGCTGTAAATGTTATATAACCAATCATTAATGTGCATGTCAATGTCAAGTTATATAAAAGTTTCAAAAAGAAATATGTATAATTTGTTTTCTATATACGAAGTTTTTTTTAAATATTAGAGCCAACATTATGAAAAAAAAAATGCTTATATGCCTGTTTTCCTGTTTAGCGATTAATTTCCTTAATATTTTTTTTTCAAAATTGCACTGAATGTGAAGAATTTTTACATTTTTCTTTGTACAAAGTTAGAATTTAGAAAGAAAAGGTCAAAAGGTCATAATCAAGGTCAGTCAAAGGCAATTTAGGAAATAAGTTTGCAAAACTAAACGAGTAGTTCAAATTTCATATTTTTAGCTGACAAACCCATGGATTAATGTCAAGGTTAGCCAATATCAAAGTGGAAATCTACTTAAAAAACTATCCATAGAGTTTAAATTTCACTGCAGTAGGTCAGTAGGTCAAGGTCAGCCAAACTTGGAGTTGAAATTTACATGCAAAACTGAACACATGGTCCCAATTTCTTAGATGTAGCTTTAAAAACAAACAGAAAGCAGACAAGTAGGTGGAGGTAAAAGTTAAAGAACAAGAAAGTAGGTCAATACAAGTAGGTCATGTAAACCTTGGGCTGGGTAAACTCGGACCCATGGAGTGATTTGAACGATTTTTGTACACGACCACCAGGCAATGCTACCAGCCAAATATCTATAGGAGTTTCCAAAACACAACAAGTAGTCAAAATTTATCTCTTTAGTCGAAAAAAACCCAGGCCAAAGTTCAAGGTCAGCCAATATCAAAGTGGAAATATGCATGTAAACCTATCCATAGAGTTCGAATTTCACTGCTGTAGCTTGAAAAACAAGAAAGTATGTCAGTAGGTCAAGATCAATGTCAGCCAAATTTGAAGTTGAAATTTACAAGCAGGACTGAATCCATGGTCCCAATTTCATTGATGTAGCTTAAAAACAGAAAATAGACCTGTAGAAAATGATTCTTTGACCTGGGGTCGTAATTAGAACCATCTTGATAGAGGACCATCAGGTAGTGCTAAATATCTAAGCTCTACGGCTTGATTCAAGCAGCCTTGGTAGAGGTCCACAAGACTATGCTACATGCAAAGATGCCAACTATCTAGTTCTGGGCCTGGGAATTTTGGAAAGGAAGAGATTTTAAAATTAATTTCCCTGTATAAATCTATGTAAAGTCGAGTTACCTCTGGGTGGTGTTAATTTTGACACGGGGTTCATGATTTGAATAATCTTGGTAGAGTACCACTACACAATGTTACATTCCACATCTTAACTCTGGGCCTTGAGGTTTCAGTAATTTTTTTTTAAAAGTTTGGCCTATAGGAACCTATGTCAAAATAGGTGACCGCCCAGAGCGGGGTATATTTTGACCCACGAATCATGATTTGAACAACCTTGGAAGGCATCCACTACGCAATTCTACCATAGACATATTTTGCACTATAAGCCTATATAAAATCAAGTGGCTCTCGGAGCGGTGTCAGTTTTGACAAAGAGGGCGGGTCATTGCTTTAACAATCTTGATAGAGGGTAACTCGGCAATGCTGCAAAGTACCTAAGCGTTGGGCCTTGTGGTCCCATAAAAGAAGACTTTGACAGTTTTTCATATACAAATCTATGTAAAATCAGACGACCCCTTTTTGACAATTTGCGGCATGGCTTAAATAAGCTTGGTAGAGTC
This sequence comes from Saxidomus purpurata, assembly GCA_022818135.1. Taxonomy (NCBI): domain Eukaryota; kingdom Metazoa; phylum Mollusca; class Bivalvia; order Venerida; family Veneridae; genus Saxidomus; species Saxidomus purpurata. Next base: position 31,837,874 of record JAFMSR010000010.1, read on the forward strand.
CACTACGCAATGCCAAGTGCAAAAATATTAACTTTTGGACATTTTTAAAGATTGTTCTATTTTAGTTCTGGTAACCGTTTTGTTCAGTCAACCGGGACCATTTGAATACATTAAGAGAGCTTAATGCCAGGATGCTTGGTGAAATTCCATTATGTGGTTTATGAGAAGAAGTCGTTTGAAACAACTGTGGACAACGTACAGACGGACGACGGATATTCCTCGATACTAAAAACGACAGTTTACCCATGACAAACATTGATTACTACTTAATACTGCTACAGCCATGGTTAATTTCTAACGGAACATACCTGAAATGCCTTCAGTGTTTTGATTAACTGAGCTGTGCTAAAGTACATACCTCTAATGGGGCATGCACCGACTGAAAGGGTAGATAAAGGTACAATGGCTGAGCGTCTGAGTCTACACTGTTGATGATGTTTATTGCATGGTCAGCGATTACTTCCTAAAATCATAATGTTGCACTGAATATGCAAACAATGCTGTCATATAAACATGTAGTTCAACAACACTTACTGAAGCTTGTCGTTATCGTCGGCATGTGCCGGTGTATTCCAGTAAATTACAAAATTTAATGCAGAGGTGACACTACAAATGCAGATGTGGCTTATTGAACGTTAATTACCTATATCGCTAAAACACGTCTCAAGTTTCAATGTACAGTCAGGTTCGAGCTAAATTCAGAAATTGGTACATTCTATGAAGCAAATTTTAAAATGGTTGCTGATTCTAAATGCAATTTTCTGACTACAAAGAGTTAATTTGCATTTATCTATGACAGTACTGATGATATTTTTACAAAAAAATCCCTACAAAATATACAGTGCAAGTATTAAGTCTATATACTTTAATTTTTTGACTTGCTGTAGATTCGAAAAAATGTGCAAAAATAAAACTTACTGCGGAGTATTTCTTTTCTGGTGGATGATAAACAGACTTGTTGAATCTAAAGTCATAACCGTCATCTACAAACATATGTAAATTATATATGAATGGAAACACACATTAAAATGAAATTAAGCAAATTGTAACCTATAGTAGGACTGCATGCATATTAGCATATATCATTACTTACATGTACTAAGTTTTTCATTAAAACTGAAAAATGAAATAATATACAGGCATTTTCATGCTGAATCAGGGATTCAAATCCGTGTCGTACGATGACATCGTATCACAATCAATGTATGTTAAATAAATGCGGTAAATGTTTTCGTATTTTGAGGCGGATTGGGAATGCCATCTGAGATACAAAGGTTTTAATAATTACTAACTACAAAATGACATAATGGGAGAACAAAGTTTGGAATTTGACTAAGATATAAAATAAGGAACAAAGGGAGGTTTAAACAACAAATACATGATGAGATCTGGAACACAAGGCAGCTTTAAGATTGACCACATAATGTGATAAGGTACATAAAAAGTTAATAGTTACACTATAAAATGCGGAACACAAGGTCTATATAATCAAACTAGGGACACTAAAACTTGTTTACAATGGCTACAGAATAAGATATTGGACTCAAAGAAGAGTTCTAACAATGCTTACATAATAAGATTCGAGACACAAAGCAGTTTTAACAATGGCTACATAATGTAATAGGAGACACAATAATAATGAGATTGTGGACACAATGAAGTTTTCAGCAATGGCGCAAAATGTTATCAGCGATAATAAAGATTACACACTGAATATAGGAACACGAAGATATGTTAAGAATGGCTTAGGCTTGAGACTTTGGACTGAAAGAGGGATGTGGAAGTGTACACACGACAAGGCAATTTTAACAATGGCTTCGTAGAAAATGTGGTCCAAAAAGAGCAATCAACAATGGCTACATTAAGTGATTAATTAGCGATACAGGACATGCTTTCACAACGGCTACATAATGAGATCAATGGACACGAGGAAGTTTTTAAGAATGGCAGAATATTGTGAATAGGGATATAAAAGGATTTTACAGTGACTAAATCTTGTGACAATGGACACAAGAAAGGTGTTAACAATGGCTATATACTGGGATCAATGGTTCACGGAAGATTCTATGTACTACCTCGAGTATGTGTATAATAGTCTTCCATGCCGTTATAGTAGCCCATGAAAGAATCAAACCCACGATATGTTGGTGTGTACTTCCAATTACAAAACCCTAAATGCCATCTGAAAAAAAAACAACAACAGAAAAGGTAATAACGTTATCATGATAATGACATATCCCACCTCTTCTGTGAGTGAAATAATCCTCAGAACCCGTGTAATACCCCATAAAAGAATCAAATCCTCGCTCTGTAGGTGTGTATTTCCAGTTACAGAATCCCAAATGCCATCTGTGAAAACAAATCACGTAAGGTACAGCTACAATCCGACTTTAATTCGATTACGATGCAATTAGACATTTAACAAATCTAATGTGTTGACCATAACATTAAGAATATAACTTTGACGTTTGGTTTGCTCGTTTCAAAACCGTTATTACTTGTTTCATACACAAACTAGTGACAATACATATCAAGAAGTTAAGAACAGACCAGAATACTTTACTTTCTGTAACTGTAACAGAAAGTTGGATGTTTTTAACTTTCGAAAATGTAAGTCATGTATCTAATCTAATATGAACTCACGAACTATTATACTTTCTTTCCGACAATGTGAGGTACTTATTCAAGGAATTACACTTCATGTACCTTACGAATTTAACCGTGAATCAAAACAGTTATACTCGCTTACTAACAAAAGCAGTCGTCACCGAGGCAAGCATACTCACATTTCAACGATTAACGTCGTTTATCCAAGAAAATACACTCACTTTTCAAAGATTATTTATTTGAGCAGGTAAGTATAATACTTTACAATAGTATATGAGTCATGTACGATCAAACAATTATACTCTTCTAACATCATGAGTCGAACATACAAGTAATTATACTCACTTTCCGACAATATGAGTTGTATAATTAAGCTCCTTCAGCTTTTGAGGCAGTGTTGTAAAGTTTGACGGTAAGAAACCAGGATTAAGTGGATGTATCACGTCGTGCTAAACAAATCACAGAAACAATAATCAAATTTGACAATGGATTGACAATAAACAAAATATAATGATAGAAATGGAATTTGACGAAACATTGCTGTGATTAAGACAATTTTCAAAAATAATTTCGAAGCCGTAAGTCTTCGCAATTTCATGAACAGAAATTTTAACTGTCTTTGTAGATCTACCTTACAAGGGTGCAGACAAGTCAGTAAGAAACAAACAGTATTTACATGTATACAGACTTTTATAAATACGTTGCTACACATATCTGTTCTATTCCATTGTCGGATAACTTCATTCGCAAGAAAGTATTAATGGGAAATGCCATATATGACAGGAGTTTTTCATTTGATCGTATTTGTTCCGTTTGACGTACGGTTTCAATTGTATTTCATTTTTTAAAAGCATATTTTAACTGATACGGTGCCTTTTGACTCTTGAATTTGACATTTCAATGATGTTGCTATTGTATGTAATGGACACATTTCCCGCTTAATACTAGGGCGATGGACAAAAATTCATGTTATAAAAATGCAAAACTTGCAACTGAACTGAAAACAACCACAAAACTACCTGAAGTCCGGTATGGTACGGATAGTAACCAGTCATAAAGCAGTTCCTGGACCTAAAGTTAAGAAATGTATATTATGTTTAACTGTATCAAAATTTGATATTTTAAAAACTTTACTTCATATATAGTCAAATATCGATGTTAACAAATGTTGCATATTCGTTTGTTTTAATAAATATCTTTTGAGGGCTACGGCCTTGCAGTAGTCAAAGACAACACCCTTTTCAAGTCCTTGGGGTCAAAAATAACTAAGAAATAAATTTTTTACTAAATGTTTTTTTTAAATAATAAAAAAGCGTTAATTAAAACTTTCGCTTCCTTAATATATACCAGTTAAAGAAAGTGTCCTTGTTTTAATTTTAGTATTACTTTTAACAGAAATTATGATGTTGGCATCATTAAGCAATTTCTTGCCTTCATTAAGTGCATTATATATAAATTGTGGGGTTTTTTTTGGGGAATACTGTGGGGGGGGTTTTTGGAAATTGGGGGGGGGATTTTTTTTTTTAAGGGGGGAAAAAAAAAGTGCACAATTTCTTTTGGAACTGAGTATACATGTAGTACTAATTTGTATAAGCCGGGTTGCGAAGAAAAAACACACAAGTTTGTTTACATACGGTGTGCAGACAGGTTGAACATATGATGAGTTTAAGATAACTCCATCTTTGGCCAGCTTGTCCAGATTGGGTGTGTACATCTGATCGTTATGCCAGCCGACGTCATTCCATCCTGAAAATGTAGCATATTAAATAAGAAAAGATACCCTGTTCAATGGCGATTGTATATTATCGATCTGAATAAATGAGTTAATAATGAGATGAAACGTCTATAAAGAGGTTATTGTTATTCTGATTCCTGTTAGGCTAATAATTAAAATTTATACATTAAAATTAACTGCATAAGTTATGTCTATACAGTAAGTTGAAGCCCCATTTACATGTCCCCTTCTTATATAATGTGGCCAAGCTAACCTATATTACGTCATTATGATGCGCTAGTGAAAAAGTCACCAAAGTAAAATAAGTAGTAAGTTAGTAACTACTTATTACTTATTCAAAGTGGAATCAATAACAAAAGAAATAACAGCGGTTAAAGGGTCAAGGGTCACTCCTTCACTTAACACATTTCTAGCAAACAGTTGACTAATTCAGGACACAACTGTTACACCCGTTCTTCGACCTTTTGTGCTCACACGAACTCATGAAGATATGTAACAAAGTAGGTATTTAGCTCATTTGCCTAGCACATACACTGACAAAGACAGGTAATAAACAACAGTTTTCGACTTTTCGTGTCTTCGTCTTGAAAACACGTACATGTATACATGAAAAGTCGAAAAACTATACGACTTGTGGTGTCTTGGAGTAAAGACACGACATAGAACTTTTCAATTCCCGCCAAAAATGAAGGTTAGCCAGTAGAATATTTCGTGTGGTCGCCAATGTATTTTCGTTATTTTGCTTTAAATTTGAAAGGCGACGAAGACACGAAAAGAGAATCGACATATTTCAACAGAATTAACATATCTGTAATTAGCAGTTTGCAAAGGGTTAGTATTATGTATATTCTTCAATATGTTTTAAAATGCAACTTCATCAATCATATGGTCTTTGTAACTAAAAAGTTTGAAATTTATTACCAAGGTCGTCTGCTACTATGAAAATGATGTGAGGAGGACGAGCATTCACGACTTGTAAGAACATGCCGACAGTCACTAGAAATCCTACAAGTCTCATTTCGTATGTGGTCCTTAATCTGCAACATAAAAAAGATACATAACAAACACCCCTTGTTTTTGCACAAATCACTTCAATTTTCAAACTGAAATTTCTTTTTATCTCTAAAATTCAGAGCATGTACAAATAAAACAAGAGCTGTCATTCGTTAGTTACTAATACAGGTATATAGGGTTACGGTTCTTGGGCACTGCACTTCCCCTTAATGTCTTCTCTCATTGTAAAGCAATTTGGCCGAAATTCCTTCAGTACTTGAAGACTCATGCTCTGGACAAGAAAAAGCAACCCAGGGAATAATTAAAAAATATGGAAGGTAGAGTTATGGTTCTTGTACATTGCGCTTTCTCTCATTATGCTCTATCACTGTGTAAATTTCAAGTAATTTCTTTTATACTTTTGCAGTTATGCTGCGGACAACAAAAGTACATGGGAGAATGTAGTCTCAAGTTGATGCCAAAAAGTATAGATGTGCAACCATCCAACAGCCAATAGAGAACAAGAGCTGTCCCTCATAAGTGACGAATGCCTCCAAAGAGGTGATTCACAGTCTGTGACATTGACCTTCATGGTGTGAACCCGGTACTTGCGCAAGACACTTTATCTCCATGTGCTGAAGATTTGTTCCAATTATTAAAATCCTTCTATGTATAACAGAGTTACAATGCGAATATGAACAGATACATGATTCTAAAATGTCTGACCTCTACGTCAAGGTAAGGGTGCGGAACTTGCACGTGACATGTCATCTCCATGAGCTCAACAATTGTGTCATGTAATTTAAAAATCCTTCCATGCACGTATACAGCATTTCATGAGTTTAAACTCTAACTGTGACCTTGACCTTTGAGGTAGGGTAGGTAAACATTACGCGCGGCCTTAATCTTTGAGGTTGCACACGACACATCGTCTTCATATGCTGCACATTTGAAAATCTTTTCACATGCATGACAAAGTTACAGCCCGGAAAAGAAATTGAATGACGGACGCACGACCGGTGAGTTGTTAATATGACCATCTTGTAGGCATAAAAAGACGAACATATTGTGAAAGGGCTATGCTATATCAATGAAATGAAGTTGTCAATGAATAAATGTATTGTGTATGTATTCTGTCTTTGTGTTGGACACAAATCAAGAAAATATATTGATGAAACCTGACTAAAAACCGTAGTTTGTTCGCATCGAAATGCAAATCTTTAAAAAAAACACGTATCTGTTATATTCGTTCACAGCATACATTGCTTGCATTATGGATACATTGTTCACTGTGTTGAACACTGCTGAAAGGTACATTATAATATATAAAAGAGACGGCATAAACGGAAGAAATATTGAAGTCTTAACCATTATTGAAAAGTCAATATTTGGCGACTTTCGCTTTTGTTGATTGACCTCGAACAACAAGGTGGCTACGTTCTCTATTCGTACATGTCAAATAGAAATAATTACACAGACGATATAAAACATTCAAAAAGTGCAAAACCATCAATAGTCTGGTTCCCTGTCGTACTGGCATGCTACAGTACGTCAGGCAAAGCTCAATAATGGCGGCGCCCAGTGGATGCTCAAAAGTATATACTGTTTATATAGTGAAATGATAAAAGTATTGATCATTCAAAACTAATATGTTAATTTGAAAAAGTTATTGACATAGTTTTAAAAGACGAAAGGTTTTTTGAATGCTAAATTTGTGAACGTTGTAAACGTTGAAAAAGTTTGACCAGTAAGTGTACTATATTTCGGACAAGTTACTTCAAGAAGACATTTCGGATATGTTTGATTTTTTTTTGTATTTCATTTTTTGCCATGTTCGAGTCTAAAAATGTTCAAATTTAGATAAGAAAACGAAAATAAGAACAAAAACAAAAAAGAGAAAAGAAGTGTCGCCGATGGGATTCGAACCTCGCCCCTAAAATTACAGCGCAAGTGACTTACCCACTGAGCCACAGTGAATGATCATAGTTGTGTATGCTTAAATAACACATACATATTCAATTCCTATATACAGAACAGCTGCGAACATAATAGTATACAGACTAAATATCCGAAATGCCAATGAATTCTACCACGTCCGAAAACACGGCTATTTTTCCTGTTGTTTATTTCTCGTTATATTTTGCTGGTCAATCAAATATTATTAGCAATTTACAATGGGTTTGTATTGACAAATCACATACTGCAAGGTTTTTTGAATGATCAACTCCTACTTAGAACCCCCTATTAACTCAATGTAAAAATTTGATAGTGTGGACAGCGCCATTATTGAGGAGGCACTCAACAGTTTTGCGCCCTAGTTTCGAATTGGCCCTGGTCAAATTTCTGTATAAAGGGTACTGTTGAGAGTTAAGGGTGCAGTGTGTGTAGAGAATGATTAATACTGCTATATTTCTCTTTTGGCTGTCTTAAATGAGTGTTGAAATATAATGTGAAATACAAACATGTGGCTTTTTGTGGCTCTGTGTGAAACCGGTGCATGAGAATGGAAGTAGGTGATTTTTCACTAGTCTGTGGTGAGCAGAATGCATTTTGCAGTGACAAACAAACAACTGTAAATAGCAAAGACCCAGTACAGTAAATTCCTCTTTTTAAGTGTTTTTTCTTATTTAACAGGGAGTCTGGTGTCTGAAACTGACGAGCTCCTGGTTAACAATTGAGTAATGAAATTTCAGTGATGTTTTGAAAATTAGCAATTTGGCCTCGGACCGTCCCAAAAAATGGCGCTATCTTTCAATTCAACATAATCCATGAAATGTGTATGCCAATGAGTTGGGCAGCAAACTTTATGATATTTTTCAAGAGATTGTTGACATGTGCATGATGCTGTATTTTGTTTCTTTCAGGTTAGCAGTTACAGGTGTTGTGTGAAGGAATTGTGCGATTGGTTGTAAGCTTTGTTGCCGAGAACCCAGAAAACTGTTGACTGCCCCCTGAGCTTTGCCTGGCCCGTACCGTATGGGTAGGGGCAGGTAACACCAGACTAAACCATCAAGTGCTATTCGTTATAGATTTAAACATAGCCGAACATGTACGTTATCACGCAGCAATGGTCGCGTTTACTTATTTGTTTATTTTGTACATATATCAAAGTTTATCCATCATGTCCACACTACTTGTCTATTTTTACATGTACATGTATATCAATAAAAATAGCATACAACTTACTTCCGTGTTCTCGTTGGCGGATTTTGGATTCACCACTCTCGTGATTATCGTCACGCGATTATACTAATCTATCCGTTAGTCACGGTCTGCTTTTTGTACTTTCAATTCGGAAATGTTACATACTGTAATGGCCTGTTGATCAATATAACACTGTAAACAGGTTTTCATTAACAGTACGTCTCGTGAAAATAGAGTCATTTATTGTTTTGGTCAATTTTTAAATTAACTATATCCGAGTGTATCTTACAATCTCTATGTTTAACAACCTTAAAAACACACTTGCTATTTTACATCACATTGTTTACTAGTATCAAGGGGAAGTAAATCGTGCTAGTATTCTAACATATTATAACAGTTATACCTAAAGTAAAGGATTAAGTACGCGCAGTAGTGCTAAGTTTCACTTTTCAAATTCGTGATAAAGCAGCCAATGATACACAGCACAAAAAGGAATATGGATTTTATTGTTATCTTTTATTTAATTTGTCTTCAGTTTTGATCGATGCAACATTATTGACAATTCAAAAGGTAAAGAGTTGGGTATTGATTTAAATTATAGACTAGATCTGTACAGTAAACAGGTAAATGTTGACGTTCGCTTGCTCTTATATCGTTATTGTACAATTATAGACTAATATTGAGGTCAAAGTTTTGCGGAGCTGTTAAAAAGTGATATTGACCGAGCACGAAGACCGAAACATAAGTCTTCACCCCGTGCTAAATTATACTAACAAGTTTAATAGAGTTTATTTTAAAAAGTTGGATTTAATATAAAGATACATAAGGTTAAGAACAGACCTTCTGATTAATGTTATAGCACCCGACTTTGTAAAAAAAATATAACTTGACTTTTACTTCATATTACTTGTGCATGTATTCGTGCTTAGTCTGATGTTGTGCGATCATCTATTTTAAAGATGATTCCTATTTGAAGATAGATTTTGTGATAACGATATTGTACATGCAATATATGACTTCTTATGTTTATATATACCGGTATATACAAATAAAAGGAAATCCACAATTTGCGGAAAGGAGGACAGACAATTCAGAATAAACATGTACATGTATCAGCAATTACGTAGGCCTAATTGTTTTCTACTTAATACTTACATCACTCCTACTTTCAAAAGCTGAGATGGCGTTATATTGGATTTTAGTGCATCACTGATTAAAATAGATTGACTTCAGAATTCCCAAAGTGGGATCTGTTTATGACATTATCTTACCATGCAATACTTATTAATGGCATGCACTTTAAAGTTTGTAATATCAATCAAATACCAAAATAAGATGCACTATCTCCTGAAACCTAAGATAAAAAAAACTTCTGGGGGGCGTTGGTCATATGGATTATCCAGTACCAACGATAAAGCTCTAAAATACAACATACATCGACGCCATCACAATAACAAAACCCCAATAAAACCTACGTTTTGGTTTGGGCGACATGAAATGAAGATGTATAATATTAACATTTTACGAATTGAAACATTTACTCTGTAAGGCACCTTTTAATTGGATAATACCGCATAAAAAGTCATTAAAATACTCTTGCGTTTTCAGACTTTCATGAATTGTTTTATTATTTTGATACGTTAATAGTTCATATCTATAAACACAATATGCTGTTACCACCAAACTAATGTTAATTATGAGTCATTATTCTAGAGTAATTATTCTTTCTCGACCAGTGAATAACGGTTAATATTTCGAGTAACATAAAGGATTAAGTTTGTTTTCCTGATGCACATGTCACGGTTCGGGCTTAATCACAATTGAGGAGAAAATGTATCTGTAGCCGGTTAGGTCAGTCGGGAGAGCATTTTCCCTCTGTAAACTGTAAGCGAAGGGTCCTGGGTTCACGTCTCGGTCAGGGTGCACATCCCCCCCCGCTCCCACCCCCTGTGACATTTGACGACTTCTAACTGGATAAGATAACACATGATATGAACTTGTACTATGAAATCTAGCTAACGATCTCTTTCATATACAATGTACTCAAATTCGCACTGACCATCTTTATTTTTAAAAGATACGGTTCTTGTTAACATGTTCGTTGCTTATTTCAAAATGTTTCTTAAAGAATAACTTATCTCCAAAGAAATCCTTATTTATACTGAAAGGAAGCATTTGTGAAACTGTATGAACGTTATTGCGCTCCTTAACATTCACAATACTACCGTAATGCTCTGAAAATTGAGTTTATATATTTCCTGACTCTTACTATATTTCAATCTACTAATTTTAAAAGCTGTACTACAGGATATGTTAACTTAAACAGACAGTACATTGACAAGTGTTCGTCTCATAACGACTACAAACACGTCAGCAATGTTGAAACATTTCTTTCGTTATATATCTTATTCAACAGAAGAGGGAAATCCTAAATTTATTAATAAGTATAAAGCAATGACTTTTCTTTGGAAACCTGTTTCGCTTGCGTAATTGATTCTATGGAACATGAAAATTAACTCACTATAAAACAATGAAATTACCACAGACTTAATCATACCGCGAGTAGCTTTGACAAGATTGCTTTATTCATAAACCAAGTAATGTCGAACGTTTACAACTATTACCAGCAAGTAATGGTAAAGTCGCTTTATTTTCATCGTGCATTTTTCATTTTAATTGAAACGATAGTTTTCTTTGTACAATGATGTACTTGTATTTAAACAAGTTACGAAGTTTTCTGTATAAAATATTCTGTTTTTTTAAAACTGAGTTTCTCTTTTAATTATCATGTTATTCTATATTAGGTACATTGTGAGTTACTGTCCCGACTATGTCATATAACTATTTTTTATCGAATATTTTCTAGATTTTCAGATAAACTATACATATAAGAACGTTTAGATTTCTTTATATTTGCTACACGTTGTTTACAGTTTTAATTTTTCTATCCTTTATACAACATAATATTTATATATCTGACCGGATAACGCATGGCTGTTTTATAACTTTTCAGATGTGCTATACCAATTTGAAAGTTAAATTCAACATAATATTTGCGAGTCTCTGGGAAGATGAGCTCGGCGCACACAGTAAAGCATTGTCAAGCCTGGGAAGGTGTGGGGAGTGTAGGGTCAGGCCACACAGCTGATGATCCTAACAATTTGTTCAATCCTCAGAAGGGTTCCAGCCTACTAAACAACTTCGTCTGGCGTGATGGGTGAAGACGTGAATGCGAGAAAGAGTGACACTACAAAAATTACCAAGACTGGTGTCGTGGATACTGGAAAGTCAAAGAAAAATCCATCCATATATAAATAACCATAATATTATATGCTTGTATTGCACACTTAGCGGGTTATTTGAGAGACGTTGTGTTTTTGGGCACTTTCGACTCATGTAGACATGAGTTCGACAAGGAGAGAAGCTGTACAAGAGGTGACGACTATCGGACTTACTTCGTTACATCGGAATAAGTGCTAAAATTACTTCAAGAGAAACCACCTGATCGTTGAAAAGTTGACGACATTCTCATGTGAATTACGAAAAACAATGACTTTAATCACAACTGGATAATGAAACACAAACTTTCATCACGCTCAAATAAGCAGAAACATATGCATTAACGCTATAGATCTAAGAATGATAATAATGATAAGTAGATGTAGAATAGAACAGTGATTCATTATGATAGTCAGATTTAAAAATATCCTACTATGAACTTGTTGTTGTAGGAGTTTAACGCCTTTTTCAACCGTGTTTCTGGTCATTTTAAAAGGCGGGTAGTTTACCTACTAACAATCATTCCTAGGTAGAACCAGTACTAGACTCCTATCCCCCGTAGGAAACTGTCAACTTTCTCAGTTAAAGAGACATGGTCCGTATCAGGGAGCGAACCGTGGCCCTCACTCTATGAGAGGTTACAAAGATTTCAAGTCAGCGGCTCTAACCACGGACTTCCTACTTAAACGAAATTTGTACCACCGTAGTGAAAAGAAGATGTATTACTCAAACAATGCTTAAAGCCCCATGCCAACTTTCAATTGCTCGAATAGAATAATGTATTTACTGAATTATGTAACTCTGTCATGCTTTATTATTTCGATCTTTATATTTTGTTATTGCGAAAGCGTGTTGTTACTGTGTATCTAACCTGGTTTGATACAATAAAAGATATATATAGTCTGCTTGTATGTTTTATCGTTGAAAAGAATACAGTCAGGAGTTCGGATGCGTAGTAATAAAATCACGAGTGCGTAGAAGGCATCTATTATTTCTTAATTAAATTTGTAGGACCGTCAACAATTGAAGACTGCAGTATTAAAAGAACATTCTGCCTAACCGATTTTAATCGCGGTTGCAAAGATATAAGTTTACTCTTTACATAACAAGCAAAACAAAAAGGAAAGTAATCTATTCATTTTAAGGTAACGATTAATGGGAGACAACTTATTAAAGTCCGCAGGTAACAATTACCTGTTTATGTGTACTTGTTAGAACTCAAACTCTTATTGGACTTTATTTGTAAAAATGCAAATGCAAATCTTAATGCGAATGTCAATGTGTAACAGTAGATATCGAGGGGTCATTTCAAGTGTACCGATCGTGTAATATCGTATTTTACTGTACAGAAATTTGAAAAAGATATATCATTTTTGTTTGATCATCAATGAAACTGTTTTTCTTACTTGGTCTCTGGCTGGGTGTTTCTAGAAAGTCGGCGCTGTATTCCCTACGTCGGCAACACCTCTGTGCACACACCTACATGTAGTATACTTGTTACTTTAGTAATTAAGTATGTTGAGACATCCCCTTCGAATGTACCGTTTTGCATAATAAATTCGCATAAGCATTCGCATTCGCACTTAATCAAATAAAGTCTATTTAGAATATTTCATGTTGACATACCATTTTCACGTATGTTTTATTTTCAAAGAAAACACTTAATAGCTAAATCAACATGTTAAAAATTACAGATGCTTGCTCGTCTTTCAAGTTGATTAAAAGTACTATTGTTATCACATGCATCTATTGCCAACACGTATCTCCTTTTTCAAATTCAAAAAAAAATTGTTACTTTAGGCTAACAATCATTGAAACCAATGATTAACAAAAGTCATTTGATGTTATTTATGATTTACTTGTCCGCATAAAAATTTCATTATCATGAGGGGATAACTTTGTTTTGGTTCGATAAATATGGCTTTCGGCTTCCCGCGTCTCAAAAGGAAATATTACCAAGCACAAGCCAAAACTGTGTGGAATTAAATGACGGTATGGTGATATATAAAGGCTTAAAGACGTACTTTGCTGAACACGATGTCTTCATTCTAATAGATCATCACTTGAATACTTTATGAGTGCATTGTTCATGTACTTGTGCTCAGCCGCAAGCCAAAATAAAACTGGGATATTCGCTCGGACATAAATTGCATATTGAAGTAAATGAAAGTTACCGATTGTTCTCTATGTCTGCAACATAGGTCGTCAGAAAGACCTTGACGTTATTTGTACATTGTACATATACAATGTTTCACTAAACCTGCTATATTGATTTTGTTTTGAACAATTACTGAGTCAACATTTCACTACCAATACCTCCTCAAATGCTCTGATGTTAGAATTCTGCGAATAAAAGTTGTCACATAGAATCATATTTCAAACTTACGTCAATCAAATAGGGTATTGCCGGTCTTATATAGAGGTTACAAAAGTTCCCCCAAATAAAAGACCTTTTTTTCAGTATACTGCGTCAGTAAGGTCATGGAAATAATCATGAAGTAATATATTGCATTACAAAACATTTGTATAATCCATATCTCAACTTATCAATTTTGAACTATTAAAATCAAGCTTTAATTGGACATTCTTAAACTTTTATTACAGATTATGATCGTTTTAACTTACAATACTTGCACAATGCTTGTGATATATTAAAAGGTGGTCATATTTATTGGCTGAAATAATGCTTTGAACGATTAAGCTATTCTCCTAAAAGTAAGTTTAGGACCAGAAAAAGTAAACTCTAATAACTTGACACTTGCGGGATAATCCGAGGATATCTGTTCATTTCCAAATGAATACGGATTCAGTATTAGTTTCGGTGACCGAAAGCAAAATCCATGTGAAATCTCTGATGGGTCTTATTTTGCCACATGGACCACAAAAGTAAACTCCAATCACTTTTCTAACAGTACCGACCAAACTTTAGAAAGAATTTATAACCTTTTAAAATGGTTTAAGGATACTGTAACATTGTAATTGTGCATTGTGCAGAAACAGTGCCTAGAGAAACTATGTGTATGAAAATGGCATACAATTGACTTGGTGGTCACGGTAAAACATTTTGAAATTTTAATGACAGAAGTTAACTGCAACAAATGAAAAGTGTTGGTATGTCTTCCATAATTGTATCTGAACACATTGCGTTAAAACCGATGGTTGCTGCTGATTATTTACCACTTTTAAACAGCTTCACTATTCCTTAAGTGTCCCTATGGGCCCGCCACTGGCTTAATGGGTAACTAGAATGGTCAAAAACAGTTATTTATTGAAATCTTCGAATCGTGTGGCTACCACTGAATAAAGTTGAGTGGTCACAATATTCAAAATGCTGTCAATGTCTGTGATTTAGTACAGCAGTTTTATTCTGACTCCTGTAAAGAGCAATAATGGTATTTTTTCCAAACAACAAACCAAGAAGTTAACGCATAAAAATGTATGTTTGAAATAGTTGCTTCCGTCTTGTGTATGATACGTCGACTCATTTATAGAAAAATCAATTCACGGATAAAATAACGATAAAATTGTGTTCTAATTAATCTAAAACAGTGATGACATATATGAATTTCATTGATTAGATTTTTGCTACTTTTTCATAATACAGGGTTATCGTTGTCGAACAACGTTTTCATATTGTGTTTAATATCATTAAAATACTGCGCTATATTTGTAACAAGTGCATTCGATACGGAAGCGTCCTGGTGCCAATTCATAATGTTCTATAAAAAAGAGTAACTCCTACGTAGGAGATAAAAAAGCCTAATTAGGAGTTTATAACTCCTACGTAGGACTATAACTCCTACGTAGGACTTTAAACCCACGTAGGAGATAAAAAGGCCTAATTAGGAGTTTATAATTCCTACCTAGGACTTTATAACTCTTACGTAGGAGATAAAAAGCCTAATTAGGACTTTGTAACTCCTACGTAGGAGATAAAAAGCCTAATTAGGAGTTTATAACTCCTACGTAGGACTTTATAACTCCTACCTAGGACTTTATAACTCCTACGTAGGAAATAAAAAAGCCTAATTAGGAGTTTATAACTCCTACGTAGGACTTTATAACTCCTACGTAGGAGATAAAAAGGCCTAATTAAGAATTTATAATTCCTAAGTAGGACTTTATAACTCCTACGTAGGAGATAAAAAAAGCCTAATTAGAACTTTGTAACTCCGACGTAGGAGATAAAATGCCTAATTAGGACCGTTTATAACTCCTACGTAGGACTTTATAACTCCTACGTAGGACTTTATAACTCCTACGTAGGAAATAAAAAAGCCTAATTAGGAGTTTATAACTCCTACGTAGGACTTTATAACTCCTACGTAGGACTTTATAACTCCTACGTAGGACTATCACTCCTACGTAGGGGATAAAAAGCCTAATTGTTGATAAAAAACTAACTCAGACGTAAAAAGTTGCAGAAGTCCAATTAGGCTTTTTTCCTACGTAGGAGTTATAAAGTCCTACGTAGGAGTTATAAACTCCTAATTCGGCTTTATCTCCTACGTAGGAGTTATAAAGTCCTACGTAGGAGTTATAAAGTCCTACGTAGGAGTTATAAAGTCCTACGTAGGATTTATAAACTCCTAATTAGGCTTTTTTATCTCCTACGTAGGAGTTACAAAGTCCTAATTAGGCTTTTTTATCTCCTACGTAGGAGTTATAAAGTCCTACGTAGGAATTTTAAATTCCTAATTTGGCTTTTTTATCTCCTACGTAGGAGTTATAAAGTCCTACGTAGGAGTTATAAAGTCCTACGTAGGAGTTATAAAGTCCTACGTAGGAGTAATAAACACCTAATTAGGCTTTTTTATCTCCTACGTAGGAGTTATAAAGTCCTAATTAGGCTTTTTTATCTCCTACGTAGGAGTTATAAAGTCCTACGTAGGAGTTATAAACTCCTAATTAGGCTTTTTTATCTCCTACGTAGGAGTTATAAAGTCCTACGTAGGAGTTATTCTTTTTTATAGAACATTATGAATTGGCACCAGGACGCTTCCGTAATTCGATTTTAAAAAGCAATGTTAAGAATGTTTTTCGAACAAATAACAGTCAATTTCGCCGATAAGACATCTGTGTAAGATAAACGTCCTACCGGGACTGTAAGTATGTACATCGCATTTTGCAAAATGCACATGTGACTGGATGAACTGCGACAGAAGGAAAAGGCTACTAAAGAAATTTGTTGCATACTTTTGTGTGCACTGATGTTAATGTCATTTGATAAAAACATGAATGAAATAAACTATTTTCAAGTTATTCGAGAAAATGTTATCCATCAAAGGACGTGAACATTTCATGTTTGTGGGCGTTGAAATATGCACTCCTCGTATAATTGAGACATGCATTTATATAATTTCGATTTGTAAGTTATATTTTGATGTACTTGCACAACAATTCTCTCCAAGGAGTATGAGGTGTCACATTGTTCGATATTTATAGCGAGTTATTATGTGCCATAAAATCTGCTTTGATTTTTGCAAGACAAAATTTGCAGCACCGAGTCAGGTAAGTTTTTATTATATTTACTGCAAAAGTCTTTTTTGTTTTAAGAAGTAGCCTTTTGTTTTCTGTATTTCAGCATAGACGAAACATTTAATAGAGGATGATTGTTGGTTTTGGTGTAATGTCACGTTTTATTTTATGTTTTCTAGTGAATTATAGAGTTTTCTCAGTGAAATAAAAATGATAATCCACAGTTTTGAAACGGTGGATTACCATTTTTATTTTCACTGTTTTTGCTGATTGAGTATTACTCCGCAATTGATGGCGTGACGAAGTACAGACTTGTTTATTTAAAAATTGTTTCAATTTATATCTTATAAATTGATGTTTCAGTTTCATTGGATGATAGAGATAGATATGACATTTTAAATATATTTATCTGGAATAAACTTTAGAACTACTTTTGTTGCTCTATCAGTAATGATGGGAGTAATGCGGATCTTATTATTAAGGGGTTTTCCATGGGGAATGAAAATACTACGATTCCAAATTTTCCTGATTATTTTGTCAAGTAAACATAAAATAAAAAGTAAAATTTTGTTAAGTGAAATATCAATTTTATTTCACTCGTGAACACCAAAAACACTCGTGTCTACACAAATCGTGAAAATATCAGTTTTTGGGGTTCATTGTGAAATAAATTTGATATTTCACTGAATCAAACAAATAACCTCTATATAATTTCACCGCATGGGCACCAAAAGTGATATTTTTACGAGTGGCGCAGCCACGAGTAAAAATAACTACTTTAAGTGTGAAATTAACGTGATATTAAACCGATACCAACACTTTTTTTGTTTATGTTATGGTTAAAACTCTACTTTTGTTGAGTTTGTTTCTATAAAATATCGAAAATCGCGGGAAAGGTCATTAGAAAACATAGCACAAATGACGTCATTTTAATGACGTCATCGACGCATAGTTTCCAGCATTAACTACGCTCGGTATACTTATTGACGTTAATTCGGGTTAAAGATAGCAAAAACAGTGAAAATAAAAATGGTAATCCACTGTTTCAAAACTGTGGATTGTCACTTTTATTTCACTAAGAAAACTCTATTATGCCTGGAAAACATAAAATAAAACACACTTTTTTTAAATCTCCAACATTTTGTCAAAAATGAAATGGCAACTGCAAATATTACGTAACTAGTAGTTACTGTAAACTGAAAATACCGACTTTCTTGAAAAAACTTCTAGCTGGTACATTTTCTATGTTCTATAACATTCCGGTATTTAGAATTACTAAATGAAATTCCATTAAAAGAAATGAATTCTTCTGATTTTTCAGTAAAGTGGAAAGTCATGTTTTATGTCTGATATTTTCCTTCCCAAATAAATCGATTTAAGCCGTACATTATAGTTGGTGAATTATTCAAAGTTGAGTCATTTCTTAAGGTGTTCGGTTATCTATTTTGCCGTACAGAAGATCCACCTGTCAACATACCAATGACTCTTCAATCCTCTTAGTTAGAAGTTTTGTCAAGTGTATATCCTGAAATACGTTAACGCTGGTTAAATATCTGTGGTCGCACCGGAGACATTCCATTTTCATTTTTTTTTGCAAGTAAAGAAACCGAGACCAAATGAACCATGAGATTTCACGCAATTTACAACCCATTTTCCAAAAACTTTATGGGTTTGTGCTATATCCTGTTATCCTGGTATTTTTTACAATTTTTTTTTGACGGACACACCTATGACTTTGCAGCCACGTACAACGCATATACCAAATATAAAACTCAGTTAATTATGTGCTTAATACCCTGGTCACTTAAACGCTACGAGCTCCGTACGAGTAGGTTTTCAGTCGTAATTTTGCAAACTCGAGGTTAGACTGGGGGTTTTTGGGGGAAATTAAGGATTTTTTGAACTCGTAGAGGACTCTGGGAATCGATGAAAATGTTTCACGGAGCTCCCGAGTTCTCCTCGAGCTCGTAGAAAGTTTCGAAGTCGGGAGCAGGTCGCAAGGGCCCCTACGGGCACCACAAGGGCCCTGGTAGAGCTCGTACGGGCATCGAACGATGCCCGTGCATATTTGGAGAACCGCGAAGCCTGTTAAAGCTTGCCGATGCTCGTACGACGGTCACAGGAGAATCGCTCGGTCAAGGTTTAATGTTCTAACGATACTACGAGTGCGGTTAGGAAACCTGCAATGTCGGCACGACGCCCACAGGATGTTACGTTCGCCGTACGGGTTCCGTACGACATCCTAGACGATTGTAGCTAAAATGAGAAATTTTCAGATATCACTGAGCTGGTTTATTCGGACACCGTACGAGCGCCGTACGAACACACGTGCATTTACGAGGTACGTCCGAGCTCCCACCAAGCTCTGTGTACGGATATCCTACAATTGCACGCTCTAAAATATCGTACGGGGCCCGTAGGCATTAAAAAGACAACTATTTATAGTCTGTCTTTAGAGCTCTTATAGTGTCGCTGTATGCGCATGTCACCGAGTATTTTATGACAATGAGCTGTGACGCTCAGGTAAAATAAAGAATCTGTTCTGTTCTGTCATCTTATGCACTTGTTTTTCTCTCCCTTGCTCAGATTACAGAAAATGCAATTCACAATTATTTGTATTAAAACTTAGTTTGGTTTTAATTTCTTTAATGAATGTATAACATTTAAAACCACATGAAACTTTAGAGATACTTTTAACCTTACCTACTATCAGATTTCTTGAGAAATCTTCTGATTGTCGCAAAACTTGCAAACACTCGTTTGCATTATCAGTGCCGAGGACGTGAAAAGTTTCAATGAAACAACTTTCATGGTTTTAGATTACGCGTTTCACATTGTATGACCTCCAAGCTACTATAAATATATAAATAGTAAATTTAACAAATAACATTAACGTCTCGGCGAAACCACTAGGACTTTCCTTTTTGGCTCCTTAAGCTAATTTGAAAAAGGGAGATGGATGCCTCCGATAAATAATAAAATCGTCTCCGAAATGTTTATACGGCTCGACAGAGCCCTTTCTCCGACTCGCCTTATAAATTTAATTCTTATTTTAGAGGGTTTTCCAAAATGTTATCTTTATACAATTCGGCAGTTTAACCAATGGTTAATTGAATAGAAAGGCTTATAGTCTTCAAATTATGCACTGTCAAATAGAAAGCGAAACAGTTACAGCCGTGTACCAAACCTTAGATTGACTTTAAGCCTAGAAGGTAAATCCAATTTTAAAAAAAGGAATTCTGAATGTCTTTAAATAATTATTTACTCTTTAGTACGGAACCACGCTGTAAGCGGAGGACCATGTTACAATAAATAACTATTTAGTTCTTGTTTTCAGGAAGAAAATGAAATTCCACACAGCAAGTTGGGTTCTTTTACTGTTTTTGTGCTGTCAACACAGTCATTCACGTAAAATATGTTTAGACTGGACCGGAAATTGCTTCGCAGAACACCGAAGATGCAGTGGCCAGTCTTCAGGACTTAACATATATGGATACCCGAGTTGCTCGAGAGAATGTTGGAAAATAGGATATTTACATGGAAATTGTGTGAAAGTTAAAACGCCGAAAATATACAATTGCAAAGTTAAATCTAATTTCGCATGGATTTGCCTTTGTAGTGATGGCCGGTCTGGCTGGAAGCATAAACATTGTTTAAAGTAATCATTCTTAACAGATCTCAACAGATACATGTATAATGAAAGTCCATGCCCAAAATGATATGAGATAGGGTCTTTGTTCTTACACTTATAAAAAACCTCAGTTTGAAGTGAAACTTCCTGCCGTTTTGTTTTTAGTAACGCATTTGCATAACTTTATGGCTTGTTAATCACGTGTTTTTTCTCATTTTTTTTATAACGCTTGATACATTTCACCACAAGCAGTATTTGCTGTTTTCATAATTTGACATATACATATTGACTGTGATAATTTGATATATTTTTCTTACATAGTATTTTATTTGACAAATGTTTTCATTTTATATTGAAAAAAATCCATTAAGTTCAGACGAATTTACGCTTCCTAGACTTGTGCTTTACTTTTGCATTCATATAGTTTAAATGCAGCTGTTTTTCTGAATAAAATTCAATTTGATTTAACATTGATAAAATAAGTCACTAAATGGTGCGTTTGAAATTTTGCTTAACACTTTACGTCTTATTTAAGTCATCAAATTTTTTGTAATAAGTTTGTTTATCAGCTTTTTTGGGACATATTTTTGTTCACTTTGGTATAATTTGTAGTTCAGTTATTTTTTTATAATTATGTTTCATAATTATGTGTGTAATTACGCATATGTGCGTTACAAGTTCGTAAATGTATTGAAATGTTTTCTTCCAAAATAAATGTATAAAACTGCCCGTCTGAGCACACTTTATATACGCTTTTTCATTAATATGTAAAAATGAAAGTAGAGCTGTTTTTGAAGTGTATCATTTTTTGATAAAATATTCTTGATGAAAAATAACTTAATTTAAAAGACGAGCCAAACCTTCAAAAACAAATGACTTAATTTTAAAGACGAGCCAAACCTTCAAGTAGCTGAGGAAAGTAAATTCAGTAATTACTTACCCTTTACCACAGACCGGTAAACCCGATATAGAGGGAGCGGCTAACGGTTAATTGAAAGTTTTTGTATAAGGGTTTAGTTTTTCAAGATTTTCCTTGTGCACTGTTATTTGCAAAGAAATTTTCAATCAACAGTTTTAAGCTAAGCTGCGATGATTTATGAACGTCTTCGTAGGTATAAATTTGGTCAAATATTTACTAAGATTTTGCTTGTTAAATATTCAGTTTCTGGATATAAGTTGTTTTAATTATGTTTACAAGATTATATCTGTCAGATGTATTGAATTGAACCGATAGAATGTAGTATTAACTACATAATTTCAAAATCTCAGCACATAGAACACAGTTTAAGTGATGTTTCAAACTTTAAAGATGAGTATGTACAGTCAAAATTTTTATATTTACACGCACCAACTAAATCCTAATTAACTAGTGTTGTTTCTTCACATTGATTATTAAAACAATGGTGTGATAATACAGAAATATTGATCAATGAAATGAAAATTTGGAAACTACAAATTAAACACATTCAAACTACAACAAGTTCAAAAGTGCAGCAGTGCACTTTTATCTTGTTTGTTGAAAATCTCAATAAAAATACTTCCAGGAAAAGATGAAATCACGGTTATTATGAAAAGCTGATTATTTTCCTCGGTGTATTTTCCCATGAATTTTGATATTAACATTTGATAAATCTTTAACTGCAATGAGTCATAATATATGACAAAAATAAGCAAATAACAATTCAAATTGGTATATTAAGTTGACGTCAGTGACTAATCTGATGCAATTTTGCATCAGACATATCTCGAGTAAAAGTGCATATTGCTATAGATTGCGCACTTAACAAAGAAGCTTTGCACTTTGTTATAACGTTTACGAAAGAAGGTTATCAATGTGCATAAAGCAATACGCATGGATGAATCATAAATGACTCTTTATATATAAAAACAACACCACAAGCACGCCGCTTCTGAAAGCACCGAAAACGTTGATAAAGACCGTAGCAATACCGTAATCCAGCACGGATGACTTATATTACTGGATAATCTCGGAACACAACATACTCAATGCCCATATTAAGCAATAGCACACAAGACAGTATACAGACAGACTAAATAAACTACATAACATGTACTTGAGCACCTGTGGCAAAAGGTGTGGCCAGCCAGTATCATCCAAGAACAGAACCCGTAAGACTGTACAATTATTGCTGTGACTGGAATTATAGTGTACGTTTTGAGCGAGAAGGAAACATAAAGCGAATAAATACAACAATAACACAATTTAAATTTTAATTTTAATACTTTTAATACCTTTTCACGCAAACTAGGTGTCAATAATACAGATTTTCACTTGACGGGACGTGTTTTCTTCATTTTCATGAGCCAGATAACTTGTACATCCGCGCTTGAATCAAAGAGTTACAAGAGATTGTGCGTAAGAATAGAAGGCTGAAAATAATATATTGTTCAAAACAATACAGGGTTCTGATAGTTGCATTTTGTTTAGATAATGTACAAAACATAATAACATTATTTACATGCATTTTTATACAAGTATGTCAAAGGTCTAAGATATATTAAGTACAAACAGACCAAAATTTTACAGTCATAGTTCGAAAAACTCGTCGGTACGGATGTTGGATAAATTCCAGTGAAGGTTGGGTTTTTAGAAGCGCAGTATCTTTTGTTATTTTGGCCTGTTCACACAAAAAACAACATCCCATGCTTTCCAAGTTTGTTTTGATTTCTGACTATAACTGTGTATGTGAAATGGTTAGAAAGATAAGGAAAAAACTTTCAACTGTAAGCTTACATTGGACAGCACATACTTACAGCAAAAAGGTATTTATTTATTGTAGGCAATATGTTTCTCAAATGCTGGATAAACAGAGAGCTAGATACGAAGGTACCTCTGACAGGGAACTTTTAAATGGTATAAAAAGGTCTCGAAAGTCGTTTTGATTTCATTCTAAGGCCGTACTTTGCTGCTTACACTTCTAATCCAAGTTTAGTCTCTACGTAATTCTAAATTCAATTATGAACCATTACAATGGACAATACAAAAGAGTAAGTAACAACAAGAAAGAGCACATAAACACGACAAGCGATCCGTCTTAACCAATCGTATTTAAACTGTCTTCGTTACATTAAACATTGAGCGTGCAAGTGAAACTGGGTCTCTGTAAAACATATGCTTATTACACGTATCACCTCAGATCACATTTGAAACAAACTGATTAACACTGTGTTCAAATGTAAAATACCGAATGTTGACATATGGTGTGATTAAGTTTAGTTATGCATTTATACTAGGATTTTATAAAGAATGGTGTTACATAATTACACTTCAGTAATCTTAATATGACAATACAGTATATGAGCTCTTATGCACGAAAACCCATGTAAGGCACCCGCGCCCAGCATAAATTTAGACAAGACAGCCAACCTGCATTGCCCGATAAGGACCCATACTGCTCATGGAAAGCGGGCTGTATATATCCCGAAGGCAAGGCATAAAACAGAGAAAGCTAACCAGATCTGCCCAGGCTGCGACGGCCCCAGCACTATTTTCCACAGCCTGACTCAAACATAATTGAACTGTCTCTGAGTTTATATATAACACATTTCTTCTTTTCTTTAAAATAATAAAACAGGACAAAACAGTTAATTATTTGCTTAGATTATTTGCTCCAATTACGCACTCAAATTTGACATTGAAAAGTTATACCATTTACACTGTTGTACTGAGTTGTGTGCACATGCAACCTTTTCAAAATTATATACATATATTATGACGATGAGCGGAGACGCTGAAGTCAAAGCTAAGTATATGGTATGTTCTGTTATGAAATCTTATGCGTTGTTTTATGAAACTATGTATTTTTATCTTCTTTTCTCAGATTGCAACAAATACAATTCACCATTGATTGTATTAAAACATAGTTTGGTGTGAAGCTATATAAATTATATACATGCCAAATGTACTGATCAGCAATATTATACGTACACCTTATTGATCGAGAATCAGATTGAAATAGTGTAAGTAATCTTCAGATTGTGAAACTTGCAACAACTGTTTTCTTTGGTTAAATATACACAATCTCAGCTGTTCTAGTCACTTTCTACATGCGTCTACGAAAGGTGATCCAGAATTAACCTGACTGTTTCAATTACTGTGACATAGCTTGAAGCAGCACAACGAAAAACCCATCATACCTGAAATATTCAGTCCATTTGTACAATAAAAAAAGCGTTTAAGATACGAACAAAAGCAGCGAACATGAAACATCAAGGCGGGGACCGTCAACGACATCAGAATGACGTTGGCTGAATTTCCACTCTGTACAGTATAATAGAAAAATTAGTAGAGTAAGGTAATCCAGAATTTTGACACTGGTCTGCGTTAATAAACTGAATGTAAAGGATAGTTTAAGCATAAAATTGAAGAAAACCCTTTTCGCGCAAAATATGTGACGTCATTTTACTGGCGTCATCGCTTAAAAAAGTGGTAATGACCCAGATCAAAAGCGAAGTTATTAAAGTCATGCATATGCACGAATCTTTTATGGACCAATTGAATGCACTCTTACAGATAATGACAAGGTGTGGATTGCACGTACAAACAATACGTATTTTTTCTGTCAGTCCGTATTTTATGGTTGAATAAAGGCTTTTGTTAATTTTCGACAGATAATTTATAGGTATATAACAAATTACTTTTATTTTAACTATAAAAACGCGAGAAACCCACCTGGTTCTGTATTTTTGTCATTTGCAGCTGTTTTGGTAACAATATACTGTTGCATAACTAGACGTAGAGTGATCGCAAATCTCCCGCACAGTGACCCGTGCGTCAATATCGGCAACATCTTTAATTGCTTAAACCAACTTTGCGTGTGACAAACTCTACGGGATATGCCCTAATGCATCTACTTAAAAGAACTATAAAATCTCACAGATTTCACTCAGATAGATGTGAAAAGGGTAGGGTTCATTTTGAAGACGTCCGTTTTATCATCTCTCGGATTTATGTAGTTGCGTACCCAAGTAAGCAGTAAATCTTATAACAGTATGTGTTTTCTGTGATTCTGACAACGCCTTACATTGCAACTTGTTTTATAGTGTTTTGTTTTAACGGAAACGACTTTTTTTTGTAAACTGAGGTATTAGACCAAACTTTAATTCCGAAACCGAAGACATTTACATGCGATTTTTCCCATTACTGATAATTGGTCGGCTTTAAGACGATTTTGATACTATAGAAACGCTGTACATTACTTTCCATGTTTCTGGAAAATGTATAATTTGGGTAAAACGTATTTGACAAATTGAATTTTGTACAAAAAATCAATTAATTGTTTTCAATGGTTAAAGAAATATAGCAAGAAATGTTAAAGAAATATTAAAGAAATAGTGTCAAGTCAATTCTAAATCACATCTCAATGCAAGTATTTCTAAAGGTCACAGGATCACATAGCTCTCATTTTACCAGAAAGATGTTTTACCGACAGGAATTAACATTTACCTTCCTAACTTTGATTTTTAAATCGATGTACATGGTGGAAATAAAGTGCAGTAATTTTTCAATGATATTGGAAAGAATAAACAAGAAGCCCTGTGACTTCTCCCTGGGTGAACTTGCCAAAACCCCTGACAGGCGCAGGTTGAAAAGAGACATATGCAGATACAAGGACATCTGGGTACCAGACCCTAGCTCTTTTTACAAATAGTCCCCTTTGTTCTTTTACATACCCGATGTAAAGCACCGATACACGTGAGACTACCTCTGGGTTTCTAACAAGTTCATCTCTTGATGGGTGGGAAACACTGAAAAGCGTTTCTGAAATTTCCATTTCCCCTCTTTCGTACTTCCGATTTGCTTTCCAACCATTTCTTAAAAGTGAACAACGACAAACTACTTAGTACATTGAAAATATCAGTTCCTTAAAACAGAGATTTCCTTATAGCAGAGTTTGCTATAAGTAAAATATACTGTATAAGAAAAACATTATACACGTTCTGTTCTTTCATATTCTAGCTTCAGCTTGGAATTGAGAAATGAAAAACTATTTGCATGTATTTGTAATGCACGACGACAGACACGTAAATATATATTTTGATACAAATATGACCGACATAAAGTCACTCCCTTCTGCAACTAGGAAGTAAGTTTATGTTGCTATAGTGTATATCGTGCTCATTATCTATAAACAATAAATCAGTCCCTTTGTAATTTATAACCACTTTATGTGCCAAAAGCATACCGGAAAATGTAACTACCGAAGCATGGAGTCAAATCACCGGCTGTTGTAAAGTCTGTCCCAATTGATCAATGTATATTGAATTTCATTCGCTTAAGAAGATAATTATAACAACTTATGGAGATATCAAGACAATTTTCATGGTTGCGGTTAAGTAGACGTTTTTTCACCTTCCCAACTCCAGCCTTAGCTGGGGTATTTCCCTTTACGCATTGTGTTTGTTGGATTGTTTATTATGTATCGGTGAGACCAAGATGAAACAATAAGGCTACCTTAAACTTGATATCACATCCGATCACTCAAATTCTTACAATTTTAGACTAAAATAGAAGTTATTTTTAAACAATTTGTCAGTTTTACCAAGGGTTATTTGTATAAAAAGGCCCGAAATTTTCAAATCCTGCACTATCAGATAGAAAGTGAAACAGTTGTAGCCGTATACCAAGCCATAGATTGACTTTTAGCTAAGAAGGTATAATCCAGTTAAAAAAATGATGTTTGATTTTTTAAATATGATGTTAACTTATTAGTGTTTTTGCATTTTAATTTTCTCGCTAATATTTGATATTTGATATGTAACCCCGCTGAAGGCGGAGGAGCACGTCGCAACAAATAACTATTTAGTTCTTGTTTTCAGGTAGAAAATGAGATTCCACACAGTGAGTTGCGTTATTTTACTGTTGCTTTACTGCCAACACAGTCAGTCACGTAAACTATGTTTGGACTGGACCGGAAATTGCTTCGCAGAACACCGGACCTGCAGTGGCAAGTCTTCTGGACTTAATATATATGGGCTCACGAGTTGCTCCAGAGACTGTTGGAACATGGGATATTTACATGGAAATTGTGTGAAAGTCAATACGCCGAAAATGTACAATTGCAAAGTTAAATCAAATTCCGCATGGATTTGCCTTTGTAATCATGGCCGGTCTGGCTGGAAGCATAAACATTGTTAAAATTAATCATACCTGACAGTTACATACTGTAGATGAACAAGAGGGGAAAGGGACAAATAATAAGTGCATTCCAACCATTATAATAAAGAAAAGAATACCTAAACGAAAATGTATTTTCTAACATGATACATGGAGCAGCATTCACGAAACTGTTTTTGTTCGATTAAAAATTGTGTTTTTTTACTGAATAATTTGTAGACTTTTCAACAAAAAACATGTTTTATGGAAGTGCACGCGCAAAAAGAATGAGGCAAAAATTAAAGATGCCCAGTTGAAGTGGAACTCCCTGTCCGTGTTTTTGCTCAGTTCGAGTGAAACTCCTCGCTAATGCGTTTGCATAAACCTATCTCATGTAAATCATGTTACTGTTTTCTTTTTTTTTACATTTATTTATAACGCTTTATACAATTTACCAGAACCAGCAAATGCTGTTTTGACATATACATATTGACTGTGATATTTTTATACAATTTCTAGTCATATTATTTCATTTGATAAATGCTTTCATTCCGTACAATAATAAGATTATCCGTCATCCTAGATCATTAAGACTGCACCTAGACTTTTGCTTAACTTATGCATCCGCATAGTTTAAATGCAGCTGTTTTTGAAAGAAAATCATTTTGATTTTTATTGTGTGTGAAATTTGGCCAAACATTTTGCGTCTTATTCAAGTCATTCCATTTGCTGTTATGATTTTCGTTTATCATCTTTTTATTACATATTTGTGTTCACTTTGGTATATTTTGTAGTTCAGTAAAAATTGTTTCTGTTTCTTATGATTATAACGTTTTCCTAATTGTGTGTGTAATTACGTATGTGTACGTATTGAGTAAGATAATGTATTGAAATTTTTCTTCAAAATTAAATGTATAAAACTGTTCTTTTGTTCACTCTTTATATATGTTTTTTTTTTATAAATGCGTATACTCAACGAACGTGGAGTTTTAAAAGATAAGGTGTACATGTATCACTATTTAAATAATAACACTCTTAATTTATGAAAAGTACTTAAATTGAAAAGACAAGTCAAACCTTCAAAATCAGTAATTGAGAAAAGGCATTTCTGTAATTGCTTATTCTTCATCACAAACCGACAGAGCGGAGTGGCAGCGGCTGACGGTAAATTAAAAGTGTTTGTATAAGGGTTGAACTTTTTAAGACTTTTTTTCATATATGTAAAGAAATAACCAATCGTCATTTTTATGCTGCGATGATTTATGAACTGAATCGTCTTTGGTGAAATATTAACTAATACATTGCTTGTCAAATATTCAGTTTCTGGCTAAAAATTGTTATAATCATGTGTACAAGATTATAGTTATTATAGTTCATTTTCCTCGAAGACTTTTTTTTAACGAATTTTGATGTTAATTTCTGATAAATCTTTTAACTTCAAGGGGTCATAATATAGGACAACAATAAGCAGAAAGACTCTCGTAAACAATAATTCAAAAGGGTGATTTTAGTTGACGTCAGTGACTGATTAATGTTGCAAAAACTGATGCAATTTTTCACCAAGCAGATCTCGAGTTATCGTGTTAAAAACATGTAGTGCGTATTGCTATCAAATAAAAAGCGGAAATTGCGCACTTAAACAAGAAGATTTGCACATTGTTATAACCTGTACCAAAACAAGTTATCAATTTGTATTAAGAAATGCGCATGTCATTTTTAAGTTCTATTCATAATATGAAAACCACAAATCATTTGAGAAAGTACAAAAGATAAAAGCTACAACAAAGCCGTAACCCAGCATGGTTAACTAATATTTATTGGATAATCTCGGAACACAAAAGACTCAACGCCCAAATGAAGCAATATCCAACAATACAGTATACAGGCGGACTGGGGTAGAGCAAGCAACGTAACATGTACTTGAACACCAGTGACACTGTGGTCAGTTAGTATACCCCTAGAAAAGATGTACATGGTAGACAAGAGGACACCAGTACGACCGTGCAACTTATATCTGTGAACGGAATGATAGTGTACGTTTTGAACGGGAAAGATACATAAAGCGAATACACGTGCAAAATGATACTAGGGAAAACAATGAAATAAAAAAAATAACGTCGTACACAATATCTCCACCAAATTAGAACATGCAGTGGCGACACCTTTCGAATATTCATACCATACATAATAAGGAACAAACTTAAACATGGGAATAACAAAGACCAGAACAATATTGGCCAAAAATTGCAGTTAGAAGCATGCTGCTGAAACAGTTAAGGCAGCTTTATACAAGCACCTTTATATAGTGCAATTAGATACTTTTAATCGCCCCCTGTTGCAAAATTCCAAACTTCACAAGAGGTATTGTTATCTGCACTTGAATCACAGGAGTATACAGTTTTGCCAAAGAATAGAAAGACTGAAAATACTACATTATTCAAAACAAGGTCCCAATTGCTGTATTTTGTTTATATAACGTACCAGGCATATCGCATGATGTCCCTGCATTTTCATGCAAATATCTCGGAGGTCTAAGATCTTTTTAGTATGAAAAGATCAACATTCTATAGTAAAATGTCTTTTTATGCATTTGTGGAGCCGCCGTGGCGCGGTGGAAGCGCGTTCGCTTAGGATCGACGGGTCCCGGGTTCGATTCCTACCATAGCCATGTCGGTATTGTTCTTTGGCAAGAGACAAATAATTCAACATTGCCTCTCTCTCTCTTTGAGGTCGATCCCACTTGGAATGAGTCTCGTGGGCGATCAATCTAAGTTATAAGAAATAAATTAGTTTTGTAATGGCAATGCTCTATAAGTTTGTTTTGATTTCGGACTGAAAAAATCAAGACAGTCACGGTAAGAAAGAAAAGATAGAAAATCAGCTTAGAGAAGTTGACTTATATTGGACAACACATACTGAGCTTGTTTAATACAAACAGCAGAAATGGTGTTGAATCATTGTAGTCAATAGCTTGCTCAAATGCTGGATAAGCATAGTGCTAGATACAAAGGTATCTCTGTTGGGCAACTTTTTACATGGAAGAAAAATGTCTCGGAAGTCGGTATGATTCAAACTAGGACAACATTTGCTGTTTACACTTCAATCCTACGTGTAGTTTCTGGGTATTACTTAATGTAATTATGAATGACGAAATATGAACCATTACCATGAACCATGTACAATGGTAATTAGCGAGATAGAGCAGCGACCCTTTTTAGCCAGTCTTTGTTACATTTCAGTCTGAGCATGCCGGTGAACTGTGACAGGGTCAACGTAAAACACAATGTAGTCCTACATACGTTTTTTCTACATGTGTCTAAAACATCGCATTGCCAATTTTTATCCCAGTACCTCAAAATTTTGAGCAAAGGGGATTATCTGGCCATCTCATACACACTATTCACACTATTAAGCAGATTGCGATCTCTTTTTTCTTTTCCATCATTGAAAACAAAAAACCTACAGGCTTGCCGTTTTCACCACAAAAAGGCGGAAGGATACGACGTAGTCCACTATACGTCATACATTGTAGTTATCAACACTAAAGGAATACCAAGCTGAAACATTGAAAACTGAATTAAATGGCCATCATAGACTCATATAAGGATCATGTCAAGCGCTTGACAGTGTTTTACAGAAACATTATGAAAACCCTCTGATTTGTATTTACAAATGTTCATCTCCATCTCCAATTGCAACATGAACATAATTCGTTTGACCTTTTTTCCTAAGCGTTACTAGAACGGGCTTATCAATGTAAAATTACAAGACAGTTAACCCTATATTCTAACGCACTACCGACGTGATGTCGTTTCTGACTGAGTACATCAATCAAATTTGCGACTATTAAATATCGTATAATTATATACTATGTAGTCGCAAAAATAGAACGGCTTTTTTATTATCGCATTTAAACATATTGTGCATTAGAAAAGGGTTAACTTAACTATTTAGTGATTTTGACATTTGCGATCGTATACGGTTTTAATGGTCGCCAACAGTTTTAATAGCTCCGGCTAAAGTAATGTGATCATTCAGATATGTGTACTTTTTTATTTTATATTTATAAATTGTATCGTGAAAAGTCAGCTCTGTGTAACAATGTTTATTGAGGCGAAATTGTTTAGAAAACAAACTGTAATTTCCTACTCATGGTGCAAGAAAGTTATGTATAATCGGAAGAAGCTAAAATTCGCCAATAAATTTAACGCTTAAATAATTCAAATTATTTTGCTTTTTAAAAGTACACAAACTTGATTTTAGTGTTAGATGGTGTACATAATTTTTATCTTATATCGGGAGTCATTTGAACATCCGCATTGTTTATGAATACGTTTGAATGTGCTTGAACATAAGTTTAGATAATTAAGGGACGAAAAACGTTTACAAATTGT
The DNA here is from genome assembly GCA_022818135.1 of Saxidomus purpurata. Taxonomy (NCBI): domain Eukaryota; kingdom Metazoa; phylum Mollusca; class Bivalvia; order Venerida; family Veneridae; genus Saxidomus; species Saxidomus purpurata. The sequence continues at coordinate 31,870,252 of JAFMSR010000010.1, forward strand.
CTAGAGAAATTGTATAGGCGTATTCGCTTTTGGCTGTTAACATATGCAAAATGCTAAAGTGTTTAAATCTTCCTGGATGAATACTTTAGGGATTGTACTCGGTATACCTGGCAATGTTACTGAAAGTTCATCGAGTATAAATGCATTGGCTTACTTAATTTAATATACATTGTATTCAGAAAGGGGGTCCCCCCCAAAAAAAAAATGAAATTTTATCTAATCGTCAAAGGTAATGGGTAATCGGTCCGGCCCGCAGAGGTCTTTCATTGCAGCCTTCCGTCAGCGTTTAATGAAATGAAGTATCACGGAACATATTACTTGTGGTGATGGACTATGCATCATACGTGACGTCTGTTAAATTCCATAAATGCAGAATTTTGAAGGCCGTTGGTAACTTTAAATATTAAAATTGCTCACTGATGAAATTGACCATTTGTACAAAACATTCCTAACGTTGCTTTTTAAACCGGAAGATCATGTTATTAATATAGCGTTACTTTTTCAATGATATTAAAAATTAAAAAAAAAACCTTCTGCCAACATTGTATTAATACAACGAGGTACTTTTTCAATGATAATACAAGTTTTAAAAAATCCCGTCGTGAAGAAACGACATGGATGTAAAAGAAAATCATACACTAACATAGTTTTAAAGTAAACAGAATACATTTATGCATTTCTCAAATCGTAAATTCAGATTGATAATGGGGATTGAAATACAATCTTTTGAAGTTGACGTCATGATGGTAGTATTTTTCAAATTAGCCCTCGTGTCAGGACTCCCTAGGTAGTTATAAAAATGTATCAAGTGATTTTGCGTTATTCAAAGTCATAACTTTGCCAAAAATGTACATTAGATGATCAATACATAATGAAAAACTAAAATTTATACACACGATTCGCATCCGGTATAAATAACACCACCCACGTATTTAAAGTGATCGGGACATACATACAGATTGGCTTCAGGACAGTAAACGAAGAAGATGCCTTATCATTGACACCTCTAAGGACATAGGGCACTAAAAACAATGTAATTAAAATGACATTATGCTCATCTTACTGCACATAGTGTATTTTTGGTGACAGTTTTATAAAAGCAATTTTCGGTTGCTGTGCATTTAATGTGTTAAAATAATGATAATGCCGCATTAATATTTGAAGTTGGTGCTTTAGAAATTAAAAAAATGAACAAATGAAATAATAATTCCTTCCTTGGCAGTGACTTCCCTTGTGTTATTAGTGTTGCTCGGCAGTGGAAGGGAAGCTACTCCTAGTCAAAATAGGAAAAGTAATATTTGGAAAGTTATTATTTCATACTGGTACATGTAGCAGGAAAAGTTTGTTGTATTGGGTTAAAAGTTATTATTTCCTCTACCCTTTTCACACATACCTATTTCAGCTGAAAATTTTACTTTAAAAAAATGTGCATGTCACTTTAATTGAATCATGAGTAAGTTTCTTCATTTTATACACTACTCACCAAATTTTGTCCCAATCATGTTAAAAATATATCATGAAATAGAGGATACAAATTTTGTTTGTTTCAGTGAAATATAAATTTTATTTCACAAGTGAACACCAAACATTGATATTTCACAAGTGTCATTTGTTTGGTGTTCACGAGCGATATAAAAATGATATTTCACTGAAACAAACAAATTTTCTTTTTATTTTATGGTTTTTTTTGGCAAAATATTCAGTAAAACTTGGAATTCTAGTATTTCTTATTTCCCATGGAGAACCTCAGAATGATTACTATAATCATTACTGAAAACGCAACAAAAATAGTTCAAAATATTTTGATTATTTCAGACAAAAGTATTTAAGAAGTCATATCTATCTTTATCATACAACGAAAATAAAACATCAATTCATTAGATATCGGCCTAAATTGATCTTTATTAAATAAGTCTGTACTTTGTCACACCATGAATCGTGGAGTTATACTCAATCAGCTGTTCATTCATTACAAAATGCTGGTCCAGGGCTGACCTAAGTGCAAAATTTGTCACAATTTAATGCATTTGTGAATGATAAGCGATTGTAGAAGTAGTTTTCCACTTTTTATAGGTGACTTAAAGAAGTTGGACCATGATCAAACAAGTATTAAGAAAGTACTGTGAAAATTGGATGGTGGTGAAAAAAAAATGAAAATCAACTTTTTCTCAAATTTTGATTCAAGGATAGAAAATGACCTAAGAAAATGAATACCCACAACCCTATATCTATTGCAAAATGTCATAAGTGAGAAATTGGATAAAGCATTTTAGCGCAATAAATCACTCGCTGTCAATCATGTGTATGATACTTTTGTATGGAGGACGAGCTGGAGATTCTGGATGTGAAATTATGGGACTTTTGTTTAGAACGTGGTTAAAAAGTAGTTCTGCAAAAACAGTGAAAATAAAAATGATATTTTAACTGTTTTGAAACAGTGAAATACCAATTTTATTTTACCGATAAATTTCAGTATTTCACTGAAAAGCATAAAATAAATAATTTTCTTTTTATGGATCATTTTTCTTTTGAATAAGTAAAAAAATTCCCAACGCAAATTTTATTGTGTGCAGTACCTGACCGAAAAAAATTAATGGAGAGGTAAACATAATTATACTGTGTGTTTAAAAAGAAAAAAAAACTATTATCTGATGTTTGTAACAGGAGCCGTTTATCAGGCGTAATAAAAATGGGCAATAAAATTATAATTCTGTTTTACATTTGTATATCTTTTCTCAAAATAGTTAAAACGATCGTGGTTATCGTTTACATCTAAGACATCTATTATTGAAACGCTTTCATAGTAAAGACGTATTTAACAAAACAGAAAAGATTGATATTGACTTCCGCATACCTCGAATACATACATGCCCACTTTTACATTTTACCGCCCCCATTTATACATGCGGTAAGAGATTTACAACCTATTTTCTACCACCTATCTATCTACTCATCCAAACCCGGGACATAATTTCATATAGTTAAGTCACATTTGTATGCAAACTTCATTTTTGAATACTATTTGTCTTTCGATGACCCTGTTGAAACAATATATTCAGTATATTCATTGTTTGAGAATCAATCCTTGTAATCATGCTTTTAAAAACTGAAAAAAAATCCTACTATGACCTTAAATTTATAAGATATGTTTTATCTTTCTTGATAGAAAACACGTGATAGAACGTGTCATACAAAAACATACTACCAGGTTGCAATAGCAAGTTACTTTAAGAAGCAATAACTTTGACTTCAAAGCCCTCTCGACATTTTTCCACGTGCAATATCTACATAGCAAGTCACATTGCAATATTTCAGTCCAAACTCCAGTCATTGAGCTTAAATCGTTTCTGATTTTTACATTTTTATTGAAATCGACTTTGATCTTGACCTCAGTGGTCTTACATACAATATCAGACTGTGCGTCTATATAATATTTGCCCTGCACCTAGTTTGGTGACAGTGCGTCAATTTAGCCGGAAACACTCTTCTGCAAACCCAACAATTGCTCATGAGACTTTCAGAACAACACGCGAAACACTACCAATACATATCGGTTACGTAAAATAACAGTCTTTCAGTAATATGGGAGTTTTAGTGGAAACCATCGAGAACGATAAATATATGCCAATCACAATTTCGGAAAAGGCTATTACAAGTAAATCATATATGTAAGCAAAACGTGTTTGTTCTTTTTAATTTCTGCTAGTTAATCTTTAAAAGTCTGTTAATGGGGTGAAATCAAACTTTTCGTCTTTTTCACGAATCTGCCGAAAACTTTCAGCTTTTCCATCAAGACGATCGGATACGAATTTTATGTGTTTCACCGGGTGCACTTAAAGTGGAGTCATCGTTTAAATGTTGTCAGATTTTACGCATGCGCAACAAAAATAGAGCAATCACGTTCCTGCAGACACGTTTTCAATTCTATTTATATGATTTTTCTTTTGTTTGGTCCAACCTATCAAACTATTTCAAAACTTCCTGAATAATAAAACTGACTTATCCTAAAGATCTTATACCTACGGATAATATTTATTCTGCGTACAGAAGTTATATTTCGTTGAAATCGTTAGGTAATATGTGATTTTTTTTTCTATTCAGTGCGATCGGAAATCCTGTTTCGATCTTTAGACATTTTACTTTGCTCGCAAACTAGTTTGTTGCGTAGGGTAAAATAAAATTCAGCCATACAAATTTCATTTGATGGTTTCAGTATGAAAAAACACAATTCTGATCAGATACTAGTAGTTTTGTGGAAGTTAGCTCTTAAACAAGTTTGTCGACCTCAAGGTGACAGGCTTAATAATACTATATTTTTAGATGGACATTTTAATGATCTATGGTTGGACATACATATGTGTTTTCTTTTACATAGCCGTGTTTCCAATTTGCCTATTCGCTACCAAAGATGAAACAAAAGACAAAAGACACGTTCGACTGAAGGGACTTTGGCAATAAATTTTCAGCGTAAAGTAAGAAATGTTTACTTTTACTATTTCAAGAAAGGACTGAGTCGATGATTTGTACAACTTAAATATTATTTCAGGAATACAAAGAGAGAACTAAAATAAATTTATTTTATCAACAGTAAATTAATATTTTTTCACCAGCTGATGGTTAGGTTATCCTGTGGTGAAATTAGTTTTCGGATCGAAATAACAGAGGTATAAACAATGAAAATGTTTAGATGTATTAACTAAGACACCTCTATTAATTTTTTGCTCAATCAGTTATTTACAGTAGGATCAAAGCTAGGCTAACACCATCGATAGCCGGACTCGAACTCATGACCCTTTATCAGTTAAAGATTTAGTGATTTCAAGTTAGCGACCTTAACCGCTCGGCTCTTTTAATCACGAAATTCAGGCACCTTAAATTCGATGGATGAAATTTGTATTTAAATTATATACTTTTCTATTCAAGTGAAACATGTACTTCTTCGTGCGTGAAATATTCCTCACAAAAGATTCAAGGCAAATAATATTACTTAAGTGTACTTTTCATTTAACTATGTATTTATTGATTTTGATTTCGAGAAGTTTCACAATTAAAATTTATTTCAAAATATACATTTCTTATTTAGGTGTTAACAACATTTTAATACTAAATTTTAAGAATAAAGTAAATGTCATTTATAACATTCAATCTATTTCACTTGTAGAACATGCATATCATAGGGTTTTAGCTCACATTTTTCTTCAATTTATAAATGTAAAATGAGAAAAGAAAATATTCTAACAACTAATGCAAAAAGGAAACAAAATTGAATTTTAAGCAAGTGCTGCGGATGGATATTAAGACCTAAAATGCAAGCGAAGAAATGAGCTAAATACAACACAAAATCAACTACCAAATAAACTATATTTTTATTTTAGATGATATATCTATAACTAAATTTATACAATTTTGGAAATAAAATTGTATATGAATCACAAAATATATTTTACATCTTTTAGATTACATTAACAAACAATTAAGAAACCGTCCTTAAATTGACCACAATTTAAAATTACTCTCCTAAGAACCAACAGAAAACTAACCTAACCTAAAATTACACCAAATCTCGCGCAAAAAAAATAGTTTTGAAAATAAATATTGCTAAAGACAGAAAATGGACGAATAGCTCTAATTCAGTTGCAGTTTCTCAAAGACATATATCTAATTAATGGCATTTCAAGGTAAAACGTGATTGCATTTTTCATAGTCAATGTGAGTATCTTCAACGTCAAAATATACCCAAAAGGTATTCGTTCCAACACATTTTCGGAATCTTCACATATTGTTTTTGTTTTTCATCAAATGATATCGCTGTCTAGTTAAATTAATGGATGACGCAATGTTGCGTTTATTGTATAAACTTTTAAGTCCTATCACACTTCAAAATGGTCATATCAGATAATGGCCAACACTTGAAAGAAGCTTGCTGTGAAAAGATGTAAGAAATATTTGTAGATATAGGTAAGGTGTATTTTCAATGTTTTGACAAGCACAGCCAATTTGAAAAAGGAATTTTACAGATTTTTTTATGCTAAATTGGAATATATACAAATTCATATGACGGCTGTGTTCATACTTTTTTGGTGTATAAACCAGTGATTAACGCCCCATTTGACAATTATGATGGTAAGTTTGAAAGGTTGTACACCTTAATGTTTAATATTTTCCTTTTCATAATAAGTACATTGAAACACATGTCTTCTTACCTGATTTTAATGCAAACACATTTTTTTCACATTAACTGTAGACTTGCTTAGATATCAACGACTACATATGTTAGTAATGGATAATATTTGTGCTTAAAGAAGGCATTATTGAAACCATTTTCAGTATCTATCAAAATAACATATATGAAAAAATACTTTTATGGACAAAGCGAGTCCTTAAATAACAAAATAGATATTAGTGCCGACATTTGACAAGTGATTTTAATGTCGTGGTACTCAGTTGTAACCATTCACATCAAGAATATTTATTTCAAGTTTCTGTGTTGTTTTCACTTAGTTTGACATATGTTTATGTTGGAATCAATTTAAAAAATCAAAATTTATTGTTTTAACTTTATTAAAGAAAGTTTAAAGTTATCTACGATTGTGGTCATAAATTTTAGGCGTATAAATCATACTAGTATCTCATTTAACAACTTAGATAGTATGCTTGCACGGTAATATCATTTTGATGTTTAATATTTTCTTCCTCATAGCAAGAACGTTGAAACACATGTCTGTTAAATGATTTCAGTTACAAAATGTTCCTAGCAATGACTGTATGCTAAATAAGATCAAAACTTCTGTTTGCTTCTGTTCTATGTACTATTTGTGCCTAAAGAAAGCGTTATAAGAATCGTTTAAATTCGTTTTCAATATTTGTCAAAAACATCAATTGTAAACATAGCTGTTCCTTATCTTATAATAAAGATGTCTCCCAGTGCTAGCATTTGACAGATGATTTTTGTGTTTGATACCCAGTTGCATTCCTTAACATCAAGGACAATAATATCTATTTTCTGCGTAAATTCTTCTTGAGATTGCAACATAAAACCCTTTAAAAAAAACTAAAATTTATCGTTATTAATTTATTGAAAATTTAACTTATTACGGTGACTGAAGTTGAAATAAAAGGGTCATATTGATGAGCCTATTTGTTGATAACGGTACACATTCTACGATTTTTTTCAGGTAGCGTTTTGGAAAAAAAACACCATTGATGTAAATTAATCAATGTCGGCTCTGAAACAAGCTTAAACATAAAAATATATCCCGTCTTTTAAGTGGTTCCCCAAAATGATACTGTTTTCATGTATAATAGAAGCGCAACATTGCAAGTTAGAAAAGGTTACCATCACTAAATGCTATTGCATTGCTATAAAGAAGCTCGGAGAACAGATCTCAAAACGGTAACGCACCTACCGTACCACAATATACACCACATATCTTATAAAACTGGTATATAAAGGGCCTCTGTGTTTGGAAAAAATTAAATGAAAAAGAAATGGAAAATAACAAGAAGAAACAGAAACAAATAAAAATGCTCTAACCGCCAGTGATCTATACTGACTTTTTTCTTATCGATTCGTATCTACTTAAATGTCAGAAAAGTACTTAAAAGTTTTATTTGATAGTTTTAAAAACAGAAAAAGAACTGTAAAGGAGTACTACATTTGATAGTCAACAAATTAATCAACAGTCAAAAATTTACAATATTTTACAATTCACACAATTCATAATATTTCATTTCGACATTTTTTTATAAACGGGATAGATCATTCCTTACACAGGAGTTACAAACTCATATTATAAAATATCTGTGTGAACATAATATTTTAATGACAGAAAAACATTTTCAAGGAAGAAAATTTGTAAACTTCGCATAATAAAAGGCACCGGAAAAAAGAGTCAGTAGTTAAAGAAAAACAATGCAATTGAAATTTAACATGACTTACCATTTTTGAAAAGTAAATAATTCAAGGAATTTGTTAACAACGCATTAAATGCTTTGAAATCATGAGTTTTCGTTGTATTTTTTCTAACAACAAAGTTGATTTCATTTTAATTTACTTTTCTAGATTCTATTCTATCATTATTCCTTTAAATTAAAAAAACTCACCAACATTTTAAAAAAGTAATGAAATCTTTTAAAAAGCTTTTCTTTCCCGATATAGAAATAATTCAATTTAGTTTTCCTTCCCTGCTGTATAAACAAAACAATGTATTCTTCCGACGGTGAACATGATATTTTATAAATAAAAAAAAAACCCTGTCTCTCAAACACACAAAACCTGAATATTGGAATCATATCATTAATAATTATATCTGTCATAAATTCGTTGGCTCACCGACGACAAGAAATACAGAAAAATATATCATAAAGACTCAAATGACAATACAAGACCACATAATCTAAATAGCGCCCTGCATAGCTATATGTTACTATAACTATATATCGGGGATAGGCAGACAGGGGAGCTTAAAGATACCTAATGCAGCAAAGAATTTAAGAATAAAAAGTATACAGAAAGCTATGTGTAGGCATTGGCTAGAAACCTGTTCGCCATCTGTCTTAATGTTTGTATCTAAATGAGTGAAAGATAACAAAAATTACAAGGGTTTACCAGAGAGCTACTACCTGAGAACATTGCATAGTTTTTCCCTGCTATCAGCAAATCATTCATTTAAGTTGTATTATTTTTGAATACTTTGTATTTTAATAAAATATCACCGATGTTAAAAGATGCATTTTCATACTACTGAATGACAATAATAGAAGTATCCAGACTTCATTAAATTCCATGTAGATAACTTATACATGTATTAGATCAATAATCTATTTTCAAGATAGCAGAATGCTTGAAAACATATATGCTTGAAGAAATAAACATCTTGTGTTACATCTCTTTGGAAAAAGACCGAAAAAAAAGTTGAAATAAAATATAACTGTAAATAATTTCATAGTCATAATAAGTATCGTTAATCTAGTGTGTATATGAGTATTATTGAACTATGTTTTAAAACAATATTCAGACATTCGACAGTCTTAATGGGTAATGGCGGTATTACAATTTATTCAAGTCACTAGTACCAGGGAACTTACCGGTACAAATCGTCTATGAACAGTTTGTAAGCTGACTGTTCTAAGACAACACTGGCAATATGATACGTTGATATTCTGTGTAAACACTACTGTCTTTAACTAATGTACAATGTAACACAACATAAACGTTGATATTCTGTGTAAACACGACTGTCTTTTACTAATGTAACACAGCATAAACGTTGATATTCTGTGTAAACACTACTGTCTTTTACTAATGTAACACAACATAGGGGGGGGGGGGGGGGGGGGGGGGGGGGGGGGGGGGGGGGGGGAGGGGGGGGAAAAAGGTTTTAGTTTTTTTTTAAAAATTTTTTATTTTTATTTTTTTATTTTTTTTTTTTTTTTTTTTTTTTTTTTTTTTTTTTTTTTTTTTTTTTTTTTTTTTTTTTTTTTTTTTTTTTTTTTTTTTTTTTTTTTTTTTTTTTTTTTTTTTTTTTTTTTTTTTTTTTTTTTTTTTTTTTTTTTTTTTTTATATTTTTTTTTTTTATTTTTTTTTTTTTTTTTTTTTTTTTTTTTTTTTTTTTTTTTTTTTTTTTTTTTTTTTTTTTGGGTTTTTTGGGGTGGGGGGGGGGGGGTTTGGTGGGTTTGGGGGTGTGGGGGGGGGGGGGGGGTGGGGGGGGGTGTGTTTTGTGGGGTTTTTTTTTTTTTTTTTTTTTTTTTTTTTTTTTTTTTGTTTTTTTTTTTTTTTTTTTTTTTTTTTTTTTTTTTTTTTTTTTTTTTTTTTTTTTTTTTTTTTTTTTTTTTTTTTTTTTTTTTTTTTTTTTTTTTTTTTTTTTTTTTTTTTTTTTTTTTTTTTTTTTTTTTTTTTTTTTTTTTTTTTTTTTTTTTTTTTTTTTTTTTTTTTTTTTTTTTTTTTTTTTTTTTTTTTTTTTTTTTTTTTTTTTTTTTTTTATTTTTTTTTTTTTTTTTTTATTTTTTTTTTTTTTTTTTTTTTTTTTTTTTTTTTTTTTTTTTTTTTTTTTTTTTTTTTTTTTTTTTTTTTTTTTTTTTTTTTTTTTTTTTTTTTTTTTTTTTTTTTTTTTTTTTTTTTTTTTTTTTTTTTTTTTTTTTTTTTTTTTTTAAAAAAAAAAAAAAAAAAAAAAAAAAAAAAAAATATATTTTTTTTTTTTTTTTTTTTTTTTTTTTATTTTTTTTATATATTTTAAAAAAAAAATTTTTTTTTTTTTTTTTTTTTTTTTTTTTTTTTTTTGGGGGGTGTTGTTTTTGTTGTTTTTTTTTTTTTTTTTTTTTTTTTTTTTTTTTTTTTTTTTTTTTTTTTTTTTTTTTTTTTTTTTTTTTTTTTTTTTTTTTTTTTTTTTTAAAAAAAAAAAAAAAAAAAAAAAAAAAAAAAAAAAAAAAAAAAAAAAAAAAATATTTTATTTTTTTTTTTTTTTTTTTTTTTTTTTTTTTTTTTTTTTTTTTTTTTTTTTTTTTTTTTTTTTTTTTTTTTTTTTTTTTTTTTTTTTTTTGTTGTTGTATTTTTTTTTTTTTTTTTTTATGTTAGATATTTTTTTTTTTTTTTTTTTTTTTTTTATTTTTTTTTTTTTTTTTTTTTTTTTTTTTTTTTTTTTTTTTTTTTTTTTTTTTTTTTTTTTTTTTTTTTTTAATAAAATTTTTTTTTTTTTTTTTTTTTTTTTTTTTGTTTGAGGGGGGAGGGAGGGGTTTTTTTTGTTTTTTTTTTTTTTTTTTTTTTTTTTTTTTTTTTGTGTGTGTTGTGTGTTTTGTTTTTTTTTTTTGGGGGGGGGAATAAATTTTTTTTTTTTTTTTTTTTTTTTTTTTTTTTTTTTTTTTTTTTTTTTTTTTTTTTTTTTTTTTTTTTTTTTTTTTTTTTTTTTTTTTTTTTTTTTTTTTTTTTTTTTTTTTTTTTTTTTTTTTTTTTTTTTTTTTTTTTTTTTTTTTTTTTTTTTTATTTATATTTTTTAATTTTTTTTATTTTTTTTATTTTTTTTTTTTTTTTTTTTTTTTTTTTTTTAAAAAAAAAAATTTTTTTTTTTTTTTTTTTTTTTTTTTTTTTTTTATTTTTTTTTTTTTTAAAATTTTTTTTTTTTTTTTTTTTTTTTTTTTTTTTTATACACAAAAAACACTAAAACGGGGTATTATGAAATCTGAGAAACGTTGATATTCTGTGTAAACACTACTGTCTTTTACTAATATAACAAAGAATAAACGTTTGTTGAATAGTATGTTTAACTGAATAAGAAGAAGTGGCAAATAAGAAATTTAACACTTAACACATAGAAATTTCAAATATTTCACCCATTAAAGAATATTCATTTACTTTCAGGTATAAAAGATGAACAGTTCTTCGGTGTCCTTGGCTATCTTGTTGATACTATACATTTCGTCGGGTCAAACATTGTGCGTAGGTTGGACAGACACTTGCTTCCTAGATTTGTTAAGTTGCAATGGGATCACTTTAGGCCTGAGTATTCCCGGGCTGCGCACTTGTGCAAAAGAATGTCGGTGTTTGGGATATCACTCAGGAAGGTGTACAAGAGCATACGGCACGCCGCTCTGTCCGCATAATCACCCATGGATTTGCCTTTGTCATGGAATTCATAGAGGACACAGAATTAGACACTGTTGACTTTGTTCATCGTGTAATAAATTACTCGATTAATTCAATGATACGTTACTTTTACATTTAATTTATACGTTTACTTTGTTCTTCGATGTTAAATTCATTATAATTGTATTGACGTTGTTGATGTTTATGTTGTTCCGTTGTGTAGAAAAAAGACATTCCTGCATTTTCTGTTTATAGTTTATATTTCATTACTTTACAGTTTAGTATTTATTTATTTATTTCATAAAACGATTAGATATTTGATTGACTAAATGATTGATTAATGATCTCGTTAGCTTTAATATGTTTTTATTTGTATATTTTTGATAAATGATATTGTGGTCAAATCAAAACGGAGATGGATAGAATGGACGATGCTTTGAATGTATGACACAACTACTTTGGAAATAATCGTAACAAACAGAACAATAATAGGGGCGAATAAAAAAACTAGACTTAACAAATTCTATTGATACTGAGTGAATCTTGTTAAAAACTTAAATCAATTTTCATAGACCACCAAAGCCCATCTTACCACACAGAGTTAGGGAAATTGGCAATAAGTCTATGAAAATATTGGTAAAGAAGACACCCTTTTGACCGATGGCAATTCAAATATAGGCTTGCCCGAACATGTAAACAATGATTCTAATTTTGACAACAAAAATCATCTGACTTTCATTTAAATAGATCATGGTTTTGAAATCTTAGCGAGATATCAGCTTTAATGATTCCACAGGCTTTTGTGTAGCCTCAGTAATGTACTTTACATAAAATATTTAAAGAAAATAACCGAAGAAGAAAGCATTACATACTTGAAATATATTGGTTATATCATAATTATGTGTGAACAAGAATTACATTGTCAAAGTGGCCTTATCAAGGAGACACAGTGTATATGATTTTTTTTTACATCTTTCTGTTTTGAGTGTCTGTAGTTTTGTAGAACTCAAACCACTTCACACTTTTGCTTCCTTTGAACATGAATTCTATGTTAGGAGAATCAAAAGTTGCTTACACATATTTCGTTTGACAAAATTTGTACGTATATAAAAGTATAACATTTTAGTAGATATAACGGCAAACATCTGCTATATTTTACTTCATTATAAAAGGTGGAAACAATCCAGTTAGAAACTACACTCGGCTACTGATTTCAAAGGTAAATAACATTGTTTTTGTGTTAAAAGCTAATTTGTATATTAATCTACATGTTTTTCATTAGATAATCTTTTGTGAGTTGTGCATTACACTGTATTTGATGTGCAGTATCTCCAGTTGTAATGGTATTGTTTCATGACAAACGCGTATTCTTTTTCCATGTTGTATGTTTACTTGAATGTGTGATTTTAGAATTGGTACATGAAAACACAAAGGGTATAGGAATTCAAATGTATGCATAGGTATATATTGAAATACTAATACATGGAATATCTTATATTGTTGACAGTGCACGTGTAATTTAGTACTGTTATATTGAGTCCATGGTCTCGAATAGACACTTTTCTATCGTTGCTATTTTCTACGTGCAATGGTTAAAGTATTATTATTTTGTTTGGGGTTGATATATGTATAAACTCAGTATGTACCCTTTGGTATCAAAATTAAACGCGACAGAATCAAAACTTTACCTGATTTAGAAAAAACGGGTAAATCAAGTTATACTCAGTATTTTGAAGACACACGTTTTACTTTAAAACATATTTTACAATACCGAATGGTAGGGACATTGCCACTGCATTGTGAAGAAGAGTTTGGTAATTGTAACTGAAATGTTTTTTTTTTACAAGAAAGTTCAAGGTGTACATACTTTACATCAAATATGGGTGGTTCGGAAAATTTGGAATATACATTTATCTGTTTTAGGCATCATGAAGACTTTGGTTAAATAAATTAAAAACACAGATATTTGGTGTTTATCAAACTTGTCTAATGCAATATTGAAATACTTAAGTACTGTGTACATAATCTTATAAAATCTTTGATATAAAAAAAAAATCTCCAATACAGTTTTTGTGCTGATTATCTTTGATATCATTAAACTTCACAAACTACACGTATAAGACAGATGTAATACGGTACGTAAGTGCTAACAGCAATTGTAATTAAACACTATCTTAGTATGAACTTCAGCTTCCATATCTAAACCATTCCAAGACACCGGGCTAATGTACATTTAGGGTAGCGGATAAATCAAACTAGAATGGCATTCGCCAACGCCTTCCTAACGTTCGATTTTCATTGGTTTTTAAAAATATGTAAACACACACTTCTTTTGAAACGTCTTTTTAATATGCAAAACAAGTGATGATACCTCTGACTACAAATAGAAATAAGTAACTACCTGTAATAAACTGAATACCGGTTTCAGTTTTGGCTTACAGCAAAGGGTATTTTCCCCTACCTCGACATAGTTATTGTTACAATTTTATTACCATAATTGTATGGTTAGAGGTGTTAAACTTTCTACCATAGCACACAACACAGAAAAGAATAAACTTGATTTGAAGGCAGATACATAGATCTTTGAAAAGGAGAAAATAATGTATAAAATGAAGCAAACGGGTTAATACCCCATCCTTTAAGCCTTATCCAAAATTTGAAGATGACAATCATTTTATTATATTAAGCGACTTGCTTCTTTTAATAATCATGAGCACCATTCGTTAGTTTTATTTGTTTAGATATTGAAAAGACATTTCGAAAATTTGAAAAGGTTCACAAAAATATGATATTCTAGATTTGGTCAGTCTCAGCCTTAAGTTTTCTTGGCCGAATCTAGACTTGTTCAACAAAATTATGTCTTCTAGGATAATATAAACGTTAATAAAAATGTATATATCTAAAACAGGACCATATACAAAAATGTTTAAAAATAACCATTGTTTTCATAAACAACATTGTAACATGAGTATTGATCACTTTATATGCTCTTTATATGTGTATGTTAATTTGGATATACTATGCTGTTCATTAGCTTTATAAATGTTCTTGTCAATGCTAAAACACTTTGTTGATGTTATAATAAAATATCGGTTATAATGTGCGAATGGTTGTTCTGTTTTGAAATTGTTTCGTTTCGTATCAGGTTATTTTACATTCTTGAACACAATACCGAGTACACATACATGTACATGATACCTAGATTGTATTTATCACGATCTTTAAACATAATGTCCTTCGCATATCGAAAAAAAGATGGTAAAACTCTGGTTTGACACTTATCACGAATAAACTTATAATAGCATGATTTGACTACCCGCCACTGCTGAATTAGTTTCCATTCAAATAGGCAAGTACGATAAATGCACGGGGAGCAACTAGACATTGCACACTGTTGTGTCGTAAGTAGTCATTTCCCTTTAATTCAAAAATATGGTTACAGTTTCTATTGTTGTAAACTGACTTCAGGAGTCAATGAATAAACAAATTGAAAAGCTAACAGAACAGAAAATACAACAGCAGAAAAAGAAAAGAAAGAAATAGATATATCAGAACAAAAGAGTGCAAGTTTTTGAACTTGAAAGGTGAGACTTACACTGTTTCAATGACAGGCTTTTTATTCGTTCAAATGGTAAATATTGAGTCAGGAAAACTTTTATAAGAGTTTAAAACATCTATAGAGGAGACTGCAATTAAATGTTCATATCCATAACAACATCGATATCCTTACTTTTAGCTGACTGAGGTTTGAAACAACCACTTAAGAGCTGTTACAGAAATTGATAATAGAACACAAAAGAAAGGGAAATGAAAACAAGAAACATGTTTAAACATTTAACTTTTGTCTGCCTCCGTGGTCGGGTGGTTAGAATCACTGCCGCCTCTCATAGATTGATGGCGAAGGGTTCAAGTCCTGCTACCGACCATGTCTCAATATGTGAGAAAGTTGGTAGTTTTTTATGGAAAATATGAGTCGAGTTCTTGTTCTTCTCTGGAACGATTGTATAGGTGAACTGCCAGCCTGTTTAAATTACTAAAACAGGGTTCGAACAGGCGTTAAACTTCTACAACAACAACATTTTACTCTGCAGTGCCAAGATATCTTGTCCTTGAGCCAACATGGTTTGCACGTATGCACATATCATCCTCTCGATGAGATAAATCCTCGACCTTAACTTAATTAAATTCCTTCAAGGAGTTCAGGAAATCGGAAGTGGACACGAACTTAAAACAAGAATAGCACTTGACAATAAGGTTTTATCTTGACCTTAAAACGGCTGAGGTGAACGTAAAACAGTGAGATGCAGTTTTGATACACTGTCAGACAATAAACAAAACAATTCCAAAATACGATACCGCTTTACTTGATATCACTATCAATTAAATACAACACTTTCTTCGATGCATACACCTGTCTGTAAAGATTACGTAATT
The DNA here is from genome assembly GCA_022818135.1 of Saxidomus purpurata. NCBI lineage: Eukaryota > Metazoa > Mollusca > Bivalvia > Venerida > Veneridae > Saxidomus > Saxidomus purpurata. Next base: position 31,886,264 of record JAFMSR010000010.1, read on the forward strand.
AAATACATGTTATTGTAAATATCTTTCTCCAAATGATGTGATATGAAACTGATATGGAAGGCCATATGGTAAAAAGATATGTCTTAAAACAAAGTTGTTATTATTACAATTATTAATTATAATAAAATATTCTAGCGCACTTATGCTTTAAATAACGTTGATTTTCTGATTGGTTACGTCATTTAAATTCGCGGTGGTTAAATAACGTATGTACAGTCGAAAAAAGTAGAACGATCGGTAATGATCGCACTTTGGAGCATTGCTTAAGAGTTTAGTTTTATTTTTTTACAGTTGAGACAGTATATAGGGTTTATAATTGTCGCAAACAGTTTAACGACGCCAGCTAACGACACTGGCTAACGTCATTGCCATTTAAAATATTTGCTACAATTAAAAACCGTCTATACAGTCGCAAATATCAAATTACAAACACAGTGGACCCTATAATAACCTCAGAACTATTTCATATGGCAGATGCAACATATACTTTTAAACGAACAAGAGAAATGGACCAATAGAAATGTAGTGATCATTGTAAAACTTTAAAAGTACATGTAGTTAATACAAGTATGCAACAGCGGGTCGTACCGACTATACCTCGAACGAGGTTGGTGGACCTAATAAGCACAATTACAAACAAACAAGTATGCAACATCACTAAACTCGTATTTCATAAAAAAATATTAAAATCCCGTTTACAAAGTACTGTTTTGTCGATATTTTATGCAAAACATTCAAAATATTATTCACAAACAAATACTCACAAGAAAAAAATTAACGCTTTAAGTTTTCCCGGTTGTATGAAATAGGATATAGTTTACGTATTTGTTTTATCATGACGAACTGAACTGATTTTGAATCCTTTTCTACATCAATTATTATAATATAAATTGATGAAGTTTTCACTTCCTCATTTTTGAAGAACATGCAAAGTAAGTCGTATCGGAAATAATTATGTACTTAACACTTTATTAAATGAGCATTCGTCTGGTGTATTTTGTTTTGTATACTCAAGTGTTTGCAAAATACTGTCATACGTTATGAGAGAATAAATTAGTAATAAGAGAGTTCGATTGCTTACATCAACCCTAGACCTGATTTATTACTTTAAAACTGTTCAAACTTAAATCAGTTTATAACTCCTCTGTAAGCATAGTAATAGTTAGGTGTACTTTAACAATGTTTACCACAGTCTTTTTGTTGTCAAGTAAGATATATCTCACATGTACGCAGAATAAATAAACTTTCAGCTGATCTAAATTTCAAATAGCTTTAAAAAGTTGACTACCCTTAATGATTTTCATAACGAGCTGATTATGCCTTGAAAAATGAACGTATCTTAAATTCTTCATTAAGAAAAATTGCTTATACGTATATACGTATATTTTAGTGCCGGCTGAGTAACCCGGCCATTATTTTGAAGAGCTTGAATCAAATACATATAGGATCCAGATCTTTCTCAAAAACATTACTGTAACAACACTTCCATATTCTTTCTTTTAGTAGCAAAGACATCGCAAACACGGTCTGAAAATGTGATAAAACCGTAAAATGTCGACATGATACAATATTGAAAAATGCTCTCGCTAAATCCAGCAAGCAATGGACAAACTGAACGACAAAACAAACATGTACTGCACTGCTTACATAAAAACAGTTAAAAAAGCGTAATGTTAACTCTAAGCATACATTTCCTCCTAAAATCAAGAATTTTTATGTATTGACAGACTATTTAATTATTTTAAGGTTAGAGTTGTTATCAAAAGGTATGTGTGTAAAAATTTGTGATAGGACTTCTGGCATTTAAAAATCGAAAACAAGCAAGAAAAGAACTTGCTGTTTGTCGTATTATTAATGATTATTTATAAAGGGTGATAAGAAAACGAAATTGTGGAAAACTTAAATCGATACTTTGTAGTAAACATTCCAATTCCCTTAAATTATTTCACAATGGTTATATCTAAAGTAAGTAAACTTCACTTATCGATATACATTCATCAGTCTTAACGTCTATCATGGTGCAAACATCGTCACTAAGATCCTGTTTCTGATTGGTTATTTCAATGGATGGAAACATTGATGCGGATGTGTCCATGAACGATATCAATTCATACGAAAACATTTTTGTTTTGTTTTATTTCATTATATCTTAACCTTGCTCGTATCAATTGTGAAATGTAATTTAATGAATCAGTCTTTAAGGCTGAATTCATTTTGCATTACCAAAAACATATTCAAGCTAAAAGTAACGCATTAAGATGATTTGTTTACATGTGTTGCTGCTTACTGGATTGATGGCATTCATGGTAAGTTTGATACTACTTTGAGTTCTTTTCTAGATCTAGTTATCTTTTTATAAAAAGAATATTTTCCAGAAAAACTGTGGTGTTTTCTTTTACTTTTAGCTTAAACTTTAAAGTATATTCGCTTATTTGAAAGTTTGACTGTCAAGTAGTTCTACGACTCATTTGGAGTGACATAATGAGCGTGCATAATATACCATATAAAAAAAAACTAAATGTCCGGAAGTTTTTACTGCTCTGTGCAGTAAAGGCATTTGATATTCGCGCGAGTTTTGTAAGAATTTCAGCAACAGTTGTTAGAAGTGTGTATGTTCGGCGACTTGAAAAATACCGCTTAAAAATATGTAAATCAAATTAATAGACAATGTTATAAAAAATTGACAGTATAGTTTATGATCAGCCTGCACATCATGATCTGCACTTTCCGTTATTCAGTCAGTAAATTTGCAGAAAGCACCCCTCTTGACAATTAATGGTACTGTCCAAATTGAAAGACCCGCCTAAATGCAGTGAGAAACGTTTAATATGAAGTTCACACGGTTAAATTGATCTTAAACAACTTATAAACTGTCGAAGACCTCCTCCCAACACAAAAACGAAATACCGAGTACAGCTATACTGTTTTTCAAGCTTTCTTTTCGAATGATTCATGAAACCTTTCAACAAGCAAATTAATCTATCATTCGAAATGTAAGATATATTAAAAATAAATCAAAATTGTGGCTAAAACGTCATCTTTTTTTGCGTTCTCCAAAGAAAGAACAATACCAGTGTTACCAATGCACGTGGCACCCGCGGATGCGGTACAGGCGGTTCCTTTTTTTCTTTGATTGTTAATAAGTTCCGGCACACCCTGGGACTTCTCCTTTGATGAACTTGCCAAGACTCTTGGCAGGCGCAGGTTGAAGAGAGACGGGTGCAGATACAATGAAATCTTGTACGAATAGACCCCTTGGTGCTCGTTTACATACCCAGTGTATAGCACCGATACATGTGATGCTACCTCTGTTTTCTACCCAGTTCATCTCTAGATGGATGGGAAGAACTGAAAAAAACCTTTCTGAAATAATTTCCAGTGCCCCGGCCGGGATTCGAACCAGGGAACTTCAGATGTTACCCACTCGACCGCCGCACCACCCAGCAGGCGGTTCCATTTTTTCGTATATGAAAGCGGAATAACAGCCAACGAAAGACGTCGCTTTAAACGTAATGCATCTTACCGGAAGCATTACAAACATACAGCTACTTCATTAACACAAGACCTGTAATAGGAATGTACATAAAGTCGTACGCTCCCTAAACCGATGTTAAAAGCAACCATAGTTTAACACTTACGCTCTTAAATCTATAACAGTTTCATCAATACATACTGTCATGTACATTTCATCGCCTCACATAGTTAATTGTACAAGCTATGAGCGTCACCCGTCCGCAACAGCTATATTCGCCGCGCATACGGACCATGAACGCTACACAGCCCTCAACGAACAGCTGATTGGCTCTTGAAGCGGACGAGGAAGTTTTCAATGAAAGGATTTATTTTGGATGGAAAACTCACACCTTAAACACAAGCATCACTTATGTGTAGTTTTTAAACTTATGCCTGTTTTATTCATAAGTCAATTTATTTTGTAATAATACGCGAGAAATAAATGAAATGGAGACGTTGCCTGTCTTTATTCGTTTCCTTCTAATAACTGGAATAACTATATCTACGGTAGGCTTTTACTTTTTTACGTATGTGATGTTATTTGTTTGTAGACTAAAACGTGATCATTATAGCCACAGTGTGCCCTTTCTGTTTGCCTTTTCTTGGGATTCAGTTCTGTCGCTGAGGGATGCTATGTTTGAAGATTTTCCGTATTTTGTACCTTTGTCTTACCTAAAGTGTTCTTTATTGATAGGCTATTGGAGACTATAATTAGTATCTTGCGAATACCCTTGAGAATCCAGAAATGTCGCTAATCCATCGCAGACAATACTATATCAGACATCTTTTTTTTCAAAAGGCAATACATTTATACCGTTTGATGTCAGTTCATGTATTCTGTCTGTATAGTATAAAATCCGTATCTGTTCCTTGTATCCGGTTTATGTTACAATAAATCCTTGTGTTAGACCATTAAATGCATGTCAAATAAAGTGTTTAATAGGATATCTTGTTAAAGACTCTTCATTTTAGTACTTAATTGGCCTTCATGTGATTCTTCTAAGGGCCATTTTACCATCCATCTGTGTGAAGACAGGTTTAAATGGAGAAGCGTGACATATCATTTTCGCACAACCTAAATGAGTTTCTTCGGTGGTAAACTTTCCTTACAATCGTTTATGTATGTGAAATATTTATGTCCAGTTTGGTATCCCGGTGTAACTGAATATCTTAATTAAACTAGGTCCTTTTATTTTGATTTTGGAAAGATGACACCGTTTATTCACATTCGCCCGCTAAAGGGCTCGTTCCGTTATATACTGTGCCGGTATGTACTTATTAAATCTACCGTTCCGTCGGAACTTCAAGAACATTGGTCATGTTTAGTGTGACGTTATGCGTGACATCATAAACTGACAGAAAATCCAAAACTTCAACGAGAGGATAATTGCTTGTTTCCGTGTAATATCACGTTTCAGGGGGGGGGGGGGGGGGAAAAAAATTTCACCATGTGGGCACCAAAAGTTATATTTCCACTATGACCAGTGAGAAATTTGGCAGGTTACAAAACAATTCATTTTCCGCAAGTAAATTTATAGTCTGTACTTCTTTTAAAACTGATCAAGCTTATACGCTTGTTTATTGTGAGTTTCCCGAAAATAGAATTTTGATCCATGGCAAAATGAAAAAAGCCAGTATGTTATAGGTTGTAAAATACAGACTGAACATTATATTTAAATTACCAGAATCCTTTGTCAAATGAATAACAATTACCAAACTGCGACTTTATGCATGTTTTTATTAATTTTATAGAACTATTTTAGTTTCAGCGTTCTGGTATATACCGTGTGTAATTATTTAAACAAGCCGTGGTACGGAACTGATACTGTTTATGTTAAATGGATCCCAGGTTATGAATTGGAAAAAGATGCACATTTCCTACCAATAATTTTTTATGAGATTTGAGAACTGGCGAAATCTGCCCTTAACGGGCCGAACACTTTCTTATATGAGCTTATCCATCTTTCACTTCATTATGTGAAAGGGTGCTTATAAAAGTTTACTGACCGTCCGAATTGCGAACAATGAATAAAGGGAGACAATTTAATCAGATCATATGGAAATGCTGGCTATGATTATAATCATATAATTTATTCATAAATGACAGTATCTAAGACAGAAAGTCAAATGTTTTACTCGAGTCTTTCCGAACTATATTGAACGGCGAATGAATGAACTTAAATGGATGTTATGCGGCTCAATCCGCAATCATGGCGGCCAAATCTTTTAAAACAACTATTACATAGAACTTATTATTGTCAGCATATTTTGTTACTGGAATATGAAAATATTTAGTAGAGTTAGAAGATAGGTAGAAATAATAATACAATATCCGAAGAAACACCTCTCATATATTTAAATGGTCTACGTTTTGCAAGCGCTTCAATTATATCTTCATACTTTAGACTGTGTTTATGAATATCTTGTATTGTTTACGAATAAGTTTGGAATAGATAGTTGTTAAAATGAATATATACACCCGTCAATTTAAACTTGTTTTGAAAACGCGTTAAGAGTTGATAAGTTCAAATTTTACATATTCATGCCGATATCCGAACGACTGACCCTGCGCTTTCGATTGAACTTAATCAGGTTGTCTAACACATCAGAACACATCCTTATATCTATAAACATTGAAGATGGCTATATCTATCTTCATACATTAGCTTTTCTTATCAAATCAAGGTTTATGGAATGAAGACAGAATGTGACGTCGGCATTCTCCGAAATGTAGACACCTGCACAGATAGTGACGAGAACGAATTGGCTGGAGGGTCTCTTAATCAAGTCGCTAAGGGAACTATTTGTACACATGAAGTATGTGGAGTTCTTCGGCTTGTTGAGTGTACTTTAGGTGGACGATGGGTCGACCAAGAAGAGGGAAAGGAAGTTAGAGAGGTCTTACAACAGGAATGTATGTTACAAATAAGTTCAAAAGTACAGAAGTAAATGAAGTAAAAAATATCCATGATTTTATAATAAACAATTGAGATACAGAAACATTGTTCAAACGTATATATTCCTGATCTTTTCACCTTACTAAATTAAAATAGTAGTCAAAGTAAACTTTATTTTGTCTAATTATAAAAAGGGGCTGCTTGTTTTTAAAACGACGGTTGAATTTTCTTCAATAAAAGAAACAACTGGCTGGAACTAGAATATTTTGCATTAAACTTGGACGGAAATTTCTTACATTGGTATACTATCAGCGATGTCACAGTAAAAGGTAGCTAGTACATCGAAGCCCACAGACCCACATGACAAACACGATATCAGTATCTAAAGTGGGTGTTTACATATACATTGTATCAACTTTTAACTTTGGCAATGCCAGTCGTCAAGTCATTTCGTACGTATTGAAATTTTCTTCCATAAAATTTCATGACAAGTATTTTGTATATGCTTTCAGTCTATGTACCTTTTCGAATCAACGATTTGCTTTAAATAATTAATACCATGCTGATGTATAGCAAGTGTAGCAATCAACCGTGCATGCATATATGTTAAAACGTACTTTGCATTGTTCAAACTGAGAGATTGCCGAGTCAGTTTTAAAATTGACTCGTTCAGTACTATGCTCGTGTTGCACGTGCTTACGAGTATATACTGTTTTATTCAGGTAAAGACGGGGAGTACGTGTTCGATCCTGACACTAAACATGTTCGTGTAAAAAGAGGTTGGTTCCGAAGGAGAAGACGTAGTCCTCCACCACCACCACCACGTGAGTACAATACTGTGATATGCCGTGCTATAAGTAATAAGTTGTGAGCGATTTTAGCTAGAAATTGCGTTCACAACCGGTACACCTGTTTTGAATTGATTTGAATTGAATTTTATCATGGTCCGTCCGTGAGAGCAAAGGTGTTAGCTTTTTCCACGTGGACGAGACCCCGGTATGTCTATCATGTCTATACTAACAAAATGTGATTTTTCTGAGTCCAAAAAAGGAGAAATTTACCTGAATTCAATTTCCAGTCAGTTTTGGCCAGATAGTGTTTTTGATGGATTGCCAAAAATAGGTATATCGCGGTGACCAATGAGATCTGTTAGTGCGACTGACCTAAACTAAGACGTGTTGTGTTATAGTCCTATTATACCATTATTTACAGGTTTGTGTTACAATGTTATGGTGGATAGCGATTTGTTGTAGATAAGCGCTATATAGAGTGATATTTTTCCATATATTTTCTTCTTTAAAAAATGGATGTACAATGTATTTATTATTCGCGTACATTTAGCCAGTTTCAACTATTCTAATAAACTAATCTGCTAGTTGTGGTTTATGACCCTTTAAGCGAATTCTAGATAAAGTATTGACTATTTAATTATAACTGATGGCTATATCATCTCGACTTTTCAGCCAATTGCGGGCATCCAGGAAACATAGCAAATGCAAATCTGCGATTGACAAGTACGTCACAAGGAGGCGTGGCAACGTACACGTGTAATTCAGGTTACGGTCATACAGCGGGTTCAATGAGCAGAACTTGTCAATCGAACGCTCGATGGTCAGGAAGTCCACCGACATGTTCATGTAAGGAAGTTTTTAAAATTGCTGATAAATCAGTCACAGCTCTTTGTACTTATAAAGTTAAAGGTAACCAAGAATCAAAGTAGTCAGATGTCTGCAGCTCACCCCTTCAAAAAAATAGACTTGCCCACATGGGAAGACGGAATATCCCATTGTTAAAATATAGGTATGAATGGGTTAATGTTTTCGTTTCTGACCTTTTGCAAAGCAGATACACCTACGTGCAGTATAAATATGGCACTGCACACACAAATTGTTGACGGATACGGCGATTTTGTTTCACAGGGATCGTTTCTTGTTTTGTTTTCTTATGTTGTATACTGTTTACTTGTTTACGGATATGTAACCTGACTATACTCGAGGCACTTGACCACAGTTATTATCTGTTTTCCTGAAGTGTATCTTTAATTGGGATCCAGAGCAGTGTGGTGTGCGTGCATGAGAGGTTTTGCTGTTACTAACCTTGCAAATACTAACTTGCGTACATGTACGTCACCAGTGACCGTTTTTAGTTCGTCTGATTTTTTTGGAAAATAAGACAAGCTATTGTCGTCACTTGATTGTCGTCGTCGTCGGCGTTGTTTAAGTTTGGCGTATAGGTCACTGACATGGAAACTATCAAAGCTGTCACTTTGAAACTTATCTAATATATAAACTCTTCTTCACGTTGTATGCGAAAGCTGCTGAGTGTGACCTGGGTCTTCATTTTTTGTTAGATTGATTTCAAATTTTTCACAAACAGTTAATGGATAATGTACTTCACATATCAAATGGGTTTTTTAGTCAAACATTGGGGTGGGGGGGGGGGGGGGGTAATTATATATTTTTGGACTTTGTCATTTTTAGCTAGTCTGATTTTATAAGTTTTGCATTTAGATCACTTTCATGCAAACTATCAAAGCTATCACTATGAAACTTGGAATACCTTTTCAGTATCAAATGTACAATAGCATGAAGGAAAAGTTTTACAAGTTACATAACCCTGTCATGTATTTTGACTTTATTATTGCCACTTCTTTAATTAGAAAATTTCACACACACACACACACAAAACACAAACAACAAAAAACACAAACCCAAAAAACACACACACAAAAAACACACAAAAAACAACACCACACACACACACACACACACACACACACACACACACACACACACACACACACACACACACACACACACACACACACACACACACACACACTATTTTTGTAACTGTGAACATAATGCAACCAAACTTAGTGTTTATGAATATCTTGAATTGGATTGTGTTTTGTGACTCCAGGGTCACTGTTACTAAAAATAGGAAAACCGTAATATATTCAATATCTTAAATAAGAGTTGACATAATGTAGCCAGCTTTTGTTTGTGGTAAGTATTTAAGAAGATCCTTAATGGGGTTGTGTTTTGGGGCTCCTTGGGTCAAGGTCAAGGCCAAGGTCACTGTAACTAAAATAGAAAAAAAGTAATATATTCAATATATTTAGTAACAATTGGCATAATGTTACTAAATTATTAAGTGTGTAAAACATAAAAATAAAGATTTTTATTGGGATTGTGTGTGGGACTCATGAGGTCAAGGATTTTTTTTCTCAAAATAGAAAAATGGGGAAAATACATTGTGACCAAACTAAGTGTTTAGTAATTATTTACGAGAACCTTTTGTGGGGTTGTGTTTCGGGATCAAGATCAAGGACACTGTTACTTAAAAAAATGGTTATAAATAACCCTTAACCGGATAAAATCAGACGAGCGTCCAGCACTCGCAGGCGGTTCTCTGATTAACCTTGCTGTTTATCCAAAAGCCACAACAACAGTGCCTTGTATTTTACTATGTGCACTTCGTTTAACTGTTTTTGAGTTAAATTACTCCTTAAATTACTCTCTGGTGCGCGTTGAAAAAAAAATCAACATTGAATCCAGCTCAGCTGCACTCAAAACTATAGAAAGAAAAGACTTATGACCTCAATGAACATTATAAGCTTAACAAAAATATCAAGAATTTTAAAACTTGACCTGCATGTATACATACATCGTGAAAGCATCATTTGAAAGAAGAGTTGGCACATAGAAGTAACGTGACGATTACGTTATCTCTAATTTGCTGAGGGTCATAAGTTCGAGTCCTGCTACTGACAATGTCTCTTTATGTGAAAATGTTGGCAGTTTTCTTACGGAGGATATGGTTCCAGGAACGAAGATAAGGAAAACTGACTGCTTGTAACATGACGGTCGGAAATATGGTTGAAACGGGCATTAAACCCAGAGAAACGAACGAAAGTAGTTGTATGAGTTTAACGCCAGCTCCAACGACATTTTGGTCATTTTTACAGGCAGACAGTTTACCTAACCATCGTTCCTGTTAAGGGCCAGTACTAGATCCATATCTGTAACTGCCAACTTTCTCACATAAATAGACATGATGGGTAGCAGGAACGAAACTAACGAAAATACAATAAATTGCGAAATTTTGATGCAGCAGACAACACGTCTGTCTTAATTAATTCTGCTGCAAACTTATTTATCAACCTACGCATCGGCAGGTTGTTCCCAGTGCTTTGATTGTACACAATAAAACACTTAAGGAAAGTAATGTCTGAAAAATGAACTTAAAAGGGCTATGCTTTACGAAACTTTATACGGTATTCAATTACATAACAGAGTAAAATTGCAGTTCTTCTCGTTTCAGATATGAATTCTTGCAGTAGTAGTCCGTGCAAAAATGGAGGCACGTGTGTAAATGTTCCAAATTCGTACACGTGCAGTTGCCTGAGTATTTGGAAAGGTTCAAGATGCGAAATAGGTATACTCACTAACGTCGAAACTGTGTTAAGCAGGAGGTCGAGAGATAAAACAAAACTGTATCATACAAAAGATGTCTTACTGTATGAGGAATTTTGAAAAATGATTTTATACACTTTTTAAGCATCTTTGTGATATTTCCTGAAACTTAGTGATAACAAGTATGCACTGGTAAGTTTTAAACCTTTTCCTGAAACAAAGGCCAACCATTAGCTTAGGTGCTACAGAGATTTCTGATGTGTTCATGTGCTTTAAACTTAAACTACGTTGAAATCAGGAAGTGATTTACGACAATCAGTGGAAGGGAGAGTACTCCATTCTTCTTAATGGTACATACAATGTAACAGTAGCAAGATGCTCTCCCGCTGCAATGTACTTGGTAACTATCACCATCCCACCATTTAAATAGCCGACGATCTATACTGGCCGATAACATCATTATTATCATATCAAGACCAAACAATCCCTACATACTGCTAATATGTGCCTGCTTCTGGATTTTTCATGTCGAAGAAAATGACATATTTGACTGTTAAACCCAGTTCTGAAACAGTAATATAGAAGGTGGGAATTTTGTCGAAAAAAAAACAGTATTTAACGTTTGTCTGAAGGTCTGGGTAAATTTTCGAGATTTAATGCGGTCATTTCGTGTAAGGTATTAGCTAATCTGATTTTTTGAAAATTGTCGTCGTTGTCGTCGGCGTAGCTTAAGTTTTGGATTTAGGTCATTTATATAGAAACTATTCCAAGCTATCACTCTGAAACTTGAAAACCTTGTTAATCTTATACCATTTTTTACATTGTGTGCTAAAGATGCTGAGTGCGACCTGTTTTGGGGGTAAAAAACATGGATTTTGAAGAATTTTGGTCGATTTTGAAACTTGCTCATAGCTTCTTCATTATTTGTTAGATTGATTTCAAATTTTTCAATAACAATAAATGGAAACCAAATGGGTGGGTTTTTTGTAGTGGGGGGGGGGGGGTTAGTATTTAGACTTGTCATTTTTAGCTAGTCTGATTTTTGCCATTAGGTAACTTACATAAAAACTGTCAAAGCTTTCAGTTTGAAACTTAGAATACATGTTCCCTATCAAATGAATAGAATGAAGGGTTTTACAAGTAACATTACTCTTGTCATGTATTTAGATTATTGCCCCTTCTTAACATTGAAAGTTTCCCCCACACAATATTTTTGTAACAGTGAACATAATACAACAAAACTTGTGTATAGGAAGTATTTATAAATGTCTTTATTTGGATTGTGTTTTGCGGCTCCTGGGGTCAAGGTCACAGTTACTAAAAATAAGAAAACCGTAATTTAATGTCTTTAGTTACAGCTGACATAATGTAACCAACTTTTGTTTGTAGTAAGTATTTAAGAAGATGTTGAATGGGGTGTTGTGTTTTGGGGTTCCTTGGGTCAAGGTCAAAGTCACTGTAACTTGATATGAAAAAGGAAACATATTCAATATCTTTAGTTACAATTGACATAATGTAACTAAATTATGAAGTGTATAAAAGCAATACTTTATTCAGGATTGTGTTTGGGTCTCAAGGTTAAGTACTTGTTTTTTTAAAATAGGAAAGTGGGAAAAATACAATATCTTTAGTTGCTGTTGAATGATTGTGACCAAACTTAGTTTCTAGAAATTATTTACGAAAACCTTTTGTGGTATTGTGTTTCGGGATCAAGGTCAAGGACACTGTTACTTAAATAATGGTTATAAATAAACCGTAAAAGGGTAAAGTCAGAGGAGCGTCCAACACCCGCAGGCGGTGTTCTTGTTATCAGTATGATAATTCTGATTTTAGTCAAAGAAATAAAAAATCATTCTTTGTTTCAGACACAAACGAGTGCCAGTCATCAACACTGAACAAATGTAATCAAAAGTGTAGCAACACGTATGGATCCTTCACCTGTTCTTGCAACATCGGTTATCGTCTTCTCCCAGATAAACACACCTGTCGAGGTAATGATGGAGTACATGTGTTACCTTTTAGCCTTTAAATGCAGATCTTTAACATTGAAAACATAATTAAAGGTAACGGATACTGGGTTATACACCAATGACTGCTTATATCCTCTGACCATAAGCTTTTATTATAAATCAAGTAACGTTACTGAGTTTAAACTAGTCACGTGATTATAACAATTAATGCATGATTACTTTTCCCTGTAAAAATAGGGTGTTTTTAAAGAACAAATGGCGATCAACGGACAAGGGGAGGTAAATACCATAATATTTTAAACATTTATGCAGGCTTCAATAATTTTATTGTTTGTGTTAATTTGTGATTTAGACATAGACGAGTGTGCAGAACGTACATCAGGCTGTCAGCACACGTGCACCAATTCGGCTGGTTCATTCAAGTGCTCTTGCAGGGAAGGTTTTCAGCTAGCATCGAATGGAAAGTCATGTCAAGGTTTGAAATTACATTATAAGGACTCATACTAGCTACATTTCTAATGTTTAACTGATATATATACTACAATCTGTCAACTGGTCGGCTATCGTATGCTTGTTTTATTTGAATTATTTTACGAATTGAGGACAAAAGAAAGAAAGACAACCAAGTGCACATCTTGAGTTGATAATGAATAAAATACGTTGAGAAGTTAAATATGACTTCAACTTTGTGAACATTTGTAATGCTTTAAATGTAACAAAGGGTAATACCTTGATCATAAAACATCTAAAATAAACAATGTATACGGTAAAAATCTACGAAACTGTTAAATTTATATTGACGGTGCAAATGATGAAGATTTATTTAAAATACTAAATGCGTATTGTGATCAAAAGTTCTTTTATCAGAGTGGCATGTATTGTATGATGTACATGTACAAACGAATTAAAACAATAACAATTGTCTCCTGCATGTTTAAAGTTACTTTGTGTTACATTTGTTTGTTATTTACTTTTGTAGATATTGATGAATGCACAAAGGGAACATCAGGTTGTGAACATAGCTGTACAAATACAGTTGGGTCCTTCACTTGCTCCTGTAAGACAGGGTACCAACTAGCCATCAACGGGAAGTCTTGTACAGGTATGTAACACCAGTTACCAACGAGCCATCAACGGGAAGTCGTGTACAGGTATGTAAGACCATGTACCAACAAGCCATCAACGGGAAGTCGTGTACAGGTATGTAACACCAGGTACCAACTAGCTATCAACGGGAAGTCGTGTACAGGTATGTAAGACCATGTACCAACAAGCCATCAACGGGAAGTCGTGTACAGGTATGTAAGACCATGTACCAACAAGCCATCAACGGGAAGTCTTGTACAGGTATGTAACATACAGTACCAACTAGCCATCAACGGGAAGTTTTGTACAGGTATGTAACATACAGTACCAACTAGCCATCAACGGGAAGTATTGTACAGGTATGTAACATACAGTACCAACTAGCCGTCAACGGGAAGTCTTGTACAGGTATGTTACACCAGGTACCAACTAGCTATCAACGGGAAGTATTGTACAGGTATGTAACATACAATACCAACTAGCCATCAAAGGTGAGTCTTGTTCAGGTATGTAACACCAGGTAACAACTAGCTATCAACGGGAAGTATTGTACAGGTATGTTACACCAGGTACCAACTAGCTATCAACGGGAAGTATTGTACAGGTATGTTACACCAGGTACCAACTAGCTATCAACGGGAAGTATTGTACAGGTATGTTGCACCAGGTACCAACTAGCTATCAACGGGAAGTATTGTACAGCTATGTAACATACAATACCAACTAGCCATCAAAGGTGAGTCTTGTTCAGGTATGTAACACCAGGTACCAACTAGCTATCAACGGGAAGTATTGTACAGGTATGTAACATACAATACCAACTAGCCATCAAAGGTGAGTCTTGTTCAGGTATGTAACACCAGGTACCAACTAGCTATCAACGGGAGTATTGTACAGGTATGTAACATACAATACCAACTAGCCATCAAAGGTGAGTCTTGTTCAGGTATGTAACACCAGGTACCAACTAGCTATCAACGGGAAGTATTGTACAGGTATGTAACATACAATACCAACTAGCCATCAAAGGTGAGTCTTGTTCAGGTATGTAACATACAATACCAACTAGCCATCAAAGGTGAGTCTTGTTCAGGTATGTAACACCAACTAGCCATCTAAATTCTCTACATCAACTAGACAAGTCAACGATCTTAACCACTTAAGGTACGCCTGACAAAAACGAAAAATTTTCCAACGTTTCTTTTCTTTTTATTGTGATTAGACAATTTGTAAACGTATACAATCTTTGAAAAGGACGTTTGAATCTCTAAATAAATCAAATAAAATAAATGATGGTGCCCATAATTACAAATAGAAACAAGTCACTACATGTAAGAAAAGTTCTTACTTGTCTTCAATTTTTTAACAGAGCTGACAGCTAGGGGTAACCTCCTATACCCTAAAGAAATATTACATTTAATACAATGTACATTGTTCCAAACTGGAGGGAACCGTGCCACAGATTTTCGAAAATTTTATTTGTTACAATTTTATGATCATGATGATGAGTAAGACATTTCTTACATTTAGCATTTGTTTCTTTGACTACCATCATTTGTTTTGTTTTATTTGTTTAGACTTTGAAAAGACCTTTCCAAAATGTATAGATTGATAAAATGTCTAATCACAATAAACGATAAATACATTCAAATACAAGATTTTTGGAATGAAATCCTAGCTTTTGTAAGATGCTGCCTTCACAACAGAGGCGAGTCGGAGTAAAAATAATGTTTATTTATAGATTTAGACGAATGCACGGACGGCACAGCCAAGTGTGAAGTGTACTGTACCAACACCGTCGGCTCCTATAAATGCTCCTGTGAAACTGGCTATGTTCTTGCAGCTGATGGTAAAACATGTAAAGGTAATATGTATATTCTACCGTGGTCATATGGCAGAAAAACTATTTCATGCATGTACAATGTAGATAGTGTATGGCATCGGTTATTTAAACACACTGTTGTACTCGTTAAACTACCCATTGATCTTAGTTAATATGTTCTCAATTGCTATGTACGCACACCCGAAAAAAAAATCGAAAAAAAATACTAGTCTTTGCAAAATATTTTTGAATTGTCACATTTCAACAAATGCTAAGCTCTCAAAGCGGCGATAAAGCGAGCCTTTGAAAAAAAAATGTCAATAAAACTTGGTACAGTCATTTACTGTACGGATATAAACAATATTTCATTATTGTATAAATAAGTTACAACATCTTATATGATGTTTGAGAATGTTTTGTTTATTACACAGACCACGACGAATGTTCTGTAGCGAATGGATCGTGCGACCAAGTATGTGTGAACGAGCCAGGGTCATTTAAATGTAAATGTCATACAGGCTATCTGCTGTCATCCGACGGAAAGTCCTGCTCAGGTATTGTTTATATGTGGTTATTACATACATTTTAGAACATTTTTCGAAATACAAAAAAAATGTATATTAATTTAAAATTGTACTTGTACACAACTATGTAAAATAATACCATGATTTGATATGAGCTTGGCCAATAAACGTGAGGTCCAGATGAAAGGTCAACGACTCGGGTAAATGTTTCTATTGAACATAACGTTGCACATTTCTTGAGAGCCATTGAACTATCTCATATGGTTCAAAATAACCCTAATATGAGAAATTCTGGAATTTTTTAAGAAAAGAAAGTCAGTATACCTGACCTACCTGTTCCAACTCAGACATGCATATGCACTTTGAAAATATAAAACTATGTTTAAAAATTGTGTTATATTCATAAATGCAACAGGGATCAAAATATATAAACATGATATATATCTATTTCATTTTAAGAAGTCCTTAAAATATCGTGTAGACACACCGACAGTTACGGTACAATACAAGAAACTAAATTCAGTAGAACAGGTCATATAATACAAATGTATAATACAATTGATAAAAAAAAAATCCACAACAATCAAGCTTTGAAATACAAGCACTGAATATGACTCTGAAAATAAAGGGTATGGCTTATGTTTCAGCAATCGTGTTTTCACTTTTACAAACTGACAGAATCTTTTTCACATTCAAGCAATACATTTCAGACATAGACGAATGCACGAAAGGTATACATGGATGTTCACAAGGCTGTACCAATACACAGGGATCCTTTCAATGTAACTGCAATACTGGATACGAACTGAAACCTGATAAGAAAACATGTACAGGTACGTAGCATGTTCGTCAAAATAAACAGCTATTTTTTTTATAATTCTTGACATACGGATTACAAAAAAATATTACTAGTTTTCAAGGCAAAGTATATTTTCAGATATCGATGACTGTAAAGGTGTAACATGTCAACATGGCGGTACGTGTAAAGACGGACTGAATTTCTACACCTGCACATGCATAGACGGTTACACGTCTACACACTGCGAAAAAGGTAAAAAATTTGAACTTGTGTGTGATATCTGCACAATCATGCGACATATTAATTGACCAGACGCTTATGAATAACCTTAGAAATTAGAAAATGAAAACATGTACATGTATTATATAAATGTTACACCAAATGTCATATGTTCTCGGAAGAAAGCAATGTAATAAATCATCTTATTTAAGATAGTGCCTGACAAAAGCTAGGCTTTTGTTCGTCATAATCTTCTAAGGTTTGTATATACGGCAATTGTGATAAGAAATTATATTAACTTATATATTTTGGAAAGGTCTTTTTTCAAAGTATATACAAATAAAACAAAACAACTTATATGTAATAAATATTTGAACAAGGCTTGCAGTTCGGGGTAGTAGTTTTGTTGCATTGGATACACTATTTCCTCCTTACCATGTCAGATCTGTCTTCTAATTATTTGTATGCTCATAAATTGGTCTGACAGATGTTTATACCACCCTAACCATACAATAATGGTCATAAGATGTTTAGATTTACCGCGTCCTTTTTTACTGGAGAATTTCTGTCTCTTTGGTAAAAAACATTCGCTTAACACTGCATGTATATATTTGGTAGTTGTTACTTTACAGCGAATGTTATAGTAACATATTTTAACAGATGTTTAATTGCTTAAACAATATCATTTTACGCTCGTTTTTTGTAAACATAAAAAAGTGAAGACTTGTAGTTTTTTGCCAATCAACTTTTTACAGTTCTTATATTGTCATATATGTCAACAGATGTAAACGAATGTGCTCTTCATAACGGAGGATGTCAGGATGTGTGTATCAATACAGACGGTTCATTTCACTGCGATTGCTACGACGGACGGCAGCTGCAGACTGACGGACGTTCTTGCTCTGGAGGTACAGCAGAATACTGTTATCTCGCCGTGTTTTCGAAATGTCTTGTTTGACACATGACAGATAGAAGCAACTTCAGTTAAAGTCCTGCAGCCCCATAATGATGTAGTTAACTTAGTACATTAACATTATTGCAAATTCCAAAAACGAAATAGTTTGCAGTTAAAAGTAAACATTACGATATAATCAAAAACATTATCCGTGTATACAATAGAATGACGATTTGAAAATATAGTATATGTTTTGCGTTTTGCATATAATATGCAATCAATAACCAGCATGCATATGTAAAAATCTCTTTTAGATATACACAAGGCACCAAAGCTTCTAGAGCTATTATATTTGCATATATATTGTAATTATGTGAATCATTAGTTCTTAATAGCATTTTTAGACGCTAGCGTACATTTCAGGTGACAGAGATTCTGTGTTTGAGCGGTTTGAAATTGCTGGAGGGAAACTACCGAAGGCATGTTTTGTTCTACCATTAGCACATTGCACAGATGGTAAAGGCAGTAGTACCCAACTTACCTCGACCTCGGAATGGTACAGTCTGAAAGCGAATCAATCTATCTCCTTTACACTTGGAATTGCCTTTATCAAAGTCAATCATTTATCGTTACCACTTTCAATACAAGGCATTGAAGTAGGAGTTTCGCCTGGAAACTTTCAACTAAATTACGGTACGACCTACAACTCTAGTGATGGAACAGTTATCATAAACGATCAAACACCAGCTGACTGTAAATCATTTGAATTAGTAGAATCAGATATATTTGAATTCATATCGGCCGGTTCCTTTTTGACAACATATCTTTTGAACTTGTTCCCAGCATTGCCTAACTGGATCAAGTTTGAAAAGACACGTGAATCGTTTCTTGCCATCCAAGATTTAAGGAGTGATTTAGTTTACGGAAGAGACATGGAGAAAACTACCTGGTGTGAAGGAGCGCCTGTATTTGATGATCATCTTTACAGCGTATTCAGATTTGGCTCTACATTTTCATTAGAAGTGTTGGGGGACAAGATAAAAATTCCGAAACCGTTAGCTGGTCATAAGGTTTGCTTCATTATTGACCTTTGTCATAGTAATGGAGGTAGCATATTTTTCATGGTGCCGGAGGAATCACGAGATATGCTGCAAAGTATAAATATGTTTCAAAAACTAAAACAGGATGACAAGTTGGCGATACATCCAAGAGGCATCGGTATTTCTACAGTTAATGGAATTAACGTTCAACGTGATACGACTGAACTAGACTTATGGAATGGAGATGCCATGTTTAAATACCCGTAAGTAACTTAGTGTCATCTGATAGGCCACTTATGACAGTATTATGGTTCTGAATGTTCGGAACGAGGTATGAAGGGCTGAAGTGAGCGTGTCGTTAAAAAGCTAAACAGCGTAATAGGCAGAGAGATCATTACTGCGCGTGATGCAAATTTAACATTATCTACACCACTTTGATACATGCATTTCCGATAGTAGTTTGCATTTGTTCTATAAATATGACAGCGGAATAGAGATGCAAGGCTATACTTTTTCAAGTTGAATTTCAAGTTCTTTCTTCTGCTATTTTATTTATTAAGCTTGTATGTATCGTAAGCTGTATTTCAGAGCATTTGTCCAAGGAGACTTCTGGATCGGAGGTGACGTAGTGAAAAATGATACCAAGCTACAGGTAGAAGGCAGAGGGGACATGTTTATCGGCATTCCGGATATAGAAATTGTAATTATGTGATCATCAAGTCTTGTATTTAAAACTGCTTTTGAGTGAAAACATTATACATATAAAATATTTTCGAAACAGTTGACTTCTTCATCAGCATATTTATAAGTCGTATTCTTGGTGTCTAACTTACATAAAAACTGCTAAAGAAAATGTTAAAACCAATAGATATTCAGTGCAGTGTTCAAATAATACTAATTTGAAATATAATTTGAATGAACTAGAAATAATAGTACATAATATTTAAGCACTACTTGGATATCCGTTTTATGTTTTTGCTTTCTTTTAAAATAGTTTGGTATGAAAAATAAGTTTTGCCTTTGCAGATGCTGACATCTATATTTTTTGACGAATGGAATGCATACGTTCGGCTTACAATTTCTGCATCACCTACATGGAAATTTCGCCTTTTTGGGAAGAACTATGCCTTGACATTTCGCAATCTCGTCACAGCTGAGATGCACCTGTATCTATCCGTTGGTGGTAGGTCCTTTATCAGTAGCAATATTCAATTGTCTTCGCAAAATTATGATATCGTCAAACATTCTACCAGCTTTCGTCTCCGGACTGATATGTTTTGTCTATTTAATATTTATTATACCCTAGATATGAAATATGTGTAAATTGCCAGCAAGTTGCACATAAATAGATTTTAATGAATTATTGCCCTTTAGAATTATTCATACATATAATTTACATTGAGCTATTTTGGACACATCAATGACTGGGATATTTTTGCTGGAATTTCTTAAAATATCTTACATGTACATATTCACAGACTAGCAACCTAGCATCAGCGTGCACTACCCATATGCAGTTCTTTGACTCCTTTACTTTGTCCAAGCCGGTTGAAACGGCTAGTTAAACGGGTAGACCAACAGTGTCCTTGCGATGTCTTGGGGGTGGGGGGTATTCATCACTTTCAGTGATAGCAGTTGCTGATTTAGTCAATAGGACGAAATCAACTTTGCATTAGTATACAAAGCTTCTCTTGTCAAGCTGAAAACTATTGTAAGCTACAGAAATTTGACATTCCTAATAAAATTCTGATGACAGAATTAAAAATCACTTTTCTATCACATTGCTTTTTTCAGGTTCTAAACGAACTTGGTGTGGAGATAAATCAAATCCTCCCGGCTTTTTCTTTTCATTTTTGTTGGAAATAAATCCGTTCAAGGGCATTCCACTATTAGACGAATGGGGTGTGTCTAACACTCACAAAGCGTATGGATTTGCCACTTATGAACCACCAGCTGAGGTTCAACATCTAAATATAAAAGAGGACATTCTTAATTTCAGAGATGTACTAGACAAACTTAAAGATCAATTTAGCATCGAACTCCACAAAGTAGGTATAATATTTAGAAATACCACATTGACAGTGGTAAATGAGATTGAAGATCACATTGACATAATGAAAGACCTTATTGCTGATACATTCGATGATATTGTATCTAGTAAATGGAAAGAAGTAAAGCACGTTACAGAGAAATTATGGCAAGAGTTTCAGTTGATGAAAGATAAAGTTGGAATATTTTTCGACGACACAGAATTTATAGCACATGACATGTTTAAAAACCTCACGAATATTGTAAAGACTGAGATTGACGATGTGAAGACAAAATTAAAAAATGCTTTGAACAAAGTAACTAATTCTTTAATAAAAGGATCATCTGAGTCAGGCTACACGGGTTTCGGTTTGAAGTATACAGTTAATCTTAAGTTTCTTGGGTTAGTTCTAGGGGAATTCGACTTGGAGATAGTTGATTCTGCTGAACATCTTTTTAAATGCAGCCGATTCGATCCAATAAGGAAACATTTTGAGGGTGAACAGGCAGTACGATTTATTGGACGAGCATCCCGAGACGTGATCTTAAACATATTTCTCAAATATCGTATTGGTAGAGGCATCGGTGGAGCACTTTCTTCTAATAAAGAGAAATTTGCTCTCCAGCTTGAAGTTTTCGCACGATTTCTGGGATTAAAAGCAACGGCAGACCTGTTTGTAACCAATAAAGGGTTATACCTTTTCATAGAAGGTAATATTTGGGACATTTTTCTTGCACAAATAGACGTTTCAGCTGAGATGAAATCTAAGTGGTACGACCTCGTGTTTAAAATCGAAGGTCGTTTTGTTGCGAAAAGTAGAAAGCGACGACAAATACAGACGAGAAGTTCATCATTCCAAGATAGCTACTTAGACGCTTTGAAGAAAGTTGTAAATACAGTCGCTGACATGGCTAAAAAGCGACTTAGTCAAGCGCAAGAAGGGCTTACAATAGCTCAGAGATCACTGTCGAAAGCACAAAACTGGCTCGAAGAAAAGAAAGATTCTGTCAGAAGCGCAAACGAAAAATTTGACAGAGCTATTTCTGCTTTAGAAAGAGTTAAAGACAAATTGGAGGCAGCTAAGAAACCTTTCGAAGAGGCTTTGAGAAAACTAAATAATGCCCAGAAAAAGGTAGACAATCTTTGTCGGATAAGATCATGCAAGAAGTTTTGCATACCAGGGGTAAAATGCAGAATATGTCGTAAAAAGGTCGGATGGGTTAAAATTCCATATCCGTGTTGTAGATTTACTAGCTGTATGATTAAAGTTCCGGATCCTATTTGTGTTGCGGCAAATCTAGCATGCAGAGTCGTGCGAGCCGCAGCATATCTAGTTTTAGAATCAGCAAAGCTTTTTGTCCGGGCTCCAATGCTTGCTTTTGATGTCGCAAAGGGAGCAGTTTCAGTTGCTCAAGTTATTGTCGATAAATCACGTGTAATTCTTGATGTCGCAGTTGGCCTTCTGGATATGGCTCAGCTAGGTTTAGAATATGCCAAAGGCGTTCTTGAAGCAGCAAAGGTAGTCTTAGAGGGAGTTAAACTCGCTATCGGAGCTGCCGCAAAGGTTTTAGAGCTTGTAATTGACATAGGACTGAAAAACATAATCGATGTGAGAAACTGTGGTTTTAGTGTTGAATTGTCAACCCATGATCTTCCAGTGTTCGACGTATTTTGTGATGTGAACGCTTTTCGTCTTGGGTGGAAAACTATAAAGATACGAATAAATTTCAAGAATATCGTACAGAGTTTATGGAACGCAGCACGAGCAACAATTGATATGCTAAGTAAACTGATTGGTATCGGAAGAAAGCGCAGAGAACTTGAATTTAGGGCATCTTCAAGAATGCATAGACTATTGCGGAATATAAGAGAGGCCGAGATACAAAACGCAACAAATCAATATCTAAATGAAAGCATAGATATCATAAATGATATTCTTGGCTTTGCAAATGATACTGATAGTGACTATGATAACAGAGTTCTTATATTCAAGGACAAATGCAAGACTGTTAATAACGTAATTGGATTTATGCGAGAGGCTTTTGATTCATTAAAAGAAATCGTGAATGAATCGAAGCAGGCCATTGATGAAATGACGTCACTAAGTGATGAACTTCAGAAAATGACGATCGATGGTCTAGCTGAAAACATGACGATTGAGAACGCCGGAATAAGCCGAGAATACGCTGAACGTGATTATAACTTGACTGAGGAAGACTTGATTAAAGCAATGAATGAATCTAAAGCAGCATTGCTTAATGATCCACTTCTCCAAGAGATAAATTCTTCAACAAAAGTTGCCATGGATAACCTTAACGCTGAAATGCAGTCTGTGGAAGCAGTCAGTTTTCTTGAAATATGGTTAAATGCCATGTCCAACATCTCCAACGATTTCTTCAATGCATCTGAATGTAATGGATTCAAAGATTGTGTTCTCTATTCGATATCTACTTTGTATTATCTTTACGAGGCAGAAGATATTCCCGACATAGATGACATCAGAAAAGCCATTCTTGATCTCGAATCTGTTTTGATAGAATTATTCCAAAACCAATCTTCTTTGCTGAGTGAGTCAGCAACTGCAATCGAATATATCAGTTTGAATGTGACTTTCTTAGAAAAAAGCAACCCGTTTTGTTCTGAAGCACCCGCTTTCAATACAAAACTGAAAAACCAAACAGCTCTGAATGGAACATATGTAATGTTTGCATGTAACGTATCTGGTCATCCTTATCCAACAATTCAGTGGTTCAAAGATGAAGAGATTCTACTAGATGAAACGTTTGTAGAGTTTTCTATTGCAAATGTTTCATTAAATGACAGCGGAATATACTCTTGCATTGCCGGAAATGTGGTGGCGAACATCACGTCTGCAGAAGCATACCTTAGAATCGTAACTTACGGTAGGTTTCACATACTTAAATTACTTTTCTACACACCTCATATACATGTGTGCTTGTTTCGATGTGCATTAAAAGTTCTGTTTTGAAGTGTATTCAAATACAAGTACATGTATCTAATACAAGTCTTATTAGTTATATATCAAGTATATATGAAGTTGTTAGCACTCCGTAGAGAAGTAAAACGCTTCTTGTTATTAAAGCTCTATTATAGTATTTTTATTGTTAATAGTAAACAAAATATGAAAATAAAATACTTTCTTTCCTTATACGATTCACTTTTATTTCCAACACACGTCTGTGCCGCAAAATTTACCTGCAATGAATTTTGAATTCCTTATTTTCGATTTTTATTTATTCCTTTTGAAGGATTAAGTTAAGAACTAAGATTTTCTAGTACAAAACTTGTACAAATTTAAGGAATACAATGTCAAAAAAAGTATTCGTGAAGTAGAACAAGAGGCGTCATTTCTCAGAAGCAAACATAATGGTTTCCTCATTAATGTATTTTTTGTTAGTTGACAAAATAATGTACCGTTATTTAGGATAAAGTGAAAAAGTATATATCTAAAAATAGTTGGTATTATGGCACTGCAGATGATAACGAATGTGAACTTGACAATGGTGGGTGTGAACAGTTATGTGAGAATTTCGTGGGCTCCTTCCAGTGTAGATGCTTCCATGGTTACAAGCTTGAAGAAGATGCAAAGACATGCTCTGGTAAGACATTTAATAATTCATTGATTCATTTATTTACTTTCATTTAAGATTTGCTATCTTTATAGATTCGGTGATATAATTATTAAATCAGATTACACGCACAATATCTGCCGTCTGTGTATCTTTTCCCGCGAAGAAGAAAAATTCTATGCCTGTATCTGTCTCCTAACGTTTTAGAAGTTCTTATTCCTGGTGGTGATGCAGAAGAATTTCTTCATACTTTATTATATAGTTTTTATTATTATCATATTTAGATATTAACGAATGTTTGACTGGTGTGGCACAGTGTGAACAGACCTGCCTGAACTCTGAAGGTTCTTACTCTTGTGACTGTAAGGAAGGATTCGTATTGGAAGCCAATGGTCATTTCTGCCAAAGTATGTACACATCATCATTTTATCCTATAAATATTTTGTAAACAGGTGTTTGAGTTGGAAACCAAGTTAGGAAACAATTGCTAAATTGCAGATTGTTGAAACGCCAGCCAGGTTATAAACGCTTAGGTCATTAAAGTTGAATTATGCGCATTTTTTTCAAGTTAAAATCCATCTGAAATAGGTGTGTGTAAAAAAGGGTAGAGGAAATAATAGCTTTAAGCAAAATATACCAAACTCTTCGTGCTACCAAAACGAAAAAATAACTTTCCACTTATTACTTTTCCTATTTTGACTGGGCAGTCTTTTTAGAAAAAAAATCCAACTGTATGCAGGAGTTGCTTCCCTTCCACTGCCGAAATCTTTACCAACAAGAAAATTGCTTTTATAAAAGTGTCACCAAAAATACACTATGTGCAGTAATATATGCATTATGTCACTTATACGAATTCTTCTTAAAAATATATTGACTTTAAACATGTTGATTACTTATACAGCAGATAGTAGGAGATAGAAAATACATTTTGAAATATTTACAACATGTCTAAATAATCGCAAAATATTTTTTATATTTTGTTATGACCTGATGAGAAATAAAAATTTGTATATTTCAGGGAAAACTGGTCTGAGTGTACCCACAATAGGTACTATTCATAATTGATTAGCATTGTCTATAAGTAAATAAATATATCTATATGAACCTTTAAGAAATTAACAGCTTAACGGTATGTAACATCTCTTAAATGACATGACAAATTTGATATAGGTAATGTTGACATAAATTTGAATTTAATGTCTTAAATGAATCAAGCACTTTTCTATTGGCTGTAATTTGTGTTTTCGGAATATAGAATAATGCTGTATAATTCCATGCTTTATTTCTATAGTGATGATAACGTCCATATGTGTCATTGTTGTGATCGGTGTTGCTATGATAACCGTTGTTATTTACAGAAAACTTAGGTATGTTTTAAGTTTTCTTAATTTTTGTAATGTTTAACTTAGCGAGTCTGGCGATTCACATACATTCATTAGCAACTGATAAAAGGCTGTTTAAAACATGTACATTTAAAATTAATAGTAAAATGATGAAGTCAGAAGATGATCGAGTTGTAAACGCCCTGGAATTCCAATACGCAGGTGGGCACAAGAAGTGTTTCCCGCCCTTATAGAGGTGAAATCGTTAGAAAGCCAAGGGAAATCTCATGTGTATCGGTGCTATACGGTATCGGTCTTGGCAAGTTCACCCGGGGAGAAATCCCAGGGTCGGCCGGGGACTATAAACAATCTAAAAGAAGAAGAAGTTAGAAGTGCGAGACAAATTGCATAATTTTATCTAAATATTTATATACCGTTTCCCTATGCCTCATTGTTCTTGTGATAGAGAGAGGGGTCGAAGACATTTTTAATAAATTGTGTTATCTTTTATTAAATAATAATACATTAAATGTAAATAAATAAACTGTGACAAATATGACAATTTTACTGAAGAAAATTAATGTGGTTTAAACTTCCTTTTCCGTTTGTTTTTTCAGCACTCCGAAGATATTACCCAAAAATGGAACTGTTGAAATGACCTATGTCAAGCCGTTTTCACACAGCCCAACAGCAGAGATAGACCATGGCATAGTCAACCCTACGTATGACAAAGCTTTTGTTTCGTAAAGCTTTCGGAACAAAAAAGAGCAAATTATTCTTATCGGAATGATAATTGTTTAAAACCAACACTAATGTCTTATGACTGTTTAGTAACGTGAATTAAATGCAAGTATTTCTTGATGACATTACGAAAAACACGTTCTTATTACAATGCTGTAGGCATAAGAACATTTTACAATTAGCAACTCGACATGCATCAACTCTATTTGAAAATAATAAAATTATTCTGGAATCGAGATTTTATCATCTTGGCCAAGAGCGCAGACTTGATATCAGTGTACTGCTTAAATTTATTTGCGTTATGATTATATACTCTACACACTTTCTATAAGCACATGATTATATTCTCTACACACTTTCTGTAAATATGATTATATACTCTACACACTTTCTGTAAATATGATTATATACTCTACACACTTTCTGTAAATATGATTATATACTCTACACACTTTCTGTAAATATGATTATATACTCTACACACTTTCTGTAACCATTTGATATGACTTTTAAAATCACATAAAAACTCAGTAACTTCCATTTTGTGTTTATATCTGTATTAGACATCTAAAACTAAAGAATTATTTTTCATGCGACCACGCTTGTATAATTATGCATACATTATGCAAATATGGTGACACGATAATCATTGGGACGGCAGGACCATGATTCCATTTTCTTACAATCTATTCATATTTTGTTACAGGTTTTTAAAAAAAATGAAATCTTGTTTCGATGTCAGTTTTATGCTGCCAAATGCAAAGAATGTTTTTATTTGAGATGGATTTTCTCTGATTTTATTTCTTGTTCTGGCTCGCGTATATACACTGTTATATTTTTGCAAGAATAAAATAAATACTCTTCAAATAATACTAGTAATTTTTGTTTTATTCTTTACTTTTATACTTGGTGATATTCCAAATAACTTTTAAACTGATTACACATTTATTATGAATTGTCTAATTGCGCTTCTAGCAAAGGTCTAAAAAGCAAACACCTACTTAAAACTCAATTGTACGTGCCTATCGAGGGATGATATTATCCTCTACATTGAAGTACAATGTAAAATATACACAAACAAGGGGTACAACTCAAAACTGTTTATTTTTCTTCAAAAATCACAACGCCCTGTCTACTACATATATAAAATCTTCTAACCATTGTCCGAAAAATAACCACATAACTGCAATTATACCACGCCTTGTCTATTACACACCTAAAATGTACTAACCACTGTCCAAAAACTAACCATCGAACAACCAGGAGGAGGGATATTGTATTTGCGTTGTCTGTCAGCCCGTTAAGTTTACAACAGCATAATGCGGCGATGCGCGCGCAAGTTTTATCATTATTGTCTTAGTAACTCCAGAAATATTGGCCTATAATGTTTTTTCTTACTATTCAATATAAAAACTGAAACCGGTCAGTCATCAAAATTTATTTGTAATGGCTCAAATAGTTTAGTGATCACTCTTTCTAATATCCACCCTTGTACCCATTCACCCCACCCCCTTGGGGATGGACGCTAGACCTTTAAAAATGCTTCTTTTTTCTGAAAAGGCTTGTCAGAAATTTAGTATGTTTGGCACTTTCTCTAGCAATGGAAAATTTAGCAAATGATTTGTTTAAGAAACGAGACCCTTAAGAGGGTGTAGCGCTATTCTTGCATATTTTATATAGAAACCTTAGAAGTTTTGTTTTCTAAAACTAAGTTATCCTGATTTAATTTAACAACAATTAAAGTTCTTTATGCAGAAAAAATTTCCCACTCACAGATGAGGCCCCACATAATAAAAAAAATGCTTCTTTTTCTGAAAGGGCTTGTCGGAATTTGATTGTTTTTGACACAAATAATCAACTTTGTACTTTCTAACAATTTAAAATTCAGAAAAATGGATTTTTTTTAGAAATGAATTCCTTAAGTGGGTGTAGCACTAACATATTCTATATAGATTCTTAAGACTTCTAAAATATGAACCCCTCAGATATGAGACCCCAATGGGGTGGTACAGTTTGTATATTCACAATGTTTTAAATTTTTGTTCTCTGAAACTGTATTGTTGATATTGTCGTATAATGGGCGTTATTTCGTTTTATTTTCTAAACACTTTCCAGTATGTAGCTATAAAACCACTGTGATTGATCTATTTCAACAACATTTTATTAAAGTGTCTCGTACCAGTTAAACAAAACCTTTTCATGTTGGTTACCTAATTCGGCAGGGGATATAAATTAATCTAGCTTGATTGTTTCTACAAAAATTAAAAACCCGAACACCTACAGAAATCAAAACTTTAAACCATGCTCTGTCCAAAAAGTACCAAAAGAACTATAATTATTTCTACAAAAAATACGACGACCTGTCTACTACAGACGAAAATGTCCCAGCCAGCGATAACGATAAAGCTACCACGATTAGACAATAACTGCCACGCCCAGCCTATTACAGACATAAATCTCGTAACCATTGTCCGAAAAATAATCACATAATTACATTTATATTTGCAAAAACTACTACGCCCTGTCTACTACAAACAATTATACATTCTTACTACTTGTCGAAAAAAATTCAGATCTACTGCAGACCTGAACACTTCAAGGGCTTTGACCTAGATACCTCAAACTTAAAACTTCCTTATTTGAGGACACTAGGTCAAACGACAAGGTCACAGTGCCTTTACATATAAAACAAGAGCTGTCACTTCTTAGAGACAAATGCCCCCGAAGTGGTGTCTCACAGTCTGTGACCTTGACCTTTATCTCAAAGTGCTGAACATTTGTGCCAATTTATTTCATTTATTTTTTATTTATCAAGCATAATCAACAAACAATCAATCAAAATGCAGGATTTGGGAAATACTTTCCACATCACGACTATTATTATCTTGTCATTTACCCTTTCAAAAGTTAAGAAGCTGGAGCAAATGGTGTTTTTATATACAAGACAAAAACAACACTGAAGTGGCATCTATCAGAATTGAGTAATTCATGTTAACTGACTGCGGACAAAGGACTATTTGTTAAAACAGACCATCAGTTGTTTGCACATAATTAGCCAACAATAGAAGTTGATAATTTCCAAGTTGTACTGGTAAGTATCTTTTTTTTTTTCTTAAATATGCATTTATTTCTTTGAATACATTTTACTTAACGTTCTCAGCAAAAATATGTAATTTGCCAGCAGACAGAAATAACTTTCATTTTATTATAATTACTTAAAAGTTTCATTTTTAATTTCCAAGACACTGCAACAATAGTCTGTACTAATTGTTATCCTAAAAATGTAGATATGAAATCCCCATTATATCTTTTTCTGAAATCAATGAAGCATAAAAATACCGAAGATTCACTGCACTTCCCCTTAATTTCCTCTCTCATTAATGGCAATTTGAAGTTATATCCATCAGTACTTTAATGGTTATGATCCGGACAAAAGAATCTAACTAAGGGAGATAATTAAAAGAATAGGCAAGGTAAAGTTATGCTTCTTGGCACTGCACTTTCCATCATAGTGCTCTTTCACTGTATGAAGTTTCAAGTAATTGCCTTCAGTAATTTAGGAGTTATGCTATGGACAAAATTATGCTCTGTACAAGATAAATCAATACAGGGAGACAATTAAAAAAAACCAACACAGAGTTATTGTTATTGGGCACTGCACTTCCCCTGATCGCCTGTCTCATTATTATACGTGAGCACCACTGTATAGAGATCCCCTGCAGGTCGTTGCCACTTTTATGGCCGAAAAAATGACTCTTGAAAAAATAGTTTAGGGTAAAACAAATATATGTAATACGTTTTAACACTTAACGAAAAGTTACAGTTAAAGATATTTATAACTCTTCAATAGGAGGAAAGTAAATAAAAAACAACATACTTGATGCTCTGACATTTATTACATTTGATTTAAAAAATACTTGACTGTTCGTTATATATTAAGCGGAGTTTATTGTATCTGCATGACTTGTATAGCGTATAAAGATATAATTGTAGTTTAAAAACTGTGTAAGACTAACTATACAGTACATATCCTAAAATAAAATTAAATTCTAACAACGGATTTTCAAGATTTCAAAAGTTTTGTATAGCTTACTGAATGGTATGGGAAAACACTCTTTAAGGAATCATCTTAATTTAGCAATTTTGGTAGAGGGTCATGAGATGCTTATGTTTGTCAAATAAAATTAAATTCTGACAAGTAGTTTTAGAGAAGATGATTTTTGAAGTGTCTATATAGATCATATAGAAAACCTCATCACTTTATGAATCAACTTCATTTTAACAGTTTGGGTAGATAGTTAGTAGATGATCATTTGTGCCAAATTAAATTAAATTCTGATCAGTAGCTTGGGGGAAGAAGATTTTCCTTTTGGTTGGCGTAGCAACCAGAGTTCTAAATGGATCAGAATTATTTTAGCAATCTTGGTAGAGGTTCATTCAAGGAACATCCCTGTCAAGTTCCAATAACATTGGTGAATGGGTTTCATAGGAGATGTTGTTTGAAGTAACTGTTGACGACGGACGACAGACATCATTATGGGACGCCAGAGTTGACACTTACTTGAAAAAAACTGTTCCCAAAATATGTTACCTGACTGACAGATATAACCTCAACTACTGACCAGCATTAATATGAAGACCAAGTGCTTCAAGTTTGAAAAGGATACTGTGTCGAAAGCTTCTTGTAGGTCAATAAACACTATCTCTACCTTACCATATTTATTATAAGTGGAATCTATTGACGCCTGAGAGATGAATAACGCTGATATATGTAGAAAACAGAAAATTTATAGATAATAATTTCTTGTCATTCGAATAAGATTTAACTTTTGATTTTTCCCGAAATAATCTTAGATATTACACTAAAACTCTCTAACATTTTTCTTGTCATTTTAACTAAAAAAGGGATATCCCTGGCTAACCATGATAACAGAAAATATGAGTTTGGGGACCTAGTATGGTGTATACATCGAATCGGGAACGATTACTATTTAAGTGAACTGAGACAGTCTAAATATTGAATATTTTGCCTTCAGTAACAATTAACAAGAGTAAATATCTGGTGAAACAAAATAGTCAATGACAAAACTTTTTTCCAATACTTATCAAAACAGTTAAGTGACTTTTCTACCAGCTTCAAAGCAACACTTCACAACTATTTTCAACTTGTTAAAGCAAATTTAACTTAACTCCAAGTGAGCATTTAACACAAGACAAAATTGACGTTACTAATCTCAGTTATGAAAATATGAACAGGTATGTGTGGTCATGGTGGGGGTAAGAGTGAGGTTGGGTGCGCACCATAAACCGGTTTAAGCTCCCCAGTGGTGTTTTTGCCACTGACCGTTCCAAGGCGGTGCCCCACTGTGTTCCTTTAATTGTTCGTTTTGTCCTCGTGTGTTTGCTTTGTATGCTAGTGTGTGTTGGTAGTGTATATGTGTGTGTGTACATGATTGTGTGTGTGTGTCGTGTGTGTGTGCGTGTGTGTGTGTGTGTGTGTGTGTGTGTGTGTGTGTGTGTGTGTGTGTGTGTGTGTGTGTGTGGGGGGGTTTGGTGGTGTGCACTTCTGGGTGCTGTGGGGCTCGTTTTGGGGAGGCTGCGTTTTTGGTACGTGGCATTCCCTGTTTGATATTATTTTTGTTTTCATACTACACTAATTGAAACTTCTAACGCCTCTTGGTATATTTTGTACAATTAGTCAACTAATTTGAAGCTAATCCTTCTGAATTTTCGGATATATCAAAAACATTGCAATTTCAAAAAGACTGCAAACTTTTAAACAATTTCGGCATCAAGTCTTTGTTCTACGATCGATTCTGTGACATAACCATGTTCAAATTGAAATTCAAAAAAACTGTGCATGTATTTGTCGACTAAGATATTACAAAAAATAATCGATTTTCAACCATTTAATATCACATACTGTGGTATAGCTGTAAGACAACAAGTTCATTAAAGCAATATCAAAACTTATATTCAACAATATTTTTCACTAAGAATTCCGGCTAAGTAATGTGTACAGGGCTACTCTTAGACTACTAGTGCGTGTGGCCTTATGATAACATTTAATGTGCATTGACTCAATGTAAGGTCGAATAACGCATTTCGCAACTTTAACGCCATTTATTTGAAAATGAACTTTGAACTTTGAGCCAGTACGGTATTATGATACATTCTAAAGCATCTTTGGAGAATTCGAAGGATGTACAACACTTTGTTACAAAATTATGCACATAATTCTAAGTTCAATTTATGCTGCAATGTTATCGCATAGATGAACTGACAGTACGCCAAAAGCAAAATCGATATGTCAATTGATATCAAACATTAAAAATATGAGATAGAGACTAACCTCCTGTGGTAATAAATTGCAAACATCAACTTTGAAAAAAGAAACAAATTAGTTTGTTTTTTTCTCAAAGCGTAAATAAGTTAAAAGTAAATGTAACCACTTTTTTGTTGTTGCGCGCCGCTTTCTTAAATACGTATCTTGATTTGACATTCGTGCAGTTTTATATTTTTCAATGAAAGATATCGACTGGCCTTCTGATTTCGAACGCTAATGCCATTTGGAGTTGTACACGAGCAGCACGGGCAATTTAGGACATATTGTTCACCCATCCGGAAAGTCGGTGAACAGGATTAGACAGAGACGAAATTATTACATAACATTATTAGTCTTTACTTATGTATGTATCTGTAGTACTCTTTGTTGCTATATAATGAATAAAACAAAAAATATCTAATATTTAATTAGGGGGCGTTAGAAGTTTCATTAAGTGTATTTATTTGTGTTTGCATATTATTCAGTATATATACACTGCTGGTTGATGAAAAGAGAAAATCTACTATGGAATTTATTGCAAATAAAGTATAAACAAGAACCAAACATTTTTGTCCTCGATTTGCACAAAATGCAACGGTGAAGTGCTCATTTTCAAGATGCATTGTAAAATGTATTCATTATAAATCAAAGTTTTATATAATCAGTATATTTTATTGCAATACTTAACAAGGTGAAATTTGGCTATTCTTCACAACAATGTAACTGTATTTAGTTATGTTTACCGTTACTAAGTATAGTATTATAATCAACCTGATAATGGGTCGAGATTCAGCTTCTGATTGGTTACTTGAACCGGAAGAAATTTTATTTAAACGATTTCATTTGGTTTGGTTTTATTTCATGAAATTTAAAACGCAATTAGCATGTCCTATACTTTATCGTTTGGAAAACAACCACATTGAGAGGATGGCTACTCGCAATTTAACAGTATTGATGCTAATTGAAGTGATGGTATTTGTGGTAAGATTGTTTGCTATATTTCACTTATCAGATCTGTATTTCTTGCAGAAAAAAGATAATTATGTATATTTTCTTTTTAAAAATGAATGAATTATTACATGCTTAAGTCATATATTCGCAATATGATAACAGCGGAAAGTAAACCAAATGCTATGTCTTATCAAAGATGTTTTTTCTACAAACGTTTGATACTTTAAAATCATTGTAGTATTCATATTGTCATGGACAGTAAACTTGCCTTATATTTGATTTTTATTTGTACAAACAAACTTCTCTAACAGCTTATAAACTGCAAAAAATATTCGCACGCTGTACATGCTACCTTAAATCCATCCAGTTCAGGTCTCGGCACTATTTTACCTAACTGGCCCAAAGGGCCACCAGCTTTCAGAATTTACTGGCCCTACAAATTTTCAGGTGGCCCGACAATTTTCTCTGATTTGTTTTTACAAAAACTATATTTGTTTGTTAAGAAGAGTTCAGGCCATATATTCTAGGCTTCATATCATTTTTTTTTTTTTGTGTCCTGCAGCTTTTTCTTTACATTGTCTAATAATTCTTAAATTAGCTTGCCTAAGCTACATCAGCTCAAAAATGAAAAATAACAGTTTGTTGCTCCCCGTTTATCACATATTTTCGCGACCTCGCAAGTCCGCGGTTTTCGTATATATTTCTCCGATTTTTCCGATTTAACAGCGTTTAATTAAACAAAATTTGTCCCAAATTAGGTTAAGGAAACTTTAACTAAATATTGATTAGCATTAACAAATACTGAAGGTTATTTTAACGAATTTTGGAACATTATTATATAACAATTGGCAAATTTAAATTTCAACACGTAAGTCAATATTTAAATACTGATAAAAAACAATGCCGTACTTTTCATAACCCTTTTATTTGTTGCTCTTCTGATTAATATAAGCCCCCGACAAAATATAAGTGATTGTCGAGTTTTATAAGTTTTAAATGACACATGATTATCGGAAAAACAGGTATACTGAATTGTCTGTTGATCGCCTGGGCCGTTTTATGTTTCCGGCAATCTGTGAATTACAATACACAGAGCCGTGTCAATAACTTAACACGTGTCACTGTCCACCGCTCCATGTTACAAACACTGTCAAGGTCTGTTAATTTTAGTTTTATGATTGATTATCAATTAACACCTTTGATAACGACCGAGATGGCCACATGCTGGTTGACAGAAAGTGTTATATTAGCCAACAGACGAGAATCGATTTTTGACTGACGGCGAAGTCACCGAGATTTGTAACGTCGCTCCACCTACTTTCGTATGTTAGCCAACAAACGACGGTCGGCTTTTGATTGACACGGCGAAATTGCTGAGATTGGTTACGCATAAGAGAAAATTCCCGCGGGTCAGTTAATCCTTGTATGCAGTTTAAATCAAATAGTAAATCTTGAAATTAAAATTACTTTTTTTAATTTCAACTGGTCCGACGGGCAAGTCAGACTGCAGCTTTCAGTGGTTCTCCCGTTTTTTTACTTTCCCAAGCCAACGGACAACCATTAGTGTCGAAGCCTGATTTAGTTTCCTTTATTGGTTAAAATAAATTTTGGTGTGTTTTTTTCATGACATATTTTGAGAAAAAAAAAACCTGCTAGAAATATGAAAATGATCATGGTCATCATTTTATCAATATTGTATCGGAGCAAAGACGAATCACCATCCCATACCCATAAAATATGTAAATTTTAAATATTAATCATAGGCCTCTTCTTAACTGGAAGTATCAAATGATTAGAAACAAGAATTTAAGATTATTCTACGCTATTGAAGATAGGAGAAAAAACTACAGTTCGGCAGTAGGCGGTGTCATCAAGACCATGAGACCGATTTTGAGTACAAACAAAAATATTCGTCAATTTGTTTAAATATATTTAGAATTTTCTTAAAGAAGCTGTCGCCCCGACAAGCCTGTTTTCTTGCTTGAACTTTTAACTTTATTGAGTTATAATATAGCGCTTGAATCGACACATATTAAAAAAAATTGGTATCGTAGTTTCGCTTTAACTGTTCAAGAACAAAACAAGGCTAATGACTTTAAGATAATCAAGCTAAATTTTACTCTAATGTAGACACCAGTGGATACATAACCGTACACTTACACAATACTAAAGAAGACTAATTGTAAAGGGACAACCGCTACTCAAATATGAATGTGCAACCGGTAGATTCATAGACGTGCAACCTACAATGTATTCCTATATAGAACAAGAAGGCCATAATGGCCCTATATCGGTCGCCTGAGTACCAGTGCACTTACCTAAGGAAGTCACTGATTGCCAGGGAAAGTCACTGGTCGATAAAAGTCACCAGCAGCCAGGGGCAGTCAGTGGTTGCTAAGGAAGTAACTGGTTGTAAGGGAATGCTATGAGTTACAAAGGAAAAGCAACTCACTGTTTGCTAAGGAATTGAGTTTTTGTAAAAGAATTCAATGGTTCCTAAGAAGGTTATTTGTTCCTAGGGAAAGTCATTGGTTGATAAGAAGTCACTGGCTCCTAAGGGAAGTCACTGGTTGCTAAGGAAGTCACTGGTTGTCAGGGACTTCACTGGTTGCTATGAGAGTAAGTTGTTCCGAGGGGAAGTCACAGTTTGCGAAGGAAGTCGCAGGTTGCTAAGGCAGTTATTGGTTGCTAAGGAAGTCACATGTTTCTTAGGCAGTAATAGGTTGCTAAGAAAGTCAGCGGTTGATAGATGAGTCACTGGTTGCTTTTGAAACTCATTGGAAGCTATGTTTTTTTCTATAACTCTATATACAGACATGGGACCCCAAGGGCATGGTCAATTTTGACCCCAAGGTCATTATTTGAACAAGCTTGAAAAAGTCCCGGTAGACAATGCTACTTACGAAATATCTAAGCTCTATGCCTTGATTGAGAAGACATTTTTAAAGGTTTCCCTATACCAAACGACCCCCGGGCAGTTTCAATTTTGACATGATTTGAACGAACTTGGTACAGATCCACTAGGCAAATCTACATACTAATTATCTTAGATTTAGGCCTTGTGGGCTTGGAGAAGAAGATTGTTTAAGTTGTTCCGATATAAATCTATGTAAAGCAAGTGACCCCTGAGTAAGGTCGACTTTGACCCTGGGACATGATTAGAACAAAAATAGTAGCGACCCACTAGACAATGTTACATACCAAATACCTTAGCTCTAGAACATGTGGTTGTAGAAGAAGATTTTAAATCATACTTCATTAAACTAATTACGTTAGGACCAAATGCACTTGTTTTCATGATGTTGACAACCTATCGGCAAACTTGCGGTTTAGATAGAACTTCATTGTGCGTTTTAAAACATAGCTTGCCATAAATAGCAAAAGTTATCTATCCTAGTCAGTGTGAAAAGGTTACATACATGTACATGTATCTACATGAATAAGAACCTTTTTTATAACAGCTGAAGGTTAATGGAATGAAGACACAGTGTGACGTCGGCATTCTCCGCGATGTAGGCACCTGTACAGATGGTAACGAAAACGTCATTGACAAAGTCGCCAAGGGAACTGTGTGTGCCCACAAAGTATGTGGATCACTTCAACTAGCTGAGTGTACTATCGGTGGACGATGGGTTGACCAAGATGGAAATGAAGTGAGGGAAACTATCGATGAGAAATGTATGTAAACTAATATCAATAGTACAGAAAGTAAGAATGACAAATAAAACTATTGAAGTTTTAAGCTAAACGTACAACAAACACAAACCGAGTCCAAACGTGTATATTTGTAGTTCTTTTATTTAAAGCAATGTTTAAATATGATGAAAATGGTTTTATTTTCAAAGTAGTGTGGTCTTATTTTACTTTTAACTACATTAACGTAATATGAAATACGATTGCCAATTGTATTTCGCGTTAAAAATCATGATATCGTTCTACTTTAAAACAATGCTAAAGTGCTAGCATGTATAAGAAAGTGTGTGTCATGCATTCAATTTGAAATAATACATCTGAAGACTGATTTAAATTAACACCTCGCTTGAATAAAATATTTCTACCCTCAAGGTCAAGTTTATCTATTATCAATTAATAATAGACCGAACTACCCGAGGACCAATAGTTTAAGCAAAATTAAATTAGGGTTGACTAACGCGTTCTCCTGTGCTATACCGTTGTATAGCCTAAAGAGCAGACGCGGTGCACTGAATGCTATAAATCTATAGCTAAATGCACGTTTAGGAATTTGCAGTGTTCGGTGTTGATTAATGCAATATTATCCCCTTGTTATATCACAAATGATCTGTTTGTGATCAGGAGTTCAGTTTTAAGCTCGTGTTATACTGTATTGCTAAATGTAGGCAAAGACAAGGAGTACATATTCAGCCCTAAAACGAGACCCATTCGTGAAACGAAAGAACGTATACGATTTAGGAGACGGAGACGGAGTCCTCCACCACCACCACCACCACGTGAGTAGTGAACTCTACAGTTAATGTTTAAACTTTTATAAATAGAATAGAAAGAAAAAAATCACATCAAGAAAAATGGCAATGACAGTTTGAAATATAGGCCAGCTTATTTTAAAGTTTTATTATATAATTGAAAATTAAAATATTGTTCAATACTTTCAATCAGATTAATTTTGTTCCGAACTCCTTAAGAATGTTACAGAAACCTTTACCGACTGCTCAAAGAACAGATGGATTTCACTACAGAATTTGCAAAACCCGGGATAATCATGTCATCAACTCGATTCTTGGTGAATCCAGTTGAAATTTCTTGTTTTCCTAAATTACCTCCTCCTTTCAGCAAATTGTGGACACCCTGGAAATATAGTGAATGCAAATCTGCAATTGACGAGTACGTCACAAGGAGGCGTGGCAACGTACACGTGTAATTCGGGATACGGTCATACATCGGGTTCAATGAGAAGAACTTGTCAATCAAATACACAATGGTCAGGCAGTCCGCCAACATGCTCATGTAAGGAACGAAAATATTATTGAAAAATCACTAAGAGTATATTTCATCCGATTTGTATAGGAACGTGTAGAAAACGACTAAAAAAAACTACAAAGCTCTGTGAAATTTCTTTAACTTTAACGTATAATTTGAAGATTTACGCAAATATAGCCTTTCATAAAACAGACATTCTCCAGTTGGCACAATTAGATGTTTCTAATCTATTCAGTAGCAAACTGTTCAGTGATGTTAAACCTTTTCAGCGGCAAAATATCAGATTTCGTTAGTTACAGTTAGAATGTTAGTTACACTTGTTTACCGATGGAAAAACCATTTGACCACAGTTCCTATCCGTTTTCTTAAAATGTATCTTTAATTTTCACGAGCTTGAACGTGTGTGCAGTTTCTAGAAACGCATACTGTCACTGAGCCAAATTGCATAATACAGTTTCGAAAACGCATACAACTTATTACCGGCGTTTTCTTCTGTCCGCTACTAAGCGACAGCGTCCTTTTATAGAATAAAATCTTTATATAAAGCCCAATCAATTCGATTTTTGAAAAATGTGCATTAAACTCCACGTTCAATGTCACTAGAGAATTTCATTTAAAAAAAAATAAAATGTCTTCGAATGCCCACAACTTGCCATTTCAGATATGAATTCTTGCAGCAGTACTCCGTGCAAAAATGGGGGCACGTGTACAAACATTCCAAACTCATACACGTGCAGTTGCCTGAGTATTTGGAAAGGTTCAAGTTGCGAAAAAGGTAAAATTTGACAATTACTGTACCCCAGTAAAGTTGAACCTGTGTTAAGCAGAAGGCCAAGAGATAAGTTAGAAGTGTATTTCTAAACATATACATGTAATTTACTGTAGAATCGATAGGGTCAACTAATAAACATCATGAAAAGGGACTTAATTTAACAAAACTCAGACTTGAAAGTATCGAATTAGTTGTAAGTCTCTTTGAGCATCACTCCAACAGAAAATCACTCAACTTTCTGTTAAATCCACTTAAACAGTTAAAGCAATAAAAACTAGAGTCAGATTGTAATTGAATATCAAAAAAAAGAGATCAAAGGCCTATTGTGGTAGATTGTTTAATTTGAAGTTAAAAGTCTGATGTAAGTGAATAGGTTTTTTTTCAAAGTTGGCGGAAAACTTTACCAGGAAAAGCTCGTCATTTCTGACAATTATTCAGTTAAACGAAATGGGAAAATTCTAACAATATGACTTCAATTGTTTGAAACTATATATACATTGTTATACTTCGTGAAGTGATGGCATTATAATGTGAAAAGAGTTTGCATTTTAGTTTTTCAACTATGTTCGACAGTCACAGTCGTGCAGCGGCGACGAGATTGACATATAGATAAATGACTGTGATGGCATATCAAGAAAACAGAGAGGTTGTTAACGGACAAAGCAGTATGATTTCTCCCTGTTGCTTTACCAGGTTTAAAGTGCACTTTAACCCATGCCAAGTCAAATGGTGACTCGAGGCAGGTCAATATAATCATATTATATCAAGGCACATCCAGTCCCTACTGTAAATAAGTTTGCGGTTTCCTTCTGTCAATCTTACATGGACAAAGCACACACACTCATATGAGTATTCATTTACTGATCATTTTGGTTTTAGAAATTCAATATAATATTTTCATTTCAGACACAGACGAGTGTCAGTCATCAACGCTGAACAAATGTAATCAAGTATGTAGTAACACGTATGGTTCATACACATGTTCCTGTAACAACGGCTATCGTCTGCTCCCTGACAAACACACCTGTCAAGGTAAAATAATTACTTTTGCATTATGTTATAACAGGCATGAAAATGGGTACTACAGTACACCTTTTCGACTGCTTATCGTCTTTACTATGACGTTTATTGTAGGTTTAAATTTTATGTTAAATGATTATATTCAAAACCGGTATCAAGCACACAGAAAACCGTTATCGCATATATTTAGCTCTGTAGTCACTTATTTATGTTTAATTTCACGATTTATTTTGAAACACTTCTTTATTTCTTGTAAAGTCAGTTGCTTAATAGATCTATTTCTAGTGTTATCTTATAAACGACGACCAATAGACATAAGAAAATTAACTACGAATATACTTCAGAATACGAATACAGATGACAGCTGTAGTAAATACATTATTTTTATACGTAATATTCTTTTATTTAGACATCGACGAGTGTGCAGAGCTTACATCAGGCTGTCAACACACGTGTACAAATTCGGCTGGTTCATTCAAGTGCTCGTGCAAGGAAGGTTTTCAACTAGCATCAGATGGAAAGTCATGTCAAGGTTTGAAATTACAAAATTTGGTTTTACTTGCTGCACTCCAACGATATATCGTACAATTGTATTCCTCCTTTAAATTTTCGTAAAATGTTTAACTTGTCGGCTGTCGTATGTTTGTCTTATATAAAACAGTTTGAGTGTCAAAAAATAACACACGTGCAGGGATTCTGAGTATACACAAACGATAAATATATTTCCTAAGAATTAAGAGTCTAAACTGTGAAACATTTACCCCGCATATGGCCATTGGTTCTGCCTTTGCTACAAGATAGAATATGACCAGCTTGCATATCCATACCATCTGATCATAAACTGAACTTTTCACTATTTTGTCTGTACCTTTTCACTGTATACATCTTTTAACAATAAATGAAGCTGTTTTTATTGAAAGATTGATAAATCCATTTTAACAGAAATTTATTGGGATAAAGGTTGAATTTTACAAGTTTACCACTCGCTAGTTACTTAATAAGAACAGGAAGGGAAAAGCAAAGGCACAAAGTAACTAGTGCAGTAGAAAATAAAAATTATGATGACAATACGTCTAAAGAAGGTATGGATTGTAAATAGACATATGCCAACTGCTTATTTAAATTCAAAATTAATGTTTGATTTCAAAACAAGTTTCATTTAATAAAGAAGCTTGCCTATATGTTATATATAACCTAAATATAACATGAAACATTACATAAGTCATATGTTATTTTATTTGTATTGTGTGATTTATTTTTGTAGATATTGATGAATGTACACATGGAACATCAGGTTGTGAACATAGCTGTACAAATACAGTTGGGTCCTTCACTTGCTCATGTAAGACAGGGTACCAACTAGCCATCAACGGGAAGTCTTGCACTGGTAGGAACATCGGGCACAAACTCGCTATCAAGACAAAGTATTGAACAAATGGGCTGCGAAATCGCGATCAATGAAAATCTCGATCAAGTCTATAATCTTACGATTTACAGAAACTTTTGACAACCAAGCTACACCAGTACAAATTAGAAATTTAAGTGAATGTATCGTGCTGATTACATCTCGTTTTGTCTTTTACAAATGATTTAAAAATTGCCAAATACTGAGAGATTTAACCAGAGTGAGAGAAGTAACAGAAAGTTTATTTTTTAGATGTAGACGAATGTACGGACGACACAGCTATATGTGAAGTGTACTGTACCAACACCGTGGGCTCCTATCAATGCTCCTGTGAAACTGGCTATGTTCTTACTGCTGATGGTAAAACATGTACAGGTAGTCCATGCAGTTTTTCATTGGAGAATTTTATTACACTAAAGAAATTGTATCATTTGTTTAACTATCAGTGTAAAATACATTGTTATAAAGACATACCATTTATTGTATTAGAAAACAGGTTGCCTTTGGTATTTTGTTGAAACATTTTCCATGAATTTCAAAAACAGACAATGATATATAGGTAAGTTTATTGAATTTATGTTTACAAGTTTCATAACAGAAGATATAGGATAAGAATAATGTTCTTCTGGCATTTTAATGGACTCTTACCTATATGTTCTGAGATATTAAAGCGATATATTGTAAATGGATAATATGAATGAAATTTGTTACACGCATTGACTGTTTACATTAAACAATGAAATTCAAACAAATACATCGAACAATAATTTCAAATCGATTAAATTATAACACGAATGAATTGTTTGACTATGTTTTTCATAAACAGACCACGACGAATGTTCTGTAGCGAATGGATCATGTGAGCAAGTATGTGTGAACGAGCCAGGGTCATTTACATGTCAATGTCCTACAGGCTATTTGCTGTCATCCGACGGAAGGTCCTGCTTAGGTACTGTTAAACATGTTACAAAACATCCCAGTCTACGACTTAGTCATTTC
Source organism: Saxidomus purpurata (assembly GCA_022818135.1). NCBI lineage: Eukaryota > Metazoa > Mollusca > Bivalvia > Venerida > Veneridae > Saxidomus > Saxidomus purpurata. The sequence goes on from JAFMSR010000010.1 coordinate 31,929,557, forward strand.
TTGGGGAAAATGTTTACAGTAGTACTTAGTACCCGATCAGACTGTTTCAAATCAGGCAAGCAACACTTTTAGGAATTGCCAAAAAGTCAAAGGCGGGGTGATATTGTTTGGCGTTGTCTGTCTGTCCGTCCGTCCGTCCGGAGTCATAACTAAGGAACCTAAAATTTCATGAAACTTAAAGTAAGTACACAATAGCATAATGCCGCGGCGCACGCGCAACTTTTGTCAAGATTGGCTGAGTATCTTCAGAGTTGTTGCCCTTTTATTGTTATTTTCTTCTATATTCAATATGAAAACATTAAAATTCTATTTATTTGCAACCGGTTATCAAAGTTCAATTGTTTTAAGCTCAAATAATTGAATGATTACTCATTCTAATATCCACACCCTGCCTTTGGATTTTCTTTAAAAATGGGGCCCTCAAGGAAGTGTAGCATTTTTCTTAAATATTCTATACAGAAACTTAAGATTTTTTATTTTCTGAAACTTATAGTCCTGATTTCATTTAACTTACAACAACTGAGTTATGTATGACTGTCAGATTAAGAAAAAAGAATTACCACTCACTGATGAGGCCCCAATGGGGTGGTGAAATTTTGAAAATGCTTCTTTTTTCTGAAAAGCTTGCCATAATTTAATTTTATTTGGCACAAAGAATCAATTTTCTATTCTCTAACAACGGAAAATTTAGAAACTGGACTTTTACTGAAATGAGGCCCTTAAAGGGATGTTGTGCTTTTCTTATATACACAAATGCAATTATTCTATATTGAAACTTAAGACTTCTTGTTGTCTGTAAGTAGTAGTACTGATTTAATATAACTCACAACAACTAAGTTATTTGTGATTGTCACTTGAAGAAAAAAATATCCCCTCGGAGATGGGGCCCCGGTGGGGTGGAGAAGTTTTTAAAATTCTCTTCTTTTCTGAAACAGACAGACCGATACACTTTCCAGCCGTTCTTTTTTTAAAAGTTATTTGAGGAAAATGTCAAAGACGATGTCTTTAATTATTTTAATAACAGAGATTTAGTAGTCACATTGACGAAAATTTTAAAAACGATACCGATAACCGCCAATACATTTTAGACATTGATGAATGTACGAAAGGTGTACATGGATGTTCACAAGACTGTACCAATACACAAGGATCCTTCCAATGTAACTGCAATACTGGATACGAACTACAGCCAGATCAGAAAACATGCACAGGTATGTGACTAAGTGAATAGTTATTTTCTCTTAATTTTGGAGATACGGATTCTTGTTTGATTTCATGAAATCTTTGTGGACATAATATAGTATTTTTGTCACGGACAATGACACAAACACATCCTCCAAGTTTCCGCTTGAATTTTTATAAAATATTTATTTCACATAGATTAACTATTTGAGAATCCACCATTGTAGTCTGGTGTTACCTGCCCCTACCCATACGGTACGGGTCAGTCAAAGCTCAATAATGGCGGCGCCCACAGTATCAAATTTTTACATTGAGTTTATAGGGGGTTTTATGTAGGAGTTGATCATTCAAAAAACCTTGCAGTATGTGATTTGTCAATACAAACCCATTGTAAATTGCTAATAATATTTGATTGACCAGCAAAATATAACGAGAAATAAACAACAGGAAAAATAGCCGTGTTTTCGGACGTGGTAGATATTCATTGGCATTTCGGATATTTAGTCTGTATACTATTATGTTCGCAGCTGTTCTATATATAGGAATTGAATATCTATGCATTAAGCAAACACTTTTAAAGTCTTTCAGCGTGGCTCAGTGGGTAAGTCACTTGCGCTGTAATTTTATGGGCGAGGTTCGAATCCCACCGGCGACACTTTTCTCTTTTTTGTTTTGTTTTTATTTTCGTTTTATTATCTAAATTTGAACATTCTTTAGGCTCGAACATGGCAAAAAAAAAGAAATACAAAAAAAAATCACACATCCGAAATGTCTTCTTGAAGTAACTTGTCCGAAATATAGTACACTTACTAGTAAAACTTTTTCAACGTTTACAACGTTCACAGATTGAGCATTCAAAAAAGCTCTCGTCTTTTAAAACTATGTCAATAACTTTTTCAAATTAACATATTAGTTTTTAATGATCAATACTTTTATCATTTCACTATATAAACAGTATACTTTTGAGCATCCACTGGGCGCCGCCATTATTGAGCTTTGCCTGACGTACTGTAGCATGCCAGTACGACAGGGAACCAGACTACCACCATTGGCGAATTTAGAATTCGCGAATAAGTCTGCTCACAAATCGCGAAATTTTCGTCACGCGAAAATAAGCTAATTTGATGTGTTCAATTACTGATTCTTCCAGGTTCATTGGTTCTTATGTTAATAAGCAATGTTGTTCATGCAATGTGATGATTATGTGACCAGGTAATAATAAAATGTAGTCATTGATATACAAAGCCAACTTCAAAATCGTCTTTCGTCAATAAATAGTTGGTGTGTTTTAAATTATATGGCACTACATCCAGCTAAAACCAAATGCATGATTATAACAACTAATAACAAACTGAGAGATAAAAAAGAACTTCTTTTGCAAGTAAATAATGTACAGATTGAAAATGTAACTGTTCAAAATGTAACTGTTCTTGGAGTTTATATAGGTAAAATTCTATCATGGAAATACCAACTAGCTAAAGTAACGTCTAAATTAAACTCTAAAATTGCACTGCTAAAAGAATTAGTTATTATTTGTCGCATGAGATGAAACGTATGTTCTATAATGCTTATATATAACCTACATTCGATTACTGCTGTACGGTATGGGGACATGACAAACATGCACAAAAACGATAATTAAGAGCCAGAAAAGATCAGCAAGAATTATTTTAAACAGACAATTACAAACTAGGTCTGTACAAATGTTCAAAGAACTACAGTGGCTTTCTTTTCCACAGAGATGTAACTATCATACTGCTTTATTTGTGTATAAATCTCAAAACAATTTAGCTCCAAGGTATGTATCTGATCTTTTGATTTTTTCTAATAATCTTATTTATAACTCACGTTTAGCCTCTGAAAATCATCTTCAAACGAAGAAATGTCGAACAAACTACTTAAAAAATAGTTTTAGCCATAGTAGTAAACATGTTTGGAATAATATTCATTCACATATCCGAAATCTACCAAGTCTTCGATGTTTTAAAATTCATTAAAAAAATTCTATTGAACAGAACTACCAGTATACAATAAATGAATATAGCATACCATGCGTTCCTACGTGTGTAAGTACTGGTCGAATAGCGGGATTTTTTATTTTATTATATTATTTATTACCCCCCATCTATACAAGAAGGCCATATTGAAAATAGATGCTATAAGGAATATCTGTATAAAGTCATAATATGTTACCTCTAAAAATAAAGAATTTATTATAATTGTTATTATTATTATCTAAAGAGTCTCTTATGATTCTGTTATGGGGAGTTTAATGAAAGTGTTTCAAGACATAGTACATTTTCAGATATCGACGACTGTGAAGGTGTAACATGTCAACATGGCGGCACTTGTAAAGATGGACTGAATTTCTACACCTGCACATGCATAGATGGTTACACATCTACTAACTGCGATAAAGGTTTTAAAATCTAAACTTTCAGGGTATTCTGGGACAGAAGGAATGACAAATTGGTTTCATTTAGTCAATTATTTGCCAAAGCAACAATACGATAATAGATATTTATTTACATTTGAAACATACGAGTAGACAAAGTGACAATACCGACATTATCATAGAGAAATAATATATACCATGAATGTCTGTTATACTAAATAACAAATGTATTATATGCATATTGGAACTCAATCCTGACTAAATTATTAGTTTTGACATTTTATATTATATAATTTTCTGATCTAGCTGCTGCTGTATGTTACATCTGACATGTTAAATTGAGATTTTAAATACATATTTAACAGATGTGTCATTTTCTTACACACTAACATATATATTTGTATTTTGACTATGTAAGATATATACAATTGCTTTCGTTCAAAACACGTTTTAACCTACATCTAACTTAAAGCAGCCTATTAAGACTTCTTTGCAGTTTCTAATACACGTTATTTCAATTCAAACATTGTCATATATGTCTACAGATGTAAACGAATGTGCTCTTCATAACGGGGGATGCCAGGATGTGTGTATCAATACAGACGGTTCATTTTACTGCGATTGCTACGACGGACGGCAGCTGCAGACTGACGGACGTTCTTGCTATGGAGGTACTTATGTTACAGCATCTCTTTTCTTATTGGAAAATCCAGGTATTTTGTGAAAACGATTAGTTCGGAGTTTCAGTTGTGGTCTCAAAACATACCGAAGCGAGCCAAAAGAGTCTTACAATTACATGCATTCAAACAAACAATACAAAATAGAAACATACATTATTATTGTGCATTTCAGTAACATAACTGTACATAACTGTACATAACTGGACATAACTGTACAAAACGACCATAAAAGATTTTAAAAAGACAAAGATTTTTACACGTAATATATCAATAATAGTTCCAAAGTGAAAACAAAAATATATGAATCTGTAAGCGATTTTATTCCTAATGTTTTAAGAACAAAACCACGTAAATCCTGTTTGACTGTGGTAATAAAAATATTATATATTTTAATAAGAGAATTATCTCATTATAACTTCTTATGTTTTCAAAGAATTATTTGTGTCTTTTCTTGACCAAATTGAATTACGGTCATTTTAGCAGTAACATAACTTTAACTTCATTGCAAATTCAAAATACAAGTTTTCAGCAGTCTAACGTTATATTAACTTTCGAAATATTATTTGTATATACAACTAGATAGATCTTATTGACTTTGAAAATATGTTGTGGTCCTCTTTATTTATATGCAGTTTCACAATCAATTATCAATATATAAATGTCAACCCCTTTAACATTCTGATGATAAAAAGCCTAATAAACTGTAAAACTATACAATATAAGTATGTCACTCGTTAGTTTTTGACTGCATTTTGAAACGCAAATTCTTACTTTTCAGGTGATATGGACACTGTGTTCAAGCGGTTTGCAATTGCTGGAGGGAAATTACCAAAGGCATGTTTTGTTCTACCATTAGCACATTGTATAGATAGTAAAGACATCAGCATCCAACTAACATCGACCTCGGAATGGTACTGTCTGAAAACGAATCAATCCATTTCTTTTACACTTGGAATAGTCTTTATAAAAGTCAATGATTTATCATTGCCGCTTTCAATACAGGGCCTTGAAGTAGGAGTCTCGCCTGGAAACTTTCAACTAAATTACGGAACAACGTACAACTCTAGCGAAGGAACTGTTATCATAAACGATCAAACACCAGCTGATTGTAAATCGTTTGAATTAGTAGAATCAGATATATTTGAATTCATATCGGCTGGTTCCTTTCTCACAACCTATCTTTTGAACTTGCTCCCAACTTTGCCTAACTGGATCCAGTTTGAAAAGACCCGTGACTCGTTACTCGCCATCCAAGATTTAAGGAGTGATTTAGTTTACGGAAGAAACATGGAGAAAACGACCTGGTGTGAAGGAGCGCCTGTATTTGATGATCATCTTTACAGCGTATTCAGATTCGGTTCCGAATTTTCTTTAGACGTTTTGGGAGACAAGATTAAAATTCCAAAACCTTTAGCTAGTCACAAATTTTGCTTTATTATTGACCTTTGTCATACTGATGGAGGTAGCATATATTTCATGGTGCCGAAGGAATCACGAGATTTGCTTGAAAGTATAAATGTCTTTCAAAAATTAAAACAAGAGGACAAGTTGACAATACATCCAAGAGGCATTGGTATTTCTATAGTTAATGGAATTAACGTTCACCGTGACACGACTGAACTGGAGTTATGGAATGGAGATGCCATGTTTAAATACCCGTAAGTAACAGAATTGTTCTATTGTTAGTTACAAAGAGATAAATAGTGGATCCGCTTTGGCCCAGTGGTATTGCTTTCGCCTCAGGATCTAATGGTTCCGGGTTAAACCGCCGCCAGCGCCAAGAAGTGGTTATGTCCTTAGGTAAGACATAATGATTCCACACTGCTTCTCTCTCTATCTTAACGAGGCTGATTCCATCTGGAGTGCGTCTCGAGTGCAATTAATATAAGTTGTAATAACTTGTTTAATAATCGAGAAAAAATAAATTGACTTAAATTAAAGACATAAATATTTCGCTTGTGTTAAATTATTGCTAACTACATTACTTTAGTATATGCATTTCTTGTATGTATCCATTTTAAGTTATAGAATGAAGATGCTATGTTTAAATACCAGTAAGTAACTGAATTGTTCTATGGTAAGTCACAAAGAGATAAATATATTGCGTGTGTTAAATAGTTGCTAACTACAGCACTTTAATAAACGCATTTCTATTAATTTGACAACTGCATTAAAAACGCCTCATCACAATACATTTTCAAATTTTATTTCAATTGTTATCAATATTCTTTGATATCTTTCAGTTTTTATGAAACGTATGTTTCCTTGCAGGGTATTTCCCCGTGGTAACTTTTGGATCGGTGGTGACGTAGTGAAAAATGATACCAAGCTGTTGGTAGAAGGCAGTGGAGACATGTTTATTGGCATTCCGTCTATAGAAAATGTATTTATATATTTCTAATTTGCATTTTAAAGAAATAATGAAGATTAAAAGTAAGTAATATTTAGAAAAAGATGTCGTGTTCGTCATTACTTACTTCCAACATTCTAGGTTTTATTTTACTGGTCATTTTTGCACACGAAAATGTCAATTTTTATACACAATTTTTAAACACAAAGGTATATACTGCTCAAAACTTTACCCCTGTAGAAAAATATGCAAGCAAGACATATTTTTCTGTGAATAAGAGTAATACATTTAACATAAATTTAAAATAGAAAAAAGCATATAATGGCAATGGCACTTATTAGTTCAAATGTCTTTGATAACTTTATTATATATTTTAAAGGTCTTTTATTCTACAAAATCCTCATGTCAAAATATACTGTACTTTGCAGATGCTGACATCTATATTTTATGACGAATGGAATGCATACATTCGGCTCACAATTTCTGCATCGCCTACATGGCAATTTCGTCTTTTTGGGAGGAACTATGCTTTGACATTTCGCAATCTGGTCACAGCTCCGTTGGTGGTAAGTTCCTTATTAAATAAAAATGCTTTTATTCTGCAGTAGTATTCCTCAATGTCCATACAGATGCAGTAAACCTCTTTCAATTTGTGGCTTATTTTCTTTCAAAAGAACATACGATACAGTAAGATTTTAAGTGTCCGATCTGGTTTACTATTTACTGGGACATCTTGTGTAAAACGAAAGTAACCATTAGTTTTTTAACAGTGTTCCAACATTTATTGATGTATTATAACTATTTCAGCAAACTTGCTTTTTATTGTCTTAGCTACACTGTATTTAAAAATCGAAATACACCGCTTTTCGAAATTAATATACATTTTAATCAAACATAAAACGATTTCTTTTACAAATTATATATATCCGGCATATCATTTAACAGTTCACTAGTCGTGTACACGGTGTGATACCTAAGAATGCAAAGCTTCACTTTTTAAAATACAAGTGCCGTTACAGAAATTAAATCTTCAATTAAAAAGCTTGTCACTCTTTAAAGGTCCATTACTGAGACATAATCGAGTTTTCTTTTTAATCTGGAATTGAAACCGGCGTCTTCTCAGAAGGAAATATATGACATACTGCATCGCAGGTGACCATATTGTGTTGAAAAATTGAACCCTGCTTATTATTTTCAGGTTCTAAGCGTACTTTATGTGGAGATAACTCAAATCCTCCTGGTGTCTTCTTTTCTTTCCTGTTGGATATAAATCCTTTCAAGAGCATCCCACTATTAGATGAGTGGGGTTTGTCTAGCACACACAAAGCGTATGCATTTGTCACATATGAACCACCAGCTGAGGTCCAACATATTGATATAAAAGACGACATTCTTAGTTTCAGAGATACACTAGAAAAACTCAAATATCAATTTAGCGTCCAGCTACACAAAGTAGGTGTAATATTTAGAAATACGACATTGACTGTGGTAAATGAAATTGAAGAGCACATTGCAATAATTAAAGACCTTGTTGCAGATACATTCGATGATATAGTATCTGGTAAATGGAAAGAAACAAAACACGTTTTAGAGCAATTATGGCAAGAGTATCGGATGATGAAAGATAAAGTTGAAATATTTTTCGACGACACAGAATTTATAGTTAAGGAGACTTTTAGAAATCTTATAGATATCGTAAAGAGTGAAATTGATGATGTCAGGACAAAACTGAAGAATACTTTGAATAGCATTACTAATTCTTTGATAACAGGCTCATCTGATTTAGGTTATACGGGATTTGGCTTGAAGTATACCTTTAATTTGAAGTTTCGTGGGTTAGTACTAGGGGAATTCGATATAGAGGTAGTTGATTCTGCTGAACATCTCTTTCAATGCAGCCGATTCGATCCAATAAGGAAACATTTTGAGGGTGAACAGGCTGTACGATTTATAGGACGAGCATCCCTAGACGTGGTCTTCAATAAATTTCTCAAATATCGTGAAGGTAGAGGCATCGGTGGAGCATTTTCTTCTGATACAGACAAATTTTCTGTCCAGCTTCAAGTTTTTGCACACTTTCTCGGATTAAAGGCAACTGCAGACCTGTTTTTAACCAACAAAGGGTTATATCTTTACACGGAAGGGAATATTTGGGATATTTTCCTCGCACAAATAGACGTTTCAGCGGAAATGAAATCTGAGTGGTACGACCTCGTGTTTAAAATCGAGGGACGTTTTGTTGCGAAAAGTAGAAAGCGACGGCAAATACAGACAAGAAGTTCATCATTCCAAGATAGCTACCTGGATGCTCTTAAAAAAGTGATAAACATAATCGCTGACATGGCCAATGAACGATTGAGCCAGGCATAAGAAGGGTTAGCAACAGCTCAGATATCACTCTCGAAAGCACAAAATTGGCTTGAAGAAAAGAAAGAATCTGTCAGAAATGCGAACGAAAATTTTGACGAAGCTGTCGCGTCTTTAGAAAGAGCTAAAGATAAATTGGAAGCAGCTAAGAAACCTTTCGAAGAGGCATTAAGAAAACTAAACAACGCCCAGAGAAATGTAGACAATCTTTGCAGGATCAGATCATGTAAGAAGAATTGCATACCAGGGGTAAAATGCGGAATATGTTATAAAAAACGATGGCGGGTTAAAATTCCATACCCCTGTTGTAGATTTACTAGTTGTATGATTAAAGTTCCGGATCCTATTTGTGTTGCGGCAAATCTAGCCTGCAGAGTCGTGCGAGCCGCAGCATATCTTGTTTTAGAAGCAGCGAAGCTTTTTGTCCGGGCTCCAATGCTTGCTTTTGATGTAGCAAAGGGAGGAGTTTCAGTTGCTCAAGTTATTGTTGATAAATCACGTGTAATTATTGATGTCGCAGTTGGCCTTCTGGATATGGCTCAGATAGGTTTAGAATATGCCAAAGGCGTTCTTGAAGCAGCAAAGGCAGTCTTAGAGGGAGTAAAGCTCGCTATCGGAGCTGCCGTAAAGGTTCTAGAGCTTGTAATTGACATAGGACTGAAAAACATAATCGATGTGAGAAACTGTGGGTTTACTGTTGAATTGTCAACGCATGATCTTCCAGTGTTCGACGTATTTTGTGATGTGAACGCTTTTCGTCTTGGATGGAAAACTTTAAAGATACGAATAAATTTTAAGAATATCGTACAGAGTTTATGGAACGCAGCACGAGCAACAATTGATATGCTAAGTAAACTGATTGGTGTCGGAAGAAAGCGCAGAGAACTTGAATTTGGGGCATCTTCAAGCCTGCACAGACTATTGCGGAATATAAGAGAAGCCGAGATACAAAACGGAACAAAGCAATATCTAAACGAAAGCATAGATATCATAAATGATATTCTTGGTTTTGCAAATGGTACTGATAATGACTATGATAACAGAGTTCTTATATTTAAGGACAAATGCAAGACTGTTTCTAACTTTATTAAATTCATGCGAGAGGCTTTTGATTTGTTAAAAGAAATCGTGAATGAATCGAAACAATCCATTGATGAAATGACATCGCTGAGTGACGAACTTCAGAAAATGACGACCGATAGTCTAGCCGAAAACATGACGATTGAGAACGCCGGAATTAGCCGAGAATATGCTGAACGCGATTATAATTTGACTGAAGAAGATTTAATTAAAGCAATAAATGAATCTAAGGCAGCATTGCTCAATGACCCACTTCTTCAAGAGATAAATTCTTCGACAACGTTTGCCATGGATAACCTTAACGCTGAAATGCAGTCTGTGGAAGCAGTTAATTTTGTTGAAATATGGTTAAATGCCATGTCCAACATCTCCAACGATCACTTCAGTACATTTGAATGTAACGGTTTCAAAGATTGCGTTCTCTATTCAATATCTACTTTGTATTCTCTCTACGAAGCAGAAGAAATTCCCGACATAGAATACATCAGAAAAGCCATCCTTGATCTCGAATTTGTTTTGATAGAATTATTCCAGAACCAATCTTCTTTACTAAGTGAGTCAGCAACTGCAATCGAACATATCAGTTTGAATGTGACTTTCTTAGAAAAAAGCAACCCGTTTTGTTCTGAAGCTCCTGCTTTCAATACAAAACTGAAAAACCAAACAGCTCTGAACGGAACATATGTAATGTTTGCATGTAACGTATCTGGTCATCCTTATCCAACAATTCAGTGGTTCAAAGATGATGAGATTCTACTAGATGAAACGTTTGAAGAGATGACTATTGCAAATGTTTCATTAAATGACAGCGGACTTTACTCTTGCATTGCCGGTAATGTGGTGGCGAACATTACGTCTGCAGAAGCATACCTTAGAATCGTAACTTACGGTATGTTTTACGTACTTAAATTACGTTTCTGCAAAAATACATATTTTCTTGTTTCTTTGTGCATAACATGTTCTGTTGGGTCATCGTGTAGAAGTGTATTCAAATGCTAGTGTCAGAAAGTCGTATTAGTTTTATCTTTAAAGTCGTTACAAATTTGTAGAGAAGTTTATAGACATGAATCACTTTGGGTTATTAAAGTTCATATAATACCACCTTTTGTTGTTAACAGTAAAGAAAAAACAGCCTATAAAATTTACTTTCCATATTCGATTCACTTAAAAAATTGACATGCAATGAAGTTTAATCCCCTTTTTTTCGATTTTTATTTATCCTTTTGAATGATTAAGAACTTAAATTTTCTAATTACAATATTTTTTAAATAAATTTTAGGAATACGATAATGTGTCAAAAATGTCATTCATGGAGTTGAACAAGAGGCGTCCTTTTTCGGAAGCAGCCATAATGGTTTTTTTATTTATTTATGTCTTTCTTGTTAGTTGACAAAATATCGTTAATAAGGAAAAATTGAAAATCATATTTTTAAAATAATTGATATTATGGCACTGCAGATGATAACGAATGTGAGCTGGACAATGGTGGGTGTGAACAGTTATGTAAGAATTTCGTGGGTTCCTTCCAGTGTAGATGTTCCTATGGTTACAAGCTTAAAGAAGATACAAAGAAATGTTCTGGTAAGATATTAATGAATTTATTTATTCATTTATTTACATTATATTTTCATTTAAAATTTAATCTTTTGATAGATTTGGTAATGTTATAAAATATTCATGTTACACGCAAAACATTTGCCGTCTTTGTAATTTAATATTTAAATCTTCTCCCGCGAATTTGAAAGATTATATGTCTATGTCTTTCTTCCTAACGTTTTAGAAGTTCTTATTCCTGATGGTCATGCAGGAGAATTTCTTCATAGATATTTTTATTATTATCATATTAAGATATTAACGAATGCTTGACTGATGTGGCACAGTGTGAACAGACCTGCCTGAACTCTGAAGGTTCTTACTCTTGTGACTGTAAGGAAGGATTCGTATTGGAAGCCAATGGTCATTTCTGCCAAAGTATGTACACAGCATCATTTTATCCTATAAGTATCTTGTAAACAGTTGTTTGAATAGGATTATGTAAAGTGTTGGAAACCTAACCACGAAACAATCGCTAAATTGCAGCTTGCTGAAACGCTAGCCAGTTAAATATTGCTTACCGATTACCTACATGCGTGGTGCAATGATTTAGGGATAATTTAAAAGCTAAACGTGTTAAAGATAATAATCTATTGATTCAGGAATGTGTAACAGTTTTAACAGTGGTGAAACCCTAAGAAACCATTCTTCATGTTTTACACTTATCTTTTTTATGCAATGTGAAGTTAGTTTGCAAAAGCCAGGTGTCGAGCTTGTACCATATGACGTTATTGCATAGCAGTGCAGAACAGGGTTTGTAAAGAATGTGAATAACGTTACGTTACTGCTTAGAATAAATATATAATACAACGGATGAATATAAGCCCTCTGATTTTTCAAATGAAAAATTAAGGCGCTTCCTGTTAAATTAAACCTAAAATGTATAGGCTAATAAAACTGTCCATCGTTATATATATGTGTATAAGTGGCTTTTCAGAAATAATATTTCGCTTTAGGTTATTAATGGATTTCTCTTTAAAAATATATTGACATTGAATGTGTTAATGTGTTACCTACCACGCTTGAAAATGCTTTTCCGAAAGTTATTTCAAGCATCGCTACCATATAGCGCTGGAAGGGGAGAGGTCTGATTGAGCTCTTAAGTCAATGGCTGGCTTATGACTATAACAACATAAAACTAATTTCTCTTTTTGTTTTGATTTTTCGAAGTTCTTTGGTACACTATTCCCAAGGATACTCGAAATTTATGAATTATCTCAATACTGCTAGAATATCCCTCGTAACTTTCACAGCAGATAATAGGAGATAGAAAATACCGTTTTCAAATATTTACAACATGTCTAAATAATCGCAAAAAAATTTATGACCTGATGAGAAAGTAAAATTTGTATATTTCAGGGAAAACTGGTCTGGATGCACCCACAATAGGTATCTTTTTAAAAAATTGATTAGCACTTTCTATAAGTAAAAAGATACATGAACTTTAAAGAATTAACAGTGTAACAGTAATTAACATGGATTTCATGTTGTGACAAACTAAATATACATTATGTTGACGCAGATTTTATTGCAGTGTCCTAAATGAATCAATCACTTTCACATTGGCTGCAATTTGTAATTTCGGAATATAAAGGATTGTATAATTCAATGCATCGAACTAATATTCGCTCTATTTCTATAGTAATGATAACGTCCGTATGTGTCATTGTTGTGATTGCTGTTGCTATGGTAACCTTTGCCATTTACAGAAAACTAAGGTAGGTTTTACTTTTTCTTCGTTTCTATGTATTTGTAATGTTTAACTTAAATGAATCTGGTAATTCACATCAATTCATAAGCAACTGATCAAATGGTGGTGAAAACATGTCCGTAAAATCATGAAGACAGAAGTTCAATACGAATATCATAATTTCAATTAAATATCCATATATATTCCGTATCCCTGTGCCCGATTGTTCTTTGGATAGGGAGAGGGGTCGAATGTTCAAATCTCAACAGGGTCAGTTCTTATATGACCGATTGGTTTGACCCGGCATTAAATTGAGTTTGAACGATAGTCAACAAATATTTGACCCTTTTTCATAAATTGTGTTAAATATTATTTAATAAAAATACATTAAATGTAAACAAAGTCAACTGTGAACGATACAATAAACTGAAGGAAATTCCGTTCGGTTTTTCAGCGCTCCGAAGATATATCCCCACATAGGAACTGTTGAAATTACCTACGTCAAGCCGTTTTTGTACAGCCCAACGGCAGAAATAGACCATGGCATAGTGATCCCTACTTATGAAAAAACGTTAGTTTCGTAAAGCACTTGGAACACAAAGAGCAGCAAAATATTCGTAATTTAAAAATACACTGATGTCTTGTGACTGTTTAGTAGCGTGAATTAAGTGCAATTAGAATCTTCTCAAGGTACGAACAAATAACAAGTTTTATTACAATGCTGTAGGCATGATAAAATTACGTCTGCTATATTTACTATTCTTTATGTTACCATTAGCAACTCGGCATGCCTGTACTGCGTAATTTCAACTCAGTATGAAAAGAACAAAAGCATTCTGGAATCGAGTTTTATTTCATTCTCGAGTTTCGTGGACATACTTGTTATCAGTATACTGCTGAAACTTTTCATATGTTCTTTATGATTATATATTCTACAAACTTTCTTTCAGCGTTTGATATGACTTTTAAAACACATAAAATCTCAATAACTTCTATAATGTGTTTACATCAGTATTAGACATTCTAAAATCAAAGAATCATTTTCCGTCTCCAAGTGCTGCATACACGTCTACGTACCAAATGTAGCTCACTCAACTACCACTTACATCTATGTAATATTTCTGCAACACCTCTGTGTACAGTGGACAGGTTGAGTCAAATTACCACTTTTCTTTGAATGCCAACTTCCCAAAGATCCGCAATACACTGTTTCGACAGCTCGGGACTTCGAACTAAGTCTACCCCTACTTCTTTTTGGGATTCAACCCTCTCAGACCAAGAAAATACATTTATATTTCACCAGGTTCAATGCTTTATACATGACAGCAAAAGATTTACATAATTTATTACGTTTGCGTGAGACGTCTCTCTCTCTCTCTCTCTCTCTCTCTCTCTCTCTCTCTCCCTTTCTCATCCTTCCTATTACTTTTGCAAAACCTTAAATTTATATAAGTTCTTTTTTCATCCTAAATAATTTATATATCATTGTATCACCCGAATTTACTTTCAAAATTGTACAGTTCTAGTAAAAAGAAGTCTTGTCAGGGAGAAGAATTTTATAAGACATGTTGTCTTTCATTCTTATCCTTTTCCATTATGTATATTTGTAATTGTTAAACTGTGTGTATACATGGGAATAAAATATGTTTAAACTAATCATTTTTCGTGCGACCACGCTTGTATAATTATGCATACATTATGCAAATATGGTGACACGATAATTATTAGAACTGCAAGACCATGTAGCATTTTTTTCAATTGTCTTCGAATCTAATCATACTGTATGACTTTTTTTTAATGAAATCTGGTTTCGGTTCCAGATTTATTATACCAATGTGCATGTAAAGAATGTTTTTATTATGGATGGATATTCTTTGATGCGTGTATGTACAGTTGTGTTTTTGCAGGAATAAAATAAATACTCTTGAAATGATACTGACAGTTATTGTCTTATTCTTTACTTTAAATCTAGGTATAATTCCGAATACAATTCAAATACTTACACATTCATTTCATTACTCAAAATAAATGAATAAAGACAGACGTGCAATATACTCAGTCTTTAATACATGTATATTATTACAACTAGACTCATATCACAATTTACCAACAAAATATATCACAGTATCATAATAAATAGTATTATTAAACGTGATCAAAACTTAAGTATTAACAGAATGGCATGTTGTGGACACTCAAAGATGATAGGGTGTCCCGTCTTCAAGAATGTTGAAAATTTCGACAACCAGAAGGGGACCGGACGTTTGCTACTTACTACTGTCATGTAGAGTGGAAAATATTAGTAAATTTGGCAAAAGTAAGTAGCCATCAGACCAAAGTTGCATTCTATGTGCAATTGAAATCATGTTACTCAGAGTTAGCACGGGTACAGCCATTAGATACGAGCCAGACGAAAACTATAACAGACGCAAACTATAGCATGCGCAAACCATAACAGACGCAAACTATAACAGACGCAATCTATAACAGACGCTATAACAGACGCAAGGCTAGGTAGGTATTATCTCAATACTAGAACAATACCTATGCAACAACACAAAACTTTGTTTCCTGGTATCAACAGCTATATACTGCACCTGATTGCCACCAGTCACTAGATTTCATACTACCCGGACAGTGGATCCCCACTCAACGTGTGGGTGTCCAACGTGTGAACCGTTACTCGAATCCGAGTTCGATCTTTCGCTTCAAATACAAATTAACCAAGTAAATTACAAATAAATTACTTCACCTTCCGATCGACAGAATATTACCGGCACATGTAATATTTAAATAAGTGAGTGACTTAAACTGTAAATTTTAAGTTCAGCGATTGACTACGGCATAAAAGATGCAAGTATATTTAAGGAACAACATTAGACTTTTTTGTTCATCCTATATCAATAAGAAGATAAAGCCTATGCCACTTGTTTTTAAAAAGACTCGTATACAACTGCTCATGAACCACAAATACCGTCAGGCTATCAAACTTAAATATGCCTGGGAGAATAAATCACAGCACAGAATTTAAGTCTTATCGTATATCCTGATACTAGCTCACTAACTGCAGTGGAGTCCATTCCGAATATACCACAACAACAATCTGTATGGTCTCGTATGTCTTATTAAATGATTATATCACTTGCTTGACATTGTATGCCAGTAATTGCAGTTCAGTGCCACCCTGATATATCCAGGCTAGATATCAGCTATACCACCAATCATGAAACATAGAAACTTCCAGAAACAACAATGAATTCGTTAAAGAACTTTAACACCATATTATGAACATGGTACAGCATTTTTATTCTTGCCATCAAATACGAAACTAATTAAATGGCCAAAATTCCATATAGCATGAAGTCAAAACTTTGAATGATTTGTCATCGTTTTGGGACGTGGCTGGTGCGCAACCATTTAATACAAAAGTATTGATCAAGTGTGTTCGTGATTGTAGAATCCAACTTAGCATATTGCACGTGAAATCAAGTTAATATGGATCCCGCAACGTGTACTAACATTTAAACATACGGTATCTCGAACAGGACGGGAATCAAAACCGGTTTTATGACTTACAGCGTAACACAGAGACCACAGGTAACCAGTTGCCTTGCAACGAAGCAAACAATTTCGAGATAATCTTATTTAGAATAATCCATATTATTATGAATCGTCATATTTGACTTTCTAACAAAGGTCTCCAAAGTAAACACCTACTTACAACTCGATGATTCGTGCCTAAGATCTTTGAAGAATGAACTCATCCTTAACATTGAATGACACAAAAACACAAACATGAAGCACAACTCAAAACTATTTAGTTGTTTTGTTCAAAATTTAATATATTTAGTACACCTTTTTTTCTTCAAAACTTTCAACACCCAGTCTACTGCATACATAAAATTCTCTAATCATTGTCCGAACAATAACCATACAACTACATGTTTTAGTAAAAACTACCACTCTCAGAACAATTACCTAAAAAACTATGATTACTTCCACAAAAACTACCATGTCTACTACACATCTAAAGTCTTCTACTGGCAAGCAAGGAAAGGCCGGTTGCTAGGAATTGCCGGTGGCTTTTTTAATTTCCCGTTACAGGCCTCTATAACTAGAATGTATGAATGAAGTCTTGATCATAATCTATCGGACGATTTGTTTTGAAGCTGAGTGACCGAAATCAAGTATCAAATTGTTAAATATTTAATAAAATGTCGTCTTTTTATTACAACGTACTCGCAACCTTGACCTAAGTTGTCAACAAAGTCACGTGGGGAGTCATGTGACAGCTGTAACTTCTGATTACCGCGCGAAAATAATTCTTCCATTTTTTTAAAACATCAGAAAATCATGCTAAAGCAATGAAAAGGTAATGAGAACAAATTCGAACCGTATACTAGTTCTATCGGGAAGATTTAACTCTTCAATTCAATGGAAGTAATTTGTACTGATTGTATAATGTGTTTCCCCTTAGTTAGAGGGAGGCTCAATGCAGGGAAATCATAGGCTATAACAAAACAAAAAAAACAGAAAAATGTTGGGAGTTCTAATCTGAAGTGAGCCCCGGCTGGAGTGCTATGCAGGGTATTTAGCAAAACAAGTTGCATCTAAGTAGAAAAACGGTTACTTCCGACAACAATGGTACCTGAATGTATATAGATCTGCTTACCAAGCCACAAATTTATATCATTTATCAAACCCAATTCATTGTTAAAAACCATTAGAAATTATTATTTTTTAATACTTTTGAAATAGTTTTGTGTTATGCAGACATTAGCAAAATATCGGCGATAAATGCAAGCCGCCGACATTTCCTGCTGCAATGCCTATTGTACTTGAGCTTTAAGTACCCCTTTTAAGGCCCTATATTTACGAGCATGCGCAAACAATATAAACACAAAATATCTCCCTCGACGGAGGACAAGGCCAGGATTTGCAAAACAGTCAACGTTTTTAATTTGCTTCTTTTATTTCTAAAATAAATGGAAATAACATGCAAAATCCACAGGCTTTTCCTTGCTTGCCAGTAACCTCTGTCCTAGAATAACCATGGAACTACAATCATTATCCCCGCAGAGGAAGGGATATTGTTTGACGTTGCCCGTCAGTCCGTAAAAAAGTAGAAAATAGCATATTGCGGCAATGCACGCGCAACGTTTGTCAGGATTGTCTAAGTAACTCCAGGATTATGGCCTTTTAATCGTACTTTCTTATATATTTAATATGAAAACTTTGACTGTTTTTTTGTTTAAAAAATAATATTTCGTAAAAACGAAATACATGTAAAAACGAAATAATATTTCGTAAAAACGAAATAACATTTCGTATAAACGAAATCTTTTTCGTAAAAACGAAATGTTATTTCGTTTTTACATGTATTTCGTAATAACGAAATAATGTTTGGTTTTTACGAAGTCTTATTTCGTTTTAACGAAATCTTTTTGCGTTTTTACGTAATATTTTTATTTCGTTTTTATGAAATGTTATTTCGTTTAAACGAAATGTTATTTCGTTTTTACGAAATCTTATTTCGTTTTTACGAACTCTTATTTACGAAATACATTTTGTAAAACCGAAATAACATTTCGTAAAAACGAAATAACATTTCATAAAAACGTTTTTACGAAATATTATTTCGTTTTTACGAAATCTTATTTTGTTTATACGAAATGTATTTCGTAATTACGAAATGAAAAAAATGTATCACATGTCACTTCACGGGCACCGTACTGTAGCACTATTCTTACGTATTATAAAAAGACACTGAAGAATTTCTGTTTTCTGAAACTAAGTAATACTAATTTAGTTTAACTTACAAGAATTAAATTTTTTATGACTGTGACATGAAGAAAACAATTATCCCCTCAGAGATAAGGCCCTAATGGGGTGGTGAAATTTGAAAAAAAGCTTCTACTTTTTTTAAAGTGCTTGTCAGAATTTGATTATGTTTGGCACAAATAATCAAACTTTATAATTTCTAACAAAAAAAAATTAAGAAAATTGATTTTTAGAAATGAAAACCTTAAACTGATTACGCTTTTCTTACGTAACTATATAGATTAAGAATTCATAAAAAAACGCCGTGGGCAAATGGTGTCCTGTTTACAGTTTGTATGTACAATGTTTTAAATTCTTGTTCTCTGAAACAATAGTGTCGTATAATGGGCATTTTTATTTAGTTTTACTTTCTGAACACTTTACAGTACGCATCCATAAAACCACTGTGATTGATCTAATTAAACAACATTTTACTAAAGTGCCTCGGATCTGTCATTAAAGAAGACACTCTACAGTTGTTCTTTCTCAGCGATTTGCCTAACTCGGCGAGGTGTATATATTCACTGAATTTGCTTGTTTCAACAAAAATTCTGACACCCTTTCTTCTACAGAAAGCAAATCTTCAAACTAAGCACTATCCATTTCTATTATTTCTACATATTAAAGGGTCAGAAAAATGTGCAGGCTGACCGAGACTCGAATACCCTTCTGCTTACAGGGGAGCCTCTGCAACCTAAGTATCCGGCTTACAAATTTTCTCCCCAATGTGATTAAGTCCGGACCTTGTCATACACTCTTACAAACTGGAAATAAGTCCTCGGGCGAATGGTCTCACTACTCTCGGCCGATACATATTTTCACCGATTGTGATAAAGTCCGTACCATGACATACAAAAATAGCGACGACCTGTCCAAACAAATAACTACAGAACTACAATCATGTTTACATAAACTACGATGCATTGTCTACTATAGACCTAAACTATTTAAACCACTGTCCGAAAAATAACGACAAAGCTACCATGTTGAAAAAAGACTTACGCAGGACTCCGCTACAGGAAATGTTGCTATCTTGAATACAACCATGCTAATAGTTGATAATTTAAGCTTCTTTTTCGTTTAAAGTTCACATTTGCTAACCTCATATCGGATCAAAACTTCTCTGGAGTGATTGACATACTTGAATCACATTATATTCACAACCAAACAATTTTAAATCGCAAACGATAATCGTAGATGCTTTGCATAGGATATAGACCGAGTACATTGCCCCCACAGGCTTTACGTTACACCGAAAACGCATAGCCCGTAGGCACAGGATTTGTACAAATAGGACACTATCTCTATGCCCAACTTCAAACAAGTGGTGGTATATTGCTATCCGTCGGTCTGTTGACCTTTGGTTTCCGTTCAATAACTTATAAAGGCTTTGATCCAGAGATCTCAAACTTGGTAAAGACATTGATCGTGAAAAGTAGATGAACAATATTCATTTAGAAGTTACTGGCTGAAAGGCCAAGGTCACAGTGACCTTGCATTTAAAAAATGTTAGGCAAATATCTCAAACTTTGTAAAGACATTAGTCTTGGACAGTACTCAAAACTTGCTTATTTTGAGGACACTATGTCAAACGATCTGGTCACAGTGGCCCTGCATATAAAAACTGTTTATGCTAAATAACTTGAGAAGGTCGTGCGCTTGCTAAGGTCTTTAATCATTGGCAGTATATGAACCCTATGTATTTTAGGTCACTGGATCAAAGGTCAAGGTTACAGTTACCATGAATTTAAACATGGTTTCCGCTCAAGATCATAAGAATGCTTTGAATTCGAAATAGTTGTCTTAAAGGTAGTAGGAACATGGACATTACATGAACCTGATTCTTATTTTAAGGTCATTCAGTCAAAGGTCAAGGTCACAGTTACCTTTAATTTCAAAACGGTTTCCTTTCAATAACTTAAGAAGATTTTGCCTTTAATGCCTCAAACTTGCTAGGCACATTGGTCATGAACAGTAGATGAATCCAATTTATTTTAAGGTCACTTGATCAAAGGTCAAAGTCACAGTGACCTTCCATTTAGAAGTTGTTTCAACTCAATAACTTGAGAGATTTTTTACCTGGAAGTCTAAAACTTGGTACATACACTTGTCATAAACGGTTAATATAGCTTACTGATTTTGAGGTCACTCTGTCAAAGTTCAAGGTCGCAGTTACCTCGCACTTAACAGCGCCCCCCCAAATTACTTCACTAGGCTTTGACCTGAACGCCTCGAACTTGGTAGGGACGATTGTCATAATCAGTAGATAAAACCTATTGACTTTGAGATCGCTGGGTCAAAGTTCAATGTCGCAGTTACCTTGCATTTAAAAAAGTTTCGTCTCATGAATTCGACCGTTTTCGGCGTAAGGTCTTCAAACTTTCTAAGATAGATTGAAGTTCTTGAAGAGTAAACGATCCCTATCGATTTATTTGTCACCAGGGCAAACGACAAGGTCGCAGTGACATTCGGGTGGACAAACTGTTTCTGCTAGATTACTCAATAACCCTTTGACCTAGTGTCTTCAAACTTGATGCGACAGGACAAGACGAACTGGAAGCAACAATGCTTGTCCTCTTCTTTTCTCATTTAATTGTGAAGTTGTTGTAAAATTATTCAGTATACCATATTCTTTTCAATATTATTTATAATACAACTCTGAATGAACATGTTTTTTCTCCAAGATCATTTTTGTATCACTTACAGATCTATGACTTCGTTGCACAAACATCTGTTTACTTCATTAAGATTCCTTCAGTCCGTAGAGTATTTCTGTGAATATGAAAAGGTCTTGCTAAAGGAATGCCATACCCATCCATGTATTAAGACATCCTTTCCCAATGAATTTGTATTGGAAATAAAGGTCTTTTCTGATTTGTCAATATATAAACCCATGCTAAACTATAGTATAGTAGCAATATAATGGTTGTGATAACAGTGGAAACATATAAGAAGTATAATAAAAAGCAAAGAACAAAGAAAGCGTACTACGAGAAATAAAACAAAATATAAAGTCGAACATCAACGTAACTGGTTTTGGTAAAACAAATTAAATCAGGGTTCTAACTAAGTCTGAAAGGGAGCTATAATGATGCGCAACGTGACAAAAGGGCCATTAAAGGTAAAATTATGTGTAACATTTTAACTAACAGAGATACACTTTGTGGTACCAGTTTAAAGCGTATATACTGGAATACTATAAAACAAAATTACGACAAAAATGCTTATGAATATTTATTGACTGAAATGACACGTGCTTAAATTCGAACTGTATAATAAAAATTATTGAAGGCTAGAAACAATGTGTATATAATCGAAAAAACGCTGACATTTACAAAAAATGTGTGGCTTGTGAAAATCGTTCGATCTGTTACGGTTAATATAAATCTTGCTAATTATCACCATTATGCATAAGCAAATGAGCTAAATTTAAATGTTTTTGTTTTAGTCCAGAATGCAGAAAACATGTATAGGGTTGTTCGGTGGTCGAGTGGTGAACGCTCTTGACAACCATCCAGATGACCTCGGTTCGAATCTCGACCGGGGCACTGGAAATTTCAGAAACGTTTTTCAGTGTTTCCCACCCATCTAGAAATGAACAGGTTGGAAATCCAGAGGTAGTCTCACGTGTATCGATGCGATACACCGGGCATGTAAAAGAACCAAGGGGTATATTCGTAAAAGACCTAGGGTCTGGTTCCCGGATTCCCTTGGATCTTCATCTGTCTCTCTTCGGCCTGTCAGGAGTCTTCGCAAGTTCACCCCGGGAGAAGTCCCAGGGTCGGCCGGGACTTATAAACAATCAACAACAACAAAGCTGAATATATATTGTTTTAAAATAGGAGTCATAAGAATGAGAAAAACTTCTAATTGTGTGCTCATGATGTTTGTTAAACCTATAGAGACAGGAAAGTAACATCGTGTAATTCAGTACGCTAAGACTTAATTTGTTTTTGTTATTTATACAACCAAAACATTTTATCCGAAATACCCAAAGAAAATGGACGGTTCAGTGTTTACAATAATATTAAAATTAATTTGCTGGATAGGACATCACATGTCCAATCGTTGGACTGGTTTGCAAAAAAGAACACTTAGTTTTGTTTGTGATACTGATTGTGAGCAGTTGAGAAAACTACCCTTAATAATTACAGGCTTAGATAGGCTTCAAAATTTGTCCTCAAACTAGAACGATCTGATAAAAGCAAAATTAACAGTAAACAATGACCTTTAGATTTCATAAACTTAACGAAGCAATAAAAATACGGTCAAACTTAAATGTATGAATGAAAGACCAGCGAGTCGTATCGTTAAATTTAATCCCCCAATAAATATATCTTGTCATAATATCCAATTCATGTTCACTTCTCTATTCAATGAAGTAGTTAACTTAATATGTTAGACACTCTTAACAGCGCAATGAATATTATTTCAGTTATTTTCATAGGCGGATTATTTAAACTTCCATAACGATGACGTGCCGGAAGTCAAACTGTAGATAATTGCGTTCAAAGAAGGAATTAAGCGTTCCAAATACTTTACTTTGTATTTTTAAGGGTGAATCAGTTCAAACCAAGATAGGATAGTTTAGCCTCCTTATTTAAAACGCGCTAGACCTTATGCAGCGAAAATGTAGCCATCCATTTACATATTCAAGTCCCCTGGATAACAGATATTCATGAAACTGCTGAATGATCAGCTAATATTTTACAAAAGTAGACAAGACATATAATTAAATTAAAACAAGAGGTACATTGGCCCTGTATCGAAAAACAGTCCTATCCCACTGGAGCCTCACTCTTTAAGGAATCATCTTCAATTTAGCAATTTTGGTAGAGGGTTAGGAGATGATAACTTTTGTGAAATAAAATTAAATTCCGACTAGTAGTTTCGAGGGGATTTTTAAAAGTTTCTACACAAACTATATATAGAAAACAGCCCCTACCACTGGGGGCCTCGTTTTTCTAGGGATAAACTTGATTTTAGCAGTCTGGTAGAAAATCATGAAGTGGCCATATTTGTCAAATTAAAATCTGACCAGTAGTTTCAGAGAAGAAGCTATTTTGATAGGCGGATTTTTATGCATATCCATAAAGAAAACAGTCCAGCTCGGCTTGTTGTCTCATTTTTTATAAATCAATTTCAATTAGGCAATGTTGGTATAGAGTCATTAGATGGTCATTGTGCCAAATTGAATTAAATTCTGACCAGTAGTTTCAGAAAATAATTAGTTTAGCTTTTTGGTAGGCGTCCATTCAAGGGACATTCCTGCCAAGTTTCATTGGCCAAGGGGTTTCAGAGGAAATGTCGTTAGAAGCAATTGTTGACGACTACCGGCGGACGTTGACGGTCGGTGGTCATCAAGAGGCCACAATAGTTCACCCAGGCGCTGTGTGCCAGGTGAGATAAAAGCAACAAGAAAAATGTGTTACAAAAGTATCACAGTGGGCCTTAGAACAGTGTCTTAACTTGATAAGTTATTGCCAAGTCCCAATTCATTTTTATTTTTTTATCTCCTTTCGAGAGACACTACTTTTTTGTAACATGATTGTCCCACTAATTAATGAGTTATATAGGAACGATAAAAAAGAACATTTACCAACAATACATGTGAATGGCTCAGACAGATCTCTTTAAAGATTGCTTGTTATGTAATAAAATAAAATGAAAAAAGTTAACAGAATGGGAACTGTCTCATAAATAAATTTGAAAACCTCTCGTATATTCAGATGCAAATGAAATGCAGGGTAATCAAATCAATGAGAACCATGTGAGTAGGTTTCTTGTTGATTGAA
Source organism: Saxidomus purpurata (assembly GCA_022818135.1). NCBI lineage: Eukaryota > Metazoa > Mollusca > Bivalvia > Venerida > Veneridae > Saxidomus > Saxidomus purpurata. The sequence goes on from JAFMSR010000010.1 coordinate 31,954,509, forward strand.
TGGAAGTAAGATTCAATGGATTGCAGTGTGACATGCCGATGTGGGGGCAAATAGAGAAAGAGTTGTTTAAGTTTTTTTACTCCAAGTTGGTATTTTACATGAGACAAAATTAAATATGGCCATTTCAGCAATTTTTTGAAATTATATTTTCTTTGAAGCAATTAAATTAAAAAAAACAGCTATTCACCGTTACCTAGTATTTTGAAGGAAAACAATTACAGACTGTTTTATTGACAGAATTTGAAGCTAATCAATCATATTTTAAACGTCTATAATGGGACGTGATTCTACTTCTGATTGGTTATTTGAGCCGGAAGAAATTTGAGGACTTTTTAAATGCAATAAATTTTAACGAATTGTTGTAATGTCGTATCATTTCTTAAAATTTAAATTGCTAAACGCACTTAGCATGTCCAATAATTTATCGTTTTGGAAATACGTATTTTGAAACTCCACCATTTATAGGATGTCTTAAATCAATTTGACAGTACAGTTTTGATGTAAATTGAAGTGATGGTATTTATTGTACTTTACATACCCGATCTGAATTTCTTGTAGAAAAAGATGTTTTTCTTTTGAAAATTATGGGTAATGTCATATATTCGTAATATGACTACAGCGGAGAGTAACCAAATGCTATGCCTCATCAAAAATGTGCTCCAAAACGCTTGATACTTTAAAATCAGAGTAATTATCACATTGTAATGGACAGCTAACTTGTCCATTATTTGATTTTTATTTCTACCAACAATTTATACCATCACAGATGTGATAAAATGCGTCTGCACACTCATCAAATTTATATAAATCTCCCATAAACTGACGATTAAAATCACTTTGTTTTTCCAACATAAATTGTATATTAAGACATAAAATGCTATATAACACTGTTAAGTACCGATACAAGTGTGATAAAATACGATCATAATATTTATTCTAAAGCAGTTTATGTGTACTGACTATGGTCGAATGATTATAAAAAGGATTTTAGCAACTCAGATCAGTATACTGGTAACACATAATGAATATTTAAACGTATGGTTTTTCACTCATTGAGTTTCCAAACCACTCATAAAGTGACCACTCAAATGTTCTACACGGCAAGTTTGGTTTGAAAAGTTCACTTCTAACTATCCAAATGCAGCTGGAAACAGTAAGTATTCGTTTACACAGATATTACTTTTCTAATAGCTTATAAACTGCCAAAATATCGCACAATGTAATTGACACCTTAAATCCATCCAGTAGTTAGTTAAAATGATTTTTTCTGTGATCTTAGCACTATGTACTGCTAGAAATGTGAAAATGATCATAGTCATAATTTTTTCATTCGTACCGGAGCAAAGACCACAAATCCCCAAAATATGTTAAAAGACCGGATTATTGTAACACTTTACGTATGTTGAGTGTAAGGCTTAAAGAGCAATGCATTCTAAATCAACCATAGAAACAAAAATAATATCAAACAGGGAATGCCACGTACCAAAAACGTAGCCTCCCCAAAACGAGCCCCACAGCACCCAGAACATAGGCCTTTTTTACTTCTTTACTGGAAGCATCACATGATTAGAGACAATAGTTAAAAATAGTTCTACGCTATTGATGATAGGAGAAAACACTACTCTCCAGCAGAAGACGGTGTCATTAAAACCCTAAGACCAATTTTTGGACGTGATACAAAAAAACATATTCGTCAATTTGTGTCAAATGTTTAGATTTTTTTTTAAATGAAGTTGTCTCCCTAACAAGCATGTTTTTCTTTCTTTTACTTTTATTGCATTAATTATAATATTGTACTCTAATAGGAACATATATCTTAAAATATTTGGTGTCGTAGTATCGCATAAAATGTTCAAAAACAAAACAAGGCTAATGTTCTTTAATTGATTCAAGCGGAATTCCACCCGAATGTAGACATCAGTGCAACCGGTAGATTCATAGACGTTCAAGCTATTCAGTTATAGAATAACTACCGTTAAAACCACCAACAATTTTCTACCATTAGACTTCCTGAGGCTCTAGACCCACAACCGTCTCACACATACAAACCAGTTCGTTACAAAATAAACGAAATTCAATCTTCATATTCTATTTAAACGTTTTAAGACGATCGTATTTAAAGGTCAATCAGTAGAGATAGTTTAAATGAAATATAACAAAAAACTATACGAATTTAAATACCTCAAACATATTGGCCAATGATAATTAACAAAAAGACTTAAATCAACGATTAGTTTACAAACTTTGATATGGGGTGTTACAATCAAACACGCAAATATTTTGGTCTGTAAAGGACGATTAAGGTCGGGCTAGCTTAAATGTAAAGTACTAGGAAGTAAAAGTACATTGATCTGACAGCTGATTGGTTCCTGCAGGTAATAGAAATACGTTTGAAAGGAAGGTTTCCATGAACGACGATAATTAAGAATTTGAGATCTATTTTAAGAAATTATGCTTCCAAAGACAATATTTAAAGGCCGGCACACTGCTTTAAAAACCATTTCATTTCCAGTTGCGTTAGCATCTGTCTCAGTTTCCAAATATGAAATAAATTTAGAAAAAAAATCATCTAAGTGTTATTTCGAAAACAAATGCAAATGGAACTTGTTGTTTTCATTATGCGTTTACTACTGATAACTGGAGTAACTATATGTATGGTAGGTTTTTCAACATCATATGTGACATGTAAAATTACATACATATGGCGTTACTGCAGAAGTCGCGTAACCTTATGTATCACGACGTTAAAGACGAGCCATGCTTAATTTAAGGTTAATCATCCAGTAAAGGTTGAAACATTTTCTAAATTGAAGATTCCAGATTGAAAAAAAATATCTAGGAACGGAAAGAATGCCCTACTATTAGATATGAGGGATCGTTTAGGCATAAATAATAAATCAATTGCAAGCCTGCTGCGGACTTTGTTTGTGAAATTGCACCACTTAGGTATAGCTTTAGTGATTTTTATTCATTAAGTATAACTTCTTGTATCTGTTTTGATCTATAATTTCAGAAATTATTCACTTTAGACTATGATCATGTTTCGGTAAATTTAAAAAGCGTTTAATTCCGTTCTTTACGTGTTAAAGAGCAAATTTCAAAGTATTAATAATCATAAACCGATAATTGTTTAAGGAAATACTCTTTGGTATACATGTATACAAATCCTACTTGCTTTAACTAATTACGTTAGAACAAAATGCACTTATTTTCATGATGTTGACATTCTATCGGCAAACTTGAGGTTTAGATAAAACTTCATTGTGCCTTTGAAATATAACCTGCTATATTAGAAATATCAAATATTTCTCAGTCCTGATCAGTGTGAAACAGGCAACATACATGTATATACATGAATAAAAACTTTTTTTATATAACAAATGAAGGTTAATGGAATGAAGACAAAATGTGACGTCGGCTTACTCCGCGATGTAGACACTTGTACAGATGGTGAGGAAAATGTAGTAGAGGGAATATCTATTGACACAGTCGCAAAAGGAACTGTGTGTGCCCACAAAGTATGCGGATTACTTCAACTAGCCGAGTGTTCAATAGGCGGACGATGGATTGACCAAGACGGACATGAAGTGAGGGAAACTATCGATGCGAAATGTATGTAAAATAATATCAATTGTACAGAAATTAACAAAAAAACTAGTTAAACTAAACATACCACAAACACACATTTGTAGTGTTTTTATTTAATGCAAAATAATTTTAAATATGATGAAAACAGTTTTATTTTCAAAGTAGTATGATATCATTCTACTTTTAACTACAGTAATGTAATATGAAATACGATAGTCAGTTGTATTTCGCGTTAAATATGATAAAGACATCGTGCTTTTTTAAAAAGATGCTAAAGTGCAAGCATGTATACCGAAGAAAATATATATAGAAGGTGTGTGTGGCATGCATTCAATTTTCAATAATACCTCGGAAGACTGATTTAATCCAATACCTCGCTTGCATAAAATATTTTTACCCTCAAGGCCAAGTTTGTTTTTTAACATTTTAATTGATAGGACCAATATATTCGCAAAATTAAACTAGGCTTCCTTGTGGCATTTACCATTGTATAGCTTAAGCGCAGACGCGGTTCACCAAACGCTGTAAATATGTTTTATTCTGATTGAATTCAATTTAAGGACTTTGCAGTGTTCGGTGTTGTTGAACGCAATATTTTCACGTTGTTCACAAATGATCATTTAATGATTAGTAGTTTATGTTTAAGCTCGTATTTTACTGTATTGTTAAATTAAGGTAAAGACGAGGAGTACATATTCAACCCTGAAACGAGACACATTCGTGTAAAGAGATTCCGTGTTCGTGTACGATTTAGGAGACGGAGTCCTCCCCCACCACCACCACCACCACGTGAGTAGTATACTCTACAGTAGATGTTTAAACTTTCATAAAGATGATTAAAAGAAAAAAAGCACATATCGAAAAATGGCAGTGACAGTTTGAAATTTAAATCAGCTTATTTTAAAGTTTTACTTATCAATTAAAATGTTGTTCAGATTTATTTTGATCTGAACTCCTTAAGCAGCAGCCATTACTGACTGCTCAAAGAATATACGGATTTCACTACAGAGTTTGGAAACACCAGGGTAACCATGTCATTGACTCAATTCTATTTATAAATTCAGTTGATATTTCTTTTTTTCATAAATTACCTCTATTTTTTAGCAAATTGCGGACATCCTGGAAATATAGCAAATGCAAATCTGCAATTGACAAGTACGTCACAAGGAGGCGTGGCAACGTACACGTGTAATTCGGGATACGGTCATACATCGGGCTCAATGAGCAGAACTTGCCAATCAAATGCACAGTGGTCAGGCAGTCCGCCAACATGCTCATGTAAGAAACGAAAGTATTATTGAAAAATCACTAAAAGTATTTTTCCTCTTATTTGAAAAAAATAAAGAAATAAAAGAAAATCACAAAGCTATGTGAAATTTCTTTTATGATTTTGGCGTATAATTTGAAAATTGTACAAATATAGCCTTTTATAAAACAGACATTGAATCATTTGAATTAAGCTCAACCTACAATGCCACCAAACAATTCATTTTTCAAAACATAAAAATGTCTTCAAATGCCTACATAGTAAAATTTCAATTTTTGCCATTTCAGATATGAATTCTTGCAGCAGTAATCCGTGCAAAAATGGAGGCACGTGTACAAATATCCCAAACTCATACACGTGTAGTTGCCCGAGTATTTGGAAAGGTTCAAGATGCGAAATAGGTAAACTTTGACAAAATAACTATACCCCAGTAAAGTTGAACCTGCATGAAACAGAAAGCCAAGAGATACATTAAAAGTGAATCCTCGTTCCTGAGTATATGTTGTGTCAATGTTTCTTGTATATGTAATTATGTTGTATTTGTCAGTATCTGTTTCTTTAAATCGTACAAAGCAGTTTGCTTTCCCTCTGTCGCTTTACCAGGTTGAAAGTGCACTTAAGGCCATCCCCAGTCCATCTGGTCCAAATTGAAATAAATGATTACCTGAGGCAGGTCAATATAATTACATTACTAGTCCTAACTGTAAAAAGGTTTTGCGGTGTCCTTCTGTCAAACTGATATGATCAAATCAACCACACGCATATTCATTTACTGATAATTTTAATCTTAGAAATTAGATTATTTTCATTTCAGACACAGACGAGTGTCAGTCATCAACGTTGAACAAATGTAATCAAGTATGTAGCAACACGTATGGTTCATACACATGTTCCTGTAACAACGGCTATCGTCTGCTCCCTGACAAGCACACCTGTCAAGGTAATATAATTGTTTTCGTTATGTTATAACACGCATGAAAATGGGTACTACAGTACACCTCTTCGGCTGCTTATCACCTTTACTATGATGTTTATTGTAGGCTTGAATTTTATGTTAAATGATTACGTTCATAGCCAGAAATGCAAACATTTCTTTCTTTCTTGTAAACTCAATTGTTTCAAATGTGTACTTCTATTCTCAATACATGCATGTATAAGGGAAGTAACTACAAATATACTCCAGAGTTCAAATACAAATACAAATGACATCTACAGTCAATAGATTAATTCTATACGTGATATTCTTTGATTTAGACATCGACGAGTGTGCAGAGCTGACATCAGGCTGTGAACACACATGTACAAATTCGGCTGGTTCATTCAAGTGTTTGTGCAGGGAAGGTTTTCAGCTAGCATCGGATGTAAAGTCATGTCAAGGTTAGGGTTCTTACTGGCTGCATTTCGATTGTAATCCCTCCTTTAATGTTTTGTTCAATTGTTTGCTTGTCGGCCTTCATATGAAGAGAGTCAAACACAGACACACGTTCAAAGATACTGCGTATGTATACACAAACGATAGATACGTTTCCTAAGAATTCAGCTATCACGGGAAGAGAACTGTGAAAAATGACAAGCCCGCATATCCATACAATCTGATTACCACTATTATGTCTGAACCTTTTCATTGTTATACATCTAAACAATAAATGAAGTTGTTTTAATTGAAAGATTGATAAATTCATTTTAACAATAATTTTACGGGATAAAGGTTGTGTTTTACAATTCTACCACTCGATTTTTACACGATAAAAACAGGACGGGTAAATTAATTTTGCTACAACAAAAACAAAGACACTAACGAAGTGACTTGTAAACAGAACTGATGCAGTAGCAAATAAAAGTTATGATATCAATACATCTTAAAAAAATATTGATGGTAAAAATGGCAATTACTTATTCAAAATCAAATTCCAAGTATGATTTCAAAATTTCATTTGATAACGAAGCTTTCCTGTATGTTATATATAAACTCAATAGAACATGAAACATTACATCATTCATAGAATGTCAAGATATTTTAATCATGTGATTTATTTTGTAGATATTGATGAATGTATACAGGGAACATCTGGTTGTGAACATATCTGTACAAATACAGTTGGGTCATTCACTTGCTCATGTGAGGCTGGATATCAACTAGCAATCAACGGGAAGTCTTGCACAGGTAGGAACATGGGACACAAACTCGCGATCAAGACCAAGTGTCGAACAAGTAAACAACATGTGCTGCGGAAACGCGATCAATGGAAAATTTTGTTCAAGTCCACACACTCGCAATTTTCAAAAATTGTGTACACACATGCAACATCGGTGTGAACTAGACATTTTAATGAACGTACTTTGCTGATTTCAACTCATTTTGCCTTTTACAGAATACATGTTTGTTTTAAAAAATCTCTATTTACTGAGAGTATTTACACATATGTTTGTGTTGCTTTCATTGTTATGCTTGTAAACAAGTTATAAAATCAGCATTTGTAAAAGCAAGCAAGAAATGTATTTTACAAATCACTGTGGATATGTTCTAAAACCGTATGTTCAATATGAATCTCATATCTTTACACAAAGAGTGAGAGAAGTAACAGAAAGTTTATTTTCTAGATGTAGACGAATGTACGGACGACACAGCTAAGTGTGAAGTGTACTGTACCAACACCGTTGGCTCCTATCAATGCTCCTGTGAAGCTGGTTATGTTCTTGCAGCTGATGGTAAAACATGTACAGGTAATGTATGCAGATTTTTATTGGTGAATTTTGTAACAATCAAGAAATTGTATAATTTGTTTATTGAGGGCGTCAGTGTAAAATACACTGTTATAAAGACATACAATCTATTGTATTAGAAAACAGGTTGCCTGTGGTGTTTTGTTGAAATTTTCTCTGTCCTGTATGGACTCTTACCTATATATTCTAAAAGAGATTAAAACGATTGAGTAAGATATCAAGACATTTGTTGCACACATTGATTGTTTACTGTTTACATTAAACAATGAAATTCAAACTAATATATCGAATATTAATCAAATCGATTAAACTATAACACGTCTATGACTATTGACTATGTTGTTTTTTCATATACAGACCACGATGAATGTTCTGTTGCGAATGGGTCATGTGACCAAGTATGTGTGAACGAGCCAGGGTCATTTACATGTAGATGTCACACAGGCTATTTGCTGTCATCCGACGGAAGGTCCTGCTCAGGTACTGTTTTACATGTCACAAAAAAATCTAAGTTTACAACTTAGCCATTTGTTTAGGAAAATAAGTTTATAGTAGTACTTAGTACCCGATCAGCCTGTTTCAAATCAGGCAAGCAACATTTTTAAGAATTGCCTATAAGTCTTTACATACTGAATTATTCAAAATGGCTTAGTTTTTGTTATTACCTAATGAATGCTCTACGTAACAAGAAGTTCGCAGGAAAAGGGGCAAACGGTTTTGAATGGTTCATCACATGACGAACTGTTTCACGCACAGTAAGTTGCACAGAAAATAAGAGACGAGTATCAACCATTTTAACCAATACCATTTTAGATGTAGACGAATGCACGAAAGGTATACATGGATGTTCACAAGGCTGTTCCAATACACAGGGATCATTCCAATGTAACTGCAATACTGGATACGAACTACAGCCTGATCAGAAAACATGCACAGGTATGTGACTTTTTTATTCGATGAAATAAATAGTTATTTTCTCTTAGTTTTCTTATAGTTATTTTCTCAATGCAGTTCCTTTCTGTCACGAACAGTGACACAGACAAATCTTCCAAGTTTCCGCATTTCTGATACATTTCACTGACCTGAAAAATAAGAAATAGTGAATTCAGTGAAATAGTTGTTGTATAATAGATGTTAAACATTGTTAATATCGGTCAATCAGCCTAACCGTGAGCTATTTTAACAAATTTAGCAGGACACCATGACATTTCCGGGGAAAGACAGTACCTTAGCTGTTCTTACTTTGTTACCTTTTCTACTTCTGAAAGTAACCTGGTGCTACTCCACTTCAGTTTTTTTTGCAATTTTTAAATGTTTACAGGCCTCTCCACCCATGCGGCCAAAATTGTGTTCAAAGCTAGATTGTCAGCAGTTTCGTATTTCTGCCATTTGCAACATACAACTTTCTTGAGGTCCTTAACTACCACACAGACGTTTTTCTAAACGTTCACTCTCAACATCCACATATCAAATTTAGACCACTTGCCTCTGATTCTATTATTGGACTTCGAAACTAAAGCCGGGAAACTGTTATATAGTGTCGGTGATTCAATTTTGTTGGTGTTAGACAGCGAACTCTTTAATACTCCCGTTGGTGTGACATATTGAATCACGAATCATTATTTATATTATTTCCCCAAAATTCACTTTTGTTTCTTTGAAAGCAAACCCTGCTGTAATTTGGATAATATTCATGATGATTTAATTTTGGCTATTTTCGCGAACTTCCCATTTCGTTAATTAAAAAATCACGCGAAAGATCTATTTCACATTTACTATCCGAGAATCCTCCTTCCGCGAATTTAAAATTCGCGAATAAGTCTGTCTGCTCAAATATCGCGAAATTTTCAAACATTACCTAATTAAGATTGTTTTGTTATTGTCTATTCCGTTTCTTTACGTTATAATGTTTAATATTCTTCTACACTTTTTTCTAGGTTTTTTACGTTAATGAGCAATGTTGTTTATCCAAAGTGATGATTGTTTGACCAGGTAATAATAAAATATAGTCATATTTGCTCTAAAGATTCTATGATTTTGTTAAGGGGAGTTCAATGAAAGTGTTTCAAGACAAAGTACATTTTCAGATATCGACGACTGTGAAGGTGTAACATGTCAACACGGCGGTACGTGTAAAGACGGACTGAATTTCTACACCTGCACATGCATAGACGGTTACACGTCTACACACTGCGAAAAAGGTAAAATCTTTATGCTTAAAGGGTATTCTGGAACAAAGGAATGACAAATTGGTTTCGTTTAGTCAGATTATTTACCAAAGAAACAATATAATAATAGATATTTATTCACATTTGAAACTCACGAGTATACAAAGTGACAATACCGAAATAATCATAGAAAAATAATATATACCATGAATGTCTGTTATACTAAATTATATATGTTTCATATGCGCATTGGAACTAAATCCTGACTGAAAGATTAGTTTTGACATTAATTTATATCATTTACTGGGGGCTCCTTACAGGACAATTTTCTTACACACTTTCATATATTTTTGTATTTTGACCATGTAGGTTATATACAATTGCTTTCGTTTAGAAACAGTTTAACATATCACCAGCATACTTCTAATTTAAAGCAGCCTATTAAGACTTCTTTGCAGTTCCTACTACACCTGATTACAGTTCTTACATTGTAATACATTTTTACAGATTTAAACGAATGTGCTCTTCATAACGGGGGATGCCAGGATGTGTGTAACAATACAGACGGTTCATTTTACTGCGATTGCTACGACGGACGACAGCTGCAGACTGACGGACGTTCTTGCTCTGGAGGTACTTCTTTTCTTATTGGAAAATCCATGTTTGTCGTGAAAACGCCTAGGTTTCGGATTTCTGTTGTGGTCTCAAAACATATAGAAGCGAGTCAAATGAGAACCTTACACTCACATGCATTCAAACAAACAATACAAACTATGAAAATACTTTAGTTTATACTAATTTATTTTAGGTCGATTGTGAAACAAGTTATCCAACTTATATTAATCACTCTCGACACTCATTCCTGATGGTATCCATCGCCGTGAGGGTATGAGAGAGATGCCAGTTTCCCTTTAAATGCTGAGCGCCAAGCAAGGGAGCTACTGGTACCATTTTTTTACTTCTTTGGTATGACGCGGCCAGGGAGCGAACCCACGTCCTCCCGCACTCGAAGCGGACGCTCTACCACTAGGCTATCGAGGCGGTTAAACATACTTTATTATTGTGCATTTCAGTAATATAACTGTACAAAACGAACAAAAAATGTTTTAGAAAGAGAGACATTTATCAAAGATTTTTACACCTAATATATCAATAATATTGCCAAAGTTAAAGTGATATTACCATTCAAAGTCAAAAATAAAAAATCTTTCCTTTCGGTTATGTATATCTTAATTTGTATTTGTCAATAACAGAACAAACTTGGTAAAACTTATTTCTTACATGTTTTAAAGCATCCACTGTGTTTTGAGCATCACTCTTAACTATAAACTAAAGTGACCATTTTGAAGTGTAATAGGACTGACTTTAAAACAGAAATACATGAATCTGTATTAGATTTGTATACCTATTGAATATAGAACAAAACCATGTAAACCCTTTTTGACTATCGTAATCAAAAATTAAATTCCATTTAATTAGTAAGGCATATTTTCATTTCTGTTTGTCAATAAGAGAGTTATCTTAGTATAACTTCTTTCTTGTGTTTTCAAAGCATTCTTTGTTTTTTTCTTGAACAAATTGAAATACGGTCATTTTAACAGTAATATAACTTTAACTTCATTACAAATTCAAAAAAAAGTACTCAGCAGTATAACGCAAAATTTATATTAGATTTCAAAATAGTATTAATAAATACATATATGGTAGATCTAGTTGACTTTGGAAATATTTTGTGGTCCTTTTTATGTATATGCAATTACAATTGTTTCACAACCAATTATCAAAGTCTAAATATCAACCCCTTTAACATTCTGATGATATCAAAGCCTTAATAAACTGTAAAACTAAAAAATGTATGTCAATCAAGAGTTCTTGACTGCATTTTGAAACGCGGATTTATACTTTTCAGGTAATAGGGACACTGTGTTCGAGCGGTTTGAAATTGCTGGAGGGAAACTACCGAAAGCATGTTTTGTTCTACCATTAGCACATTGTACAGATGGTAACGACAGTAATACCCAACTTACCTCGACATCGGAATGGTACAGTCTGAAAACGAATCAATCTATCTCCTTCACATTTGGAATTGCCTTTATCAAAGTCAATGATTTATCATTGCCGCTTTCAATACAGGGCCTTGAAGTAGAAGTCTCGCCTGGAAACTTTCAACTAAATTATGGAACAACGTACAACTCTAGTGAAGGAACTGTTATCATTAATGATCAAACACCATCAGACTGTAAATCGTTTGAATTAGTAGCATCAGATATATTTGAATTCATATCTGCTGATTCCTTTCTCGCAACCTATCTTTTGAACTTGCTCCCAACTTTGCCTAACTGGATCAAATTTGAAAAGACCCGTGACTCGTTACTCGCCATCCAAGATTTAAGGAGTGATTTAGTTTACGGAAAAGACATGGAGAAAACCACTTGGTGTGAAGGAGCGCCTGTATTTGATGATCATCTTTACAGCGTATTCAGATTTGGTTCCGAATTTTCTTTAGAAGTGTTGGGGGACAAGATAAAAATTCCGAAACCGTTAGCTGGTCACAAATTTTGCTTCATTATTGACCTTTGTCATAGTAATGGAGGTAGCATATTTTTCATGGTGCCGGAGGAATCACGAGATTTGCTTAAAAGTATTAATGTCTTTCAAAAATTAATACAAGAGGACGGGTTAACAATACATCCAAGAGGTATCGGTATTTCAACAGCTAATGGAGTAAACGTTCATCATAACACGACTGAACTGGAGTTATGGAATGGAGATGCCATATTTAAATACCCGTAAGTAACTGAATTGTTTTATGGTAAATTACAAAGAGATTAATTTTTTGCTTGTCTTTGATAGCTTCTAACTGCATCACTATTAATTATTAAACGCATTTCTACTAATTTGACAACTGTATAAAAAGGCCTCATCACAATATATTTTCCTATGTTATTTCAATTCTTATTTATTTAATATTCATTGACATTTTTCAGTTTATATTTACATGAAACGTACATTGTCTTTTGAAGGGTATTTCCCCGTGGTAACGTTTGGATCGGTGGTGACGTAGTGAAAAATGATACCAAGCTGTTAGTAGAAGGCAGTGGAGACATTTTTATTGGCATTCCGTCTATAGAAAATGTATGTATATCTCTCTAAGTTACTTTTTATAGCAACTATGAAGTTAAAATGTTAGTTATCTTTAGAAAAATGCGGTGTTTTATATTACTGGACATTAATTTTTCTTAACATGAAAATGTCAATTTTAATAAGTTTTGCACATTACATATTGCTCAAAATTGTATCCCTATAGGAAATACGCAAGCAATATATATTTTTCTATAAATAAGAGTAATATACTGAACACAGAAAAAAGTATAAGATGCCAATGACACTTATTCGTTCAACTGCCTTTAATAACACAATGATATACATATTTGAAACGTCTTTTATTCTACAAAATATTCATGTCAAAATATATTGTACTTTGCAGATGCTGACATCTATCTTTTTTGACGAATGGAATGCATACATACGGCTCACAATTTCTGCATCACCTACATGGCAATTTCGCCTTTTTGGGAAGAACTATTCCATACTTTTTAGCAATCTCGTCACAGCTGAAATGAATCTATATCTCTCCGTTGGTGGTAAGTTCCTTATTACATGAAAATGCTTTTATTCTGCAGTAATAGTCTTCATTGACCATACAGATGCAGTGAACCTCTTTTTATGGCCCCGAAGGGCGGCATATTAAAATCGCACCGTCCGTCTGTCCGTCCGTCCGTCCGTCATGTGTCCGTGTCGCGTGCAAGACCCAACCTACCTCAAAGCTGGTATGAAGGTGTCCGGGGGACCGTAACCCTGTCATGCATTGAAGGATTTTAAAATAACTTGGCACACATGTCTAGCACATCAAGACGACGTGTCGCGTGCAAGACTCATATCCCTACCTCAAAGGTCAAGGTCACACTTGGAGTATGAAGGTTATAGAATCCTCTATATATGCACACATTCGTGTCCGGACTGTAACTTTGTCATGCATTGAAGGATTTTAAAATAACTTGGCACAAATGTCTAGCACATCAAGACGACGTGTCGCGTGCAAGACTCATATCCCTACCTCAAAGGTCAAGGTCACACTTGGAGTATGAAGGTTATAGAATCCTCTATATATATGCACACATTCGTGTCCGGACTGTAACTTTGTCATGCATTGAAGGATTTTAAAATAACTTGGCACAAATGTCTAGCACATCAAGACGACGTGTCGCGGCAAGACCCACATCCCTACCTCAAAAGGTCAAGGGGGGGGGTTTGTTTTTTTTTGTTTGGTTAAATTGGTCACACATGATAGAGTATTGCGTGCAAGGCCCACATCCTACATAAAGGTCAAGGTCACTCTGGAGTATGAAGGTTATGGAATCCTCTATATATGCACACATTCGTGTCCGGACTGTAACTTTGTCATGCATTGAAGGATTTTAAAATAACTTGGCACAAATGTCTAGCACATTAAGACGTGTCTCGTGCAATACCCACGTCCCTAGCTCAAAGGTCAAGGTCATACTTAGAGTTTGAAGGTAATGGATTCCTCTATATATGCATATATGCACACATTCGTGTCCAGACTGTAACTTTGTCATGCATTGAAGGATTTTAAAATAACTTGGCACAAATATTTAGCACATCAAGACGACGTGTCGCGTGCAAGACCCTTGTCCCTAGCTCAAAGGCCAAGGGGTCACTTAGAGTTTGAAGGTAATGGATTCCTCTTATATATGCATATATGCACACATTCGTGTCCGGACTGTAACTTTGTCATGCATTGAAGGATTTTAAAATAATTTGGCACAAATGTCTAGCACATCAAGACGATCTGTCGCGTGCAAGACCAACATCCCTGCCACAAAGGTCAAGGTCACACTTAGAGTTTATAGGTTATGGAATCCTGTATATATGCATACATTTGTGTCCGCACTATAACTTTATCATGCTTCGAAGGATTTTAAACTTTGAACAAATGTCTAGCACAAGCGGATATGTTGCGTGCAAGACCCAAGTCCCTACCTCAAAGGTCAAGGTCACACTTAGTGTTTAAAGTAATGGAATACTGTATGCATGGTTACTCTGTCATGCATGGAAGGATTTTAAAATTACATAGCACATTTATTGAGCACATTGAGAGGACACAGACTGAGGCACCTCTTTTGGGGGCATTTGTCACTTGTGAGGGACAGCTCTTGTTTCAATGTGTGGCTACTCTCTTTTCAAAAAGAACATACGCTACAGTAAAAGTCTTAGTGTGCGATCTGATGCATCTGTTTCTTTTAAGACAGGAAGCCTTTACTTTTTACAGGGGCAAACTGCGCGACATATTCTTGTGTAAAGCAAAAAGAAAAAAGAAAGTATACATTTTAATCCAACATAAAAGATACTGTTTACAAATTCTGTATAATTATCCGGCAAATCATTTGACAGTTTACTAGTTGTATACACGGTGTGATACCTAAGAATGTTTACCTGATGAAGACTATGATTATTTCAAAACGCGTTGTGAAAAGGGACTTTTTGTTCTCTTATTAAGAAAAGCTTCACTGTTTGAATCAAAAGTGCCGATACAGAAACTAAATGCTCAATTGATAAACTTGTCACGCATAAAAGTGTTTATAGTTTTAACCCTGCTTACTATTTTCAGGTTCTAACCGTACTCTATGCGGAGATAACTCAAATCCTCCTGGTGTCTTCTTTTCTTTCCTGTTGGAAATAAATCCATTCAAGGGCATTCCAATATTAGACGAATGGGGTGTGTCGAACACACACAAAGCGTATGGATTTGCCACATATGAACAACCAGCTGAGGTCCAAAATATTGATATAAAAGCCGACATTCTTAGCTTCAGAGACATACTTGAAAAACTCAAATATCAATTTAGCATCGAACTTCACAAAGTAGGTATAATATTTAGAAATACAACATTGACTGTGGTTAATGAAATTGAAGACCACATTGAAATAATGAAAGAACTTGTTTCAGATGCATTCGATGATATAGTATCTGGTAAATGGAAAGAAATAAAGCACGTTACAGAGAAATTGTGGCAAGAGTACAAGATGATGAAAGATAAAGTTGAACTATTTTTCGACGACACAGAATTTATAATTCAGGAGACGTTTAGAAATCTTACAGATATCGTGAAGAGTGAAATTGACGATGTGAAGACAACATTGAAGAATGCTTTGAATAGAATTACTAGTTCTTTGATAATAGGCTCATCTGATTCCAGTTATACGGGATTTGGCTTGAAGTATACCGTTAATTTAAAGGTTATTGGGTTAGTAGTAGGAGAATTCGATATAGAGGTAGTTGACTCTGCTGAACATCTTTTTCAATGCAGCCGATTTGAGCAGATAAGGAAACATTTTGAGGGTGAACAGGCATTACGATTTATTGGACGAGCTTCTTGGCCACAGAAATTGTATAAAAAATTTCTTAAATATCATAAAGGTGTAGGCATCGGTGGAGCACTTTCTTCTGATACAGACAAATTTGCTGTCCAGCTTCAAGTTTTTGCACACTTCCTCGGGTTAAAAGCGACTGCAGACCTGTTTTTAACCAACAAAGGATTATATCTTTACACGGAAGGAAATATTTGGGATATTTTCCTTGCCCAAATAGACGTTTCAGCGGAAATGAAATCTGAGTGGCACGACCTCGTGTTAAAAATCGAGGGACGTTTTGTTGCGAAAAGTAGAAAGCGACGGCAAATACAGACAAGAAGTTCATCATTCCAAGATAGCTACTTAGATGCTCTGAAAAAGGTTATAAAGACAGTCGCTGACATGGCCAATGAGCGATTGAGCCAGGCACAAGAAGGGTTAGCAACAGCTCAGACATCACTCTCAAAAGCACAAAATTGGCTTGAAGAAAAGAAAGAATCTGTCAGAAGTGCAAACGAAATTTTTGACAAAGCTGTCGCGTCTTTGGAAAGAGCTAAAGACAAATTAGAAGCAGCAAAGAAACCTTTCGAAGAGGCATTAAGAAAACTTAATAATGCCCAGAGAAATGTAGACAATCTTTGCCGGATAAGATCATGTAAGAAGTATTGCATACCAGGGATAAAATGCAAATGGTGTCGTAAAAAGGTTGGATGGGCTAGAATTTCGTACCCCTGTTGTAGATTTACTAGCTGTATGTTTAAAGTTCCGAATCCTATTTGTGTTGCGGCAAATCTAGCCTGCAGATTCGTGCGGGCTGCAGCATATCTAGCTTTAGAAGCAGCGAAGATATTTATCCGGGTTCCAATGCTTGCTTTTGATGTCGCAAAGGGAGCAGTTTCAGTGTCTCAAGTTATTGTTGATAAATCACGTGTTATTGTTGATGTCGCAGTTGGCCTTCTAGATATGGCTCAGCTAGGTTTAGAATATGCTAAAGACGTTCTTGAAGCAGCAAAGGCAGTTTTAGAGGGAGTAAAACTCGCTATCGGAGCTGCCGTAGAGATTCTAGAGCTCGTTATTGACATAGGACTGAAAAACATAATCGATGTGAGAAACTGTGGTTTCAGTGTTGAAATATCAACGCATGATCTTCCGGTGTTCGATGTTTTCTGTGATGTGAACGCGTTTCGACGTGGATGGAAAACTATCAAGATACGAATCAATTTTAAGAATATCTTACAGAGTTTATGGAATGCAGCCCGAGCCACAATCAATCTGCTGGGTAACATAATTGGCATCGGAAGAAAGCGCAGAGAAATTGAATTTAAGGCATCTTCAAGAATGCATACATTATTGCGGAATATAAGAGAGGCCGAGATACAAAACGGAACATATCAATATCTAAACGAAAGTATAGATGTCATAAATGATATTCTTGGCTTTGCAAATGATGCTGATAACGACTACGACAACAGAGTACTTATATACCAGGACAAATGTAATTCAGTTTCTAACGTAATGGAATTTATGCGAGAGGCTTTCGATTCGATACAAGAAATCGTGAATGAATCGAAACAGGCCATTGATGAAATGTCATCGTTGAGAGATGAGCTTCAGAAAATTACGATCGATGGTCTAGCTGAGAATATGACGATTGAAAATGCCGGAATAAGCTTAGAATATGCTGAACGCGATTATAATTTGACCAAAGATGACTTAAATCAAGCAATGAATGAGTCCAAGGCGGCATTACTCGATGACCCACTTCTTCAAGAGATAGATTCTTCGACAACACTTGCAATTAAAAGCCTCAACGCTCAAATGCAATCTGTGGAAGAAGTAAATTTTCTTGAAACATGGTTTAACGCCATGTCAAACATTTCTAACGATTACTTCAATACATCTGAATGTAACGGCTTTAAGGATTGTGTTCTCTATTCGATATCAACTTTGTATTCTGCCTACGAGGCTGAAGAAATTCCCGACATAGAGAACATCAGAAAAGCCATCCTTGACCTCGAATCTGTTTTGCTAGAATTATTCCAGAACGAATCTTCTTCAATAAGCGAGTCAGCCACTGCAATCGAATATATCATTTTCAATGTGACATTCTTAGAAAAAAGCAATCCGTTCTGTTCCGACGCTCCTGTTTTCAATGCAGATTTGAAAAATCAAACAGTTTTGAACGGAACAGATGTCGTGTTTACATGTGACGTTTCTGGCAATCCCTATCCAATAATTCAGTGGTTCAAGCATGATGAAGCCTTGTTAGGTGAAATATTTGTAGAGTTGACTATGGCCAATGTTTCATTAAATGACATTGGAATGTATTCTTGCGTTGCCGGTAATGTTGTGGCAAACATCACGTCTTCAGAAGCATATCTTAGAATTTTAACTTATGGTAAGTTCTCTACAATACTTAAATTACTGAGTCACATTTCCATAAAATTTAATTTACTATTTTTATGAGTTAAAGAAGTTACCTTGCGATGCATTTGTGAAGTGCTATCGAATTTTAGTTTTTAACTGCTATAAAAATGTTACCTATGTGTTTAAAGCAAGCTGAAGTTTTTTCTACAGAATGTCATTCATGGAAGTGTAGCAAAGAGGCCAGCTTACTTTGAATCTGAAATACCATTTGAGAGGTATCTTATATATATTAATTTAATATAAGTTAACTGTAAATACTATAAAGATAAATGGTTGTCAATCATGTTTTCTTAATGCAATTCTGGTACTGCAGATGAAAATGAATGCGAGACGGACATGGGAGGGTGTGAACAGATATGTGAAAATTTCGTGGGATCCTTCCAGTGTAGTTGTTATCATGGTTACCAACTTAAAGAAGATGCTATGACATGTTCAGGTAAGACAATGACTTATTGATTGACTAAATGACTAACTGACTGACTGACTGTTTGGATAAATTGATGTATTTATTCATCCATTCATTTACATGGTTCAGCTTTATGGTTTTGTTAACGGTTTAAAATTATTCTGTTTGTTTAAAAAGTCCGTCTTTGAATTTTGTAATGTGGAGTTTTTCAGGGACTTATCTTTTTTATTCATATCCCTGAAAGGAATGTTAAACTTATAAAAGTATGCATGCATCTTATCATATTTAGACATCAACGAATGTTTGACTGGTCTAGCGCAATGTGAACAAACCTGCCTGAACTCTGAAGGTTCTTACTCTTGTGACTGTAAGGACGGCTTCGTGTTAGAAGAGGATGGTCGTTCCTGTCAAAGTATGTACACAACATCTTTCCAATATCTATTTTTGGTAACGGTCATCTTGACTTCTATTTACTTTGTAAGGACAGTTAAAATCAAATACAGGGTGAATGTTCAAACAATAAAAGCACATCATTGATTGAATAGGCATTCGCATTGAAAATGGGATAACCTGGGATTAAGCCCGGCCAGGTAAGTTCAAAAAGTGGTGACACTTGGATAAACAAACTGGTTATTATATACACATTTCTCTTTTATGTACAGAGTATAAACTAGCAGACACTGTTATATACTCATTCATACTTCAAGTAACCTTCAAGTATTAAACCTTTCATAAATTGTCTTCGTAACCTTTTAAGTGCTAGCTTTCATTCGTCTAGGTTAGGAAAACAAACTATCGTAGTCATATGCGATATATTTGTATGCAACTCTTGCAGCAAATACACGTAATAGAAATTGTGATTTTACCCATCATGTAAACAAATTAATGAAAAATCCAAATGTTTGTTTTTCAGGGAAGCCTAGTCTGGATGGGCCAACAATAGGTAATATTTTTAAATTATTATATTTTACAAAATGTACATTTTCATGTATGAATATAAATGAAGCTCGGAGTTTTAATAACATGGTTATCATTTCTTGACAGACTTAATGATATACAGTGTAATTGTTTTGCCCATTCTTATAGGCATAAAATAAACTGTATCGACGTTTCGTACTTTTATGAAGGAAGCCTGCGTAGTGTTTCTTTGTCAAAATTGTATGATAAAGTAATGTTAAATAAATCTGTATATTGAATAAATCAAAAAGTTTACAGGTTCGTTAAAAACTAAACGTGTAAAACACTTTACCAGCAGATTTAAATTACCAATTATCATAACATTCATTGGAGGGAATTTTAGTTTTGTTCCAACAGAAGGTTTGGAATTACCAGTAAAATATTACATATTTCACGTCAAACATGACATCATACAGACTTAGTGTATTTGTTCATCATTATGAAGGATCTTCTTGAACGTCATGAGACTATATATCCAAATATTCTTGAAGGATTGTCATGAAATTTGGCTTAATTGTTCACCATATCAAGATGATGTGCATAGAGTGTATCTCAGCTATCTTAGGTCAATGGCAAGATCACATTTAGAGATCAAAGGTCATGTGACTTAATAATGTGTCCACTTTGTAACTCCTGAACCACATATTGAATTTAAATGACTAGTCCCAAATTTTAATCATATAGTTATTGCTGTTACGGTAATGAGAGGAGCCATTTCTTTTGACAAGGTGCGCTGGTGAAGGTATTTTAATCAAATTCGGTCACAGCTCTAGTTAAAATCACTTTCATATCATTCACAAAAGAATCAAATGTCGTCTTACTTTTGTTCTTCAATTTTGTTTTTATTGCAACAGTTGTCATGTATCTTGAAACTACATTTTATTTAAAAACAACAAAAACACTTCAATAGCACGTCATATTCCGTTTTAAATAATACGTCTATCTTTAATAGGATTCTCAGGACGACCAAGTACCACATGCCTTTACTATTTTGATTGTTCTCTCTTACAGCTTTGTTGACGTCTGTGTGTGTCCTTGCTGTTGGAGCTGCTGCTGTGATAGCATTTGTGACTCTCAGAAAACTTAGGTAGGTTGTACTGTCTGGATTTCTCATAAAAAGATGAAGTATAATGTGACCCAATCGAGGATTGACCGCAAAACTGTTGTAA
This sequence comes from Saxidomus purpurata, assembly GCA_022818135.1. Lineage (NCBI taxonomy): Eukaryota > Metazoa > Mollusca > Bivalvia > Venerida > Veneridae > Saxidomus > Saxidomus purpurata. The sequence goes on from JAFMSR010000010.1 coordinate 31,975,650, forward strand.
TTCCTTCTTTTTTTCATATAAGTTACTACAGTTTTGTGTTCAACCCTCGTAATGTTAAACTGATTGCTTCTGCATGTACATATGATAAAACTAGATGCAACGTCAGAAATGCAAGACTTAAAATAATTATTACCTGTGATTTAAAATACTGAAGAGCAACTGATAGTTCACAGAAGACTGCACAAAAAAAGCGAAGGAGTTGATTTCAAACATAACGTTTCTGTTTGATATTTCAGCACTCCAAAAGTATTACCTGACACTAGAAAGACTGATGTGATATTTGTCAAACCGTTTACACCAGGCCCAGTTTCCAAGGCAACCCACGGTCCAGCAAAGCCTGTATTTGATAGGACTTTTGTTCCTCCAGGCTATACGAATTCACCAGGAAAAAATATGTTTGTTTGAATATTCTAGTGTAACAGACTGGAATCTGTCCAAAAGTATTAAATTCCTTTAGCTTTACATTCTACATGTATTTAGCTTTACATATATACCATTGTTCTTTCTAATATAAACTTGTTTGTAGCATGCCACAACACAGCAAGTAGGAATGTCCATCGTGCTTAGATAAATTTATATTTTTGTATAAAGAACACATTTGATAAAATATGTATGCAAATTGTTATTACCACAAACTTATAGATCCGGTATTTATCAATGTACCATTATAATTCAGATTGTGATGTCGGGGTAGTCGACTTTTGACTACCGTTCAAAGTGACCATCACATTTTTTTTTAAAGCATGAGCTACTTTTTTATACTCCTACAATTAATGAGCATTGCCATAGTTATAACCAAACTACATGTATATAAATCTGTAATTCAGCTATCCTATTAAAAAAATGAAAATTCGTCCTTATTTTTAAAATTTATATCTGCTATTAAGAGAAATAAGTCAGTAGAACTCGTTTCTTGAATGTTTTAAGCATCTACTGTGTTTTAAGCTTGACCAATATTTGATACGGTCATTTTTGAAGTCAATTTAAATTGACTTACTGATTAAATGTCTAAGACGAACGTCATCTGTGTAAACAATATCTCATTGGTCCAGACCTCGATCAACGAAATATGATACATATTTCGTGACTTTTCGGTTTTCCCAAAGTGAATATTATTGTTCAGAACAGTATTGTTTTTATTTCTATGGGTCTTAATGTCTTGCATTAGACAGAACGTTTATGGAGCTGGAATCAAAATGCTGACGACGCCACTAATATGACGTAGAAGCACCGACGTCGTCTATTGGTTAATGAAATATCAAAATAATTGTTTCAAGGGCATTAAATAAGTATTATACACACGTACATACAATAAAACATTTATGGACTCATGGGGCATTGAATATGATGTGATATTCACCAGAATAGATCAGTATTGACATTGGCTCATGGGTCAAACATATTATATCTGTATACTGTTTCCCTGGATCTCATCAGCACGTAGCTCAATGTTAGAATGTCAAATTGATCATTTATGTAAGAAATTGCATACAACACAAAACCGGTAGTTACATGTAATTCTAGCATGCAGTTACAGGTCACTGTCTAATATTTGTACAAGTCAATGCTGAAAACAGCCTTCTATTATTGACCTATTCATGTCTATGCTGTTAAACGGAATAACTTTCTTCTACCTTTGCATAAGTATTTGACTTTCTAAAATAAGATAGCGTTTTATATTGCTACACTTGCATAATTATGCAAATTAAATAACTTGTAATCATTAGAACTTAGAGTTCTCGTTATTGAATTGATCAGTTTTGAAATTCAATGTATCAGCAATTTTGATTTTCATACTGCTCACCCTAAAACTGTACAGCATGTGACAATTTCTAAAGTGGTCATATACTACTAATTCTTTTATATCTTTAAATTTGTTTCAATCACTTATGTATATTAGTTTCAATATGTGTTTAGTTTTCTCAAAATTACATGTAGATGATTTTGTTTTCTTATTTTCAAACGAATATGACTTTGTATTTTTATTTATTTTCATATTTTTATATTTAGATGTTCAAGCTTTCTTTCAGTGGGACATTATTACATGTACATACATGTAAGCTGTTTTGGCCAGTAAATGTAATGTATGTGATTGTATATACGTACGTTTTCTACAATAAAATAATGGAAGAAATCAGTTACGTTTTGTCTTATTTGTATACATTAAATTCATGTGAAACTCATTACATATATTTAATAATTACACTTTTTCATAGTGGGCTTTCTTACAAAGACACTCAATGCAAACACATGATTACAATCGGTTACACCTAATTACAACACGCTGCTGTGTGTGTATGGCCTTAAAATCCCATCCTCGGAGCATAATAAGAACATGTACATTCAAAGCTCAAAAATACACTTGCAACTACATGTACAACTACACTGATCTTCTACAAAACCCCAGCTTCTGAACAAGCATAGAATAAGATAATTAATACATTCAGACTTGTGTTATAGACCTCACCGAATAAAGACAACATGAACCGGCGAATTAAAAGAACCATCAAGGATAATTTCAATAGGAAAAAATACATTGCTTATATACTTGGTTTTACAGCCATGATACACCGGCATATACATACATGTATACATTAATTCAGTAACTACATTTATCATTTTTATATCAGGTAGTCTCAACAGACTCTAAACAAAACAACAACAACTGTTTTGCAAGGCGAGACTATTGAACGAACCTTTGTTTAACAAAAACCCGTATTAATATCCACGGGTCACGTGACCAAAGTGGTCAAACCAATGTATGCACCTGTTCAGACAAATGTTCTCCAGTCAGCCCGGTTAGCTCAATCGGTAGAGCACGAGACTTGTAATCTCGAGGTAGCGGGTTCGATTTCCGGGGTTGACCAACTAAAAATTACTCAGTCTTTCGAATGAGACAAAAAACGATTTACCATGTATGGGTGCTATACACCTGGCATGCTAAAAGAACCAGAGGTGCCTCTGGAATTGGGACGCTTTCTGTATCTTGCACTATCCTCCGAAACCTAAAATAACTATACATCCACGTGGGGCGTTGGTCATGTGGGAACCGGTACCAACGATAAAACTCTAATCTACGATACGAATGTTCTCCGCTATACGATGTAACGCGGAGAACTAGAAATTGCGTTTGGTGGTAACTCGGCTCAACGCCGATTATCTTTTTTAAAGATGTTTCTTGTCTTAGATACTTTTAATAATCCAAAACCGTTGTTTGCCGGGAAATTATTTACCTAAATTGCAATCAAAGTGAGTGGAGAAAATATCAAAAGCAAGTGCACAAAATTTAAAAAAAAACAAGTTTTTTTTATTCAATTAATTTTTGTTTCAGATAATGTGATACCAGGCACAACGTATATAAGTATGGCCTCGCATTTCTTTGTTTCGTAATGTTTGTCATTCACGTTTTTATTTTTCACATCTGTCTTACAATCATGTACAGTCATTAATCTGCCTAAAATATGACATTACGACATTCTTTCCGGATACTAGTTTTTGTGTGTGTACATGTGTATGTGTTTACTTCTTATTACTTTTCTGACGACAAATGCGTCTGCCTTTGCATCCTACATGAGTATTCTCTATAAAAAATCATAAGTCAGCAAATTTTCATTAAGTCCCCCTTTACCAACTAATGGTACCCTCTTAACTGAAATACGGACGGGTTCATTTTAGACATCTACATCTAACACGGTAATCAGATGATAGTGTAAGTTCTACAAACAGATATGATAATAAAAGAAATTATTAAAGAATTATTAACATTTTCAAATTGTTGTCTTGTTAATTGTAGGCATTTGTTGCCTTATACAAATTTATTATTTAATAGAATTGAAGCACAAAAAAGCGTAACTAGATGGGTGTTCAGTGGAACACTTGTGTCGCCCTCTTATGCTTTGTCAGAATAACCAACAATTTTGTGACAAAATCTAAGTGTATGTAAAAAGGGCATAACTCTCTCAAATATGACCTTGACCAACAAACTTTGGCGGCATCATGACCCTTATGTCATAAGCAATACAATTTAAAAGTCTGATGAAGAAATCTTAAGAAATGGCAAAGTTACAAAAAGTACAAAAAGGAGCATAACTCTGTCAAATAAGACCTTGACCTACAAAATTTGGCGGTATCACAACCCTTTTGACATAAGCAATATAATTTGAAAGTTTGATAAAGAAATCTTAAGAAATGGCACAGTTATAGCAAAAATCTAAGTATATAAAGGGGCATAACTCTGTCAAATATGACCTTGACCTACAAACTTTTGCGGCTTCATGACCCTTATGTCATAAGCAATGCAATCTGAAAGTTTGATGAAGAAATCTTAAGAAATGGCAAAGTTATAGCCAACGTTAAGTTTTCGTGACAAAATCTAAGTACAAAAAGGGGCATAACTCTGTCAAATATGACCTTGACCTACAAAATTTGGTGGCATCACAATCCTTTTGACATAAGCAATACAATTGTAAAGTTTGATGAAGAAATCTTAAGAAATGGCAAAGTTATAGCCAACGTTAAGTTTGTGTGACGGACGGACGGACCGACGGACCGACGGACGGACAAAGCGATCCCTATGTATCGCCTTTTCTCCGAAAGGGCGACACAAAAATGAGTGAGGTCTAACAAAAAAAAGGAAATATTATAATACATTTATATGATTTTTCGCTTAGAAAGTATAAGTGTGGCATATGTATATCAAAGACATTTACAACACGCCAACACATTTGAACAGCACTTTTTTTATCATACAACAGTACATCCGAAGTTATTTCAATAAATGAATGGCGTGAGTATAGCTATCAGTCTGACAGCTGGCAGTTTTTTACGAATTATCGGACTCAAGTACTGGTCCTAAAGTCGATTATTAGGTTAAATATCCGCATGTACATAAATGAAATACTTTTGAAATGGGTGTGTGGCAACCCTCTTCCCCCACTCGCCCCCTCTTCCCCAACTCGCCGTCACTTTCCCCGCCCGCACAATAGATGTAGATCTACTTTCGGAAAGACCTTGCACAATAACAGTTTAAGAAAATTGCGTCTTAAATAAATAAGTATGTTTATTTATTTATTTTCGTACAGGAAATCTGCACGTGTACCACTTTGTGATAAATAAAGTATATCTGATATTGCTTTTTCGGTTGTTACGAATGTTATGAAACAAGTGAAACATATATGTTGTAAAAATTACAATGATGACAATGACAATGCTTTATTTGATAACGGCCACCGGCCCATAACAAGTTCAAGTAACATTTGTACAACATACATACAGACTGGTACCAATATATCTTGTCATGTAATCTACAGAGAAGCAATACATGTACTATTTACAAATATAAGTGTAATATAACCTTGTGTTCAAAATGCAGTTATTGATTTAGGATTGCTTGTCGCTCTTGAAAAGCATAAAATGTGTACATTGCTAAATTAATAATGACTTGCTCTGATTTACAGCTCATCAGAATTTTAAACTTTTGGAAATTTGTTTACATTATCTTTATATTATCTTTATACTGAAGACTGTTTAAGCCATCTATAGCAGGTTTTTCAACGTCAAATTAGTTACAAATCTAACATTTTTGCGACAACTGCTTTTAAAAGTACATTTTAATTAAGTAACCATTATAAAAAAAAACTTTATTCATAATATAACAACTATTAAAAATATGTCAGGATGTCCTTCATAATAACATATAATATTACATATATATAGGCCTGATTAATAGTATGAAACGCGTAGCACAGTTAATTTTGTTAATTAAATCGTTAAACCATATGAAGTCATTTTTATTTACTTCATTATGTATATTTCCTTTTCCGGCATTTTAAGGTTTTAAACCTTAAGACTATATTTATATACATATACAAATCAAATATGACATAATATCGTAGAAGTAGCATAACTGCATTTGTGCCGCCCCTCGTACGTACTATTGTTGTATTTTTACTTAATTAGTGTCCGTCAGAAAGATTAATAGCTCTTTGTTAAAAGGTGTTGTGCAACACTTTCCTGGTATTTACTTTTTCAAAAATCCCCTTACAAAACCCGAAAAAAAACCCCACGTTTTCAGTAATTTAAAGTTTGAAAAAAACTGTGATCGCACGTATATAAACGCTGTTGCTTCTAACCTATTTGCGTTGACTACATCGACATTCAACATAAAGGTTGGTAAATATTTTGTTGTATTTAGATTTTTCAGAAACATTAATTTCCTTATTACTCATTTAACAGTTGTTGGGCTGTAAATCAGACTAAAACACGATAACTTTAATAAACGGTTCGTCTCTAGATCGTGCAACCTGACAAATAATTAAGGTTTGAAAAACGTTTAAGTTCATGTAAACATTTTCCTTGTTTAAATGAACGCTGTCTAAAACTCATTATCATAAACTATGTACAACTTAATACAGTGCAACCACCCTTTTGGGGAAAATTCGATTCCTTACATGATTGACGCAACGGGAAAGAAAATGTGTCTTTTTAGGGTGAGTGTTCACCTAGGGAGGTGTTTTTCAGGGATGTTGGACCTTACATGCTACATATTGTTGTCTGACTCAAGTGTTTATTCTCTCATATTTTTCAGTAGTTTCCGTTTCAAGCAGTGACTTTTTTTTACACCAGTCGCGACTCTCACGAACAAAATCGCTTTGACTGCGCTTTCTGCAATGTCTATACATGTATATACCAAAAACGTCAAACTTCCAGGACTATTTTGAATCAACTAGTATAGTAAAATTTATTTACTGATAGGACAATGATAGAGCCATGTTCTACTCACTCTGAAACAATGTTAACATATGCCCTTCTCTTGTATTCAAGATGTTTCTTCTCGGACTGTCGGACAATAGTTGCCAGAAAGCCTTTTTATATTTTTGCAATATATTGAAGAAAATACTGCTCTGTATTTCTAAACTGTACTTATTTATTTCAAAAGCAAAGTTAGGACTGTTTTTGGTACAAACCAAGGTCATTTCCGCTGTTAAGCCATCTTTCTTGGTAAACTTGTAATTGTGCCGCTGGGGCTTAAGCATATATTTCTATTTAACACCTTTTTATGACAAATTTACGAAAAATCTTTATCTCTTTTGACAATCAAAATGTTTCTCGATTCATTCTACAAATTATAACGGACTGGTTTGTACTTTTGATATTTGCGACGTATATACGGTTTTAATGGTCGCAAATATTGATTAACGGCGACGGCGTTAGCCGGAGCGTTAAAACTGTTTGCGACCATAAAACCGTATATACGGTCGCAGATATCAAAACACTAAATAGTTACCCTTTTCTAACGCACAATGTGTCTAAATGCGATAATTAAAACGCCGTTTGAATTTTGCGACTATATAAACGATATTTAATAGTCGCAAATTCAAACGACGTCACCAATCAGAAACGACGTTATATCGGTACTGCGTTAGAATACCTTTTTTACCGTGTCTGAATTATAATTTCGTTGAACTTTTAATATGCACTATTATTTCCTTTGTCAATAAAGATACCTTACTTATCACCGTGGTTGCCCGATTAAGTTTCTCATATCAAAGTCAGTAAAACGTAGTGAAATAAAAAAGACATGTTTAATATTGAACTATGCTGAATAATTTTGACATAATCTGAAAAGCAACTTGAAGAAAATAAACTTCAAAAGTACATGTAATTAACTTGAATAAATTACGATGATCAACAAGAGCTGTCTCATGACAGCACGCTCGACTATCCGAAAGCTTGTCAGTAAAATGGTGTTGTTTTTTTTTTTTTTGTCTAATAACAGGTGTATTATGTAATTGCCTATAAGAATTAAGGTCAAAGATATGAAACTTGTTCAAAGACATTTGTAAATGAACATTACATTCTAAATCTTACCTTGGATTCTGTAAGCCAACTGAGAGGGGGAGGGGGTAATTTCAAAGAAATACATGACTTCGTATATTTGATCATAAATAACTTTGTAACGTTTCAAAATTAATATGCATAAAATTAAAAAGGCATTACCTCTGCATGCTGCATAATTATTTTATGACATTTCAAAAGTAAGCCATTTCGAGTATTTCCATATAATAGTCTGGTAAAAACTGTGACAAAATTCTAAGTTAAAAAGGGGTATAAATATGTCAAAAATCAAAAACAGTGGTGAAGATGTTGATAGTAAACATACAATTTAAGTTTCAAGTCAATACACTCTATAGTATTCAAATTATTAGACTTCTTTAACTAAAATCTGAAAATGGGACTTTCGTAAAAATCAGTTATGGGGATTGTATCCTCAGGTGTACATGATGATGGTAAACATATACTTTGAGTTTTAAGTCAATACCTTTGATAAAATTCAAGATATTTGACTGTATAAAATTCTTTATCCGGAAATTCTAAGTTAAAAAAGAGGCATAAATCTGTCAAAAATCAAAACAGAGTTATTTGAATTGTTTCCTCATGTGTAGATGTTGATGGTAATCATATATTTTGAGTTTTAAGTCAATACCTTTAAATCGTTAGTATTCAAAATATTTGACTTTATAAAATCATTTACCAAAAAATAAGTTAAAAAGGGGCATAAATATGTCAAAAATCAAAACAGAGTATTGTTTCTCCATGTCTAGATGTTGATGGTAAAGATATATTTTGAGTTTCAAGTCAATACCTTATATAATATTCAAGATATTTGACTTTATACAAAAACTTTAACCATATATTCTAAGTTAAAATAGGGGCATAAATCTGTCAAAAATCAAAACAGAGTTATGGGGATTGTTTCCTCAGGTGTAGATGATGATGGTAAACATATATTTTGAGTTTTAAGTCAATACCTTTTGATTGAGTTTGCGTATCAGTACTCCAAGTCATTGTTAATTTATGAAATAACATCCGTTCCAGCGGTGTTAGTCGTTTAATAAACAATGATTTGGAGTACTGATAATTAGCCACGAAGGCCGAAGCATCAGTACGCCAAATTATTGTTTATTAGACGAAAACAACGCTGAAAAGTACGTTATTTCGATTCTAACATGACCAGATATTACAAAAGGCGGATAAATGCAAAGCTTTATTTTCTACGCGAACGCTCATTTAACGTCATGCGGCGCAATATGACGTCATGTTTACAGCATATCGGTTCCCGTGTTGTTTATGGTTTAATAACATACTCTTTATATATAGAGACAAAACCGTGAGTCATGTTAGAATATAATTTTACTTTGGGGATAAGCATGTGAATTGTGTTGTTGATGTTAATGTTAACATTGTGTGATATACATCAGGATTGATATACATCTACTGTAGTTGAAACCGCAACTTAACAACCATTTAATCTAACACTAAATTTTTTGTAAATGAATATCAAAAAAGATATGAAATTTCAAATTCGAACTACATGTAATTCATTTTTATTATCTTATTGTCATGTTTTGCTTTTTTATTGAATCGTAGACAGGACATTTATCAAATCAATTATCTTAGTGTAAAATGAACGTATTCGTAAAATTGAATTGCACTTTTTCATTATTTGTATATTTTCAGGTCAAACATGAAGGTTTTGGTATTAAGCGTTTTAGTGTTCGTAGCTGTAATGAACTCCCAAGTTCCAACAGTCTATGGTGGTTGGACGGATTGCTGGGCCACCTGGTCACGTTGTAGCACGTGGAGTAAATTTGCTACTGGGGTGCTCTGGAAATCGTGTAACGACAGATGCAAAGGGCTTGGACACAGCAGTGGAGCGTGTAAGAAAGTGCCTTCAAGCTGTCCGTTATCTGAGAAGGCATGGCAATGCCAGTGTTCTTAACAATGACTGAAGTGTCAAAATGCATTGCAGAATATTGTTTATCACATGACAAGACTTATTAATATTTTGCAACACGAAGCTGTGAAACATTGACTTCCATATATCAAAGAAAAAATCGCGAAAATGTCACATCTATCAGAAAATGTATTGTACACCCAGATACAAAGTTGTAAGCAACCTAAGTTACTTCTAAATGTGTATGTTAAACAATTTTTATGTTATGTAAACCAGATTGCAACGATTTGAATTTGTGTAAATTTTCATTTTCATTTGAATACATACATTTCTAAGCAATATCGTATACAGTTGTATAATGGATAATGAATGATAGAATAAAACTGACAGTTTCATAATTTGTTTAATTTGCTTATCATAAACATGTTATATTCACTGTTGTTTGGTGATATTCTACTATTCCTGTATGTTAATTGCTCAGAAAAAAAACCCCAAACATCAAATTGTACCAAAAGTATGTTTTTCAACTCCATTCCCTTGCAGCCGAAATAATAAACAATGAATTTGTCGAATAATTATTTGAACAGTCCTTTAATTGATAAAATAATTCGAATAAACAAAACGGGAGCTTTTAGGACTATCACAGTTTTGCCACATCGACCTGTTGGCTGCCAGGGGTGAATTACGATCAGGCGATGTGAATACGCGAAAGCACAATGGGAAAGGACGATAAAACGACGCGAAGACACTACGGGTCGATGCGAATAAACGAGAATACGATGCGAAAATGCAATATAAATGTTGCGTCTTCGCATCGTATTATCAATACAGCATATCGATGCGTTGAGAAGATGTAGAGGGACGAAACACGATGTAAAGGTACGACAACATTATGAGAAGGGATAATAACACGAAGTGAAGACGCAATGTTCATATTGCTTTTTTGTTTCGTCTTATCATGTCTTCAAATTATCCTATTTTGTTTCGCATGGTATAAACGTCCCTATGAATTGTGTTTTCAAATCTTCGCATAGTCTTTTTGTAGATGCGCAGTCAAAGTGGCAAAACTACGATGGCCCTAACAGAACATAGTAGAAATGGGATAGAACAGATAGCGATGGATAGTCATTATGTAATTACTTCTCTTTTGGTAGCCACAAGAACCTGTTTGAATTTTTCTACACACACAAATAAAAAAATCTGATCCAGTTTAACAAACAGGCATCCCGCCATGGACCCCGCCCCCGTGCACGACACACAAACACCCACTCCCACACACGCGCGTCTGCAGACACACAAACGTATATAAAGATATTTAATTGAGTTACATTAATCAGTATAAAATGTTGACCGTCCCTTTCCCCAAAGAATCTCATTATGTATAAATATCATGGTCAAAGGTGCTTGCGTTAATACGTAAAAACTGCTCATGGCCTTTTGTCATTGTATTCGATTCAATGCTATTAGCGTGTAGTGACATGCGTGAAGAGAAAGTGAATCTAACATGTTCATGAGTTGTGGATAAGGAAATCCCACCCGAGGGTTGAGATACGTCCAAAAACGAGGCTGTGCCGAGTTTTTTGGACGTATCTCAACCTGAGGGTGGGATTTCCTTATCCACAACTCAATGGCCATGGTAGATTTATTTTCTCACCGTTTAAATCGCATTTTCACACAAGTAAGAAGAAATTCGTGCAAATACAGGATGGGGAGGAAAAAATGAAAATCAACTTTTTCTCGAATTTTACTTCAAAGCTGCTATAGATGGATAGAAAATGATCTAACTAAGAAAATGAATACCAACAACCCTATGTTTATTTCAAAAATAACAATTTTACAGCCATTTTTCGATTTTTATGTCTGCTTACAATTAACGTAAAAATAGTCCGGCAGCGATGTGAGATAAGCGATGTGAGATAAGTTTATCTCACATGGGTAAATGCGCGGAAATATGTATCTCATAGGTGAGAAAAACAAATCTTACCGGCTGGTGCCACGGTATAAGGTAATTAAAAGGGTTACAAAGGTAAAGTCAATTTGCGATATTCAATATTCTTTGACATCATAAATAACTACCTTAGCGCATGACAATTGAAAAGATGATTTAAAATTGAAATAAACAAAACTCTTTAATAATCATATTATTCCCCACTAGAAACCTCATATATCTATCTTTCGAGTGGTGTCACGTGAGCAAGTATTAACTAATAAAAATAAAACCCTGAGAAACCAGAGTACCGAAATTGATAACTGCTTCTGCGCTCACTATATGGAGTGCTGAACATTTGAAATTTAAATTAAAAAAGTAATGCCAATGCTGGATAAACTGCTGAACAATTAATCACAACAACAAATCACCTTTTCCACGAAAAGGGAGACGGAAATTTAAGTGTTCGATGCGGTCGACATTGTATTTTAGAAAACAGTAAGAGTGGTCAACATGATTGTATTCTTTACAATTATAATATTAGTAATTACTTTTAAAAAATCGGGAAATTTCGTTTTCCGTACGAATAGTAATGTTTAAAACTTGCAACGCTTATGTTCAGTTGTAGGCGCTAGGATTTTTCCCGCTTCAGATGTATATTTGAACTGGCATTCAGTTGTAAAATTAAAATTAAATGCTTATATATAACAAACAAACAACACATAGACTTTGTTATTTGTTTTTGCTAATGTTCAACATCTAGCAACATGCCGTGACGCTCGCTTCAGTTATTTTGTATCAAATCGACCCAAGTAAAGTGTTTTTAGGGCTGAAATTGCATTCAAGGAAGAGTTTGGATAGAGGAAAAGTGAATCGACATGAAGAAAAGTAGTCGTTTGTTTTGGTTTCATCGCCAACAAGTAGCATGGGACGTACCTGTCACCGCCAGCCAGCATGGCAACATACCCGACACCGCCTGTTAGCAGGATTGGGACACTTCTGGCATAGTTTTCAAACATGACTATGAACCTACCGCACCGCCAGCCAGTAGCACGAGAACGGGTCTGGCACTACCAGTCAGCAGTTTGAAAGAAACCAGCTCGAACGTTGTATTATTACCCTAAAGAAAATGAAACTGTAAAGCGTTGAAGACAACAGTGATGATGATATTGACATAACTCGCGTTGAGGCTAAAATAGCATATCATTTGACCCAGTTGGACACCAAGTGTCAAAATGAAGAAGGTCAAGTCTTCGGTGTTAAAGTCAGGAACTATCATGAACCGCCGTGACCAGTACATACAGCACAAATGAAAGGCGATCCGAATCTTCAGCCATACGGTATCTCAGATGCAAAATTAGCATACTGAAATAAGACACAGTACTTGTAATACAATACTAATTATGTTTAATAAATTTTCTGGGCGTAATTGCTTTCCGTCTTTATTAAATATAACATATCCCGGATATAAGAAACAAATTTCAATGGTCCAAAAGAGTTCGTTATTATACGTCTATACTAGCCAAAATAATGCGGCCAATCAGAACAAATGTTGAAATTCGGGAATTCATAACCATGCAAAACACCAACATGTACGTGGAGAAGAACCTGCTGGACCAAATTTCCGCCAATAAATTCAATGACGGAATGCAACATTTACATGCTGCACCGCATTGACCACTACCGTTTAAGATGACCTCTTTAGTAAAACTCCATATTTACCTATTGACAAATATGTCCCAAAACAATTCACGAGACATGTGTCAGGCAAAGTACACACCGCTGCACTTGTCAACATATAATTTTATGGGAAATGGAAACATGTCTAGTCAGTGTTTCTAATTACAAAAATAAACCAAAGATATTTCAGGAATATATTGCAAATCAGATGGATCTTAATATCTTCAATCTACTCTTTGTCCAAGAGGACTTGGCTAATCACTGGCTGTAATCCCCTCAAACTGTTAAAAAATGTGCAGTTGTTTTGGTGCATATGAACGCGGTCCGTATTTCGTTCTGCCATCTTGAAAATTTACAGAGCTACTTGATGGCTTAACCAACAGTGGTTTAGTTGTATGACTATTCATATATTCTCAAAACAGCACGGTAGTTAACGTCAAATCATTTGACAGAAATCGTGCAAAGATGCCTTTCCGGTTGATTGTACAATAGTTATGTACATTGTATTTGTTCAACATTTTTTATTTCTATTAAGAATTTGACTTTCTTTACTCTTACTGTGTGCAACGTTTGCATTAAAATAACCAACAACTCTGCGAAGTCAAAACATGTGCTTGTTTAATGGGTTCAAAATGATGAGACGATGATAGCAAGATGCTGACAAGTGGGTTTCAGTACTGGCTCACTAGACCAAGGAGGCGCTCTCGCCAGCAAGAGAAAATATCAAGAGGTCAAATTAGAAGATGTTATGGGTGTAACGCCATTTCAACAGTATGAAATTGTGAAACTAGTACGCTGATGACATTTTGTCACAGAATCGGACATGGTTCCCGGAATGATATTCCTGTAGATAGCATTGGGTTCACGTTTACACGTGAAAGTAAATGTCTGAATACGGGGTGCAGTATTATTTCATTTCTCCTAGTTTTCAATCACACTTTTATATCAGTAAATGTTTTATATCTCTCCTGATGATGTCCTGGTGGAAAGGCATATAGTATAACTTTATTTATGCTTATTTGTTTAATCTCGAAATTCTTGCAACTTATGTTAATCGCTCTCGAGACTCACACCAGATGGATGGAATAAACCTCAAAGAAAGAGAGATGCAATGTAGAATTTTCTGTGTCTTGCCTAAGGACACTATCACTACTTGGGCAATGGTGGGGATCGAACCCGGGACCCTCCGAACCTGAGGCGAACGCGCTACCACTGCACTAAGGCGGCCCCATAGTATATAGAATATATTTGATGGGGGAACGTCCCAAACCTCTTGTGACACGTAGTGCTCCTAGTCACCAAAGCCTGATTTGAGTATGTACATTTTCATTTCTAGTTTTAAGGGTCTCTTCCACTTTTGCCATTGTACTTTCATCAATAAAAAAGTAAAAATACTAATGGAAAGGGATTTCAAAAGATGTCAGCTTGCGAAAACGCGATATTTAAGCAGTTTAATAGCCCACACTTCTCTGGTAAAAATTTAGGTTTAATTTATTAAATATTTAGGTAAAATTAATTTCATACAGAAGTTTCAAAACTGTTTCGTCATTTTATACGTTGACTTTCAAGTTTCGTTTATATACTGTAAATACTGAGTGTACTTGTCGTTCACATATGATATACATTGAGGAATGTAATGAAATAAATTCCAGTACTAAAGCATTGGCATTGTATCCTGGCCCTGGATCTGATCAATGTCTAAATAGACCGACTTGGACAATTCTGTTTCTATTTTTAGTGCATGACCTTCTAGCTGATTTTTCGAAAATAAGTACATAATATCTATATTTAGATCGGACTTTCCCAGCTAAACGCAAGTGCGCTGAAAGGTACTATTTCTTTATGTACAATAATGATTACATTTTGTTTAATTAATTTAAATTAGTTTGAAAATAGTGTCAAAACTATAGTTTTGCATCAAACTGATTGTACATGAAAAGAGTGTAAGGAAGATTTTTTTTTATAAATTTATTCCACTATATTGATTAGCGTATGGAAAAGTTCAAATTTATTTTATTTATGTCTCTTCCATGTACAATATTCAGCATATAATTTGCCTTATATCAGTGTACATATGACAATGTAATAGTACATATAATTCTCTTTCTGTTTCTGTACAATATGGACAGATTCTATTTTGAAGACTTAGTCCTTCATATCTTCCTGTCTCAACCCGAAACGGAGCTACTCCGCATCTAACCTTAGCAAAAGCAGATTCTATTTTGAAGACTTAGTCCTTCATATCTTCCTGTCTCAACCCGAAACGGAGCTACTCCGCATCTAACCTTAGCAAAAGCAGATCTATGTTTCAATGGTAGTATCAGTTTACAGTACTGTTCAACATGAAGACCTGATTTAAACAAACAGTATATTCGGAGTTTATTACCTCCCTTACGAGAGGGACCAACTGTACTCCGTATTTGACTAAACCATGAGATTTTAAAATCTTCCATCAACAGGTTTTTCACTGAATCACCTAGTAACCGAGAGATTGGCCTGGAAATATCAAAAATATAATCAATATCTAATTTCCTTATTAACGCAGAGTACATAAAATATCTATTTTTGCATGTATTTGAAGCTTTCGAAAAAGCCCATAATGATATACGTTTGTTCAACCTGGAATAATTTGTACATGAAATTCTCTGTTGTGCTCTAGAAACACATAACCACTGCCTTATATGAACTGGTTCCCATCCCATCTCCCCTACCAGAGCTGCCAAGGGTGTGTATTTCCCTACTCCTAGGTAAAACCTCATAGCCCTGTTTTGAATGGCATTTATACAACTATATTGTTTAAACCCCCGTATGGAGGCAGCATAGCTTATAACCGGCCAAACTACTGTATCATATAACTTGGTGAAAACATCATAGGGTAAGCCTCCTGCTAGTTTACATTTTGCAATTAGTTACTTCAACATTATTCTGACCACACCAAAAGTTAGACTTCGTGCTAGGTGCAGATGATTTACGGAAGTGAACAACTTTGCTTTTGTTTACATTAATAGACATATCATTTGTGTTACACCATATATGCAATGCGTTTAACAAAAAGTGCAGGTCCTGTTCATTTTCTGCTATTAAAACGATGTCATCTGCATACATTAAGATACATATGTTTTCTTCATCGACTTTTACCCCTTTATTTAGGGATTTCAAATATATAGCTAGATCATTCAAATAAAGATTAAATAGCAACGGCGATAAAATACAGCCTTGTCTTAACCCACATTTGACTTCAAACCAGTCAGTACAATAATTGTTAACTCTAACACATGAAACAATAGATGAGTAAATTGATTTAATAGAAGCGTATAATTTTCCGGACACACCCAAATTTGATAAGCGTTGCCATAGTACGATCTATTAAAGGAGTCATATGCCTTTCTGAAATCAATAAACGCACAAAAAGTAGATCTACCTAGCCTCTTTCTAGTATCTATTATATCTGTAAGTGATGTTATTTGATCTACAGTGCTTCTCTTTTTACGGAAACCATTTTGCTCATCTACTATTTTCACATTTTCTTCTGACCATTTTGATAAACGTTCATTTGAGATATGGCAATACAATTTATACATCGACGATGCTAAAGCTTTACCTATAAGACAACGGATTACGAGTATCTTCAGAACTACCCTTGGGTATTGGGTTAATTATACATTTAGACCAAATTGAAGGGAGTGTACCAGTATTAAAACATACATTAAACAGAGAATGCAAAAATAGTACAGATGCATCATTCTTTAGTACATCTGCTGGAATTTCATTATACATGCTTTTCCATTATTTGCATTGCCAACAGCTTTCTTTACTTCCAGAATTGAAATACTTTCATCAGAAATGCTCGGTTCAACAGCACTTCCAGAAACAGATGCAACTCTATCAACGGTTTCAGTCGTCTCTGTATTGACATTACATGTATATAGCAAACTAAAATCTGTTTTCCATCTTTGTAAAACTTCTTGAACATTAGAGGATATCGAACAATCATTTTAGCTATTTCCAAAGGAATGGATTTGTTACTGTTACTTACTCCGACCTTTCCTATTGACTTCCAAAATTTTGACTGGTCTATGTTACAGTCTTCTACAAGTTTTGTCTGCATAGAAAACCAGTATTTACGTTTTACCTTTAATTTGTACTTCTCTATCAAAAAGTGTCCTTGATGTAACATAAACCGATTTCAATCTATTTTTCTCTTTTCTGTCTGCACATCCTAACAATTTCTTCTCATTGCTACACATGACAGACCATAAATCAGTAGGAGAAACACTCGACCACGGTTTTTTTATTGCGAAATTTCTTATTTGAATACCCTATAGAAATTTCTCTGTATGGGATATGCTGATACATATTATCTTTAACAATACTACACCATTCATCATATAATTTATCTATATCTATTTGAGTTTGTAAACTGCTTTCTAATCTATTGATGGTATCATCTACTTTAACAAATATCTCTGCATCTGTCATAAAATGTTCAGGTATTGACAAAACATCAAATCTGGTATAACTTTTGTTATTGTAAAAAGTATTACAATCTGCAGATTCTAAACACGAAAACTGCCATATTAACAATGAATGATCAGGTAATCCTGTTGTAGCATGGTTAAAAAGACCATGTATACTATTTACCAGTTCTAGAGTAGGAGTAACTATGAAATTAAAAAATTTCAAATGGTTGTTGTAGGACACAATCCAATCATAGTTCAAAGACTATGGAAGATAATCACCTTCCAAAAATTATCAAAATCTCTCTAACGATTATGGTCATGTTATAATTATGTTTCCTAAATTGCTCCATGACTATATTTTGAACGTGCGTTTTCAAAGCGGGTGTTCCGTCCAGCCATGCAACATTCGAGTAAACATAAATCTATGACCAGTTTTTAAATAAACATAACTTATTTGATGTAACACAAAAAAACTTAAACTGAGAAAATGCGTTCATTTTCAAAATCATAGGCTTTTTATATTTAATATTTCTGATTTGATCGATAAAATAAAAAAAGAAAACATCGTATACACCCTAAATGTCATTTGAAACGACTTTATGCAAGAAGTCTCGAGGTCTTCCAATAAATAACAAAAATTGAAATGCACCGGTGCTTCGTCTTATATGTAGGCGTTCAAGTTTTCGTTTGATAAATGTGTAAATTACGTTCAAAACGTACATACCTTTTTGGCCTAGGGACTGAAAGTCCCCTAGGCCTAAGTTAGCATACCACATTTCAAACACTGCAGACAATTTAACTGTGCTATGTGCGAATAACAACTGTAAACATGCGCTATGGGAAAGTAGTGCAAGACAGACCAGATCAATCTTCTGTTTGAATGTCGCATACGATAAGAACATATAACAAATAAAAACAGTACATACAACTTCAAACGATTGCAGAAAGTTATATAGCTGTATTACACAATTTTTTCTGTTTTAGAAATTACTGCGCTGTTAGCTGATTACGGAAGATAATCATATGCATATCACGGAAAAGTACGGATATTTACGGAAATTTACGGAATCGTGCGGAGCTCGATATAAGAGTTTGTAGTTTGATTTTCAAATTTCTGGTGTTATTTCATTGACAACTTTCTTACTTACGAACGATTACATATATACTTACCTAAAAATAAATTTCTAATAAATAAAAAAAAAAGATATAATTTACGTACATTCCCGAGAGGGAACTCACGTGATCAAAATCACCCGCCATTTATCGAGGACGCCGCATGTCAAGGCCCAGCGATCGGTTTCACCGGTAACAACTACAAGGTAACCAAGAATCATTTTTGGTTTTCCCTGTTATACACATTGTATAGTACTGTATTTATATTTCATTGCTGGTATTTCTTTGT
Source organism: Saxidomus purpurata (assembly GCA_022818135.1). Lineage (NCBI taxonomy): Eukaryota > Metazoa > Mollusca > Bivalvia > Venerida > Veneridae > Saxidomus > Saxidomus purpurata. The sequence goes on from JAFMSR010000010.1 coordinate 31,994,855, forward strand.
TTATTTCTTTCAATGTCTTGTCCTTGGTACACACTAATTTTCGATCCACATCATCAGATATCGCTTGAAGTTGAACCAAGCGCAGATCGAATTATTTTTATTGTTCTCTCAAATAATTGATATTGTTGACCATGTGATTATTTTTCATTTAATGTACGTTTTATTATAAAGCAAACTTCCCTGCCATCCATATATTTGTGAATCATTCATTCTGTGTCATATACTAAATTTCGTCCTCTGCGCATTTCGAACCGCGTTTTTGGAAAGATTCAGCGCAAATCACGGTCAAAGGTTGTTTTAGGGGAGTTAATCTATAGCCCCCAGGCCTTCAGCGCTCACAGCGCTTTGATTAACAACGGACATAGTAACCTATTTCAGCGGAATCATATCTTATTACATGTAATGAATTCACCTGGATGAGAGGTAGGAGGGCACATACGTTACTCTGTAAGACAGTACAAACGACATTTTAGACAACCTTATTTAGCATTTAAAGAACTTTGTAAGCCTCTAACAAAATTGTCCGTTGTTTTTCTCCTTTTTTCTGCACTTGACTCCGTGAACAATTAACCCTACTACAATGGACCCATCTGAAAAAATCTTTCAACCGATTCTGCAGTTTGAAACGTCATCTGCAAAAAGTAAACACAGGATAATTGGTATATCTGTATTAATACATGTAAATATACCGGAATAGCATTTTTTTCATAAAAAGGGTACTCAACTCATTTATGTATAATGAGAAAAGTGATGGGCTACTTATGTCCCCTTGACTGACACCTATATATTACCCCGAAAGAAATCTGCCTTTTTGCGTCCTGTTTTTAACACAAGATCTTAGCCAACTATACAAAGCTTTCAATACCTGGAAGAGTTTTCCATGTATACTTTTATCGGATAAGCATTGCAACAATTTAGAATGGTTGATCATATCAAATACTAATGACCTCCTGGTTTTGATAAGTATTTTTGTACCATACCATTTAGAGAAAATGCATTGTCAATAGCAAGATTTCCAACTCTAAATCTAGCCTGTGATTCATCAATCAATTAAATTATACTTTTTAGCCTATGTATAAAGAATTTGTAATATTTGAAAATAAAATTGTTCTATAATTATCAGGGTTATTTGTGGCTCCTGTTTTATGAATTGGACCTATAATACTTTCATCCCAAGTCGCAGAAAACTGACCTGTTGATATTTCATATAAGAATCTAAAGAAAATATGTTTAATCTCAAACAAAGTGGCTTTATTAATCTCTGAACTTATGCTTTCTTGGCCTGGGCTCTTACAAACAGTAAGTGTTGTTATTGACCTGTCAATTTCTTCATATGTAATTTTCGAAGAGGTTCATACTTCGATAATTTAACAGCTTCACATAGTGCATCCCGTCAGTTGGTTGAAGTGTTTGATTAATATTTGCAGCTTCTGCATTATGACATATTACGCTAAGTACCACACTTGCTGTCACTCGGTACAATTATAATAACCGAGCCAACTGCAATGATAAAATTATTTTCCAATATTATTGTGTATCAGATTTGTAATAGTACACGCTATTTAAAAAGAAATGCCTCTCTTTTGTCATGTTGCAATCTTAATCTCTGCGGTAAATGGAATATTATAACAGTCGGTTGATCTGCGGCGTCGTATCTGTTGAGTTGGCTGTATAGTTCCGAATCATATGAGAGACGGAGCCTCGAGCGTGATCCTGATCTATCAAGCCAACGAGAAAGATACACACGATAGACTTAATCCTATGTGCTCTCTCAATTTCAACATCTTCAAGGGATGTCATTTTCAGATTTTCCCTTATAAACTTACGAACTTCCTGTTCGCTCTGGTCCCACCATATGTCTAGTCCACCATCTAGATACCATAGATCCTGAGATTATTTAGTCTAGACTGTGCTTCAAGGATGTCCATTTTATTACAAATGTAAGCAATGTCGGATATTGCACTAGTAATTTCCTCTTTCAGATTCTCATTTATAATTCTCAAATCTTTAACAGTTTCAATAAGTAAACCATTATATCTCAACGACTAATGACAAACTTGGTATATTATGTATGAATACAAGCTTTCGTTGTACCGCGGCTTTTCTTGAAGTATTGGCGATATAGCGATCAGGAGCAATGACCTGACCGTAAACAGCTAAGTAACGAGAATAGTATGTTTTTGTAAATGCGAGTTCGAACCTCAGCGAGTATGTGTTTGGTTTTTTTTTTTAACTATTTAATTACACATTAGTCTCATATTACATGTTAATTTGTAGTTTCCATAATTGAGATTGAATACTATTTAAGATACTAGTAATGTTTTGTTTTTGATTAATATTAATACATATTATACACATATGCTGAGGATAATTAGATTATTAATGACAAATAAATCTAAAATCTTCCAACCACTCACGGCTTTATATAATTATAAGAATAGACACTAGAGGTCATATTGACAGTTTTCCTATAAGAATCTGATTAAAGATAGCGGTATTTCCCCATAATTCGGCTATAGACACCGACTCATAATCTAAATAGGACTCCAAACGGACAGACAGAGGGACGACGTCAAAACAGAATATACTTATGGTATGCAAACATTCTTAACTTACAACTGTATGATAAATACACACTACTTATTCGGTTGGCGACATCCCTGCACAGTACCATGATCATTTAAAATATTATTTCATTCTGCTTGGCCTGGATCTTTTCATTTGCAAACATCTTTTCAAAAATCTTAAGTAGCACCAAGGAACCTGCTTTGGAGCGTTGATAGATACCAACTCTTTCTTTGACCATCCGAATTTAATGATATTGTCCGATCTGATACAAGTAGTAAAATAATGATAAACTATTAAAACAGTTTCAAACCGTACCGATACGAACCAACGAAAATATTCAATAATAAGAAGTATTTGATTTTTCTTATGAAAATTAACATTACCCGACAGAGCCTACCGATCACGTGATCGCCAGACAGCAGCATCAGCAGACTCTTTAAAATTAATGTTGAAAATGACTTCAAGACAACAGTAAAGGACATACGCCGATACTTTCAACAGATACACATTCGTTATAATTCGTAACATTCCGGAACATGTACTTATATATTGAATCATATTCTATAAGATATGAATAGCTTCTAGTTCCGTATCAGATGAAGTTAGCCGTACCTTAGCTTTCCATCGTGTACACAATTGCGTATTCATATAATATTCATACGCTAGAAATTGTTGTGGGGATTTTTTGTTAAATACTATTTTATTATTCTATGTACAAAAACACTTATGACATTTGGACAGAAACATATTAAATACATTTAACAAATGAATTGGACCACGAGTTAAAGCAACATCAGTAAACGGCCCTCTACAATATGATAAATATAATGGCAGGATGGATGTGAAGAAGATTTAGTTTAACATAAAACCTAAGCAAAGTAAATTATAAATGTCAATATGTTTTAAGAAGAAAAAAATGTACAAGAAGAAAAATGATTTAGAATATATAGGAATATGGTACCGTCAAAACAGTACGCTAGAAGTTGAAAACTAGATCCACATTGCTGCAGTAAAGTAAGTTTGATTGTATTGCCGTCACATTGTCTTTTGAGTCACATTTGAAGACACATTTATACAATTTTTTTTTTCTTATTTAATAAACCAGAGAAATGATTATCATTCTGCATTTACTTTGTATTTCCGTTGTTTGTTTATACACAGAAGAATTAAGTCACGTCATGGAAGTCATATAAAACTTCACACTAAACAGCGCGTTATGTTGCCGATAAAAACCCTTTCCAAAGAGGTTATCGTATATATCTCAACTTCATTTGCGTTTTTTTAGTATATGGTGAGTTGTGAAAACACAGGGCTTGATTATTAGCTCACCTGAGCACTTTGTCACCATGGCGAGCTTTTAGGATGGTTGCATATTTGTCGTCCGTCCGTTGTCCATCGTCCGTCGTGCATATTTACTTCAAATGACATCTCCTCTGAAACCACTATAGTACTGTTAATGAAAATTGGCATGAAGGTTCCTTGCATATAGCTCTACCGAGTTAGTGCTTAGAAAGTCATGCCATGCAGCACTCTGGTTGCCATAGAATTGGAAAGGGAAAACTTAAAAATCGTCTTCTCTGAAACCACAAGGCCAAGAGCTTAGACATTTGACATGTAGCATTGAATAGTAGACCTCTAACACAATAGTTGAAATCATGTCCCCTGGGTCAAAATGGGTCACTTTAATTTACATAGGTTTTTACAGGAAATACTTTACTTTTCTGAAACTACAAGGGCCAAAGCTTAGATGTTTGGCATGTCGCATTTCCTTGTAGACCTGTAACAACATTATTCAACTCAAGGGTCAACATTAACCCTGCCCGTGGTCATTTGAATTTACATAGGGTTTTATAGGGAAACGTTTTAAAATCTTCTTCGCTGAAACCACGAAACCCAGCATTTCATATTTGACATGTCTAGTAGACTTCTATCAAGATTGTTCAAATCATGACCCC